>CM075675.1:87996217-88618717 GCA_037962975.1 Clitoria ternatea
GAAGCAAAATGACATCTATATAAAACTCCCTGAAGGATTTAATTTTCCTGAAGCATACAAGACAAATTCTCGAGAAAATTATTCAATTAAATTGAATAAATCCCTTTACGAACTAAAGCAATCTGGACGTATGTGGTATAAATTGTCTCAGTGAATACTTATTGAAATAAGGGTATAAAAATGACCCGATTTGTCCATGTGTTTTTATGAAAAGATTCGGAAAAGAGTTCATTATAATTGCTATTTATGTAGATGATTTAAATATCATCAGAACTCCTGAAGAGCTCTCAAAGGCTGTGAATTGCTTGAAAAGGGAATTTGAGATAAAAGACTTGGGAAAAACAAAGTTTTGTCTCAGATTACAATTAGAATATTTAAAGGAAAGAATTTTGATGCACCAAAAGACTTATACAGAAAAGGTACTAAAACGGTTCTATATAGACAAATCACACCCATTGAGCAGTCCAATGGTTGTAAGGTCATTTGAAGTGAGCAAAGATCCTTTTCGACCTCAAGAGAAAAATGAAGAACTACTTGGTCCTGAAGTACCATATCTCAGTGCAATTGACGCACTAATGTATCTTGCTAGTCATACACGACCTGATATATCATTTGCTGTTAATTTGTTAGCAAGACATAGTTCTTTACCCATAAAAAGATGCAGGGTATTTGTCTGATCCCCATAATTATCGATCACAAACAAGATATTTGTTCACATGTGGTGGTACAACAATTTCATGGAGATCCATAAAGCAAACGATCACAGCAACATCATCTAAATATGCTGAAATTCTAGCATTACATGAAGCAAATTGAGAATGTGTTTGGTTGAAATATATGATTTAACATATTCAAGAAACTTAAGGCTTGCATGCTGGAAAACTACCACCAACAATCTTATGTGAAGATTATGCAGCTTGTATTTCTCAGTTAAAGGAGGGTTATATTAAAGGAGATAGGACAAAACATATTTCACCAAAATTTTTCTTTACTCATGATCTTAAAAAGAATGGTGAAATAAATGTCCAACAAGTCGGATCGTGAGAATCTAGCAGATATCTTTACAAAATCATTACCAATCAAAGTCTTCGAGCAACTAGTAAAGAAGATTGGTCTTTGACGCTTACATAAGTGTTCTGATGAGGGGGAGAATTAAATACTTGTACAACCTTAAATAGTTGTATATTTAATTATTTATTTACTTTGTAAAAAATGTTGTACTCTTTTTCCTTCACTAAGTTTTTATCCCACTGGGTTTTTCCTAGTAAGGTTTTAACGAGGCACATTCTAAAATAGGGACATCCAAGGGGGAGTATTATGAATAATTTAGTGTGGATGTCCCCCTTTTAGTCCTATAAATAGGACTTGAAGTATCATTCTCTAATACACTCAATTAGAAGCAAAACTTCAATTCTCTCCTCTCATTGCTCTACAATTCTTCTTCCTCCATAATCCTTCTTCATTCACAATTTCTAGCTTATTTCATAACAAATTTAATATTTTCTAATTTGTCTGCTAATTTTAATTATTGCATGTATATAGTGCTTGTAATTTTGAGTCACAGACTCTTCTTTTGTCTTCGTGGATTGAACTATTGAAGACATGTATGTCTTTATCTTTTATGGTTTTGTCGAAGAAAAAAAGAAAGAAAGAAACAAAGGACAGAGCTTGCTTACACTTTTCTATTTAAGTGGGGAAAAATTGAATACAATTACAAAATTTATAGATTAAGTGATGATTCACCTGCATGGTAATATGCATTTAAGGGAGATTACTACCATTACACCAACCTTCTTTACTTGATATTGTAGTATTATAAGCATAAAATGCAAAAGTTACTTTAAGATTATTTTTATTAACATTATCATAAATATTAAAAAATTATTTAAACTATTTTTTTTTAGAATTATTTGTTACTGATTTTTCATTAATATTTCCCAGCTTCTGTTTATATGTATAACAGTTGATGCGGTTCAACAAATAATAAGTTTTTATAACATTGGATTAAACTTTTGTAATCATATATATATATATATATATATATATATATATATATATATATATATATATATATATATATATATATATATATATATATATACACACACTAGGTTAACCTTTGGTACTTGCACTCAATTTCTTTATGGTTTTTTTAACATATTATAATATGAGATTTATTCTAAAAAATATTAAATATACATTTAACCAACTAAATTTTTTGAAAATAGAGATACCTCTCCCCTCTATATATATTCATATAAAATTGTTAGAATTTAGTCTATCAATTTTTTAGATTGAGATGTGATTCGGATAGGGGAGATATTGAATAGTGGAAATGAGAAAGTGATGAGAGAGTGTTTGTGAAAATTGGGGGTAAATATGTAGAAATTTGTTTTTGCTTCAAAAATTGACACATAATGATACATGACAGAGTTAAAATGGTAAAATATTAATAATCTCAACACTTAACCCTATTATCTAACTTGACAAAATAATCCAAATGATAAAAAAAAACAATTTTTCAATATTTACACTTTCTAATGAAACGAATGAAGAGCAAGGTTTGATTGGAAAACTTGTTGAAGATTGTAAATTTATAAATTTTAGCTGTGAGATTAGTTGAAATTGTAAGGTTCTTAAGAATTGATTAGATTAAAGCTATTTATCAAAATTAACAATACAACTAATTAAGAAGTGTTAAATGAATTTAAAACTTGTAATATGATGTTGATTCATAAAATTAACATTAGATATTACTGATTTTAAGTAAGTATTATCGATCAATCAAATTGTCAAATATTTGTTTTTTATTTTTATTATCAAATAATTAATTAAATAATTAAAATGCTTAAATCAATCCATCCATGTGTGTTTGATTCAATTTATTTTTGAGAAACAATTGTCTTTACCTGGTTTTTGAAAGACCTTTTAAAAAACTATGACTATTTTCACACATTCAAGTATGCTAGAGGAAGTCATTCATGCATCATCTCATACAGCTCAAGTAATTTTGAACCACATATGTTAGTAAGATTTCAACACTGAACATTTGTGAATTACCTTTCCCTTTCAGTTTCATAGTTCATGCTAAATGTTTTTTTCCTTTAAAAAGGATAACAACGTTTAAGTTTTACCTCGGCCAATCAATCACAAGAGTACGTCATTCATCAAAAGAGATTATTAACGAAAAACACCATTTGTACAATATCAAATTTACATTTCATTTTGATTTCCAAAACAAAATTTATACTTATTTGAAAACTGTACATGAAACATATCTGCATTTTACACTCCAACTAAATTTCAACTGGAACAATCCAGATTTTAAACTTATGCACACTAATTGTTTCCCTCGGATTGTTTTATTAGCAGATGCTCCAACCATGTTTGTATATCGTACTAATTAGTGAAAAAAAGAACTGTGAAGTTAACATCACTTTCTATTTCCAAGGAATTACACAACCAAAGCAACCAAATCTGTTTCTATAAGCTTTAGCTAATATTGCAATCTCTGGAATTTCCTGGAGAATCCTCTTCAGATGAGGCATCACCATCTAAGCATCCTAAAAGGTAGCCCTCTGCATCTTCATCATCACTCACAATATCTGCCTCATTATGTCTTCTTTCAATGTATGCCAAAGTCTGACGCCTCTGCAGACGAAGAACATGCATTATAACATCAGGAGTAAGTGTTACTCGTGATCGGTCTTCTCTGCCTTGCCTATTTGCCTCGATTATCTGTTCACATGTTTGACAATCAGAAAACTTGCGATCAATGATGTAAACCAGGTTTTACAAACAAAAATAGGATATGGTTATGAAGTACTAAACATGGATGTCTTATGGTAAGAACAAAAACAATGAACATATCCTGTGTAAGAAGAGAAAGAGGTTATGGAATGGAAAGAGCGTGAGAGAATAAGTGAAGCAGAGGTTTTACCTCTTTCACATTTACAGGGAGTGGAGGAATATCATTCCCTAGAGGACTCCATATTTTCACATTTTTTTCTATGCCACAAGTAGCTAGAATAGGTAGATGTGGATGTGACTCGAGTTGATTTACAACATGTTGATCACCAACCATTAATTTCACCAGCTTAGCTTCCTTCTTCTTCCAAATGAATATATGGCCACAATCTGAGCCACTCAACACATATTCATCATTTGGGCCAAAAAAGCTCACTCCTTTAATTGTCTGTGCATTTCTATGGCCTGAGTAAACTCGTGCCTGGTGAAAGCTATTCACATCCTCGGACGTAGCAGACAAAGGTGAAGAACATGAGCCCACATTCCTTTCAAACAGATAGATGAGCTCATCATTATAAGAGACAAGGAGTTCACTAAAGCTTGAGTAAGCTAAACCTGTGATGTGAACATTATTTGAACCAATTAAGTGATGAGGGCAGAATGTGTTAACAGGTCGATCTGAATTTCTTGCTGAATCCCACTGGCATTTTCTTATGTCATAAACACGAGCGTATTCATCAGATCCACCGACAGCGAAGTAATATGGATTTCTAGAATCAATCACAATGGAATTCAACCCTATTTTGCTTGGAAGCTGTTTACCATTTCCTACTGATGATGAGGAACAAAATAAAAGTTTCGTAGCAGAACTACTTCGCAAATCAAACTGCAAAAAAACAAAACTTATGACTGTTTGGGGATGGCATAAACGGGAGCTTCAACATGCAACATGCTGTGATAATTGACTAACATGTTGAATAAATCCATCTTCACCACAACTATAAAATATGTAAGGACTTCCTGGCTCCAAAGCAAGCTTGTATACACAACCATGGTGCTTCCCCAACATTGTAGTGTCAACTCTACCATCCTCCCAGAGAAGGCCAAGCCTTACCTACCCAAAGAAAGATCAGTATTCCAATGGAGAGAACACAAGCAGACACTTTAAGAAAACACCAAGTTTTTTGGACTGAAATCTGGAGTCATTTTGATGACAGACAAAAAGGCATCATATCTTAATAAAATTAATGAAAAAAGAAAACTCATACAAACAGTTTTGACAAAAAAATAGTCTGTCATTTTCCTTTCTAGTTCAAGTTTCAAAAGTGTATTTGGAAGAGCTTTTAGGGAGTGAACAGAATATATGGTGCAGACTTTTCACAGATTCAATTAGGATACATTCAGAAGAGTTTAGTTATGAACATAACCTATGACTTATATAACTCATTTTTTACTTGCAATAGCTTATCAAAATAAGTTATTTTTAACTTATTTCAATGAGTTTTATTATCAAATTTATAGTGTAAACTCATAAAAATAACTTATTACATAAATCTTTAATTAAGTTGCATATCCAAATACACCCTTAGTACCTGGCCATCACCAGCAGAAGTTACTATTCGGCTGTCATCAGTGAAAGGCATAATTTTGGTCTGAAATATGTTGTCCGTGTGACCAGAAGGATATGAAAATAACCTAGCTTTGGAAGCCCAATTCCAAAACATAACTTGTCGGTCATCAGAACCTGAGACAACAAGGTCACCATTGGAGTTAAATTCCACTGCATTCACACATCCTTCATGACCATCTAACTTCCCGTATAGATTCAGGTTCTTCACAAGCACCTACAAGTACAAACGAGCCTCAGATCATAACACAAATATCTATGATAACATAAAATCATAGTAAGGGTGCTTTGCTTTGCTTACTTGCCATTCCTAGTATCAAATATCAATCATATTCAAATGCAAACCAGAGCCTGGTAAAGTTTTAATTGGCGCGTAAAGTTTAGTCGCTACTTGGCGCGATTAACGGGAGAGTTCGGTGAAAGGGGAAAATATGAAAAGCAAAATAGAGAGAGAATTTGGTAAAACCTCGGAAGCTGAAAAGCGACGCGCAAAACAGTTGGGATGAGACAAACCCATCTCTCTTCTGAAAATATCTGTGAAGCCATGCGGAGGTCGAGTGTTGGCAATGCCCTTACGCTTATTCAAATTCTCCATTTCGATGAATTCTCGGAGTCTGTGTCTACTTGCAGTTGCGGAACTGGATTCCGTTAATCGAGTGTGGAAGACGCTAACTATCGTGCATAAGAGGACAGAGGTTTTCTTTTGGGCCCCGCGCCATCACTCTTGGACTGGACCAATACCACCAGTGAAGTATAGGCCCAATACATATTCCGTAATAGTTAGAAGTGCAATTTTTTTTAATTGAAAAATTGTGTTGAGATTATTTAGAAATTAAGGTGGATTAGTTTTAATGATATTTTAAATCAATTTTTTCTATTTTTGCTTTTTCAATCAGTTTTGTTTAACATTTTCTATAGTTTAAGTATATTTTTTTAAAACTTTTTGACCAATATTAGTAATGAACTGATACTGAGTACAAATGGATAGTATTAGCCTAAGTACTCTCCAATATGAGTAATGAATTGAACATCAGTTTAACCAAAAAAAAAAAATTGAACATCAGTCAAAGACCTTATTCTTCCAATCCCTTGTAGCCCTTTAAGTGCCCATGACTCTTGACTACAATGGGTCAAGACGCAGACCCAATGCTCCACAGAAAGCATCAACCACACTCCCTGTACTTTTAATACACCTCTCTTTCCCTTTAACTAATAAGGAGCATAAACTGATATTCAGTTTTTGAACATCTGTCCCTTTTTGTTAGGGAATCCCATTAGGGTCAGGCAGCGGAAACACAAAGGATTCCCAAAAGAATTGCAAACACGTATGTCTCAAACCATTATGCTAAATTAAAATTTTTAATTAGGGTTTATCTCTTGTAGACGCAGAACGAGTTCCTCGATCGAAGCAATTGTAGCTTCGCCCTTAGGAGTCCACACGAGCACTCCCACCAGAAAACAGAACTCCGAATGCTAGTGCGGAAATTTGTTTATGGTCTAATTTTTTTTTGAACAGCAGCCTATGATCATCTCATGCTCTATATATAGGCTAAGGTCTTGACCTGAGCTCTCATTAAACATTGGGCTCCTGACTCATTCTAAATGAGTTAGGCCCAAATAGTTTTATTTTCAGTCCAACTAAAATAAAACTATCCTCTGGTGGGCTTACTCTATGTGTGTGACCCTATAAGTAAAATATTCGGTTATATTAATAATAAACTATTTTATTATTAATATAAAATAAGAGCGGTATCTAGCAATACATCATTATGTCCGAATATTATTTATCATCGACATGACCTATAAGTGATAATTATTTATATATCTATTCCTTTTATCACGATATCTAATTGGGCTCAAGGCATGGTCGTCGTCATCCTTGTATGGCCCAATTCATTTTACTTGATACCAGAGTAGACTTTATAGAATAAATATCTAATTTATTCGTCCTAGCATGGCCATGCATTTCATTAGTCTCACTCCATCAAGTGGCCTATAGATATCACTCCTGTCACATAGGAGAGACAAATTCCATCTACATCACTCACATCCCTCTGCATAATTTATCTATTGCCTAATTACAATCTTTATGGTCATCTTATTACAGATAACGTTTGATTGTATTAAAATAATAAACTCCTTATGTAGGAATCGTAGTGACTTCAGGTCGAAGGACTATATACCATTATCACATTGAGAACCGTTTATGACACTCATGTAACGATCCATGCAACGTTCTTATAGTGGGTCTGTCCAGTACAACATTACCCTTAATGTGTACCCATGTAAAGACTTGATATCATATATCCATGATTTATGAGATCAAATCATCAGTACATTTACACACTAATCTTAATGTATTTACATGTCCCCATGTAAATACTTGATTAGGGACATTTTAGGAATAATTCTCATATGACCTATTATTCCAGGATAAATAGCATTTGTCTAAAACTGAAAAATACTAATTTTATTAATAAGTTAAAATTGATACATTAATAGCTCGTAGTGCATACACCAACACTTTTTTTATATGTTCTTTATTTTTCCATGTGAATGATGATCTCTTATCATTTCGACCATGACCACGGTCATAACCATATCCACGACTACGACCAATACCATGTCCCCGAGCATTACCTCGTCCACGACCGCGACTACGGCCACGACCATGACCATGAGTATGATGATTGTGTGTTGCTACATTCACTTCTGGGAATGGAGCAGTTCCAGTTGGACGAGATTCATGATTTTGCATAAGCAATTCATTATTTTGCTCAGCCACAAGGAGACAAGTAATTAATTCGGAATATTTTGTAAAGTCCTTTTGGCGATATTGCTGCTGCAGGAGCATACTAGATGCATGAAAAGTGGAGAATGTTTTCTCTCACATATCACTTTCAGTGATCTTTTCTCCACATAACTTCAATTTTGAAGAAATTCTAAATAGCACAGAATTATATTCATTTACAGTTTTAAAATCTTGAAAGCGCAAATGCATCCATTCATAACGGGCTTTTGGAAGAATTATATCCTTTTGATGGTCGTATCTCTCTTTTAGATTATTCCACAAAATGAGAGGGTCTTTAATTGTTAAATACTCATTTTTTAACCCCTCATGGATATGGTGACGTAAGAAAATCATGGCTTTAGCTTTATTTTGACTAGATACATTATTTCCATTTTTAATCGTGTCTCCAAGACCTTTTGCATCTAAATGGATCTCAGCATCTAGTGTCCATGATAGATAATTTTTTTCACTGATGTCAAAAGCCACGAACTCAAAGTTGGTAATATTTGACATATTTATTTCTATATAAGAAATTAAAACAATATATTAGATATCATTTCAAATAAATAAATTTATTAATTATAAATATCTAATGGTGATAGTAACAAGTTAATAATAATTATAGTTATTCAATCATTGCATGTTATTTTTATTTTTTATTTTTTTAAAAAAATCAGCACTAGAATGTGGAACTTCCATTATGAATAATTTAATGAAAGCTTGTATGATGGAGCAGTGAGCAAAAGCTAATAATCACGTTAATTTAATAACCCGTGTTTAACAATGGATTAATATATATTAGCTATAGGAACAAAAGTACAATAATGTGAAGTAGTTACAATATTTAATTTAATAATATTAAATGGATGGAAAACGTAGTTAGCCTATGAAATAACAGGTAATAATATATATATATATATATATATATATATATATATATATATTAATTAGCAAAGTTAGCCCATGAAGTAGCAGGTAATAGTATATTTTTTTTTAATTAGCACAATCAGTAATTGATAAAATAAATAAAGAAGCAATAGGTCACGCAGGTATATGGAAGGTAATATAAAATTATATCCCATGAAGCAATTAGTATTGTTAAATAGCTATGTATATAAGACAAAATAATTAGTGTAAATTAGTACAAAGCAAGCAATACTTATATAATGAAAGTCACTGACCCACGTAATAGCAATGGAAAAGCAAGCACTAGTTATATAATATCATAGTAGCAATCAGTAGCTATATATGAAAGACATTAGCTATATAATATCATAATAATATCACAGTAGCAATTAGTAGCTATATAATGATGCACTGTTAGCAATGGAATAACATAAAATAAATTAGTAACGTATGAGGTAATATATCAGAGTATAATGAAAATCATTATATATATACATATTTAAATTTCATAGATTATGAAATAAGCTAAAAATTATGAAAGAAGAAAAAATTATGGAGGAAGAAGAATTGTAGAGCAATGAGAGGAGAGAATTGAAGTTTTTACTTCTAATTAGTGCAACAGGTATTGTAACACCCCATTTTCATCACAAATAGGAAATAGATATTAATATATCCTTCTTGAGAAATACTTACTATAAGTTAGTTTATTATTATCATTTTTTTTATTTTGGTATTTATATTTAATTATTTATTTTTTAAAATAATAATAATAAAAAGAAAATGAAAATATTTCTGAATGAGAATTTTAAAATGACTTAATTAGTATTCACTAATTAAGAAAATTATATTAAGAATTTTTAACATCTTTATTATTCATCATTTTTATTTTATGTTCTTATATTTATGATTTTACATATTTAAGATTTAACTCTTATTAGAATTTTAAAATAAAATTTTGAAGGAATTAGACTATGGTTCTTTTGAACTTTTTAATCTACATAATATTTATGATTTTCTGGAATTTTTTGAAATTTTTGAATTATTTTAATAAAATAATATATTTTAAATAATTTTAAATTCATATAAAGCTGCTTAAAATTAAAAATATTTACAAGAATGTAAAGTTAAATTATAAGAAAATTTTCTAAAATCTATTTCAAGTAGACTTATCTAAAAATTATCGGTTTGAGTAAAATCTTGATTTTTACCAATCGTAAAAAATTTGAAAATGTACTAATAAATCTTTATTAACAGAAAATTTTAGATTTTTAAAATTTAAACTTTATATTACTTATCATAAAATTAGTGAGAACTGATATAATATCGCTAAATTTCAAAAAGGATTAATTTTGAATATTTAAAATATACCGAGTGAAAGGTTACTATTTGGCTTAATAGTTCTGCCGACATTTACTATGCAAAACACTGTGCATGTATGAAATTTTCAAAAGTTGCACAGTAACCAGGTTTTAAATTTCAAAAAACGTATAGTACTTTTATATTAAAATAACGGAATGCATAGTAAATTTTTTTCCTATAAATACCGAAGGAATTCTTCTTTAGAATTCACAATTTCAGATTAAGTTTTTTTAATATAGTAGTGTTAGTGAGATAGTGGTGGAAGTAAGAGAGAGAAATAAATTTTTTGGAAGAAGGTTCTGCTAAAATTCTAAGGTACGAATACATCTCTTTTATATTTTTTAGGATTATTTTTATATCGTTTTTAGAAATCTATTATTATACTGGAAATAATATTATTTTAAGTTACTATTCTGTATAGTAACACTATTTCAATAGTAAATTACTATTTCAATAGTAAATTTACCGTTACTATTCACGATTTACTATTTACTGTTACTATTTACTATTTACTATTTACTGTTACTATTCACGTTTTACTATTTACTGTTACTATTCACTATTCACTATTCAAAATTTACCATTTTTATTTTAAGTAGTAATCTTAATTTTTATCTTGTAATTATATTAAAATGAAATTGGTATGTTTTAAAACTCGGAGACGAGGCGCGCACGGATTTTCAATAACGAATCGGTATACAAGAGGTAAGGGGAAGTGAGATAAGAATATAATATGAAAGACATAAGAATAAAGGGAGGAGTCCCCTACTCCTTTTAAATTTAATAATATTATTATTTTAAAGTAATAACTTCTCAACTTAAAATTTATAATAAATTTAATATATTGTGTAACTTATTCTGAAATATCTATACATGGATCTGAATTATTATAACTTATACGGACTGAACTAAACCTATGCAAGGACTTGGATTTTTATATCCTATATGGATCGAACTAAACCTATGCAAGGACTTGGACTATTATGACTTGTCTAGACTGAATTATACCTATGCGAAGACTGAATTATATATATGGACTTATATAGACCTGTGCGAGGAATGGACTATAAGGACTCAAAAATCAAAACTACTAATTTAAATAACCATTAAAATTTGAATTATATTTATGAGCGATATTTAGTTGATTTGACTTAATTATAATTAATTGTATTTGATTTCGATTAATGATATTGTATTAGACTGTGATTAATAATATGCAATTATGATTGATGATATTTGATTGTGATTGATGAGATTACTATACTTGATTGTGGTTGATGAATGATCGATGACCTTGTGATATGAAGTTTGAGCATATAGCAAGCATGACAGAAAGTTAAAACTCAGTAAGAATTTTCTTACCTTACTCTTTAAATTTTTATTCCAAGAGAAAGTATTTTATAATTATTTTAGTCTTTTATTTCTTCTTAGAAATAATTTTCACTAACTTTATTTTTAATTTCAATAATAAAATCTAGTATTAGAAAAAAGTTATTTTATGAAAATCAGAGGTTGAAATAATTAATTCTTGAATTAAAATTTTTTTTTATAGTTTTAAGTATTCTTAGTTAATGATTTTAAATTATTTTCTTTAGAAATTAGAAGTTTAAAGTAAATTATTTTGGTTTTCCCCAACGAAATAACTAAAGAATATTTTGTCGAGATTTCTAAACTCAATCTAGTTAAGATTCAAATTGAGAAGGATTATGTAAATATGTGAAGATTTTTAAGAGAAAGTTTTGAGATATTTAAGGTTTGGAAACTCAATTTTGGTAAGATCTGAATTTGAAAACTGTACTAAATTATTTCAGTATAACAGAAGTTCAAAGAAGAACTTATGGGAATGTACAGTTTATTGTGATGATTTTGTACACTTTTATGGTATTTAATAATTAAGTTTCTAAAAGTCTTAACCAACTAAATATGCGAGTAGTTCATGCATCATGAATCATTAAAGAGAAATGAGATGTGATATTGTCTGGGGACGGATTATAGAAACCGAGGATACATTAGAGGAGGCTTAATTGCGAGCCTTGGGATGAGAGGGTGTGAAAGGGTGCTTCAGGTGACCTGGGGTCACTCCCTAGTGTCGGGTACTTAAACTCCTGGTTGGCCCAGTGCAAACTAAAGCTTTAAGGGCCCACATGCATAGAATGAATGAGATGATAGTATTAAAAACATTGCATGACATTCATATGATTGTGACATTCTATGTGGGTGGTTGTGAATGAAAATATAATTGTTATGTTATGAAAACCTTTATGCTTATGTCTTATATGTAAAGTATTATATTTTGTTTCTCACTCCTTCTTGTTTGAATTTTGTGTCCAAAATATATGTTATATGATATATAGCTAGCAGTTCAAGATGAAAGGATGAAATTACAAGAGGGTAAATTGGTCTCATCCTCAATCAGATAGGAGAAGAGATGTGACAAGAATAGGATTCAAAATCACATGGTTTGAAGATAAGGAAATAATTGGTTACAGTCGAAGTAGAGGTATTAAATTTTTAGTTTTAGTTTACCTTAATACAATATTAAGTTGGATGATTGTAAATCAATGTAAAGGTTAAACTTTAATAAACCTTATTCTTTGGATATGATACTGAAATCTTTGATCACTTGTGATTTTCTGAAAGTTCATTTTATCATTATAAATAATTTGAAACTTTTTACTTTCAAAATTCAAAGAAAATCAGATGTATATATGTCCTTGTATACACGAGATAAGAAGTGATAAATATGTATATCTTTCTTAAAAAAAAAAAGTGCAAGAAGAATAGATATATGTCTCTGTGTATATAAGGGGGTGTTACAGGTATAATGTACAGTAATAGTATATTACACGTGCAGCAAAGCATAACAATAGTACCTTGGAGATCCAATTATGAAACGTAGTGCAATCTATGTTACTCTTTTATTTATATAAAATATATTATATTATTTATTTATTAATATAACTGAATAAAAAAATAATTACAGTAAATTAGCAAATAATATAAAATTGTCAGGTTAGTGCCAATTAGTACAGTAACGTGTACAGTAAATTAGGATTAGTGAAATTGCCAAATTAGCATTAGCAGTAAATATAGGCAATTGATAGTAACAGTAAACATAAAGTGCCATCAGGTGCAATTATATTGCAATTAAACATAAAATATATAAGGAAACAAGTGTGCAATCAGGTACAGGGAAATTCCAACCCGTGAAAACGTATAAAAATTAAAACAAGTTACATTAAACATAATATATACACATTTAGATTGTTATAGTTCTTCAGCAACTATTGATAAATATTTTTAAAATTCTTCAAGAATTCTGACTATTAATTTTATATATCCTGCAGGGATATTTATGAATAAGTTTTTCGGGAACCTATATTTTTATGATATAAATATAATCTTATACATCCTTCAGGGATGTTTAAAATGTTAGTTCTTCGGGAACTTTTATAATATATTCATAAATATATAAATTGAAATTATAAAGAATAATAATAATAATAATATATTACCTCTTTTAGTCTTGACTAGATCTCAGTTGGTCAGAACCTCGTGCTGATAACGTGTTATGACTAAAATTTTATAAAGAAAGAAAGGAAAGAAATAAGAATAGCAAAGAAGAAGAGAAGAAGAAGTAGCTTTGCAATGCTTTGTATTTCTCACACATTATGCTTATGAATTAAGCTCTATTTATAGAGCTAAGGGGACATCCACAAAACATTATAATATTCATAATACAAAGAACAAATGTGAGAGCTTAGGCCTTGGATGCAAGAGACTCATTACAAACCAGTCCCCCTTCTCCACTGCTCCTCAGGTGTGTTTGGTCTGCAGTTGGGGAAACGGAGTTGAGTTAAAATGAAAAATTTAAAGTTTAATATTAAACATTCACGCCGTTCGAGACAATCAAAACTCTATTGACTCGTAGGATCAAAAAACTCTAACACCTCAATGGAGCTTTTCTCCGCTTTGCAGTTGGCACCAAACGTCCTCTCAATCTACAAACCAAACTTCTCCATGCATAAAACAAAATGGTAGGGGGGAAGAGGGTCCCCATGCCTCAACACTCTTCGAGCTTGGAATGGTTCTAGTTTACAACCATTCCACAAGATGGACACCAAAGAGGATGAGACACATAAGAGGATCAAAGCAAATAACTTGTTAGGAATTCAAAAATCCATCAAGACCTTCCTCAAAAAATCCCACTGGATTTTGTCATATGTTTTCTCAAGGTCCAGCTAGAACACAAGATCCCCTTTCCTCATCTTTGATTTATGTAAGGAATAAACCAACTATTGGAAGATTGACGCATGATCTCTAATATTCCTCCCTGGGAGGAAACTACTCTAACAAGGGCTTGCATATGAAAGAACTTTGTGTTGCGATTACCAAGTTTCACCCATTTCTCTCGTGACTTTCAGAACCAGATAAGCTCCAGATCAAGAAGAACTTAGTTATATTTCAACTGTAGCTCCCGTTGTTTGGCTATTAAGTAAGTTGAATCAATTGTCTCCACCTGAAGCTGAATACCCCAAAATCTACCCTGCAAGCTCTCCCTTACAACAAAAAAATGTTACCAGAAACATTTTTATTAAAATCCATAAAGAGGTTTGAATCCCACCATCCTAGCATATATTAATGAGTTTCCTTAGTCTACATCGTAACTTCTTTATTTATGTGTGTGTAATTCTTTTATTATTATTCTTACGTGTATAAGTTTTTTACAATAATTTTTATTCCTACCCTACTGGTTGAATATATAAGCTTAGAGAAATTTACTAAGTTTGGGTATTTTGAAAATCTATTCCACACAAATTTTCCCTCTCCTTCCATTTACTAAACTTTGAATTGATACGAAAATAAAAGATTTTTTTAAAGTAATTTCTTCGTTCTATTTTCTCTGTTTTCTTCAACCAAACAAAATATATATTATTTTCATGCTTTATGTATTTTTCTTTGCATCCAAACATGCAATGAAACCATAAAAGCACATGCATATCCCATGCGTTTTAGGTCTGGGCACCTCCGAGAGTAATCAATGTAAGATGAGTCACCTTTCAAACCTCTTGGGTGCACATTGCTTCTGACGTTGTTATTCATTATGTTAGCAGTAAATGTGTACTTGGCTATGCCTCAGTATTTTATAGTTCAAGACTTCAAGCATGAGAGAAAAAAAGTATTGACAATTTTGGAGGAATTAATCTCGGTCAATCTTTTTAAGGAAAATCTGACATTTCGTGTATCCCTTTCGTGTCGTCTTTAATTGTAAAATTTTCAAGAGAACCAATCACCAATTTTCTTTAATCAAACGCCATTTCCAGGTGTCTATAAAAGTTGAAATCGTACTCTTTAACCAAACAAACTTTCATCACTTGAAAGGCTGGTACGTAGATATATATATATATATATATATATATATATATATATATATATATATATATAAATATATAGTGATACTAATTTCACAGGCGGTTGCTGAAATTGACATTTCAAATTGGAGTTGCCAACTTATTCAACTTCAGATTTACGTATTTTACCTTGATCAGTCCTTACAAAAAAAAATGGGATTCCATAATTTTTCATTTATCAATACAAGAAAATTTCAGAGAAATTGGTTATTTCCCAATAAAACCTGCGCTACATGGTGTGTGTGTGTATGTGACCCCAAAGAACCAAAATCCAATAGCTACACTCTGATGGATCCCAGCTCGTCTTTACAAAAATTACTCTGAACAGTCCCTTCCCTTGGCTCTTCCCGTTTCCTATTCTAAGATTAAAAAAAAATCCTATAAAGCAGATATTCTGTTACAGATGCCTTCCATGAACATTGACAGCACAACTTGTTCCATCCCCGTAGCCAGTGGAAAATGAGCAGACAATTTGTTGTTAGGTCGACATAAGCAAACCTAACAAACATAGCTGCCAAATTTGGTTCTGACACTACAAACTCTCAGATTGTGCTCCTTACACTAGTGTAAATATATCCTTTGTATATTTGGCAAGAAACCGAAGACATATAATGGATCAATCGTCATCCTCTGTTAAGGAAGCAAATGAAAAAGGCCTGAACTTGTAGCCATCCCCGTTGTAGAATTTATTTTGAAACTCTACCCAGTGAAGCCGCAGGGCATGAAGAAAAGCACTAAGACTCTCCATCATTAGCAGTATGAAGGCAGTTGCAAAGGCAAAAACAGTTAGCCCTACTAACCGAATGACAAGATTGTCATACCTATTTTAAATGTAACCAGGAATGACGTTAATGATTTAATAATAATAGAATTAAACGCAAGTTGCAACAAAGGAATATATATACATGACAGACGGATATTTCTGAAAGCTAATAAATTTGGAGTTATAATCTAAACAATGCAGCTCTGTATTAATTCCACAAAAATTTCCACAAACTACTAATGTAATAAATATTCAAAACATGCGGAGAATAGTTATACTCCAAATTAAGTACCAATTAGAAGCCACCTCATCTCAATTAGCTGGTTGCTCATGCAGTATCCATCAAACTTACTTTATCAACCATGATCATATTCAGGGGCGGTGGGTTGTGTAATGATGAAGGGGCCTTGCCCCCCCTTTTTTTTAAAGACTATATATATATAATTAAATTAAAAGAAACAAATGTATATGCATTATCATTACATATTTTTTACATACACAAGGTATACATTGATAAAAATATTGTTGCTATTCTCTATAGTACATTATGGATTAATGAGGAATTTAACTATAAGAAACATCATTAAGCTGAATTTTCTGATTAAATGATAATTAATTGTAAGTTTTTATTTCTTTCTTTTTGCTTCTATAATTTATATTTTATGAGTATCAATAATTTTGTTTATAGTGTTAAGCCTAATATATAAAAATAAGTTTTAATTTTAATTTTTTTATATTTGGTCCCCACAAAGGGAAGTGTCTAGCTCTGCCCCGATCATATTAATCTTTTCAAAAACTATTCTAAAAAAACCTCTTATTGAATTGTCCTTAGATTTTAGGAGGAAATAGGGAAAAAAAATTGTTTCCAATCATCATCAAGATTGATGCCCATTCCCTACTACATCATAAACTTGGATATCTGGAGTAATCTAACACAAGGTAAGAGATGCAGTAAATCACAACAAATTCTTTTTTCAAAGAAAATTTCATCCTGAATAAACCCCTAACTTAGTCTTTGAAAGATTTTTAGAACATGAATTTAGTACATGAAAAATTATGCATCAAATTGGTCCTTAAATGATGATTTTTGGTAATTGCATGACATCAATTTTTGGGTATGTTATCCTCCATACAACTAGAGGCAATCATGCTGAGGACATAGTAACAGTTAAGGCTATCTATCTTAAAAAGTATGTTCAGTGAGAATCAAACCTAGATTTTGTACATGACATCAATTTGGCCCTAGTAAACATTAACTTTCTAGAACCAAATTGATGCTCCAAAAATCTTCAGACAAAAATAGAGGTTCACTCTTTAAGTCTTTGAATCTGATAGAGATATAATATTCCAACACAAAACCAGGCAGGTCAAAACAATAATTTACAGTAACGTAGAAGTGAGGCAATTTAATCAATAAATTGGCATGTCAACAGCATCCGAAACAAGTCTTGGCCTTCATGTTTCGAATATCAAAACATAAATTTAAAATAACATTCAAGTTCGGTGGTTTGATCAGTAAGCCTAGACGTTAACGATCATGATAGTTAAAATCCCGATTTAAATCCTAAAATTCCTGATTTTATGAATTTTCAAAGGCTCTACGATTTTAATCTGTCAAAAAATCTTAACCTGATCAAAATCTGCCAGAATCCCAATTTAAATCTTCAAATCCTAAAATCTTACGTTTTTCCGATTCCAAGACTTGGCTCATTTTTTACCCAAAACCCATCCTGTTAATAACGATATCCAACACATCTTGGTCTTGACCTTCCTCTATATGTTTACATTTCACATAAGTAAAATATCACAAGCTTACAACATTCTCCCATACCAGACTCTGGACCCAGTCAGCAAAAAGTTTACGTGCAATATAGATTACAAAATCCATCCTTTGGCATTGGGTAATTTTGGGTATTACATATCAACATATCCATAGAAATCTCGAAGGGACACCATTTCCACCCAAGTTCAACTATGAATTTTGTTTCCTCTACTAAGGCAAGCAGATTTGTTTTCAAATATTCCAATATGCTAAAGAATATAGCAACATTTTAACAAAAAGGTTGAAAGTGTATCTATATATATAGAACACATTATAAATCAAACTTACCCCCAAGCAAGAAGCAGGACTTTCTCATAAAAAACAGTAGACAGTTCTGAGTGAGCCAAACTGCAAGTGGTAAGCAAAATCAACCAAGGAACAAGGAATCCAAAAAATAGAAATTTATGGCAAGGAAGGAGAAACATGGTTAAAGAAGCAAACCTTAATGCCCAAAGACGAAGATATGATGCTGTATTAGAAACTGAACCTAGTACAAATTCAATAGAGTGGATCATTTGGTGAACAAAGACCTCACTGAAATTGAATTCTTCATGATGTTGCCTGGCAGAATCAGGCTCGGCCTCAAGATCCACCTCAGAAGTACTCAGTATACCATAACTACGACCTTGAAATCTCTGCAAAATGTCAGCAGGATAAAAGATTAATAATCTAGGCAAACTCCTAGGCGTCACCTCCTCAATTACTAGCTGTAACAAAAGTGGACTGCCAGAAAGGCTGTCTGTATAACTGAAAGGAGTTCTAAGTTGTTTATGGTTTACCACTTATTCACGTAAGCATGCTCATTCAACAGAAATTGAAGTATAATGGTTCTCAAGAAAATTCTTATGCAGAAATTCACAGCCCAGAAGGGGAAACTCAAACCACAAGCATATGCACATAGGTAGGTGTAATAAAGAGGCTGGTACAATAAACTATCAAGCATGAAAACCACACACAAGACAGGTAAAAGTGGCACCTCGGTATAAAGCTTCTTTAGGATAAAAGGTTTTGGAAAGAGCATCCATGGAACCGCAATTACAGCCAAAACCAATAACACAATCTGCACATCAAGAGTAGTAATTCAGAGTGATGTAAAACCAGGACACATAAAAATTTATCAAACAATGAATAAAGAACTAGATTCATACTTGAAGTGGTCTTTGGCCCCAGAACAACTGATTCTCGCCAAGATTGTCCGTGGGGCTTAAAAACATGTATATCATTACATGATAAAGGTCCGCTTGAGAACCAGTACACCACTTAACAATAATGAGAAGGGAAAGATACCCAAATAGACTGTTAAGGAAAATCATCTGAGGCACAAATTGGTACCTGACAGCAACATAAAGATCAAGTTAACCACTACCAAAAGGATAGCATAATAATAACTGCATGACCCAGGCAGAAGAGTGAGACACCTTATATCCAGTGAGTTTCCAAAAAATCGAGCATTAAAATAACTTAATATAATTCCTAGGTTCATATGTGCCACCCCAAACAGAATAGACATCTTCATCTTCATAGAGTTCAAAAAAGATAATTCTGAACGACTTCCACGCCAACTGGGATCTACACCAAACGGGTATGGATCTTGGTATTTGACTAGGCCAATAGTATGCGCATCCCTGGAAAAAAAGGTGAAGAATGATGGAAAATCAGACAGCACTAATGTTAAAAACCATGTTGCTTACCAGGGGAAAAACTAACTTCCAGAATAATTTCCGAGGTAAATAAATTCTTGTTAAATACAAATAACCAAAATTTGAAAAATCTGAAGGCAGAAATATAAAACAGATAAAGAAGAACAAAATAGTGCAACTTTGCAAGAGATTACCAAAGGACAACTCACTACAGTATCAGATATGTGTAGGGAATTCAGTCACACAATCAGGCGGGCAAACATTCAAACATATATTGTCTTTAATAAAAACCATTGTAATATATAGCGGTCATCGCCAAATACATTTTAAGGCTCCAATCTAAACTAAAGCACCCTTCTCACTGCCATGGTCCATGTCTTAACAGCAGCAGTATTAGTAGAATAAACATCTGTCTTTTAGCAAATAATTTTTTTGGAACATCAAGGATTCTTACTATTACTAAAGCTTGATCCTATGAGCCTATGACTTTCAACAAAATCCCACCAACTCCAACCACATGCCTACAGCCAACATTACCCCAACCCCACTGCTGCTTGAAATGCACAGCTGCAAGTGGAAATACTAAGGTCATGTTCACAGCATATATGAAGCAGAACAGTATTAATTGAAGACTTGAAGTTTTTTTTTATAAAATTCTAAGCTCCTTTTCTAAACCAGTTTAGTTTCCGGTGCTTATGCTATGCATGGACAATCAATTAAACACTTACACACACACACACAATAAAAAAAATAACATCAATTTCACATGAACAATCACACACAGACAGAATAGATGGGAAAAACCAGTGTAGCAAATGGACAAAAAAGATGGATAAGAAAAAATGGCAAGAAAAGAATATCAAAACATGCAGATAGATAGGCAGAAAAAAATGGTGGTAAAAATTATTCAAATGGGTAGGAAAAAATAAGTGAAGGAAGATGAAGGTTTATGGGAAATATAGCCAGGAAAACACCATGCAAATAAGCAGAAAAAATAAGTAGAAAAATTACTCAAATTTGAAAGAAAAATGGTTGACAAAAAGCCATGAATTAGTAGGGGAAAATGGATAGGAAAGTGGATTGTGGAAAAAGAATAAGATAGGCTAGAAAAATTCTATGCAATTATTGAAAACTGTTGACTCACTTTATTGTACAAGGCAAATCAATAATTAGAGGAGGAAAGGAAAAAGAGCACATATAAAATAAGGCATTATATATGTAGATATTAAGATTTAAGACAGAATCTAAATAACACAACACCAAAATTATAGACTCTAAGTGACACAAAGAACACACCTGCATGAAGTATCACGGCATTTGTAAGCTGACCCACCAAATATGTGAAAAGGAACAGAAAAGAATTCATTGTAGATTAACCCACAATAGATTGAAAATAGTGCCATTAAAAGAATCACATAGCGCCCGCCAAAGAGCATCTCCATAAAGCTTCCAAGTTTCTGGTAGAAGTTAAACAAAATTGTTAGGTATTTATAGCAATGCCAAGGGCAGGAAAAGATGATAATGATGATGAGTTGGGTACAATTCCATTATTACTTTATTGTAATACAGTTAGAAACAGTTTACCTGTGTGCTGAGCTTATTTTCACGTGCTATAAGAACCAATGCTCCCAGCAACAGGCAAATTCCATGACCCCAGTCCCCAAACATCAAAGCAAAAAGGAAAGGGAATATAATAGCTGTATAAACTGCAGGATTTGCTTCTTGATATCTTGCAACACTGCCAAGTAAAAGGGCTAATTAGGAATCTAACCAGTTGCATGGATTTATCATAATCCTCGGAAGAATAGCTAGTAAGCTAGATAAGTTGTATCCACCACATTACATCCCTATACTCAATCCATAAATAAGAAACTTCAAACTATATAAATTAAACATATAATAATCATAGTAATACCACATGGTTTAACTTTTAGGGAAAGTTTGGGAGTTGATTTTTGGAGGAGAAGGGAGGGAAGGGGAAGGCTCATTGGAAGCCTTTTCCCTCATTGTGTTTGGGAATTTGATCTTTTCATGTGTATTTTACAAGACATTCCCTTCCCCCCTTCCCCTTTAAAACCTTTCCTTCCCCTCCCTTTCAAACTCCAAAACTATCCCTCAAGGAACTTTTGAAACCTCTTGGACTGAAATTCAGATCAACAAACAAATGTACAGACAGAAAATGGCTGGGAAAGAAACAGCTTTCCCACCTTTCCTGTATGCTAAAGGCAAGGGCTCATTCACCCAAGTGTACGCATAAATTTGTAAAGTATTGGTGGGGTTAACACTTGAGAATTTTCCCTCTTCATCCCCAATATACAAAGTTTTTCATCCTTCTTCATTTATCTGATCTGATCAGGCCAAATATTGCACAAGACATTGACTTCATCTTGAGAAAAGTGAGAAAGTCTCTAAAATATCTTTCCAAGAACTTAAGAATGTATTTTAATTCACTGAAAGTTTATCTACTGCAGAAACAAGCTCTACAGGTTAGAGGTGGAATATACACCACCAGACAAAGGTACAAGTACAACATATTGCCACACAATTCTTTAACTTCAAGAAAAATAATGCACTATAAATTACAAAACGCTCCAAAAAATTACTTAGACATTAAATTATCCATGTTGCAGCTTCTAAAACACAAGACAATATTAATTAGGCTCACCCATATGCATCAACGATTTCCTGATATGGATTTGTGAAAGTGTTGGTCCTAAAATATGTAGGAGGTGATTCCACTGCATCCATTGGATGCAAGATTATGCCAACTTGAGAATTGCTATCAAAAGTTGCACGTTGCAGTGCCTCCTGCATCTGGAAAATAATTAAATACAAGATCTTTATTAGATAATGTATATAAAAAATGTTTTCAATTCCTAAGGAATTTAGGAAACAATGAAAATACCTGAGTTTTTGCAAAAATGGGGCACCAACCCTCTCCAACCAGACATTTTTTGGTGACGTCAAAATTTAACATGTTAAGGGTATCATACACCGCCTTCTCTCTTCTTACCTAGGACAAGGTGATAAGCATGAGATCTACTGGTTCAAAATAGATATCCATTACTTGCACATGTTTATCAGATATTAGGATTGCTTTGCAGTTGAGAAGAAAGAAAACATAAATTATCTCGGACAATAAGGCACACAGAAGTAAATTCTTACCATGTTCATCCATTTTGGTAGATGGTCCGCAACAGAAGCTAGAGCCTTGTTCCGGTGCCTGATCCCAGCTTCCAAAGTTGCTTCTAACTCAGTAAGACGTGATGAAACCTGTACCGAAAATAAACTTTTCAACCAAATGCCAAAATTTCCAACTTTCCATATTTGTAGTCAGTAGTCACCAACGAGGAAACGTAAATGAACTTTGAGAATGCATAAAGCACAAGGAATAATCTAATTCAATTTAAGGAATAAAAAACTACTTTCATTGCATGCATGTTACCTAATAATACAGATTGGTATTGCCAGAAATGACCCCCCAAAAAGTTAAAACATAGCAAAAATCTAAAAGAGCATCTAAACAGAATCTCTTAGATATGGATTGCAAACAAGGTACCAAATATTTAGGTAAAAGTATGATGCCTATAAAAAAAACAATTTTATCTTGAGCACACTTTGCCTGTATGTCAAAATGAGAATATAAACAGTTGAAGAGGCCAAAAGTAACATCTTCCTAAGCCAAGCACACTCACCTCTCTAGTTATTTGCCTCTGCTTACTTAGATCTTCAGGAACAGGATAACAATTTGCGCCAAATGCCTCACAAATTTTCAAAATCTTTGTTCTTGCTTGTTCCCCAGAGAAAAACACAACATATACTGTTTTTTCAATCTGAAAAGAAAATCACAGGAGTGAGTTATTGTGCAGATAGAGGATATATCAACGGAAATATAAACAAAAGTAACAAATGCCACCTCAAGTCTTTATTATAAGAAGCAAAAGACTATTAAAGACTATTATGTTACAGATTTTTTTCCAAGAATACCCTTACAATTAAATGGTTATAAATAGGGCAATGTGACCAAGCAACCTTTGAACTCCCTCACAATAAAATAGTAGTATAAAAGGAACCTAGTTGTTAAAAGTCTCACGTTGACTAGTGATATGACCAATTAATAGTATATAAGGTGAGAGTGATCGTCATTATATGAACAGCTTTTAGGATTGAGTTAGACCCAATATCCAAATTTAAGATGGTATTAGAGCCTATTATAGATCTGTTATCAAAACACCCGTGAGGGTGTGTTGAAAGTCTCACGTTAATGGTCAACCTGTATTTGTCCATGCTCCAGAAGTTCATTCTCAAGTGTGAGGGAGTGTGTTGAAAGTCCCACATTGACTAGAAAAGAAATATTGGGAATTAATAGTATACAAGGTATCTTTTAAGCTAACTTTTAGGATTGAGTTAGACTCAATATCTAAATTTAAGACTAGTAATTAAAACATCTAGAAATGTGTAGTTGTTTCTTATAAAAGAAGACCAAAAATTGAAACCTGTTTTGTTTCTTATGATAAGGATTAAGGACTGAAAGTAGTAATTAAATACAGATTGAAAGGGGGGAAAGCACTCAATTATCAATCTTTGTAAAAATAACAGGAAGGAAGAGAACCATCTCAGCTGAAACAGGATCCATGATTTGTTCATCAGCTGGTGCCTGGTTGAAAAGCATATTGCCCCTTGTAGCACGAAACAACATCCTTTCAAACCTGAGAAGCTTAGATTTACAAATTATCCCACTGATAAATCTTAAACCAGACGAATTTGAAGATTGGGGCATCATTTCCTGTAACATAAACGATTACATATAAGTGCATTTACAGGATGAAATAAACTTAAAAAACTAGTAACAGTATTCACATTTCTCACACTAAGAAAATATCAGGATAAAAGATGCTACAATGAACCTGCTCAAGCAAAGATGCTGTCTCAATGTAATCATCATCTGAGTATACATTCTCTTTTAATTCTCTCTCATCTGGAACAGCATGACCATGATTTGAAACAAGAAAACCACATGCCTGAAATTTACCCATAAAATTATAACATATGTACTAAATAGAACAAAGCATGGAAGAAACATTTATTCTATGAAAGAACAGGACGCCCTTGTGAGTTAAGAACACATACAATATTGAACGAATTTGTGAGTTAAGAACGAATACAATATGGAATACATTAAAAAATGTAAATAGATAAAATAATATAAAAATTCAATAACTAATGCTAATTTATGATCAGAAAGCCTATTGTTTTCTATCTGAGCTTAAACAGGAAAATTAATGTAACTAAAATAACACGGAACACATAGACACCTTCAGTACCTTAAAATTAACTGGGATATGCTCATCACAAATATCCAAGGGAAAAAAAATACCTTCTGTAATACAATCTTGAATTCCAGGAGTTCATTATATGATTGCCGAAGTTTGTCACCATTAGAGTTCATTTCAAGTAGTTCATGTTCATGCTCAGCCAGTTGTATCTGGTGAGAAAGAGATCCAACAGTACATATGTTGTTAGATTTAACATTGAACATCCTCAAGTAAACTGGAAAACCACTGGGTGCTTAACACCAACCGTGTTACAGTGACATGTCTATGTTGGCAGCATGACAACATGTAACTTGAATGGCAACATTAAGACAAATAGGCAATAATCACATGTAATAGAGAAAAACAAAAAATAGGAACAGACCTCTAAATCTTCCAACTCAATATCTGGTTGTAATACACTAGGAGAAGACATTAAACCAGCTTTATTGATTTGATCCTTAAAGAATCGTAGCTTCCTTGACATTTCTGCACACCGCTTTACCTGTCAAAAAAGAAATGCAGCATCAGTACTAACAAGAATAGGTAGCAAAACATTAATTATAATATTGGTTTTCAAAGATAGTTTGTAATATATCTGGTCCAAATATAAACTAAAACTAAAAAGGACAACAAACTCAGCAGGGTCAATTTAGAATAATACACCCTGCTGAAGGAATTTACAAAAAAAAAATGAAGCAAATTATCTCCCCAACCCCAAGTTGAACCTACTTCAGTGTTTTAAAATCAAAATTTGAGGATCAGAGTAACTATAATCTGATCCACATAGAGAAACCTACCTAATTCAGCATGCTTTTTAAATTTTTCTTGAAAAAGCAAGTCAAGTAGTAAATTTAATCATACAAGAACATGGTGATGTACAAGAACTGCCTGCATAGAAAAGTCTAAAATCCCAACTAAGGACTAATGTGCACAAGCTTTGCAAATATCATTCAAAAAGGTGCCAGGATTTCAGGGTATTCACAATGCGACAGGAATTCTCAGTTCCGCAATGAAGATTACCTGATTTACAAATGTTCTCTGAAAAGGGCTTTTATCGGCATTTAACTGCAAACAAGAAAACAGTGTCCATAAGAACTGTGGTGGTGAAAGAGCACAGAAAACTTTAAAATCAGCGATATCCAATCCATAAAATTTAGAACACCAAAAAACACTTCTACTATAAACTAATAAAAATGGAAAGAACTGAGTTTGAACAAACTTCCAATATTTCCTAAAGCAGCTCTAAAATTACCACTTGAAAAATATTTTAATAAAAAGGGACAGTTGGGCAGTAGCGTCGCATATGATATTCCAACAATACAACATTGAAGAGTTTTAAAAAAAATCACCATTTATAGTCTCTCCAAGTACGGTATGAGCAGACCAGTATACGAAATTAACATAATTTTGTGTGTATGTATGTGTGTGAATCCAGCATATCCAGATAATGCATGACCCATATCCTGGACTAAAAAGTGCAATAATAGTAAAAATCTCACATCTTTGATAGACAGCTCCCCATCAGTTTTAAAGCATCTACTGCCTACTGAGTAGTGTCCTCTTATAACATTTTAAAAACGACACTAATGACAGGAAAGCAAAAATAAATAAATAAATATTCTAAACAAAAACAGTCCTCTAACACAATAACACAGTCTAACATTATGTCCTGAATTCAACATTATCAACAGTAGTTGAATATACATTGACACAGTCTAACATCAAAGATAAACCGATTAGACAAGCTTCAACCGAAAGCACTGATCTAGTCGGTGGATGCAAGTTATCATCTCTGAACCAATTATACAAGATACCACCACCAACCACCTCAACAATGATGAAGAAACACCATAGCTTCAGAACCTAACTATCAAACTTACCAAATTCGTCTAAACTACATTCTATATGGTCCATAATCCATATAACCGATCTTAGACTCGAGAAGCATTCAATGCAACCAAATTCACACCTCTCAACTCTCAAACAATAATTAGATAAAACATTTCACAAAAACGCACTCAAACATTGGATCTATTTGTGTGAACAGTTCAGTGAGAGGGTCCAAAATCCAAATAAACCACACTGGATTCCTACGAATTTGCATTCACATTTGGATCCTGTGTTCGGCATTTTCGTCATTTGGCACTCAACTTAACTAATATTCGAACGAAACCGTGCATGAGAGAGTAAACGCGAAAAGTCCACAGTGAGCTGGAAGAAGAAAAAAAGAGAGAAAGCGAAGACGGGATCTGGAAGAGAAAGCTTACGTCTCGGAATTGGAGGAGGCCGAGTTCGCCTAAATAGGAGATGGCTCGGTGTGCGGATTCAACGGGAATGATGAGCTGAACGAAGGACATCTTCTCGGATCGCATCAGATCCATCTGTGGCAAGTTATCTATGAACTGCTCCATTTTCTCGGAAAACATCGAGAAAATGGATCTCTCTTTCTCTAGATCTGAATCGTGTTTAATTTGAACAACTAGAAAACTCTGCTTTCAGTTTCCTCTTTCAAACTGCAATTAGAATCGGAAATTTTCAGTGCCTCTCAAAGTCTGGTGCAAAAGAAAAAAAAAAAAAAAAGGACAAAGTTTATAAATATTTATACAAAAAAATATAAAAAAAAAAACTATAAGCGGTTGTTGTTCTCGGTAAATTTCCCCAACCTTGCTCGGTACGCATGCACTCGTTGACGGTGCGGTCACATATCATAATCCAACACAGCCTGTAATTTTAGTCGTCAATGGCGTAATGTGTAATGGTAGTGGATGACCTTTTTTTTTTATTTTGGTAAAGAAAAGTGGTATATCTAAAAACAAAAAAGGTACGATATGGCTTTATTTTATCTAAAACGACTTTTTATTAATTTTTATAAAATTATAATGTTGTTTTTAAAATTAATTTTACATCATTTTAATATTAAATATATTTTTGAAATATTGTAATTAATCGTATTCTTATACATTTTTTTGTTCAAGCTTCTTGACTAGAAAATAAAATTAAACTTATACGTAGTAATTAAAAGTAATTTGAAATTTTTAATTGAATACATGCATCAATTCGAATTTTAATATGCGTTTAAATTATTGTTTATTATTTCGAGTTATTAAAATATTAATCTAAATGGCGAATTGGATTTGTCGTGGATTCTATTGGTGTTCTCTCTTTTACGCCTATTTAAATAAATTACTAAAAATGAATATTTTTTCTTCTTGCCGTTGTGTGTGTAAATTAGTATCAAGTGCTGGACGAAATTTGTTAAATTTTATATTCCATGAGATTGATCATTTTCATTACTGTTTGTGTTAAAACAAGGTTCGCTAGTGCAAGTGGCCAAGGAGAGAATAGAAGAAAGACAATGAAAATTCTGAGACTGGGTAATGTAAGATTCGTTCATTAGCTAAATAATAATAAAAGTATCAATATTTTTTAAGGAAAATAAAATTATCCATATAAAAGTAACAAATATGCTTCTGATTTACCAGGGCTAATTTGTGTGAGCAATAAAAAAACATGAGTTATTTTTGTGAATTTCAAATGTTGGTGTAGACAAATTTAGGTATATCATTTTTAAAAATGAATTTGACATCTGTTGTGAAATCATTAATGACAATATAATTTTGTTATAAATACTGCATCAAAATTAAACTGTTTACTTATTATTTTCAGGTTTTTGTCAAAATTAATATTAAGCTGGTAGCATAAATTAAGCTGAAAAAATATTAAATATATATTATTTGTCATTCAAGGTATTTGACCAATTGAATGATCATATTTCAGCATCTCATTTATCTTCTATTCCACTCCTTTTATTAGTGCGCTGCTTCCACCCCCACTTCAACAAAGTAATATTTATGTTACGTCTTTCAACATAAAATATAAATTCATCAATCTTACACGAGCATGCAGTACCGACAATTTTTAAAAAAATGATTATTTTTATTAGGTGTATGCTCACTAATTTTTTTAAAAAAGTTTAATTTGTTATAAACTAAAATACTAAGAGTATGAGAAGAGGACTTAGAAGAAGATAAAATTTGCAACAAGAGATTTTGAGAGTGAAAGAGGTGTATCTTCATTGAGTGGTATGAGCTTTATTTATAGAGTTTATGGACATCCACTTTGATATTAAAATATTTATAATACTCCCCCTTAGATGTTCACATTTTAGAATGTGCCTCATTAAAACCTTACTAGGAAAAACCCAGTGGGATAAAAACCTAGTGAAGGAAAAAGAGTACAACATTCTTTACAAAGTAAATAATTAATTAAATGTACAAGTATTTAATAAGGATTTTGTGAAAATATCTGCTAGATTCTCACATGATCGGACTTGCTGACATTTATTTCACCATTCTTTATGAGATCATGAGTAAAGAAAAATTTTGGTGAAATATATTTTGTCCTATCTCCCTTAATATAACCTTCCTTTAACTGGGCGATACAAGCTGCATTATCTTTACATAAGATTGTTGGTGGTAATTTTTCAGTGTGCAAGCCACAAGTTTCTTGAATATGTTGAATCATAGACCTCAACCAAACACATTCTCGGCTTGCTTCATGTAATGCTAGAATCTCTGCATGATTAGATGATGTTGCTGTGATCGTTTGTTTTATTGATCTCCATGAAATTACTGTACCACCACATTTGAATAAATATCCTGTTTGTGATCGACCATTATGAGGATTAGACAAATACCCCGCATCAGCATAACCAATTAGGTTTGCCTTAGATACATATAGGAAAAATAAACTCATGTCCATTGTACCTCTAAGGTAGTGAAATATATGTTTAATTCCATTCCAATGCCTTTTTGTGGGTAAAGAACTATATCTTGCTAACAAATTGACAGCAAATGATATATCAGGTCGTGTATGACTAGCAAGATACATTAGTGCACCAATTGCACTAAGATATGGTACTTCAGGACCAAGTAGTTCTTCATTTTTCTCTTGGGGTCGAAAAGGATCTTTGCTCACTTCAAGTGACCTTACAACCATTGGACTGCTCAATGGGTGTGATTTGTCCATATAGAACCGTTTTAGCACCTTTTCTGTATAGGTCTTTTGGTGTATTAAAATTCCTTCCTTTAAATATTCTAATTGTAATCTGAGACAAAACTTTGTTTTTCCCAAGTCTTTCATCTCGAATTCCTTTTTAAGCAATTTACAGCCTTTGAGAGCTCTTCAGGAGTTCCGATGATGTTTAAATCATCTACATAAATTGCAATTATAACAAATTCTTTTCCCAATCTTTTCATAAAAACACATGGACAAATCGGGTCATTTTTATACCCTTCTTTCAACAAATACTCACTGAGGCAATTATACCACATACGTCCAGATTGTTTCAATCCGTAAAGAGATTTATTCAATTTAATTGAATAATTTTCTCGAGGATTTATCTTGTATGCTTCAGGCAAATTAAATCCTTCAGGGAGTTTCATATAGATGTCATTTTCAAGTGAGCCATATAAATATGCTGCAACAACATCCATAAGGCGTAAGTCAAGCCTTTCACGGTTGCCAAACTTATCAAGTATCGAAAAGTAGTTGCATCCATAACTGGTGAATATGTTTCTTCAAAATCAATACCAGGTCTTTGTGAGAAACCTTATGCAACAAGTCTTGCTTTATATCGTACAATTTCACCATTTTCATTTCTTTTTCTCGTAAAGACCCATTTGTATCCAATGGGTTTTACACCTGCAGATGTTTGGACTACAGGCCCAAATGTAACATCCTAAAATTTAGAATTTTAGAAAATAATTCATTAAGGATCAGTGGAGAAATTCCGAGTGAATTTCCGAGCGAATTATGTTTGAAGAATTTCCGAGTTCGACTTCGGACGAATGCTTCTATCGGAAAGGAATAATCCCAAGTGGATTGATTCCGAGGGAAAAGGAAGGAGCTCTGACTTCGAATGAACACCATTCGGGCAAAGACGCTCCCAAGTTTGATACTTCCGAGTGTGGGAAGTTGAGATACTTCCGAGTAAAGTGAGGTTAAGATGTTTTCGAGTGAAACATGACCGAGAGAATCATTTCCGAGTGAAGAAAAACTCTGTGTCCGAATGAGACACTTTTGAGAGGCAAATCCGAGTGAAACGTTTCCGAACGGATCGTTTCCGAGAGAAGTACTTTCGGGCGAAGTAAAGCTTTGATTTCGAAATGAGTACTTCTCGGGCTGAGATAATTCTGAGTTGTGAATTCCGAGTGGGGAATTTCCCAGTGAAGTGTAACTTTTTCCGAGTGGAGTGGCACCGAGTGAGACGTTTCCAAGTGGGATAACGTCAAGTGACATTTCTGAATTCCGTGTAGTAAGGCACCGATTGGGACATACCGAGTGAGTCTTTTTCAGGGAGAGTACTTCTGGACAGAGAAAGACTTTAACTCTGAATGGATACGTTTCTGAGTGAATAGTTCCTGAGGGAAGTAAATATCCGAGTGGTGAACTCCATTTAATTCGTGCTCGGGTCGATATTCAGTTTCCGAGAGCTTGTGCTCGGATTCGTCTTCAAGACTGTTTTCGACCCCGAGTGATCCTTTCCAGTGGAAAGATTTCCGAGAGAGGATTGTCTTCAAACTCCGAGTGATCTTTTCGGATGAAAGACTTCCGAGTGACGCAAGTGAAGGCTTGACTTGGGCAGAAATATATCTGAGAGATGTCTGAATGAGACATTCCGAGTGGATCATTTCCGAAGAAGGAAAGCTGAGAGTTTCATGTGGAAACCTTTCCGAGTGAATTTCCTTCGAATGAAGTAATTCTGAGCGGAAAGAGGCTCTGATGAATCTTCTCGGAAAGATGTGCCCTGAATACCGAAACCGAGTCAGAATTGATAATTACTTCAATTATTGAGGCTTTCCACGTCATTGGTCTAGCAGATTCTCTTTTCTGATTTTTCAAAGTATGGGACCCTCTCTATTGTCCTATTCTCCTTTCTTTATTATCTTGTTTTGTCCTTATATCATAAGATACATGTACCAGTTCTTAATTCATTTCGTTCATGTCATTTTCATGGACAATTTCTGTCAATCCTATCATTAGATTAGCTTGGAATTTCGAGGGTGTCAACATCACCTTTAATCCTCTTCTTTTCTAATCTTTACTGGAAATTATCAATAAAAGAGGAGACCAATCTTCACTTCTTCTCTTGAACGTGAAAGTTTGTATGAGCTTTAAGAAAGGAAGCTTTGGACTGGTTCAGAGCTGAAATTCCAGTCGAAATTCATGAACTGTGATTGGTTATAGCTTGAAGAACTGCTGGAACTCTTTATTTCCAGGTAGGGGGAGCGTTTACATTTTAAATGCATGGTTTATGAGGATAATATTAAATCCTGAATATATATATATATATGTGATGTGTGATATATTTGTATTTCTGTTCATATGATATTGATGTTGATATATGATTGATGATGATGATGTGAAAGATATTCATGAAGCTTTCATGATATATAAATGCATGTGATGCATATTGATAAAGCATGAGATGCTTATGTGATGAACAGACATGAAATATTATGTGGTCTGTTGATGATTGATTATTATTTGGCATAGCATGTGCATTCAGACGCACACAGGACTGTAGGGGGCCTGTGATGCCGGCCCAGATGGGAGGGCGGCCTGATGATAAGGCACAGACCCTGTGGTGGTTTCTTCGGATTCCACAAACGCCTTCGAGTTGGACTCAAGGCCGGTCCGTAACACCGAGTTGAGTTACCGCTCTCACTGAGAGTGATTGGTATTACATTATGGACGCGCGGTTTGGTACCTGTAAAACGGCTGAATCAGCTGGGAGCTAAGATATTATGTTGTGTAAATCACATCATTAGAGTCGGATCCGCATGCATATGCATTGATATATGTTATTGAGAATAACATGATGATATGATCACTTGATGATATGAGAATGAATAATGTATGATGAGATTGTATAATATGGTTATGATTTATATATAGTTATGAATTGGACATTTAATCCGATTCAATAACTATCATTTGACATGTTTATGCTCACCCCTATTGTTATTTTTTTACAGTGGATATAGGACGCCGCAATGATATGTGAAGTCACTCAGCTGCTTGGAGCATTATGTATTATATGTATTGTACATAGTGCACATAGTTGTTTGTAGTAGCCTTGGCCGGCTCCTGTGCATGTCGAGTATTTATAATTATTTGTATACTTAAATGAGCCGGTCGGTTTATGTAAAACTGATATTGTTATTATTTAATCCAAATTCTGTTTTGGAAATTTAAATTATTTGTGAAAAATTTATTTGATTATTGAAATTTAATTTTAAAAACTAAGGACGTTATACCAAAAACTTTTCGTTTTACAAGTGAGTTTAACTCTTCTTGCATTGCATCTTTCCACTTTGGCCAATTATTTCTTTGTGCACATTCCTTAACAGATTTTGGCTCATGATTCTTATCATCATTTATAATATCAAGAGCTACTTTGAATGCAAAAATTTCATCAACATCGACCTTTTGTCAATTTCATTGTATTCCATCCATGACATAATTTATAGAGATCTCTTTATTCTTGTCAATTTCAGGTACCTTGGTTTCTTCTAGATTTGAAACCTTGATTATGTCAGGAGACTCTACTGGAGCCTTTATATCCTTGATTCGACCATCCTCTTTATTTACTTTTCTTTTCCGAGGATTTTTATCTTTAGAACCAACAGGTCTACCACGTTTTACTTTGGCTTCAGACTCATTTGCAATTTTAGATTGTCCTTCAGGGATATCAATCTTTATTGGAGTATTAACAGCTGGTATATGTGACTTAGTCACTTTTTTTGGATTAGCAAATGCATTAGGCAATTGGTTTGCTAAATTTTACAAACTAATTATTTTCTGAAATTCTAGTTCAGATTGCTTTGTTCGAGGATCAAGATGTGATAGAGATATCTCATTCCAACTAATCCTTTTATCCAACTATTTATTTTCTCCCCCTAATGATAGGAAAACAGATTCATCAAAATGACAATCAACAAAACGAGCTGTAAATAAATCACCTGTTAAGGGTTCAAGATATTTTATTATAGACGGACTTTCATATCCAACATATATTCCCAACCTTCTTTGAGGTCCCATCTTAGTGCGTTGTGGAGGAGAAATAGGAACATATACCGCACTTCTAAAGACTCTTAGATGGGAAATATTTGGTTCTTTACCATGAACCAATTGTAAAGGGGAATATTCATGATAACTTATAGGCCTGATGCGAATAAGTGCTGCCGCATGCAAGATTGCATGTCTCCAAGTTGAAATTGGGAGTTTTGATCTCATTAACAATGGTCTTGCTATCAATTTCAAACGTTTAATCAATGATTCAGCAAGTCCATTTCGTGTATGAACATGTGCTACAGGATGTTCAACATCAATTCCAATGGACATACAATAATCATTAAATGATTAAGATGTGAATTCACCAGCGTTATCAAGGTGTATTTTCTTAATTGGATAATCAGGAAAATGAGCTCTTAAATGAATTAATTGAGCTAGTAATCTCGCAAATGCCTGGTTGTGTGTTGACAATAAGCAAACATGTGACCATCTAGTTGATGCATCAATTAAAACCATAAAATATCTAAATGGTCCACATGAAGGGTGTATTGGCCCACAAATATCACCTTGTATACGCTCTAAAAATGTGAGTGATTCATTCCCAATTTTCATTGGTGATGGTCGAGTAATTAATTTCCCTTGAGAGCAAGCAGCACATGAGAAATTATTAGTTTGGAGAATTTGTCTGCTGGACAAGCAATGACCATTTGAATTCTCAACTATTTTTCACATCATTATTGTTCCAGGATGGCCTAACCGTTCATGCCAAATAACAAAGTTATTCTTATTTGTAAACTTCTGGTTTACTATGGCATTTGTTTCAATTGTACTAATATACATGTAGTACAAACCGGAGGAAAATGAAGGTAATTTTTCCAATATACATTTCTTATCAGAAATTAACTTTGTGATGTAAAGATATTCATCTTTTCCTTCATTTGTGGTCTCAATATGGTATCCATTTCTGCGGATATCCTTAAAACTCAATAAATTTCTTTGAGACTTCATAGAATATAATGCACTTTCAATGTGCAATTTTGTTCCTCCAGGTAACAAAATATTGGCTCTGCCGGAGCCTTTAATTATATTTATACTACCAGATATAGTATTAACATTGGCTTCTTGTTTTACTATATGGTAGAAGTATTTCTTATTTTTGAGAATAGTATGAGTTGTTGCACTATCTGCCAGACATATATCTTCGTTATTGACGTAAGCATTCATGCTTCATTAAATAAATAAAATAAACATAAGTAAAATATACTTAACAACAATAAATATTCAACATAAAATTTTATTGATAGAAACTAAATTCATAACAAAATAAATTACATGAAACATAAAATAATTTATTTAGGGGCACTTCCTTCTCCAACCGAGTGGTCAATCTCTTCTTCAGGAAGAGTAAGAAAATCATCAACACTAAAATCAGAAAAATCATCATCTATACCAGTAAAATTTGTCTCTATTATTTTCCCTTTATTTTTAAGGGATTTTTGGTATAGATCTATGAGATGCTTTGGTGTGCGACAAACTCAAGACCAGTGTCCCTTGCTACCACAACAATAAGAGATATTTTTAGTTTGTTCACTATTTTGAGCATCTTTTCCTTTTTCCACATGTTCTCTATTTTTACATATGAATGATGATTTTTTATCATTTCTACCATAACCACGATCACGACCATATCCCCGACCACGACTAATACCATGTCCCCGAGCATTACCTCGTCCGCGACCATGACTACGGCCACGACCACGACCATAAGTATAATGATCATGTGTTGCTACATTCACTTCTGGGAATGGAGCAGTTCCAGTTGGACGAGACTCATGATTTTGCATGAGTAATTCATTATTTTGCTCAGCCACAAGGAGACAAGTAGGAGTATTTAGTAAATCCCTTTTGACGATATTGCTGCTGCAGGAGCATATTAGATGCATGAAAAGTGGAGAATGCCTTTTATAACATATCACTTTTAGTGACCTTTTCTCCACACAACTTCAATCTTGAAGTAATTCTAAACATTGCAGAATTATATTCATTTACAGATTTAAAATCTTATAAACGCAAATGCATCCATTCATAACGGGCTTTTGGAAGAATTATATCCTTTTAATGGTCGTATCTCTCTTTTAAATTATTCCATAGAATAAGGGGGTCTTTAACTGTTAAATATTCATTTTTTAACCCTTCATGGATATGGTGGCGTAAAAAGATCATGGCTTTAGCCATGTTCTGGCTAGATGCATTATTTCCATCTTTAATTGTTTCCCCAAGACCTTTTGCATCTGAATGGATTTCAGCATCCAATGTCCATAATAAATAGTTTTTGCCAGTAATATCAAGGGCCACAAACTCAAGGTTGGTAATATTTTCCATATGTATTTCTATGTAAGAAATTACAAATAATAAGTTAGATAATACTTCAATAAATATATTAACTATAATTATCGTGATGGTAATAATTATAATAAGTCAATGATGATTATAAATATATATATGTATATTTTTATTTAATTATAAGAATAATATTGGTTATAAATTAAAATAAAATATCACATAAGTGATTTAATAGTGAAAATTTAAAAGTTTTCATAAAATATCATTAAGTACTAGTGGTCTTTATTTATTAATTCTTTTATAATAAAATTATAAAATATATTATATTAACTCTTATCAAGAGGTAACAAACTTATAATAGAAACATTTAAAATGAATTAATAACATTTAATTGCGTGAAGCTACAGTAGCAGTGGAACATATCAATTGAATCATGAAATCAAATTATGCTTTAATAATTTAATAATATGGAACAATTAGTGTAATAGGTAGCAAAGTGGACAGCATTATCATGAAAAGTGCAAGTTATAGTCAACATATAAATCACACAGTAGCAAAGCAATATAATAGAGATCATATACTCACGCACAATGGATACGCACAATGGACATTATAATGCAAAGTTATAGTGGATGAAATTATTATATAAAAGCAAAGCAAATAGTATAAAGATTGCAGCGCTATCTGTGCCAAAGGAATTATTATATAAAAACAAAGCAAAAAGCAATAATGATCAGCAGCCCACCAAAATTTATATAATTTAGTAAGTATCCCATGAAGGTAGTACAATATGTATAGCAAGCAAAATTAATTTCATAAATGTATGATTTATAAAAGATTTTTTTAAAATTGTGACAGCTCTTCAGGAACTATTAATAAATATTTTCTAAGAATTCTTCAAGAATTCTGAGATGTTTATGAATAAGTTCTTCTGGAACCTATTTTTTTTAATGATATAGATATAATCTTATACATTCTTCTGGGATGTTTAGAATATAAGTTCTTCAAGAACTTTTATAATATATACATAAATGATATAAATTAAAATTATAAAGAACAATAAATTATAATCATATATTACCTTTTCTTAATCTTGACTAGTTCTCAGTTGGTTAGAACCTCGTGCTGATAACGTGTTATAAACTAAAATACTAAGAATATGAGAAGAGGACTTAGAAGAAGAGAAAATTTACAACAAGAGATTTTAAGAGTGAAAGAGGTGTATCTTCATTGAGTGGTATGAGCTCTATTTATAGAGCTTATGGACATCCACTTTGATATTAAAATATTTATAATATAATTTTCTTTGTTGTGTGTATGTAAAAGTTAACAAGCTATTAGTGACGGGCTTTAAAATTCATTAATTTAGATTTTTAAATAGGATTTTGTTAATCTTTACAAAAGCTGAATTTAAGTTATAAACTGATATTCTTTTTTTAGAATTGGTGCATTTATTTATTTTTATATTTAATATAATTATGTAGATTTTAATATTTTATATTTTTTTCATTTCATTTTCCTTTATCTAAAATCCCACTCTTAGTCCCAAATATATATTTTTAAAACATAAAGGATAAATGTTTATGGTGTATCTCTTCTTGTAAGTCTATATTGCTCTATGATTCCTTTGGCAAATTAAGTGTCTATTTGGTATGTAGTTAGAAAAACAATAGTTAGAAAATGGAGAAATCTAATGATTAATATTAATCATTCACGTCATTCGAGACAATCAAAACTTCGTTTAATTCGAAAACTTCGTTTGAGAGTTCTTAACTCTCAAACAAACAGGCTGTAATCAAGATCTGAGCAATAAAGCTAATATATATAGTGAAAATAAAGGAAAGAGTAGAGAAGTATGTTAAGAAATCTCACAGGGTTAGACAATGAAAACATATAGGATTCTCATAGTGATTAACAAAGCACGTGTTTTAAAGCATCACATATAACAAAAAAATATTGTTGCGTTTTAAAATTACCTTTTGTAGACGTGAGATGAGATCGTCTATCGAAACAATCTTAGCTTCGTCCTTAAAAGTCTATGTGGGCACTCCCACTAGAAGTTGAACCTTCAAATGCTATTTCAAAAAACTCGGCCTTACGAGAATATTTTCTTTTCTTTTAAACAGCTACCTATTAACATCTCATGCTCTATTTATAAGTTTTAGTTTGACCTGATAAGCTTTCTGTAAAGATTGGGCTCCTAACTCAATGCTCACTAGCTTTATTTTAGTTGGACTAAAATAAAAATTATCATCTAGTGGGTTTACTTTATGTGTGTGACCATATAGATAAAATATTCAATCATATTAATAGTAAATTATTTTATTATTAATAGTAAACTGTGCTATTATTAATATAAAATAAGAGCAATATCTAGCAATGCATCACTATGTCCGAATATTATTTATCATCGACGTAACCTATAAGTAATAATTATTTTATATATTCATTCATTTTGCCACAATATCTAATTAGGTATAAGGCACGATCGTCATCATCCTTGTATGGCCCCTTCAATTTACTTGATACTGAAGTATATTTTACCTGAATAAATATCCAATATTTATTTTTCCTAGCATGTCATACATTTATTTAGTCTCACCCCATCAAATGACCCATAGATATCACTTTTGTCACATAGAAAAGATAAATCTCATCTACATCACTTACATCCCTCTGCATAATTTGTTCATTGTCTAATCATAACCTTCAAAGTTATCTTGTTACAGATGACATTTAGTTGTATTAGAACAACAAACTTCTCATATAGGAATTGTAGTGACTTCACATTGAAGCACTACATATGTTATTATCACGTTTAGAAGACATCAATGTAATGATCCACGCAACATTCTCATGGTGAGTCTATCCAATATAATATTTCTCTTAATATGCACCCGTATGAAGACTTGATATCTTCCATACCATAGATCATCAGTGCATTCACACATTAATCTTAATCTTAATATATTTATAAGTCCCCATTTAAATACTTGATTAAAGACATTTTAGAAATAGTTTTCATATGACCTACTATTCGAAAGATAAACAAATTTAAAACAATTTTAAAATTTGAAGACTTTTTTTATTGATAAGTACAAAATGATACATTAAAAACATAATAACGCATAGTGTATACACCAACAAAGTGTACCTTTGATGTTTATGTGACTGATACTTATAGGGAAATAGATGTATTAAGAAAATGATGAGTGTGTCAAATGCTGTTGAAGGTATTGTTAGTGACATGACAAAACTAAATGTTAAAAACAAGCATGTAATTAGTAATTACCGAGTTAAATATAAGAGCTAAAAACAAAGTATTTAATATAAATTTTTCCACAAGCAAAAAATGGACCATGACCATAGATAATACTTCATTTATTATATATATATACTATATATTATTTGAAAATATTAAATATTAATTTAATTTTCTTTTTGAGCAAATAGTTAACAACAAGTAAAATATATAGATTAAAAAACAAAAAAGTATTAGAAAATGCCTGATATTAACAACATTAATTAATTAATTTGGCAACCTATAGCCACCCTATGCATCCTGCGGGAGAAAAGCTTTTCATACTGTGTTTGAATTCAATGCAAGTTTACTTAGATTTTATTTGACAATATTCAATATACTGTTCACACTTTAATTATGTGTTTAATGTGAAAGATATTTTAAAAAGTAGAAAAAAGAGTGTAAATAGACATATTTACATTTTAAACTAATGTTGGCATAGATGTTATTGTAAGTGCATAAGCATGAATCCAAATGAAATGAAAAAATTTAAGGTTGATCCTTCACGCTGTTAAAGACAATCAAAACTCTGTTTGACCGTAGAATTTATTTTTAGGTTAGTCAAATTGAGGTTTAACCAACCAAGTTGAATAACCAAACAGTGACTTACTGGTTAGGTTATATGGGATTTTGATAATTAAAAAAATAAATGTTAACGATTGAATTTTATCTTTAAAATATTGATCTTAAACACAACATAAAGAATATTAAACATGAAATATAAATACTCATTAAAACTTGAGACATGTTTTAATCTCATATACTTAACTCACATTTTTTTAAGTTTTATTAATCTTGTTCTCAATACTCGAGTTTAAATCATTGAAATTAGTTACTTCTTATTGAAAATTAATGTGTGTACAATTACTTCTCATATACCTAATACTTTTATTTTTGTGAAAGAATAAATACACTCGTAAGTTTCTTTAAAAAAATACACTCATCATCACAATGAAAAAATAATAATACTTTAAATTTAATGGTTTAAATCAACTCTTGAAAAAATTATATAAAATGCCTAAAAAGTCCTAAGCTGAAGAATTCGACAATTCCTTAGCTGCATGGAGCACCACGTCAGGGTAATGTGACTGGTGCCGATGCCTGTTGCATCTAAATACGCAGATGCTAAAAATGAATTAATTGTTATAAAATAATTGAAATTCTAAATACAGAACCTAGAAAGGAGAATGCAGCAAAATGCAAGAGAAATAAAGATTTCCTCTTAGCAAATTCTGATTGTGAAGGACATAAGTTCCTTTTTATAGGCCAATGTGGATCCACCTTTATTAAAATATTCATAATATTTTTCTTTGAATGTCCATATTTTAGAACGTGTCTCATTAAAACCTTACTAGAAAAAACTCAGTGGGATAAAAACCCAGTGAACAAAAAAGAGTATATCATTCTTTACAAAAGAAATTCAAGGATAGAATAAATAGTTAAATGTACAAGTATTTAGTTATCCCCCTCGTCAGAACATCCATGTCTAAGGCGTCGAAGACCAAACTTTTGTACTAACTGCTTGAAGACGTTGGTTGGTAATGATTTTGCTAAGATATCTGCTAGATTCTCACATGATTGGACTTGCTAGACACTTATTTCACCATTCTTTATAAGATCATGAGTAAAAAAAATTTTTGGTTAAATATGTTTTATCTAATCTCCTTTAATATAACCATAATTTTTCAGCATGTAAGCTATAAGTTTCTTAAATATGTTGAATCACAGACCTCAACCAAACATATTATCGACCTACTTCATGTAATGCTAGAATTTTAGCATAATTAGATAATGTTGTTATGATCGTTTGTTTTACGAATCTCCATGAAATTGTTGTACCACTACATGTGAACAAATATCCTGTTTGTGATTGACCATTATGAGGATCAGACAAATACCACACATTTGCGTAACCAATTAGGTTTTCCTTAGATACATATGGGAAAAATAAACTCATGTCCATTGTACCTCTAAGGTAGCAAAATATGTGCTTAATCTCATTCTAATGTCTTTTGTAGGTAAGGAACTATGTCTTGCTAACAAATTGACAACAAATGATATATCAAGTCATGTATGACTAGCAAGATACATTAGTGCACCAATTACACTAAGATATGGTACTTCAGCACCAAGTAGTTCTTCATTTTTCTCTTGTGGTCGAAAATGATCTTTACTCACCTCAAGTGACCTTACAACCATCGAACTGCTTAGTGGGTGTGATTTATCCATATAGAACCGCTTTAGCACCTTTTCTGTATAAGTCTTTTGGTGCATTAAAATTCTTTTCTTTAAATATTCTAATTGTAATCCAAGACAAAACTTTATTTTTCCTAAATCTTTCATCTCAAACTCCTTTTTCAAGCAATTTACAGCCTTTGAAAGCTTTTCAGGAGTTCTGATGATGTTTAAATCATCTACATAAATAGAAACTATAACAAACTCCTTTCCGAATCTTTTCATAAAAACACATGGACAAATCGGGTCATTTTTATACCTTTCTTTCAACAAATATTCACTAAGATAATTGTACCACACACGTCCAGATTGTTTTAGTCCATAAAGGGATTTATTCAATTTAATTTAATAATTTTCTCGAGAATTTGTCTTGTATGCTTCAGGCAAATTAAATCCTTCAGGGAGTTTCATATAGATGTCATTTTCAAGTGAACCATATAAATATGCTACAACAACATCCATAAGGCGTAAATCAAGTTTTTCACAAATTGTCAAACTGATTAAGTATCAAAAAGTAGTTGCATCCATTGCGGGTGAATATGTTTCTTCAAAATCAATACCAGGTATTTGTGAGAAACCTTGTGCAACAAGTCTTGCTTTATACCTCACAATTTCACCATTTTCATTTCTTTTCCTCGTAAAGACTCATTTGTACCCAACTGGCTTTACACCTTCGAGTGTTTGGACTATAGGCCCAAAAACTTTTCATTTCTTTATGCACATTCCTTAACAAACTTTGGCTCATCATTTTTATCATCATTTATAATATCAAGAGCTACTATGAATACAAAAATTTCATCAACATCGACTTCATGTCGATTCTATTATATTCCATCTATGACATAATTTATAGAGATCTCTTTATTCTTATCAATTTCAGGTACCTTAGTTTCTTCAGAGTTTGAAACCTTGATTATGTCTGAAAACTCTTCTAGAGTCTTTACATCCTCGATTCAACCATCTTCTTTATTTATTTTTCTTTTTTGAGGATTTTTATCTTTAGAACCAACAGGTCTGCCACGTTTTATTTTGGCTTCAGACTCTTTTGCAATTTTAGATTGTCCTACAGGGATATCAATCTTTATTGGAGTATTAACAGCTGGTATGTGTGACTTAGTTACTCTTTTTGGATCACCAAATGAATTTGGCAATTAGTTTGATAAATTTTACAAACTAATTATTTTCTGAACTTTTAGTTCACATTTCTTTGTTCGAGGATCAAGATGTGATAGAGATATCTTATTCCAACTAATCCTTTTATCCAACTGTTTATTTTCTCCCCCTAATAATGGGAAAACAGATTCATCAAAATGACAATCAACAAAACCAGTTGTAAATAAATTTCCTGTTAAGGGTTTAAGATATTTTTTATGGATGGACTTTCATATCCAACATATATTCTCAACCTTCTTTGAGATCTCATCTTAGTGCGTTGTGGAGGAGAGATAGGAACATATATCGTACTTCCAAACATTCTTAGATGGAAAATATCTGGTTCTTCACCAAAAACCAATTATAAAGGGGAATACTCATGATAATTTATAGGCCTGGTGCGAATAAGTACTGTTGCATGCAAGACCGCATATCCCCAAGTTGAAATTGGGAGTTTTGATCTCATTAACAATGGTCTTGCAATCAATTTTAAACATTTAATTAATGATTTAGTAAGTCCATTTTGTGTATAAACATGTGCTACATGATGTTCAACATCAATTCTAATGGACATACAATAATCATTAAAAGATTGAGATGTGAATTCACCAGCATTATCAAGGCGTATTTTCTTAATTGGATAATCAAGAAAATAAGCTCTTAAATGAATTAATTGAGCTAGTAATCTCGCAAACGCCTGGTTGCGAGTTGACAATAAGCAAACATGTGACCATCTAGTTGATGCATCAATTAAAACCATAAAATATCTAAATGATCCACATGAAGGGTGTATTGGTCCACAAATATCACCTTGTATACATTCTAAAAATGTGAGTGGTTCACTCCCAATTTTCATTGGTGATGGCCGAATGATCAATTTTCCTAGAGAATAAGCAGCACATGAGAAATTATTAGTTTGCAGAATTTGTTTGCTATTCAAGCATTGACCATTTAAATTTTTAATTATTTTTGCATCATAATTGATCCAGGATGACCTAATCATTCATGCCAGATAACAAAGTTATTCTTATTTGTAAACTTCTAGTTTATAATAACATTTGTTTCAACTGTACTAATATAGGTGTAGTATAAACTGGAGGAAAATGAAGGCAATTTTTTTAATATATATTTCTTATCAGAAATTAACTTTGTGATGTAAAGATATTCAACATTTCCTTCATTTGTGGTCTCAATATGGTATCCATTTTTACAGATATCCTTAAAACTCAATAAATTTCTTTGAGACTTGGTAGAATATAATGCACTTTTAATATGTAATTTTGTTCCTCTAAGTAACAAAATACTAGCTCTGTCGAAGCCTTTAATTATATTAATATTACCAGATATATTATTAACATTGAGTTCTTATTTTACTATATAGTAGAAATATTTCTCATTCTTGAGAATAGTGTGAGTTGTTACACTGTCTGCGAGACATATATCTTTGTCATTGACGTGAGCATTAATTCTTCATTAAATAATATAAAAAATTATGAGTGAAAAATATAATTAACAATAAATATTTAACATAAACTTTTATTGATAAAGACAAAAATTCATAACAAAAACAAATTACATGAAACATAAATAATTTATTTAGGGGCACTCTTCTCTCCAACCAAGTGGTCAATGTCTTCTTTAGGAAGAGTAAGGAAATCATCAACATCAAAGTGAGTAAAAACACTATCCGTACCAGTAAAATTTGTTTCTATTATTTTCCTTTTATTTTTAAGGAATTTTTGGTATAGATCAATCAGATGCTTTGGTGTGCTAGAAACCTGAGACTAGTGACCTTGCCTACCACAACGATAGCAAATATTTTTAGTGTGTTCGCTACTTTGAACATTTTTTTCCTTTTTTCATATACAAATGATGATTTGTTATCCTTTCAACCACAATCGTGACCACGACCATGAGTATAATGACCATGTTGAAGAAAAGATTGCCCAATGTCAAATCATTTAAACTAGAACTCACGAGATTTGTTGATAACTAACATTATGAATTTTAACTTAAATGAAGATGTTTGTTATCACTTGATTCAGGTATTTAAGTGTTTTAGGAAAAGGTCTAAGCTACAAAAGAAAGGGGAGCATACGCATCAAAAGTCTGGAAGACTTAATCAGAACATGAACTCTACAAACTAAGACAAAAGAAGAATCAAAAGGTCTGGTAATTCACTTTAAAAGAAATTCTCTCGCATCAGAATAACTCATCAGACCCAGACTTGAAAAACATCATTCAAGCTTCAGAAGATACGAAAGCATCAGACCCTATCTTCTCCCTTCAAACTTTTAGAACGGTCTGATACATGAAGCATCAACGGTCACAAGTCATCTCTATCGAAGCTTAAAGAAAAGACTCTTGAAATGAAGATTGACTAAACTGGGTAGATTCTAGTTTAGTCTAAAAAGCATCTAAAGTTTCACTTTTATCTCATGCATTCAGAGAATCAAAGTTTTCCCTCTTCATGAAACTTATGATACCTATACTCCACCTATGACTGAACACATCTCAAAGCTCTCAAATTTATATTACGTGTACAGAACATTTCTCTCTGACAACAAAAGCTCTTACCCTTTGTGCAACTTCAATAAGAAGGCTTTTGCTCCCTGTACAACAACTCTCAATAGTCATATAATTAACAGACTCTTCCTGAGCTTAATAGGATGATTCTATATAAACAGAATCAATCTCTTCTCCAGAGAAGTCTCTTAAAGAACATAGAAGAAAATATGAGGAGAGAAAAATCTATTACCGAGAGTTGAGGTTAAAAAGAAATACTAGAGAGAAATATGAAAAAGAGAGAGCTTATAAAAAGAAGAAGATAAGTTAGACACACTAATCAAAGTGTGATGAAAGGTCAAGAAAATATCATGAACGAACACTAGACATTCATACATAAAAACTCATGAGAAATAAAGAAATGGCAGTATACTCATCAATGAGTAACTCTACCTAGAAGATCTGCCATGAAGATAAAGAAAACTCACTGTGTGCAATCATTTTTCTACTTAGATGCCATAGTAACTTGGGATATGCCTTTGTGTACCTATTTGCATATTATCCCAAGTCATGCTTTCTGGCTCAGTACATTTTCCAATCATCTTTCACCTTTTGAATGTACTGAGCCCTATGGGAAAATAAGCTCTCTTTTTATTTACAAACCCATTTTCGTGGTTTATCACTTAGCTCTGCTAAGTTAAGGGGATTATTTTATTTGGACTAATTTTTTTGATCCTCTGGTAGTACAGGTCTGGTGTGTTGCCAGACTCTGTTAGTGTGGGAAACACTGTTGGCCTGGAGAGGCTTTTGAAAAAATACTCAGGGTTTGAGCTAGGAGTGGCTTGTGAAAGAATACTTGAGTCTACCCCAAGAGTGGGTGTTACAAAATACTACTCATAGGAATCCAGTGGGGTCTGGTGTGTTGAAGCACGGGTTGTGCTTAAGCCATAAGTGGTTGGAGTCAAGAATACTCAGGGCCAGAAGTGATCGGTGTCAAGAATACTTGAAGCAAGAATTGTGCTTAAGTCAGGAGTGGCTGGAGTTAATAATACTCAACACCTGATGTAAAACGTTTTTACATAGTGGAAATCCTTCAGATTTGAAGGTACTGGATGTAGTCTCCAGGTTGGAGGTGAACTAGTATAAAATTGCTTGTGTATTGTCTCCTTTTCTCTCATTCTTTAATATTAAAAGTCTGGTGCATTATTATTGTAATATTCGATAGTAAAAGTCTGGCAAAATTACGTTTGCTTAATCAAAGTATTACGTTCTCCGTATAAGCAAAAGTTTGGTCCGCTATCCATACCGCTATTGCGCTTGAATATCACTTTTTGGTTTAAAAAATGAACAAACTTATTCAACCCCCCTTCTAAGTCTGTTCTCCGAACCATCAGATAATGTGTTGCTACATTCACTTCTAAAAATGGAGCAATTCCAGTTGGATGGAACTCGTGATTTTGCATAAGTAATTCATTATTTTGTTTAGCAACAAAGAGATAAATAATTAAGGTAAATTAACTTATAAATCAACTAAACAAGTTAAAATAAAATTTCACATAAGTAACCAGGTAGTAAAAATTTTAAAGTTGTCATAAAATATCATTCAAATACTAGAGGTTTAGTGGTAAAGTAATAACTTACCACAATATAAACTTGAGTTTGAATCCCTATTAATGCATATCTTATTTATTAACTCTTTTATATAATAAAATATATTATATTAATTATAAATACCAATTATAACAGTGAATTACAATCCTTGGAGTAGCAATTATGCAAACAATAAATGCAATGCAGAATAAAGTAGCAGGTATATGGAAGCATGGAAAAATCAGCTAGCAAAGGTATATGGAAGCATAGCAAAATCAACTAGCAAAAGCGTAGTAGGTATAAAGAGCAGACAATCATACAATGGAGCAAAATAGTAAAGAGAGAGTGCGGTAAGTGGAAAGGCACTAGCATAGCACTAGCACAAATCAACAACTTAATAATCAATGCACATAGCAATGGATAGGTACTATAAAATAATACAGCAAAGGTATTAGCAATGGAATGTATGGTTAAAGGTAATATAAAATAAATTAGCAATGCAGGAGGTAATACAGATTATTATAGTTCTTTAAGAACTATCAATAAATATTTTTAAGAATTCTGAATAAGGATATTTATAAATAAGATCTTCAGGAACCTTTTTTTATTATATAGATATAATCTTATACATCCTTTTAGGATGTTTAAAATATAAGTTTTTCAAGAGCCTTTTATAACATAAGGTATATAAATTAAAATTATCAAGAATAATAATAATTATGTGTTATCTTTTGTAGACTTGATTAGATACTAGTTGGTCAGAACCTGATGCTGATAACGTATTATAAAATAATTGAAATTCTAAATGCAAAACATAGAGAAAAGAATGCAGTAAAATGTAAAAGAAATGAAGATTTCTTTTGAGAAAATTCTAATATACAGTGAAGGACATAAGTCCCTTTTTATAGGCCAATGTGGACATCCACCTTTATTAAAATATTCATAATATTAGTAAAAGGGATTTGCTTCTTTTTGAGAAAGGAAAATATTAATAAATATCCCTAACTTATTGGTTAAGAAAATAAAAACAATTTTTTATTTGAATATCTTATTGAAAGTCATGTGCCATAATTTATAAATAATTTTTATTTGACATCCTAAATTTAATTATTGGTTAATTTTATTGACCGAATAATTAAATTAGGAATGTTTAATTAACTTAAGGCAGTTAAGTTAATTTTTGGGATTAATTTGGGTATATTTCGAGTAACCGGAAATTACCCAATTGATTTCAAAAATTAACTAAACGTGGGAAAAGTCTAATGTGCCCTTAAAGTTATGAATTGTAAATTGTCAATTGATTTCTTTTTCTCCTGGATCCAATTTTCGCTCTCTCGTGCAATTATAAAGGAAAAAAATTGTACCATTTCCCTCTCACACATGCAATCCTCCTCTTCAATTTTAGTTTTATCCTCCTTCCTTGTGCCTTGATCATCACCACCATTTCCTTTCCCTCTCTTCACGTTGGCAGCTTGACAAAGATTTGGGCCTCCATCTTCATTTCCCAAAGGTAAAAACTCTTGAACCCATTTCAGTTTTGGCAAGCTTTTTCTTTTCTCACTCTCTAATTCCTTCAAATTCCATGAAATTAGGGTGTTTTGGAACTTATGTAATTAGTGCACAGCTTTGGGATAGTTAGCGTTCTTGATTTTTCTGACATCGTTGAGTATCAGAGTTAACTTGTTACTTTGTTGGTTCCATCTTAAACTTTCAAGCCTTAATCTGGAGTTTTCCATGGCGTAGGAACCATTTCAGAGCTACCTGATATCTTAGGCAGCGTTGGGACCTTGCGAAGTTAAGAATTGGTGTTGGTCAGCGCATTTTGGTAAGTCAAAACTTATCGAAATAGTTATCGATTGGTAGTTTTAGCGTCAAAATGTAGTTTTAATAGCATATGGAATATTAAAATAATTGTTGTTAAATTTTAGAAAGTGTTCGGGAAGCATTTTTAAGCTTTGGAATTATGGAAATCCAGGTAAGGGGAGCATTATATCTTAAATCAATAGATTATAGACGGATAAAGGTATATATGTTTGTTTACATTGATGAATGTGATATTGATTGATTGAGGCTTGATGAATTTCATGATGATGATATTATCTGTGGTTATTGACAATATACCCCTTAATTGTTATTGTTGACTCATTGATGATTTTTAGGTATGTTGGTTTTGTTCATATGAATGTGTTGATGATAAATTAATGATGATAATTTTAAATTGCATGAGGTTGCAATAATTGGATGTGATATTAGTTATTGACCATTAAAACTAGGCATGAGGTTATCATTATTATGTATGTTGCATTGATGATTAATTATTGGTTGTTGCATGTTATGCCTTGTGATAAATTAAATGAGAACCCTTGGTGATGGTAACTAGGCGGTGACCCCTGATGATAGTAATTAAGTGGTGTGGTTCAGAGAACAAACTTAGTAGAGAGGTTGAATAAGTCTGTTCACTTTTTTAAAACCAAAAAGGGATTCTTGAGCGTAAATGCGTTAAGCACGGCAGACCAGACTTTTGCGAGATAGAGAGCATGATTCTTTGATTGAATAAGCGTTATTTACAAAACTTTTACTACCAAAGATATTAACGATAATGCACCAGACTTTTAATAGTTAAAAAGTGATCCGGTCTGGATACCGGCCCCCAATCTTGTGACGTCAGAGCGACCTCATATAGGAAAACCGGTGTCCTGGTTCAACATTGCCACACCGGATATCTGATGTCTGGCCTTCCGTTCTCATCTCACGACCGCCCCACTTATTTTCTCTATAACGGATCATTGTTCATTTTCACAAAACATTTGTATAACTGTTGGCTTCTCAGTCACAGCAAGATAAGAGCCCCTAATAACTTATCAGCGAAGATACTGTATGTAGTAAAATATGTCACGTCAATGGCCTCAGAAAGCAAGTGGATGTGTCAGCAAATTATGCGGAAAAGGTGATTATCCTCTCTCCTTCCTATAGGATCGTACTCTGATAATTGACCTACCCTCCTGACACATTCTGAGTGTTGAGCCACCCTGATTGACATAATGTACACGCTATTAGAGCTAGGGGACCCACCTGTATCCAACGACTCATTTTCTCACGTACAACTATAAATAGCTCATTTCAATACACATGCAAGGTGATGTTGTTCTAACTTACACTTTACTATTACTTCGCTTGATCATTCATTGAGTTCTTACACTCTTCTAACTTGAGCGTCGGAGAATCTTCGCAGGTGGCACCACCTTTCGCCCCCTACAACGCGAATCGTTGGTGTGAAGGATCTCCAGGACAACAAGACCGGCCTCTCCCACTAAGAGACCGGATTAATACATCGGATACTCACTGTTCCGGTGTACAAACCCTAAAAACACCTATATTCTTGTGGCTGGTCCCACACCGGATCCTAGACTCTGGTCCAGACCAGTTCATTGGCACGCCCGGTGGGACTCGTTAGAGTTATTCCCATTTTCGTAGAAGTTTGGTTGTCACGATTGAAGATGATGGGAGAGATTTCATTGATGGTCACGTGGAGGATGTGACCCATCAATAGACTGGAAGGAGACTTGTCTTTGAGTCCCCTGTAACTCAAACCTGGAGGTTGGTGCAAGTGCAAACGCCTAACCCTCGCGATGAGGTTATCAGGCAGCTTAGGGAGGAGCTGATGGAGTTGAAGCGGGAGAGAGGAGGAGCTGGGGACAGGGTAACGTCCCATGCTGAGGAGACTCACCACGCATCAGAGAAGGGCAGGTCTACAGCCCTCCAGTATTCGAAGATCCCCACGTATGAAGAGAAAGAACAGACTCAAGACTCTGGTGATAGAGTCAGTATGTAACACCCCTATTTTTATTTTTATATTAAAATTTTGAAGGAATTAAATTATGGTTCTTTAGAACTTTTTAATCTACGTATTATTTATGATTTTTTGGAATTTTTTGAATTTTGGAATTTTTTAATAAAAATAATATTTTTTAAATAATTTTAAATTCATATAAGTGACTTAAATTAAAAATATTTACAAGAAAGTGAATTGAAATTATAAGAAAATTTTCTAAAATCCATTTCAAGTAGACTTATCTAAAAATTATCGGTTTGAGAAAAATCTTGATTTTTTCCAATCGTTAAAAAATTAGAAACGTATCAATAAATTTTTATTAACAGAAAATTTTAGATTTTTAAAATTTCAACTTTATATTACTTATTATAAAATTAGTGAGGACTGATATAATATCGCTAAATTTCAAAAAGGACTCATTTTGAATATTTAAAATATACCGAGTGAAAGGTTACTATTTGGCTTAATAATTCTGCCGACAGTTACTATGCAAAACACTGTGCATGTACGAAATTTTCAAAGAATGTATAGTAACCTGAAATAAAAAATTCAAAAATGCATAGTACTTTTATATTAAAATAATGAAATGCATAGTAAAATTTTTTCCTATAAATACCGAAGGATTTCTTCTTTAGAATTCACAATTTCAGATTAAGTTTTCTTAATACAGTAGTGCTAGTGAGATAGTGGTGGAAGTGAGAGAGAGAAGAAAAGTTTTTGGAGAGAAGGTTCTGCCAAAATCCTAAGGTAAGAATACTTCTCTTTTATATTTTTTTAGATTATTTTTATATCCTTTTTAGAAATCTGTTATTATACTGAAAATAATATTATTTTAAGTTACTATTCTGTATAGTAAACACTATTTCACTAGTAAATTACTATTTCAATAGTAAATTACTATTCAAATAGTAAATTACTATTTACTGTTACTATTTACCGTTACTATTCACGATTTACTATTTACCGTTACTATTCACGTTTTACTATTTACTGTTACTATTCACGTTTTACTATTCACTGTTACTATTCACGATTTACTATTCACTATTCACTATTCACTATTCACTATTCAGAATTTACCATTTCTGTTTTAAGTAGTAATCTTAATCTTCGTCTTATGCTTATACTAAAATAAGATTGATATTAATATTTCTAGAAATCGGAGGCGCAAAGCAAATCTCTTTTTGGTAACGACTCAAGGTAAGGGGGAGTGAGATAAGAGTATAGTATGAAAAGACATAAGAATAATGGGAGGAGTCCCCTACTCCTTTTAAATCTGATAATATTATTATTTTAAAATATTAACTTTTTAACTTAAAATTTATAATAAATTTTAAATTAAATATCCGGTTAACTAACTCTAACATACCTATGCAAAGACTTGGACCATTATGACCTATATGGACTGGACTATACCTATGCAAAGACTTGGACCATTATGACCCATATGGACTGAACTATACCTATGCAAGGACTGGATTATATGGACTTACATATACCTATGCGAGGAATTGACCAAAAGGACTAAAATTGACTATATTAATAATCATTAAATTTTGTATTATGATATGTATTAATGATATTTAATTGATTTGATTATGATTTGATTATGATTGATTGATTGATGATATTTAGTTATGATTGATATTGTTTGATTTTGATTGATGATATTGTAATGTGGAGTTTGAGCATATAGCGAGCATGACGGAAAGCTAAAATTCAGTAAGAATTTCTTACCTTACTCTTTAAATTTTATTATCTTTTATTTCTTCTTAGAAATTATTTTTATTAACTTTATTTTCAATATTTAGAAAAATAAAAATAAAAATTAGTATTTATTTTAGAAAGAAAATATTTTATGAGAATTTATTTAATTAAATCTTGAGTTAAAGAAAAATTTTATAATTTTAAGTATTTTTGGTTAATAATTTTTCTCTTTTAATAAAACAAAATTTTTTTTGAAAGAAAATTATTTTATTTTTTCCAACTTAATAACTAAATATATTTGAAAATAATTGAGATTCCTAAATTTGATTTTGTTAAGATTTAATTTGAGAAAGATTATGTAAAGTTTTATATGAGAAAGTTTTAGATATTTAAGGCTTAGAAACTCAAATTTCAGTGAGATTCAAAAACTGTACCAAATTTATTTCTGTGGGACAGAAATTCAGAGAATCGAGAAAATGTACAGTTTATTGAAATAATGTTGTAAACCTTTAAGGGATTTAATAATTGAGTTTCTAAAAGCCTTAACCAACTCAATACGCGAGTAGTTCATGCATCATGAATCATTAAAGTGAAATGAAATAATATTGTCTGGGGACGGATTATAAAAACCGAGGATACATTAGAGGAGGCTTAATTACGAGCCTTGGGATGAGAGGGTGTGAAAGGGTGCTTCAGGGGACCTGGGGTAGCTCCCTAGTGTCGGGTACTTTCACAATAAAAACTTTCTCAATCTGACTAGTCTCTAAGTGTTTCCATGCCAGTTGAGCTGTTCATATTATTATTATCCGGACTTATGGAACAGTGTAAACTCCTGGTTGGCCCAGTGCAAATTAAAATTTAAGGGCCCACATATATAGGTAAGTTGTGATGAAGATATTGCATAACATTCATGCATTCATAATTGATTGTGTGTGTGATTGTGATTGATATTATTAAGTATTAGTTTGTGAAAACCCTTTGTTGCTTATGTCTTATTCGGAAATATTATATTCTGTTTCTCACTCCTTTCTCCGTGTTTTTGTTTCATATATTCTAAATTGATGGTTCAGAGGGAAGGATCGAAGAATATCAGCAGTAAATATAGCACGTTCTAGAAAGGGAGCTCGGTATGAATACCGTGGTCCAATGAATAAATAATGTTAATTAGTAACTGCTTCTGGGCCATGGAGTTTCCTCTCTTTCTTATAATGTTTAATGTTTATTTTCTTCGGATGAATGTACAAATACTTTATAAAGTTTTTAATAATATTTGTGAGGTATTTCAGAAATAATGTATATAATTTATTCCGATAGTTTCTTTTTAACAATTATATCTTTAAAAAAAAAAAAATTACGAGTTTTTCTAGAATTTATTAAGGTGTAACTGAGGGTGTTACAAAGTGGTATCAGAGCAGTTAATCCAATAGGCCTGGGGAAAAGGTCTATCTTGCTTTGTCTGTAAACTCTGTATAGGTAGAATATCTGACTTGGTAGTAACTGTGATTGATGTGACAAATCTCAGTTACTGTGAAACAGGAAACTAATGGCTGGAAACGATCTTGCTGGAGTTGTAGAACGCTTAATCAATGCAATGGGAGCACGTGAAGGTCAAGGTAACGATGCCTTGAGAAGGCTGGACCTATTCGAAAAACGCAATCCACCTCGTTTCAAGGGAGGATATAACCCTGATGGAGCACAAATCTGGATTCGAGAGATAGAGAAGATCTTTCGAGCATTGCAATGTAATGAAGCTGATAAGGTAGTCTTCGCTACTTATGCCTTATCTGAGGATGCCGAACATTGGTGGGATAGCATGCGTAAACAATTCGAAGTCAACGACGTGGAGATCACTTGGGATTATTTCAAGGATATGTTTCTGGAAAAATACTTTCCAGCTGATGTTAAAGAGAAAAGACAATTCGAATTCCTGTCGCTGACCCAAGGAAATATGACCGTTGGAGAGTACGCATCCAGGTTTGAAGAGCTATCTCGTTTTCATTCTCATTATAATGATGCTACTAATGAAAGAGATCGGTGTGCAAAGTTTGTAAATGGACTGCGGCCAGAAATTAAGGAAGCTATACGAATGCAGGAAATCCGTGAATTTTCTGTATTGGTAAATCGCTGCAGGATCTTTGAAGAAGACCATAAGGATAGAATGACCAAAAGTCGTGAGCCCATTCACAAGGCAGGAGAAATAAGAAGTGGAGGACCTCACCATCACCAAAGAAGAGATTTCAGAAGGAATAAGCCTTACCAAGCACCATTTCGTCGGTTTGGAGCAGCATCTGTTCCTAACAGACCCCAAGCTTCAACTGGAAGCTATTACCCAACATCTGCACCAAATTTTAAATGTTTTATCTGTGGAGGACCCCATTTGAAAAGGGATTGTCCTAAAAACACTTATGTTTGCTTTAAGTGTAACAAACCAGGTCATCACATCAAGGATTGCCCAGAGATGAAGAGAGAAAACCCTGAAGGTGCAAGTACAAGCATAAATACTCAAGGAGGCGCGCACAGTGCAGTCGGAAGGCCAAAAGCAAAAGGAAAGGTTTTTGCAATCACTGGAGAAGAAGCATCTCATGCTGATTCCATGGTAGAAGGTAAGTGTATCATTAATAAGATTTCTTTAACTGTTATGTATGACTCAGGTGCATCACATTCCTTTATTGCCAATGACTGTGTAGAAAAACTAAAATTACCTGTGATAGAACTTCCATTTGACTTATCTGTACATACTCCTGGAAACAATCCCATTGTCACTTCTAAAGCTTGTTGGAAATGCCCTATTGTCATAGATGGTAGGGACTTTAAGGCTAATCTTTTCTGTTTACCCCTTTCTGGCTTAGAAGTTATTATTGGGCTAGATTGGTTGTCTGACAATCATGTTCTAATAGATTGTCATAATAAAACCATAATGTTTAAAGAACCAGTGAATTTGAATCCTGAGGATTCGAGATTTCTAACCGCCAACCAAGTGAGTGCCTCTTTAAAAGGAGGGGCTCAAGGATTCATGCTATTGCTTTCAACGAAAGGAGAGCAAGAATCAAAAATCAAAAATCTGCCGGTTGTGTGTGAATTTCCTGACGTTTTTCCTGAAGATATCCCTGGTTTACCCCCAGAAAGAGATGTAGAATTTTCCATTGATCTAGTACCTGGAGTTGGACCCATTTCAATTGCACCATACCGAATGTCACCTCTAGAATTAGCAGAGTTGAAAAAACAACTTGAAGAGATGATAGAGAAGCAGTTTATACGACCCAGTGTATCCCCCTGGGGTGCACCAGTGTTGTTGGTTAAGAAGAAGGATGGTAGCATGAGGTTGTGTGTAGATTATCGACAACTGAACAAGGTGACAATCAAGAACAGATATCCTCTACCAAGGATTGACGACTTGATGGATCAGTTGCGTGGTGCCACGGTGTTCTCCAAAATTGATTTGAGGTCTGGATACCATCAAATAAGGGTGAAGAAAGAAGATGTATCGAAAACTGCTTTTAGAACACGCTATGGCCATTACGAATATCTAGTAATGCCTTTTGGTGTAACTAATGCACCAGCCGTATTCATGGATTACATGAATAGGATTTTTCATCCATATCTAGATAAATTTGTAGTGGTGTTCATTGATGATATATTAGTGTACTCTAAAAGCAGAGAAGAACATGTTGAACATTTGAAGGTTGTGTTGGAAATCCTGAAAAAGAAACAACTGTATGCAAAGTTGTCGAAGTGTGAATTCTGGTTGGAAGAAGTAAACTTTTTAGGACATGTAATTAGTCAAGGAGGAATAGCTGTAGACCCTTCCAAGGTGGAAGCAGTTTTAAAATGGGAGAGACCAACCACGATCACTGAGATTAGAAGTTTCTTGGGCTTGGCTGGATACTATAGGAGATTCATTGAAGGATTTTCAAAGCTAGGATACCCATTGACCAAGTTAACACGGAAAGGACAACCTTTTGTGTGGACGACACAATGTGAGAATAGTTTCCAAGAGCTGAAAGAATGACTTACTTCTGCGCCGGTGTTAGTACTCCCCGATCTACATCGAAGTTTTGAAGTTTACTGTGATGCGTCTAAACAAGGACTAGGAAGTGTACTTATGCAAGACAAGAAGGTTGTAGCCTATGCATCACGACAATTAAGGCAACATGAGATCAACTACCCTACCCATGACTTAGAGTTAGCCGCTGTAGTTTTTGCCTTAAAGATTTGGAGGCACTATCTATACGGTGCAACATTCGATGTGTTTAGCGATCATAAGAGTCTCAAGTATTTATTCGATCAAAAGGAGTTAAACATGAGGCAACGGAGATGGATAGAGTTCTTAAAGGACTACGACTTTGAGTTACAATACCATCCTGGAAAAGCGAACGTAGTAGCTGATGCTTTAAGTCGAAAGTCTCTACATGCGTCCATGATGATGATTAAAGAGCTGGAATTGATAGAGAACTTCAGAGATCTTAACCTAGCAGTAAAGGTTAATGCTAACAGCTACAGATTAGGAGCGTTGCAAGTGACAAGTGAATTCCTGAGACAAGTTTTAGAGGCTCAACGAGAGGATGAATTCCTGCAAGAGAAGAAAGAACTCTTGAAACAAGGAAAAGAAGTCGAGTTCAATGTGGGAAACGACCAATTATTGAGATATAAGGATCGAGTGTGTATCCCTGACAAAGAGGAGTTGAGGAAAACAATTCTAGAAGAAGGCCATAAAAGTTATATGAGCATTCATCCCGGAGCTACTAAAATGTATCAAGATTTGAAGAAGTTATTTTGGTGGCCTGGAATGAAGAAAGCGGTGGCAGAGTATGTGGCTGCATGTCTAATCTGCCAGAAGGTTAAAGTGGAACATCAAAAACCCCCTGGAATGCTACAATCAATGGAAATACCAGAATGGAAATGGGATAGCATTACCATGGATTTTGTGACTTCTCTACCTAAAACTCCATTAGGACATGATTCGATATGGGTAATAGTTGATAGACTAACAAAGTCTGCCCACTTTATTCCCATCAATATTCGTTACTCTATGGAGAAGCTGGCAAAATTATACATCGAGGAGATTGTGAGATTGCATGGAATTCCTTCAAGTATCATTTCTGATCGGGACCCTCGTTTTACATCACAATTCTGGAAGAGCTTGCACAAGGCTTTGGGAACAAGACTGCGTCTGAGTTCAGCATATCATCCTCAGACGGATGGACAATCAGAAAGAACAATCCAATCTCTAGAGGACTTGTTACGAGCTTGTGTGTTAGAGCATAAAGGAAGTTGGAATCAATTCTTACCCTATGTGGAGTTTACCTACAACAACAGTTTCCATGCTAGCATTGGCATGGCACCTTTTGAAGCATTATATGGAAGAAAATGTAGGACCCCGCTATGTTGGTTTGAGACTGGTGAAAACTTGATGCTAGGACCAGAGTTGGTACAACAAACCACGGATAAAATCAAAATAGTTCAGGAAAAGATGAAGGCAACACAGAGCAGGCAGAAAAGTTACTATGACAAAAGAAGAAAGCCGCTCGAATTTCAAGAAGGCGATCATGTATTCTTGAAAGTCACACCTATGACTGGGGTCGGTCGGGCAATGAAATCTCGAAAACTAACTCCTAGATTTATCGGTCCATACCAAATAATTCATAAAGTTAGTCCCCTTGCCTACCAAATAGCATTACCACCTTTTCTTTCTAATATCCATAATGTTTTTCATGTGTCAAACTTACGAAAGTATATATCTGATCCTACACATGTTATTGAACCTGATGTCATACAAGTTAAAGATAATCTTACATATGATGCACCACCTGTTAGAATAAGTGACAGAAGAATAAAACAATTAAGAGACAAGACAATTCCGCTTGTAAAGGTTATTTGGAGTGAAACGAGAGGAGAAGATGCTACATGGGAACTAGAAACTGAGATGAAAAAGTCTCATCCTCATTTGTTTTACTGATTATGTAAATTTCGAGGACGAAATTTTCTAAGGGGAGTAGAGTTGTAACACCCCTATTTTTATTTTTATATTAAAATTTTGAAGGAATTAAATTATGGTTCTTTAGAACTTTTTAATCTACGTATTATTTATGATTTTTTGGAATTTTTTGAATTTTGGAATTTTTTAATAAAAATAATATTTTTTAAATAATTTTAAATTCATATAAGTGACTTAAATTAAAAATATTTACAAGAAAGTGAATTGAAATTATAAGAAAATTTTCTAAAATCCATTTCAAGTAGACTTATCTAAAAATTATCGGTTTGAGAAAAATCTTGATTTTTTCCAATCGTTAAAAAATTAGAAACGTATCAATAAATTTTTATTAACAGAAAATTTTAGATTTTTAAAATTTCAACTTTATATTACTTATTATAAAATTAGTGAGGACTGATATAATATCGCTAAATTTCAAAAAGGACTCATTTTGAATATTTAAAATATACCGAGTGAAAGGTTACTATTTGGCTTAATAATTCTGCCGACAGTTACTATGCAAAACACTGTGCATGTACGAAATTTTCAAAGAATGTATAGTAACCTGAAATAAAAAATTCAAAAATGCATAGTACTTTTATATTAAAATAATGAAATGCATAGTAAAATTTTTTCCTATAAATACCGAAGGATTTCTTCTTTAGAATTCACAATTTCAGATTAAGTTTTCTTAATACAGTAGTGCTAGTGAGATAGTGGTGGAAGTGAGAGAGAGAAGAAAAGTTTTTGGAGAGAAGGTTCTGCCAAAATCCTAAGGTAAGAATACTTCTCTTTTATATTTTTTTAGATTATTTTTATATCGTTTTTAGAAATCTGTTATTATACTGAAAATAATATTATTTTAAGTTACTATTCTGTATAGTAAACACTATTTCACTAGTAAATTACTATTTTAATAGTAAATTACTATTCAAATAGTAAATTACTATTTACTGTTACTATTTACCGTTACTATTCACGATTTACTATTTACCGTTACTATTCACGTTTTACTATTTACTGTTACTATTCACGTTTTACTATTCACTGTTACTATTCACGATTTACTATTCACTATTCACTATTCACTATTCACTATTCAGAATTTACCATTTCTGTTTTAAGTAGTAATCTTAATCTTCGTCTTATGTTTATACTAAAATAAGATTGATATTAATATTTCTAGAAATCGGAGGCGCAAAGCAAATCTCTTTTTGGTAACGACTCAAGGTAAGGGGGAGTGAGATAAGAGTATAGTATGAAAAGACATAAGAATAATGGGAGGAGTCCCCTACTCCTTTTAAATCTGATAATATTATTATTTTAAAATATTAACTTTTTAACTTAAAATTTATAATAAATTTTAAATTAAATATCCGGTTAACTAACTCTAACATACCTATGCAAAGACTTGGACCATTATGACCTATATGGACTGGACTATACCTATGCAAAGACTTGGACCATTATGACCCATATGGACTGAACTATACCTATGCAAGGACTGGATTATATGGACTTACATATACCTATGCGAGGAATTGACCAAAAGGACTAAAATTGACTATATTAATAATCATTAAATTTTGTATTATGATATGTATTAATGATATTTAATTGATTTGATTATGATTTGATTATGATTGATTGATTGATGATATTTAGTTATGATTGATATTGTTTGATTTTGATTGATGATATTGTAATGTGGAGTTTGAGCATATAGCGAGCATGACGGAAAGCTAAAATTCAGTAAGAATTTCTTACCTTACTCTTTAAATTTTATTATCTTTTATTTCTTCTTAGAAATTATTTTTATTAACTTTATTTTCAATATTTAGAAAAATAAAAATAAAAATTAGTATTTATTTTAGAAAGAAAATATTTTATGAGAATTTATTTAATTAAATCTTGAGTTAAAGAAAAATTTTATAATTTTAAGTATTTTTGGTTAATAATTTTTCTCTTTTAATAAAACAAAATTTTTTTTGAAAGAAAATTATTTTATTTTTTCCAACTTAATAACTAAATATATTTGAAAATAATTGAGATTCCTAAATTTGATTTTGTTAAGATTTAATTTGAGAAAGATTATGTAAAGTTTTATATGAGAAAGTTTTAGATATTTAAGGCTTAGAAACTCAAATTTCAGTGAGATTCAAAAACTGTACCAAATTTATTTCTGTGGGACAGAAATTCAGAGAATCGAGAAAATGTACAGTTTATTGAAATAATGTTGTAAACCTTTAAGGGATTTAATAATTGAGTTTCTAAAAGCCTTAACCAACTCAATACGCGAGTAGTTCATGCATCATGAATCATTAAAGTGAAATGAAATAATATTGTCTGGGGACGGATTATAAAAACCGAGGATACATTAGAGGAGGCTTAATTACGAGCCTTGGGATGAGAGGGTGTGAAAGGGTGCTTCAGGGGACCTGGGGTAGCTCCCTAGTGTCGGGTACTTTCACAATAAAAACTTTCTCAATCTGACTAGTCTCTAAGTGTTTCCATGCCAGTTGAGCTGTTCATATTATTATTATCCGGACTTATGGAACAGTGTAAACTCCTGGTTGGCCCAGTGCAAATTAAAATTTAAGGGCCCACATATATAGGTAAGTTGTGATGAAGATATTGCATAACATTCATGCATTCATAATTGATTGTGTGTGTGATTGTGATTGATATTATTAAGTATTAGTTTGTGAAAACCCTTTGTTGCTTATGTCTTATTCGGAAATATTATATTCTGTTTCTCACTCCTTTCTCCGTGTTTTTGTTTCATATATTCTAAATTGATGGTTCAGAGGGAAGGATCGAAGAATATCAGCAGTAAATATAGCACGTTCTAGAAAGGGAGCTCGGTATGAATACCGTGGTCCAATGAATAAATAATGTTAATTAGTAACTGCTTCTGGGCCATGGAGTTTCCTCTCTTTCTTATAATGTTTAATGTTTATTTTCTTCGGATGAATGTACAAATACTTTATAAAGTTTTTAATAATATTTGTGAGGTATTTCAGAAATAATGTATATAATTTATTCCGATAGTTTCTTTTTAACAATTATATCTTTAAAAAAAAAAAAATTACGAGTTTTTCTAGAATTTATTAAGGTGTAACTGAGGGTGTTACACAGTACCAGGAGAAGGGAACAAGCGGTGGTGACTTCAGGGACGTACAAGCTCAGTGTCCCTTTCTCAAGAAGGCTGATGAGCATTACCATCCCGAAACATTTGCAAACAACTCAACCACTGTCAATAGGGAAGTATAATGGAGAAACTGATCCCACTAAGCATTTGGATGCTTATGTGTATGAAGCTATGTATTTGGGAGCAGATGAGGATGTTATGTGTAGGATGTTCCCAAGAACATTAACAGAGGAGGCTCTCAGTTGGTTTAAAAGCTTACCCTCAGGATCTATAGACTCTTGGGAGGAAATGGCCGCTGCATTTGAAAGCCATTTTGTCATCTCTAGGGATATCCCAAGAACTTCTCACACCCTGGCCCAGATAAGGCAGGGAGAAACTGAAACTCTTAAGGAGTTCTTAAAGAGGTTTTATAAGGAGGCAGCTTTGGTCCCCAACCTCACGGAGGCCATACAACTTCATATTATAGTGGAAGCTCTTCAGCCTGGTTCAGCCTTTGCCCTATCTTTGGCAAAGAGCCCCCCAACAACCTTCGAGGAGTTTCGAAGGAAAGCTTCCAAGTACGTGGGCATAGAGATGCATCTGGAGGCAACCGTAACAAGAATGAAGCCTTCAGCACCCACTCAGCAGCCACAAAGAGAAAAGGAGAGAGTGAGGCCTGAGAAGCATGCCTTTAGAGAAGACTTTGTAAACACTCGCCCGCATCCACGAGATAGGCGTGTATTGTCATTCAACAACTATGCTCCGTTGAACACCAGGCATTCACAAATCATGAGGGAGGTTGGTTGGCCAACGTTGAACGTCTTTGGTATAAGGAAACCAGCCCCAGTCAAAAGGGGTGGTAACCCATGCAAGTATTGCACTTTCCATGAACAGACAGGACACAATACTGATGAGTGCAAGGCATTAAAGAATACGATGGAAACTCTCATCCGAGAAGGAAAGCTGAAGCAGTATTTGTTCAAGGAGAAATCTGTAGACGAGCCTCAAAGGATGGAAAAAAGGAGTAGAGATCCTGATGACAAAGATGACAATACACGTAACCCAGCAAGGAAGTTCACTGCAGCCGAAAAGCAGAAGGGAGTAGTGATTGCTGGAGATGCCCAACAAAATAACATGCCCCAGCAGCAGAGGCAGGGCAGACGAGAAGTGATTGAGGTGATAGCCGGAGGATTTGCAGGAGGAGGAACATCAATCACAGCACGGAAGAATCACCATAGGATGATTCTGTCTATCCAGGGCAAACCAAGGGATAACCGCCCTTTCAGGGACGGTATGGCAGCTCCGACGGTGTCATTTACTGATGATGATTTTGGCCCAACAATTCTAGGAGGTGATGATGCAGTAGTTATCGTGGCAGTCATAGCCAACAAGGATGTTAAGAGGATCCTCGTCGATCAGGGAAGTTCTTGTGATGTTATCTTTTATAATTGTTTCAAACGAATGAGTTTCAATGATGCAGATTTACAACCTTACACGCAAGAACTCACAGCGTTTAATGGAGCAAAACAACCCACCAAGGGGTATCTTGACACTCTAATTTCCTTTGAAGGAGAGCCTGGAGCGAGAACAGTCAAGTCTAGAATTCTGGTGATTGATGTGGAATCCCCATACAACGGTATCATAGGCCGTCCTACACTGAATGCGATGGAAGCAATTGTATCCACTCCTCACCTCTTGATTAAATTCATTGACAAGGACAACGGTGTGTCCTCTCTCCGTGGTGATCAGGAGATGGCTCGATATTGTTATAACTTGAGCCTCAACATGGTCAAGTTGGAAGCATTCAACAAGAAGAGGAAGCTGAACGACGGAGGAACAACGGCAGGGTCTGTCAGTCTAATTGATCTGGACCCCAGAGCGGAATTGAAGATTGATCCACTCAACCCCTCTAAGCCTACACCGGATGGTGGTTCCAGGGATGTTGTCTTAGGGGATTCCCCAGAGAAGGTCACGCACGTCAATGATAAGCTGGAATTTGCTATGGAGCAACGCTTATTAGCCCTTCTGCAGGAGTTCAAGGATCTTTTCGCATGGACAGCAGCAGACATGCCTGGGATGGACCCCGATTTCTGCTGCCACAAGCTTGCTATGTACCCTGAAACAAGACCGGTGGCCCAGAAGAAGAGGAGGTTGGGACCGGAGAAGGAGAGGGCAGCTTGTGAGCAGACAGAGGAGTTATTGAAAGCAGGCTTTATAAAGGGAGATACGCTACTCTTCTTGGCTTTCTAATGTGGTTATGGTGCAGAAAGCTAATGGCAAATGGAGAATGTGCACAAATTATGTGGATCTTAACCGTTGCTGCCCCAAGGATCCATATCCCCTGCCCAACATTGATCGCATGGTGGATGATTCATCTGGTTACCAGTACCTCAGTTTCATGGATGCTTATTTAGGGTATAACCAGATTCCGATGTGGGAGGGAGACCAAGAGAAAACTGCCTTTATCAATGACCGCGGTGTTTTCTGCTACACCGTCATGCCTTTTGGATTGAAGAACGCCGGCGCTACCTACCAGCGCATGATTAACAACGTCTTTGAAGGGATGCACACCAGGCTGGTCGAGGTTTATATCGATGATATTATAGCCAAAACGCCCGCTGGAGGAGACCACATTGAGGATCTGCGCCAAGTTTTCACTAGGCTTCGACAGTACAACATGAGGTTAAACCCCTTAAAATGCACCTTTGTCGTTCTAGCTGGGAAATTCTTGGGATTCATGTTGACCCAACGAGGCATTGAGGCTAACCCTGGGAAATGTCAAGCAATCCTGGACATGCAGAGCCCTAAGAGCCTGAGGGAAGTCCAATCATTGAATGGGAAGGTAGCCGCTCTGGCTCGTTTCATGCCTAAAATGGCACACAGATCCCTTCCCCTGTATAAGGCGTTGAAGAAACACAAGAATTTTGAATGGGGAGAGGAGCAAGAACAAGTCTTCCAGCAACTCAAGGCCGTTCTCTCAAGTCCACCGATACTGGTTAAGCCTGACCCTGGTGAGACTTTGATCTTGTATTTAGCAATCTCTGATGAAGCCCTAGGCGTGGCCTTGGTTAAAGAAACCCCTGAAGGGTAGAGGCCGGTGTACTTTACTAGTAAGACGCTTCAGGGGGCGGAAGGAAGGTATCAGAAGATTGAGAAGGCTGCTCTAGCAGTCGTGTGGGCATCACGACGGTTGAGGCCCTATTTCCACGCGCATCCAGTACTGGTGAGAACGGATTTGCCTCTCCGTTCAGTGCTTAGCAAGCCAGACCTCGCCGAAAGGATGATAACATGGTCTATCGAGTTGTCTGAATTTGAAATTTCGTATGAGCCTCGAGGAGCCATCAAGGCGCAAGTGTTGGCTGATTTTGTTGTGGAGATGACTGGGGCGGACCCTGCCACCCCTCGAGCGCATTGGACCATTTACGTTGATGGATCGTCGAATAGAAAAGGTTGTGGAGCAGGTGTTGTGGTAGAAAGTGATGATGGTGTGCACCTAGAAATTTCCCTCCGATTCAATTTCAAAACCTCCAACAACCAGGCTGAATACGAAGCATGCTTGGCCGGTCTCCGTGCGGCGATTGACATCGGAGCATCAGCAGTCACGCTGTGCAGTGATTCCCAATTGGTGATTTCGCAGATCCAGGGGGAGTACCAAGCGAAAGAGCCGCAACTTCAATTGTACTTGAATTGTGTTAATGAGTTGAAGGGAAGATTTGAAGTTTTAGAGTTCAAGCATGTGCCCAGAGAGGAAAACACCAGAGCGGACATCTTGTCAAGACTGGCAAGTACAAAGCAGCCCGGCAGCACAACGACGGTGGTTCAAAGCACTTTGACATCACCTAGCATACCTCTGTACCCTTCTCTGAATGCTGTCATGGTGAGCTATCCGTATGAGGATTCTTGGGTTATCCCTTATATTCGCTATCTGGCCAATGGTCAACTTCCCACTGATGAGAAGGAGAGGAGACGAGTGAAGAGGGAGCTACCATATTTTACTATGGTTGATGGTGTTCTCTACAAAAGGGGATTCTCTGTCCCATATCTTTTATGTTTGAGAGAGGATGAGGTTCAAGCGGTTTTGGAGGAAGTGCACGAGGGGCAGTGCGGGCACCATGCTGGGGTCGGAGCTTAATGAGAAAGGTCCTCAGGGCTGGATATTGGTGGCCCACTGTGAAGCAGGATTCTGCAGATTTTGTTAGGAAGTGTGACGCTTGTCAAAAATTCTCCAATCTCTACCATACACCGGCCCAAGAGCTGTCCTCATCTGCTGTACCTTGGCCGTTCTACTAGTGGGGCCTTGATATTTTGGGTCCATTCCCCACTGCGCTAGGTGTAACGTCCCGTGTAATTTTTCCGAATAAATTTTTCGCATTATCGAAAGATCATTTTAAAATTATAAATTTAATTCAGATTTTATATATAACAATTAATAACAGCGGAAAAATTATCGAACATACTAGTCGAGAATAATTAAATCCAAGAAAATATTTAAGTAGCGGAAACGATTGTGAAGAGAATAGTACATGACATATTATATTTATTACAACCCATAAATTCAAGTTCAGGTAATAAAGCAAATAGACATCCATCATGGCATTACTCTGCATTCTGCGTGTCATTCACTGTAAAAATTAATGTAAGAGTGAGACAGAATATAGAATAAATATAAAATAGATAAAATTGCACAAACACAATCAACAATTCATAATGATATGATGAGTATGCCAAACAAGTCCATTAATAGGTATATAATTAGTCAAATGATGTCATGCTGGATCCATTTGGTCTTGGTGGGAATACTGCAGTAAAAGTCTCATAGAGACACAAATAGGGCTTTAGCATATACCATGAATCCCTATACTTCATGGTGCTCAAGTACCGAAGTACACAATATCAAAGTAGGACTTTTGCATAAACCATGAATCCCTACACTCCATGGCACACAACATAATAGGGCTTAACTCATCATAGAGTAACCCCCCACCAGGGTAGGCAATCATGGAACCCCTAAATTCCATGGTGCGTCCGAATGCTTATGATGCATGAATACCTTTAATTCTCTTTATCATTTAACATACCATGATATCCACATTTCCAAAATCTCTTGGATAATACAAGTCCTCAAGGGACACAATAGACATAATAATTCATAAAATCATGGATTTACTGTTTCAACCACACTTGTCAATATCCACAAGGCATTCATGTACATATATATATTAATTATGTCATTCATAATTATTCACCATCATAATATACTAATTGTGTGGTACTCAACAGCATTTATAATAATTCATAATCACTCAGGAATTCAATAATAAATCATTACTCATAGAGAGAACATCATTTTTATCCATAATAACCATCATAAGTAAATTTCAGCACTTCCAAACAGCGACATACATTAGTAAAACAGTCATAACATGAGCAAAACAACTCCTTTTTAGGTGATTCCACTCTCTGTAGTTTAATAACATAATTGTCTACAACTTTCATGAAGAACACAGTTTCAAATTCTGAACAGAAGTACTACTTATTCACGAAATATCATACTGCCTCAAGATAAGTTTTTCCAAAATGTACACAGATTAGTATTTAAAACATATCTGGAGTTACAAACGTGATTTTGACATGAAACCAGTTCTAAATTAATCTTAATCCAAATATCTACAATTTTCATGAAGATCATAATTTCAAATTCTAAGCAGAAATACCATTTATTCACAAAATACAACACTGCCTCCAGGTGAGTTTTCAAAACGTACATGTATTAGTATTTTCAACGTTTTTAGAGCTACACAAATGATCTTAACATGAAACCAGTTCTAAAATACTCTTAACATAGTTATCTACAACTTTCATGAAGACACCAACAACTAATTCATACCACAAAATTCCCAGTATTGAAAACAAGATTCGGATTTTCCAAAATTCTAAAATTTCAGAATTTCAGTTTGCACATACATCAGTAATTTGAGCATAACGTGAGCTACAAAAATGATTTTGATGTGAAACCACTTTCTAAAAATCCACAACTTAATTATCTACAACATTCATGAAGACATACAAGGCTGATTATGCACGTACAGTTCCCAGTAAATCAATATATACACAAAACAAAGGATAAATCTTCCATACGAACATGCTGTAGTATTTAGGCTATAACTTTTTCTATACATATCCAAATCAATTGAATCAGGTATCAAAATTCACATGACAAAAAGATCTACAACTTTTATGAAGAAGTCAGAGTCAAATTCATACGTTTTTAGCTTCAAAATTAAACAACAAGTTACGAATTAAAAGCTGGAATCCTAGACCAGCATACAACTCTACCCATTTCATAGACATTCACAACCCTGTCCCCTCTTACTTGGTTTGAAGACCTTTAGCTGACTGGAAATGAGGTCCCTTGGCTATCCTAGTTCAGATCGAAGGTGTGTTGATGGAAAAGAATAATTGGGAGTTTCAGAATCAGTGGTATGTTAGTTTAATAATGCAAAAGCAAGTGGGGAGACAAGCTTTCCCGTGATTGCAACTTAGTGGAGATAATGGAGAATTAATAATAGAAGGTGGCTATCTTAGTGCTTATCTCTAGCCGTCCTACATACTAGTGTGATTAGTGGGATTAAAAGATATTATAAATATTGCCTAAAAGACAAGAAAAGGGTCAAAAAGTTACTTCTGCACTTCAAAACCGACCAGAATTCTATTTCCAAGTCCGGTTGAGCATCCGGTCTTGCACATCGGCTCAAAATCATCCGGTGTGTATATCCGTTCTAAGGAAAGCTGAGTTAACCATCCTTGAAGCCGTCCGGTGTTCATTAATGATAATCCGAACTAAATTCACCCGGTGTCACTTGAACTGAAGTCAGCTGTGTGAGAGCAGTGTGAAGGGTGTGAGGGCGGTCTTGAGTATATGTGGCGGTGTAGGGTGTGAGGGCGGTGTTGATTATGAAGGGCGGTGTTGATACATCTTAGTGTATAAGTAATTCCTAAGAATGCCCATCAAGAAGACGTTCATGTTACTCCGCCAAGGCATTTGACCCCGTCAATGCTTATGACTTTGCCAGACGTATGACCCCGCCTAAATTTACTACTCCGCCAAGGCATTAGACCTTGTCAATGCTTATGACTCCGTCATGGCATGAGACTCCATCTATGCTTATTACTCTGTTAAAATGTGTGACCCCGTTTAAGTTCATTACTCCGCCAAGGTACGTGACTCCGCCTAAGCTTTACCCCGTCAAGGTACGTGACTCCGCCTAAGTTTTACTCCGTCAAGGTAAGTGACTCCGCCTAAGTTTTACTCGGTCAAGGTACGTGACTCCGCCTAAAGGAACAGTTCAATTACCATCCAACTATTCAGTAAGCAAGTAACAACGTCCAAGAGCCAACAGCTCGGAAAACTATACCGTCCAGCAACCAGCAAGACGTCACTCAGTCTTGTGGACAATTAGTAAGCTTTCCACTTAGGAAAACCGTACCCTTTTATTGTTATCTTCTTTTCTTGGACGGACTCAATTCCGGTCTTGAATATCGGTTCAAAGTTATCCGTCCTACAGCTCATTTGGTAAAGTGTTGATCCGGTGTGCGACATAAAAGTCAATCCTATCCACACCGGTTGTCCGGTGTGATGTGGCATTTACTGTCATCCGTTCTTCCCTTTTGGAACCTTGAGGTCGTCCTAGCCTTGGAGGTCAGAACGGATCAGGATGTTTCTTCCAATCTCACTCAATTTACTCCTTCACCTTCAATCTTTCACTCGGAAATTGGATCTTATCAAAATAGATCTATGTAATTTCTATAATTATACCCAAAAATTCATTTTTGGAGTATTATAAACCATTCATAAAGTGTTTTTATTCATTAATAAACACTTATAAGCCTTACATGCTTCATAAATTACAAAATAGAGCTATTATTAAAAACAGGATGTTACAATTCTCCCACCCTAATAAAAATTTCGTCCTCGAAATTTAACGCGCTCCTCAGTGAAACAATCCTGGATATTGTGTCCTCATATCATCTTCTCGCTCCCAAGTCAGAGTTACATCAGTTCCTTGTTTCCATGCAACTTTTACCAGTGGTACATCCTTGTTCCTCAAACGTTTGCTCGATCTTTCTAGGATCTGTGTAGGTTCTGTGGAGATGGTCAGATTCTCTCTAACTTCAATATCATCAGTAGCAATCACGTGGTTAGGATCTTGTACGTACTTCCTCAGCTGTGATACATGAAATATATTGTGCAGATTTGCCAGGTGAGGGGGAAGTGCAATCTGATATGCCACTGTACCGACCCTCTTTAGGATCTCATATGGTCCAATAAACCTCGGACTCAATTTCTTACTCTTCAAGGCTCGACCAATCCCTTTGTGAGGTGAAACCTTCAAAAATACATGCTCACCGACTTGGAATTCAAGTGGTTTCCTTCTCTTATCATAATACTGCTTCTGTCTGTCTTGAGATGCCTTTATCTTTTCTCTGATCATTTCTATCTGTTCAGTAGTCTGCTGCACAATTTCCGGTCCTAACGCCAAACTTTCACCAGTTTCTAACCAACAAAGTGGCGTTCGACACTTCCTACCATACAATGCTTCGAATGGAGCCATACCAATACTGCTGTGGTAACTATTATTATACGTGAATTCAATCAATGGAAGAAACTGCTCCCAACTACCACCATATTCAATCACACAAGATCGCAGTAAGTCTTCCAAACTTTGTATGGTACGCTCTGACTGTCCATCTGTTTGGGGATGATAAGCTGAGCTTAATCGAAGCTTTGAACCCAATTCTTGATGCAAGCTTCCCCAGAATCGGGAAGTGAATCTTGGATCTCTATCTGACACAATACTTGATGGTACACCATGTAGTCTTACGATCTCCTTCACATATAACTGTGCCAACTTTTATAAAGAGTTCTTCATATTCATTGGGAGGAAGTGAGCAGACTTTGTCAATCTGTCTACAATAACCCAGATTGCATCATTCCCTGAACGTGTTCTTGGTAATCCTGACACAAAGTCCATTGAGATATCATCCCATTTCCAGACAGGAATCTCTAATGGTTGCAGTTCACCAGATGGCTTCTGGTGTTCTACCTTGGCTTTTTGACACACCAGACATGAAGCCACATATTCAACTATCTCTTTCTTCATCCTTGGCCACCAAAAGCTTTTCCTCAGATCTTGATACATCTTAGTTGATCCAGGATGAATGCTCAACATACTTTTATGCGCTTCTTCTAGAATCGTCCTTCTTAGATCAACATCCTCTGGTACACAAATTCTATTCCTGATTCTCCAAATTCCATCTGATCCTTCGTGTAGTCCCATATCTTTTCCATTCGCCTGTAATTCTCTCAACTCTTGTAATGGCAAATCTTCTTTCTGTCTTTCACCTAACAGTTTCAGGAAATCATTGGTTATCTTCAAAGTCCCCAAAGTCATACTTCTTGAAGATTTCATCTCTACACCCAAGTTCATATCTCTGAATTGTTCTATCATCTCCATTTCTTTTATCATCAAAAATGCCATATGAATGGACTTTCGGCTTAGTGCATCTGCCACCACATTTGCTTTTCCTGGATGGTACTTCAAATCAAAATCATAATCTTTAAGGAACTCCATCCACCTTCGCTGCCTCATGTTCAATTCCTTTTGATCGAACAAATACTTCAAGCTCTTGTGATCACTGAACACTTCAAACCTGACTCCATACAAATGGTGTCTCCAGATCCTTAGGGCAAATACCACTGCTGCCAATTCTAAATCATGCGTTGGATAGTTCATCTCATGTGGTCTCAATTGTCTAGATGCATAAGCTACCACCTTTTTTTGCTGCATCAAAACACATCCTAAGCCCATTTTGGAAGCATCACAATAAACTACGAAATCTTCTTGTGGATTGGGTAAGGTTAAGACTGGAGCAGATGTAAGCTTCAACTTCAGTCCTTGGAAACTTTTCTCACATTCTGGCGTCCAAGAAAAAGGTTGATTCTTTCGGGTTAGCCGAGTCATTGGTAGGGCAATTTGAGAAAACCCTTCAATGAATCTCCGATAATAACCAGCTAATCCCATGAAACTTCGTATCTCAGTGACTGAAGTAGGTCTCTCCCAGTTTACCACAGCTTCTATTTTAGAAGGATCCACAGATACTCCTTCGTTTGAGATCACATGACCTAAGAATTTTACCTCTTTCAACCAGAATTCACATTTTGATAACTTTGCATACAACTGCTTCTCCTTCAAAATCTGCAATGCCACTCGAAGATGCTTTTCATGTTCCTCTGCAGTTTTTGAATAAATCAGAATATCATCAATGAAAATGATGACAAATTGATCCAAGTAGGGATGAAATACTCGATTCATGTAATCCATGAATACGGCTGGGGCATTGGTCACTCCGAAAGGCATCACAAGGTACTCGTAATGACCATATCGTGTTCTAAAGGCTGTCTTTGGAATATCCTCAGACTTGACACGAATCTGATGATACCCCGATCGTAGATCAATCTTGGAAAATACTGCAGCGCCCCTCAATTGATCTATCAGATCATCAATTCTGGGCAAAGGATATCTATTCTTCACTGTCAATTTATTCAGTTGACGATAATCTACGCATAACCTCATGCTTCCATCTTTCTTCTTGACAAGTAATACTGGCGCTCCCCATGGTGACACACTCGGTCTGATGAAATGTTTCTCCAGTAACTCTTCAATTTGTTTCTTCAGTTCCGCCAGTTCAATTGGTGCCATACGGTATGGAGCTTTAGACACTGGTTCTGCTCCTGGTATTAAATCAATGGAGAATTCTACCTCACGTTCTGGAGGTAAACTTGAGACATCCTCAGGAAATACCTCAGGAAATTCAGAAACAACTGGTATCTCGATTGCTTTAGGTTCACCATCTTCTTTGTAGAGAGTGAATAAAGCAAACAATTGACTTTCACCTTGTAGTACATAGGTTTTGAGGTTGTCAGAATTTAGATTTTCTGATGGAAATATCACGGTCTTGTTGTGACAGTCCACCAAGACTCGATTTGTCGATAACCAGTCCATCCCTAGAATCACGTCCAGATCCTTCAAAGGTAAACAAACAAGATCGACAAGAAAGCGTCTACCTTCTATGAGTATAGAACATTCGTTACACATCTTAGCAGTTCTAAGTTGTGTACCGGTGGGAGTAGAAACAATCAGATCATATGTCATAGGCTTCACAGGTAATCGAAGGCGTCTAACACACTCATCAGAAATGAAAGAATGCGTAGCACCAGAATCAAATAACACAGATAGGACTGTACCATTAATGTCACACTTACTTTGTACGAGGTCATCAGCTTGATCTGCCTCTGAACCGCTGATGGCATAGACTCTCCCAGCTGTTTGTTGCAACCTCTGATCTGTGGGCTCCTTATTCTGTCTTGGAGGTTGGGCAGTACGTGTGTCTTCTCCTCGGCCTCTCTGATAATTAGAGCCTCTTGGTTCACTCGTAGTATTCCTGTTGTTGTTTTGATTATTCTGCGGACAATTTGGACTGATGTGTCCTTTTTGGTTACATCGGAAGCAAGTGACTTCTTCAAGACGTCTGTTACAATCACGTACATGATGATTACCTCCACACTTAAGACACCTCATGTTATTGCGTCTATCAAAAGATGACGATGATGATGATCCACCTCTGGAGCGATTTGGATAGAACGATCCTCTTCTTTTGAAATCAACTGACTGAGGTTTCAGTTGTCTATTGGCTTTTTCATGTGCCAGTCTGGCCTGGTGATTCTCTTCAAAGATTCTGTATTTGTTGATCAGAATAGGAAAATTCCGAATTTCTTGGTACCCAATCGCCTCTTTGATTTCCAGATTCAGTCCGTTCTCAAATTTAACACATTTCGATTCTTCGGCACCAGCCTGTTGAAAAGGAGGGTAAAAGAGAGCTAGTTCTTCAAACTTTGCAGCATATTCTCCAACGGACATCGAGCCTTGTATTAGTTCCATAAATTCTAGCTCTTTGCGGTTTTTCACACTTGCCGGAAAATATTTCTCTAGGAAACAGTCTTTGAAGTTAACCCAGTTCAAAGGTCTATCAGTTTCAATCATACGAGTTCTGGCATGTATCCACCAGTTTTCTGCTTCCTCGACCATCATATAAGTGGCACACTCCACCCTTTCAAATTCTGTGCAGGGCAAGGCTCGGAAAATGTGCTCCATTTCCTTAACCCATAAGTATGCTGCCTCTGGATTGTAACCTCCCTTGAATTGCGAAGGCTTCCTCTTCAAGAAGCGGTCTAACCCATGGAGTTCTCCAGTGCTCCTTGGTTGGTTTTGTCGTTCTATGGCTTCAGCTAAGCGGTTGAAAGCTGCTGCCATATCGTGGTTGTTGTTGTTGTTGTTTCTTGCCATCCTATATTCGTAGTTTGGTTTATACCAATTCTAAGGGATAATATATCATATATAAATACTATATAACTATCATTATTCTACAGTTTATCAGTTAAGCAATCAATCATATAACACATTTATCATATTATCAAGAGGAAATCAAACAATTCTTTTCACAATTAATCAGTCAGGCACAAATCATATAGTACACATTTAGCATGTTATCAAGTAAGAAATCAAACATTTCACATATTATGTCGAGAAATAGCTCATGTCATAACAATTGGTCCTGAATTTTTGAAAATGCTCTGATACCAACATGTAACGTCCCGTGTAATTTTTCTGAATAAATTTTTCGCATTATCAAAAGATCATTTTAAAATTATAAATTTAATTCAGAGTTTATATATAACAATTAATAACAGCGGAAAAATTATCGAACATACTAGTCGAGAATAATTAAATCCAAGAAAATATTTAAGTAGCGGAAACGATTGTGAAGAGAATAGTACATAACATATTATATTTATTACAACCCATAAATTCAAGTTCAGGTAATAAAGCAAATAGACATCCATCATGGCATTACTCTGCATTCTGTGTGTCATTCACTGTAAAAATTAATATAAGAGTGAGACAGAATATAGAATAAATATAAAATAGATAAAATTGCACAAACACAATCAACAATTCATAATGATATGATGAGTATGCCAAACAAGTCCATTAATAGGTATATAATTAGTCAAATGATGTCATGCTGGATCCATTTGGTCTTGGTGGGAATACTGCAGTAAAAGTCTCATAGAGACACAAATAGGGCTTTAGCATATACCATGAATCCCTATACTTCATGGCGCTCAAGTACCGAAGTACACAATATCAAAGTAGGACTTTTGCATAAACCATGAATCCCTACACTCCATGGCACACAACATAATAGGGCTTAACTCATCATAGAGTAACCCCCCACCAGGGTAGGCAATCATGGAACCCCTAAATTCCATGGTGCGTCCGAATGCTTATGATGCATGAATGCCTTTAATTCTCTTTATCATTTAACATACCATGATATCCACATTTCCAAAATCTCTTGGATAATACAAGTCCTCAAGGGACACAATAGACATAATAATTCATAAAATCATGGATTTACTGTTTCAACCACACTTGTCAATATCCACAAGGCATTCATGTACATATATATATATTAATTATGTCATTCATAATTATTCACCATCATAATATACTAATTGTGTGGTACTCAACAGCATTTATAATAATTCATACTCACTCAGGAATTCAATAATAAATCATTACTCATAGAGAGAACATCATTTTTATCCATAATAACCATCATAAGTAAATTTCAGCACTTCCAAACAGCGACATACATTAGTAAAACAGTCATAACATGAGCAAAACAACTCCTTTTTAGGTGATTCCACTCTCTGTAGTTTAATAACATAATTGTCTACAACTTTCATGAAGAACACAGTTTCAAATTCTGAACAGAAGTACTACTTATTCACGAAATATCATACTGCCTCAAGATAAGTTTTTCCAAAATGTACACAGATTAGTATTTAAAACATATCTGGAGTTACAAACGTGATTTTGACATGAAACCAGTTCTAAATTAATCTTAATCCAAATATCTACAATTTTCATGAAGATCATAATTTCAAATTCTAAGCAGAAATACCATTTATTCACAAAATACAACACTGCCTCCAGGTGAGTTTTCAAAACGTACATGTATTAGTATTTTCAACGTTTTTAGAGCTACACAAATGATCTTAACATGAAACCAGTTCTAAAATACTCTTAACATAGTTATCTACAACTTTCATGAAGACACCAACAACTAATTCATACCACAAAATTCCCAGTATTGAAAACAAGATTCGGATTTTCCAAAATTCTAAAATTTCAGAATTTCAGTTTGCACATACATCAGTAATTTGAGCATAACTTGAGCTACAAAAATGATTTTGATGTGAAACCACTTTCTAAAAATCCACAACTTAATTATCTACAACATTCATGAAGACATACAAGGCTGATTATGCACGTACAGTTCCCAGTAAATCAATATATACACAAAACAAAGGATAAATCTTCCATACAAACATGCTGTAGTATTTAGGCTATAACTTTTTCTATACATATCCAAATCAATTGAATCAGGTATCAAAATTCACATGACAAAAAGATCTACAACTTTCATGAAGAAGTCAGAGTCAAATTCATAGGTTTTTAGCTTCAAAATTAAACAACAAGTTATGAATTAAAAGCTGGAATCCTAGAACAGCATACAACTCTACCCATTTCATAGACATTCACAACCCTGTCCCCTCTTACTTGGTTTGAAGACCTTTAGCTGACTGGAAATGAGGTCCCTTGGCTATCCTAGTTCAGATTGAAGGTGTGTTGATGGAGAAGAATAATTGGGAGTTTCAGAATCAGTGGTATGTTAGTTTAATAATGCAAAAGCAAGTGGAGAGACAAGCTTTCCCGTGATTGCAACTTAGTGGAGATAATGGAGAATTAATAATAGAAGGTGGCTATCTTAGTGCTTATCTCTAGCCGTCCTACGTACTAGTGTGATTAGTGGGATTAAAAGATATTATAAATATTGCCTAAAAGACAAGAAAAGGGTCAAAAAGTTACTTCTGCACTTCAAAACCGACCAGAATTCTATTTCCAAGTCCGGTTGAGCATCCGGTCTTGCACATCGGCTCAAAATCATCCGGTGTGTATATCCGTTCTAAGGAAAACTGAGTTAACCATCCTTGAAGCCGTCCGGTGTTCATTAATGATAATCCGAACTAAATTCACCCGGTGTCACTTGAACTGAAGTCAGCTGTGTGAGAGCAGTGTGAAGGGTGTGAGGGCGGTCTTGAGTATATGGGGCGGTGTAGGGTGTGAGGGCGGTGTTGATTATGAAGGGCAGTGTTGATACATCTTAGTGTATAAGTAATTCCTAAGAATGCCCATCAAGAAGACGTTCATGTTACTCCACCAAGGCATTTGACCCCGTCAATGCTTATGACTTTGCCAGACGTATGACCCCGCCTAAATTTACTACTCCGCCAAGGCATTAGACCTCGTCAATGCTTATGACTCCGTCATGGCATGAGACTCCGTCTATGCTTATTACTCTGTTAAAATGTGTGACCCCGTTTAAGTTCATTACTCCGCCAAGGTACGTGACTCCGCCTAAGCTTTACCCCGTCAAGGTACGTGACTCCGCCTAAGTTTTACTCCGTCAAGGTAAGTGACTCCGCCTAAGTTTTACTCGGTCAAGGTATGTGACTCCGCCTAAAGGAACAGTTCAATTACCATCCAACTATTCAGTAAGCAAGTAACAACGTCCAAGAGCCAACAGCTCGGAAAACTATACCGTCCAACAACCAGCAAGACGTCACTCAGTCTTGTGGACAATTAGTAAGCTTTCCACTTAGGAAAACCGTACCCTTTTATTGTTATCTTCTTTTCTTGGACGGACTCAATTCCGGTCTTGAATATCGGTTCAAAGTTATCCGTCCTACAGCTCATTTGGTAAAGTGTTGATCCGGTGTGCGACATAAAAGTCAATCCTATCCACACCGGTTGTCCGGTGTGATGTGGCATTTACTGTCATCCGTTCTTCCCTTTTGGAACCTTGAGGTCGTCCTAGCCTTGGAGGTCAGAACGGATCAGGATGTTTCTTCCAATCTCACTCAATTTACTCCTTCACCTTCAATCTTTCACTCGGAAATTGGATCTTATCAAAATAGATCTATGTAATTTCTATAATTATACCCAAAAATTCATTTTTAGAGTATTATAAACCATTCATAAAGTGTTTTTATTCATTAATAAACACTTATAAGCCTTACATGCTTCATAAATTACAAAATAGAGCTATTATTAAAAACAGGATGTTACACTAGGAGGTATCAAATATTTGATCGTGGGGGTAGACTACTTCATCAAGTGGATCGAGGCTGAGCCCGTAGTGCACATTACTTCTGCGCGAACAAGACGTTTCGTGTATGAAAATATCATAGCTCGGTTCCGGGTCCCAGGGCGGATTGTGACTGACAACGGCACCCAGTTTACAGACAAAAAGTTTACAGATTTGCTTGAAGGACTGGGGATAATCCAGATATTTTCATCTGTTGAACATCCCCAAACCAATGGACAGGCGGAGGTAGCCAATCGAGAAGTGCTAAAGGGGTTGAAGAAGCGTCTAGGAGAAGCGAATGGAGGATGGACTGACCAGCTATGTCATGTTTTATGGGCATACCGCACTACGCCTCATTCTTCAACTAACGAATCCCCATACCGGCTGACGTACGGGGTTGAGGCGATGATTCCAGTGGAGCTACGAACAAGATCGGCTCGTGTGGAGTATTTTTCAGCTGAAGACAACAACGCCAACCTGGCATCAGAGCTGGACGTCCTCCAGGAGTTAAGAGAAAAGGCTTTTATCAGGGACCAGGCGGTAAAAGCAAAGGCAGCACTCCGGTATAATAAACGTGTCTAATACAGGGCTTTTAACACCGGAGATCTTGTTTTGAGAAAGGCGAGTGTGGGGAATAAATTCGCTCACCAAGGAAAGCTAGCACCGACGTGGGAAGGTCCTTATAGAGTTTCTGAAGTGACTGGAAGAGAGTCATACCGGTTGGAAGAACTTGATGGAACTCCAATCCGCAACAAATGGAACACTCAGAACTTACGTGTTTATTACAGCTAGTTGGTAAGGCAGCGTGTACTCTTTTTCCTTACTTGAGTTTTTTCCCATTGGGTTTTCTCAAGAAGGTTTTAATGAGGCACGACCCCAACTACGCTCTCTTTGTAATGCACTTTCAATCTTAATGAGAATACATTTTAACCGCCCTATCATTCTCACTTTTCTTATGTGTTGTGATTTATAGCCGTAGCTTAACACACATACACCTCAGGACTGATGAACTCAACTACCAATTCTGTAGTTGATGATGTAACTCCTCGAGGGACTAATGAAGACCCCTCAGGACGGATGATCTCAATCACACATCGTGTGTTTTGACGGTGTAACTCCTTGAGGTGGAATGGGTTGTAGGGCTGGTCCTTTTTCAAGGCCACAAACCGAACCCCATTCGAAGACAACATGGGTTGTAGGGCTGGTCCTTTTTCAAGGCCACAAACCGAACCCCATTCGAAGACAACATGGGTTGTAGGGCTGGTCCTTTTTCAAGGCCACAAACTGAACCCCATTCGAAGACAACATGGGTTGTAGGGCTGGTCCTTTTTCAAGGCCACAAACCGAACCCCATTCGAAGACAACATGGGTTGTAGGGCTGGTCCTTCATCAAGGCCACAAACCGAACCCCATGCAAAGGCTTGGGCGCAGTAGGCCGGTTCATACAGAAAACCACGCTGAACCCCGAGTAACGGGCGCAGTAGGTTCAGGATTAGCCCTGATCCGAACCCCGTGTTGAAGGCTTGGATTGTAGGATTGCACCGAACTCCAAGTACGGTTAGTAGGATCGAACCGAACACCGTGTGAAGACTTGAGATGTAGGACCAAACCGAACCTCAAGAGAAAGGCGTAGCTGTACCAAAATTCAAAGGCAATGTCCGTCCTCAATTAGGGAATATCCACCCCAGAGCGGCTGAACGCTAACGTACCCGCTCTACATCTCCGAGGACAGATGAGCATTTCTATCTTTTTAAGAAGTTAAAAGGTAATTCTTGAGATAAAATTTCCCTTCCCAACGTACTTATACTTGGGGACAGGGCATGCTTTAACTTAATTATTGCTTCTTCGTTACAATTTGTTATCTTAATCCGGTGTGATAAGTACACTTTAAGCAGCTAGGTAACCACACAGAACGGATTCACAAAACATTGAAAATAATAAAGTGTTTTGTATAGCACTAAGTTATCCAACAATCATACATTCGACGTAAGCAGTTGAAGAGAAACAACAGTGAATTTTATTTCCAAAAATGAGAAATTATTCAGGTTATAAAGTAGTTAAAGCTGGAGCTGATCCCAGTACACAGCTATGAATAAAGCATAAATTAAGAGGCCGATGCTTAATCCTCCACAGTGGGCACTCCTGTCTTCTCCATTTTGCCCTCTGCTACAGTTTGGGCACCTTCTTGCGTTTCAGCACCAGAGGCGGCGATGGACGTTGTCGGCTCCATACTTTGACCTTCTGGAAGGGGAGGCAGTTCATACAGAGATGCACGGGGTTCATGGTGCGAGCCGTCCTTATGTACTTCAACAAGTTTTCCCCCATGGAATTCAAAGAACGGATCCAATCCGTACAGATTCAGCTTCACTCCAGGGTTACGATAATAAACTTGACGGAGGGCCAGGCCGAAGGATTCATACGCCATATTTTTGCATATCTCCAAGGCTTTGGCAGCCTTGGCCTTCGCAGCAGTTAATTTTCTTTGAACCTTGGCAAAATCCTCTTCTGAAGGCCCAGCACTCACACCACCTTTCTTGAGTTCCTTAATTTGGGCTTGCATCTCCTTCCGAAGGCTCTCCCACTCCCCAAGGTCTTTATTACGACCGTCCTCCATAATTTTGAGATCGTCAGCAAGCTTAGCTGATCTCTTCTTCTCCAGTTGTAATTCTTCTTCGAGGAGGGGTATGGATTTGTTCTGTTTCTGGAGGTCAGCAACTTCCCGCTCTAGAGCCTTGTTTGCAAAATGAACTTGGCTTGCTTCCTCAGTTTTCCTCTGGAGCGTCTCCTTGGTTTTCTTCAACTCCGACTCTACGCCTCTATGAACTTCAGCTTGTTTGGCCGCCCATGTCTCCTTCACCGCGAGTTCGGCTTTAAGTTTTTCAACCTGCTCCATGTAATCTGCCTTCTCGCTCATGGAATCAAGGAGGCCGGACAGTTCATCCAGCTGCCAACGCCCGGCCTTACAAGCACCTCAGACTCCAGCAGCGTCGAGGGAAGGGCGGAGGCAATACCTTGCCTTTGGAAGAGTGGGAGGCATGGACCCCTGAAACCATAAGTAAGGAGAAAGGAAGGAGTCACGCGGAGGATCAAACGCCGGAGGAGGACCATTTCCAGAGTCCGGCTCTGAAGCATTCTGTGAAGAAGGGGCAGAAGATTCAGGAACGGGCTTCTTTCCCTTATCCTTCTTCAATCCGGTTTCTTCGAGCGTATTCTGACGCTTCTTTACAGGATCATCAGAGGAGGGCTTTTCTTGATCTGCCTTTTTTACAAGGTGCCTCTTTTTCTTCTTCTTTTCTGGGACGGCCTCCTCGTCGCCCGCTCCAGTGGCTTCAGCCTATTTTTCTGTCTCCTCCTCATCAAAGAGAGGAACCTCTTCACCTACTGCGGAGGTCAGGGGAATGAGGGGAGTTTTGGTGGCGTTCCTCTTCACCTGGATCTCATTCTCCTCAGAGAAGGAATCACCGTCGGCCATCATGGTCTTTAACGACAACATCTCTGGGCAGGCTCTTTCGATTTGTTCTGTAAAACAAGAAAGGTCGAGTTAGCACATAAGAAGAAAAGATAATCAGAACGGAATAACTATGCAACACAAATAAAGTAAGAGCGGATATTACGGAGGTAGGCGTTTTTGATGTCATCCTCTGCCAAGAGGAGCCTGCTGGAAAATCCTTTGAGGGTCTTCGAGGCCGTCTGTATGGCGCTCAAGACCTCAACAGAGCGAGAGGAGAGTTCACTCTCATCTGTGTAATAAGCACAGCTCATGAGGAGAAAATACTTGTGCGTCCAGTTAAGAGGAAACTTGGTGAATCCCTCCTTGTTTTGCCAGAAGATCGGCTTATTCGGTTGAATACGGACCCGCGTGTAGTAATGCTTGAAGGAGCGTCCATCCACCTTCGCGGATTCCGTATAAGATTTGAAATTTACCATCCTTGAGTCACTACGGAGAGTAATAAACCCAAGGCCGCCCTTCTTATTAGCACGGCGGACCACTTGGCAATAGTAGAACAGTTTGGCCACAGTGGCGGAGAAGTTGAAATGCTCCTCCAGAATCTCCAGAGCCCGGACTAGACCCCAACTGTTGGGATGCAGTTGTGTAGGGGCGCAGTCTAAGAAGCGTAGGACGGCCATCTGGAATTCCGTCATGGGGAAGCGTACCCCCAATTTTAAGAAGACGAAGTCGTACATGTAGACCGACCTCTCATCAGGGACGCTGTGGCATACTCTCTCAGAGGGACGTGGTGCCAGCACAGCGTATCGCGCTTTGTACTTCTTGTCTGAGTATATTTTGCAGCGGAAAGAGACCGTGTATTCCTCCTCACTCGCATGATGCGAAGGGATCTCTAGGAATTCCTCTTCCACCCAGCAGTAGGGTTTCTCCCTGTTGAGCTTTTCCCAGTCAAGCCGGTGTGCCACAACGTTGACACATCCTTCAGCAGAGCGGAGAACTGGTGTTTTTCCACGTCCAGGAAGATCCATAGTTGTGCAGGCACGGTGGAACGCGTACGTACTGTGGTAAAAAGCAATATCATCAGAGAGATAACCTTCAGCACTTGACCCTTCATCAGAGCGGCTGGAAGCCCTCGAGTCAAGGGGAACCTCAGAGCGACGTAGGGAAGAGGACGCTCGTGAGGAAAAAGCTTCAGCTCTCTCTGAGCGACGAGGCCCAGCCACAGGAGGATTCGCTGGAATCCTCCCACCACGGTGGCTAAGGGGGACGCGAGAGCCAAAACTCCCCCTGTTTGAAGGACCAGCGTTGCCTGCTCCAGGGCGTATGGTGGAAACAGAATGAACAAAAATTGCAAGGAGTTGAAGGAAAGGGAGGTTACCTAAAGGAAGAAGATCTTTGAGAAGTTTGAAGACGACAGAGAAATTTCCAAGAAATTTGAGCAGAGGTTCACTAAGCTTGAAAACAAGAGTGGATTCCAAAATCTGCTAAGAGTCCCTTTTATAGGTAATGAAGAGGCATAGTGTTCCGTCGAAGGTCACAATGCTTGCCTCAAAACACAGCCTTTCAAAGTGAAACGACTCCGTCGTTTCATCACGAATAAGCGCGAAAATGGTAACGTTTCAGTAAACGTTTTGGCAAAATGGACCCCCCTTTCAGTTTGAATCCAGGCCCAATAAGCCCAATCGACGGTTACACTCTTGGGTAATGATGGCTCGTGCGTAGAAAATGCATTTAATGTCCAATCATGCCATGCGCATTTAATGCCTCTCAACCACTTTTCGAATACCAAGGGTTTTGATTCTCAAAGACTTTTGGGATTTCCATCATTTATTTTATGCTGTCTGAATCCGTTGTACGCAGCGCGAGAAGAGCGGTCACTCGTTCATTAGAGCGGATGCCACCGAGCTTTCAGAGACCTTCCAGAATATACCACCGGCATCCAGACTTCTCTAGAGTTATGTAGCTCATATGAGCAACTTAACAGTCCCTCATACAAGCTAAAGGACAGATGATCCGGTCTGGATACCGACCCCCAATCTTGTGACGTCAGAGCGACCTCATATAAGGAAAACCGGTGTCCTGGTTCAACATTGCCACATCGGATATCCGATGTCTGGCCTTCCGTTCTCATCTCACGACCGCCCCACTTATTTTCTCTATAACGGATCATTGTTCATTTTCACAGAACATTTGTATAACTGTTGGCTTCTCAGTCATAGCAAGATAAGAGCCCCTAATAACTTATCAGCGAAGATACTGTATGTAGCAAAATATGTCACGTCAATGGCCTCAGAAAGCAAGTGGATGTGTCAGCAAATTATGCGGAAAAGGTGATTATCCTCTCTCCTTCCTATAGGATCGTACTCTGATAATTGACCTACCCTCCTGACACATTCTGAGTGTTGAGCCACCCTGATTGACATAATGTACACGCTATCAGAGCTAGGGGACCCACCTGTATCCAACGACTCATTTTCTCACGTACAACTATAAATAGCTCATTTCAATACACATGCAAGGTGATGTTGTTCTAACTTACACTTTACTATTACTTCGCTTGATCATTCATTGAGTTCTTACACTCTCCTAACTTGAGCGTCAGAGAATCTTCGCAGGTGGCACCACCTTTCGCCCCCTGCAACGCGAATCATTGGTGTGAAGGATCTCCAGGACAACAAGACCGGCCTCTCCCACTGAGAGACCAGATTAATACATCGGATACTCACTGTTCCGGTGTACAAACCCTAAAAACACCTATATTCTTGTGGCTGGTCCCACACCGGATCCTAGACTCCGGTCCAGACCAGTTCAAAAAGTAAAAGAGAAAGAGACATCACATAAGCAATTTATACTGGTTCACTCCCAATGCGGAAGCTACATCCAGTACCTTCAAATCTGAAGGATTTCCACTGTGTAAAAATCATTTACATTAGATGTTGAGTATTATTGACTCCAGTCACTCTTGGCTTAAGCACAACTTGTGCTTTTGAGTATTCTTGATTCCAGTCACTTCTGGCTTAAGCACAACCCGTGCTTTTGAGTATTCTTGACTCCAGCCGCTCCTGACTTAAGCATAACCCGTGCTTCAACACCAGACCCCTCTGGATTCCTATGAGTATTCTTTTGCAGCACCCATTCTTGGGGCAGACCCAAGTATTCTTTCACAAGCCACTCCTAGCTCAAACCCTAAGTATTCTATCAAAATCCTCTCCAGGACAACAATGTTTTCCATACTAATAGAGTCTAGCAACGCATCAGACTTATACTACCAGAGGATTGGAAGAATTATTACAAATAAATAAGTCCTTTGACTCAGCAGAGCTAAGTTATAAACCATAAAAATGGGTTCGTGAAGGGCTTATTTTCCCATAGGATTAAGTACATTTGGAAAGTGAAAGATGGTTGGAAAATGTACTAAGCCAGAAAGCATGACTTGGGATAGTATGCTATTAACCACACAAAGGCATATCCCAAGTTACTATAGCATCTAAGTAGGAAGATGATTGGACATAATGAGTTTTCTTTATCTTCATGGCAGATCTTCTTGGTCTGGTTACTCGTTATTGAACATACTGTCATTTCTTCGTTTCTCATAAGCTTTTGTATATGAACGTCTGGTGTTTGTTCCTGATCTCTTCTTCTTCTTCCATCACACTTTGATTAGTGAGTTCTAGCTCTTCTTCTTCTTTCCATAAGCTCTCTCTCTTTTTTAATTCTTCTTTTTATAATCTCTTGTGTTTCTTTTTCTGCTTCAACTTTCCATATTTGTTTTTGCTCTCCTCTTGTTTTCTTCTATTTCTTAGAGAGTGTCCGATGAAGAGATTGATTCTGTTTACATAGAATTATCTTGTTGAGCTCAGGGAGAGGCTGCCAATTATATGACCGTTGAGAGAGTTATTGTACAAGGGACAAAAGCTTTTGTTGTTGGAGTTGCACAAAGGGCAAGAGCTTTTGTTGTCAGAGAGATACGTTTTGTGCAAACAATATAAATTTGAGAGCTTTGAGATTTGTGAAGTCGTGAGTGGAGTAGAGGTAGCATAAGTTTCACAAAGAGGGAAAGCTTTGATTTAGGGAATGCGTATGATAGAGGTGAAACTTAGATGATTTTTAGACTAGGTCAGAATCCACCCTGTTTAGTCAATCTTCCTTTTGAGAATCTTTTCTTTAAGCTTTGATAGAAATGACTTGTGACTGTTGATGCTTCATGTATCAGACTACTTCTGAAATGATTCAGGATGAGAAGACAGGGTCTGATGCTTTCATATATTCTGAAGTTTGAATGATGTTTTAAGGTCTGGGTCTGGTGAGTTATTCTGATGCGAGAGAATTCCTTTTGAAGTGAATTACCAGACATTTGATTCTTATTTTGTCTTAGAATATAGTGTTCATGTTGCGATTAAGCCTTTCATATTTTTGATGCATAAGCTTCCCTTTTCTTTTGTAGCTTCAGTCTTATGTTTCCTGAAACACTTAAATACTCATATCAAACAATAACACGTGACTTTATTTAAGTTAGAATACATAATATTAGTTATCAACAAATCTCATGGAATCTTATTTATTAAAAATGGTTTCGGCTTTGACCAGAATTTTCTTCAACAGGTGGCTTATATGATGATTGATGTTGTGTTGCATAACAAAGCATTATAAAGGACACATATAAGACTATAGGGGGTCTGTGATGCCAACCTAAATGGGAGGATGACCTTTGGATAGGTAAAGGTCTTATGTGGTTTCCTTTGCAATCCACAGCTGCCTTGGATTGGGTTCAAGGCCAGCCCATAACACCTAGTTGGGTTGTTATTGTCACTAAGACTAACTGGTGTTATAATATGGACGAGCGGTTTGGTACCGGTAAACTGGAACATATGTTGTGAAAAATTATACACTGCAGTGTAATTTCCATCATTAGAGTCGGATCCACATGCATATGTATTTGTATATAAATATTGTAGTTTAGAGGCTATTGAACAGCTTATGGTGTATATTGACGTGGTTGATTGCATTTGAAATAACGTAATTGTATTAAACGACAGTGTGTGATAATGAATATGATGAATTATCGATTGTGTGTGGAACTGGATGCTTGGTTGATGAATTGTGTTGAATCTGGTTTAGTACCTGTCATTATATATATATATATATATATATATATATATATATATATATATATGCTTACCCCTAAATTTTGGTTGTTTTACAGCGGATATGGATTGAGGCGATGCTTGGTGTGGAGATGTTATGGTCATGGAAACCTATATACATATGTGTATATATTTGCATAACTTTTAGTATAGTATTGCCTTGGCCGACTCTTTTGTAAATCTTGATGTATATACTGGATTTAGGTATCTGACAACCTAACTCGAAGTCTAGATTTGATTTTGATATACACATGTGAATGATGATGATGTTTATACATGATAATACTTAGCATTTTAAGCTATGGATGAATCCATGAGAATTATGTTGATTTGCATCATGCCCAGAAATTGTATACTTATTGTAACATCCTACTTTTAAATAATAGCTCCAATTTGTAATTTATGAAGCATGGAATGCTTGTAAGTGTTTATTAATGAATAAAAACACTTTATGAATGGTTTATAATACTCCAAAAATTTCATTTTGGGTATAATTATAGAAATTACATAGATCTATTTTGATAAGATCCAATTTCCGAGTGAAAGATTGAAGGTAGAGGAGTAAATTGAGTGAAATTGGAAGAAACATTCTGATCCGTTCTGATCTCCAAGGCTAGGACGACCTCAAGGTTCCAAAGGCGAAGAACGGATAACAATAAATGCCACATCACACCGGAAAACCGGTGTGGATAGGATCATCTTTTATGTTGCACACCGGATCAACACTTTACCAAATGATCTGTAGGATGGATAACTTTGAACCGATATTCAAGACCGGAATTGAGTTCGTCCAAGAAAAGAAGATAACAATAAAAGGGTACGGTTTTCCTAAGTGGAAAGCTTACTAATTGTCCACAAGACTGAGTGACGTCTTGCTGGTTGCTGGACGGTATAGTTTTCCGAGCTGTTGGCTCTTGGACGTTGTTACTTGCTTACTGAATAGTTGGATGGTAATTGAACTGTTCCTTTAGGCGGAGTCACGTACCTTGACCGAGTAAAACTTAGGCGGAGTCACTTACCTTGATGGAGTAAAACTTAGGCGGAGTCACGTACCTTGACGGGGTAAAGCTTAGGCGGAGTCACGTACCTTGGCGGAGTAATGAACTTAAACGGGGTCACACATTTTAACAGAGTAATAAGCATAGACGGAGTCTCATGCCATGACGGAGTCATAAGCATTGACGAGGTCTAATGCCTTGGCGGAGTAGTAAATTTAGGCGGGGTCATACGTCTGGCAAAGTCATAAGCATTGACGGGGTCAAATGCCTTGGCGGAGTAACATGAACGTCTTCTTGATGGGCATTCTTAGGAATTACTTATACACTAAGATGTATCAACACCGCCCTTCATAATCAACACCGCCCTCACACCCTACACCGCCCCATATACTCAAGACCGCCCTCACACCCTTCACACTGCTCTCACACAGCTGACTTCAGTTCAAGTGACACCGGGTGAATTTAGTTCGGATTATCATTAATGAACACTGGACGGCTTCAAGGATGGTTAACTCAGCTTTCCTTAGAATGGATATACACACCGGATGATTTTGAGCCGATGTACAAGACCGGATGCTCAACCGGACTTGGAAATAGAATTCTGGTCGGTTTTGAAGTGCAGAAGTAACTTTTTGACCCTTTTCTTGTCTTTTAGGCATTATTTATAATATCTTTTAATCCCACTAATAACACTAGTACGTAGGACGGCTAGTGATGAGCACTAAGATAGCCACCTTCTATTATTAATTCTCCATTATCTCCACTAAGTTGCAATCACGGGAAAGCTTGTCTCCCCACTTGCTTTTGCATTATTAAACTAACATACCACTGATTCTGAAACTCCCAATTATTCTTCCCCATCAACACACCTTCGATCTGAACCAGGACAGCCAGGAGACCTCATTTCCAGTCAGCTAAAAGTCTTCAAACCAAGTAAGAGGGGACAGGGTTGTGAATGTCTATGAAATGGGTAGAGTTGTATGCTGTTCTAGGATTCCAGTTTTTAATTCGTAACTTGTTGCTTAATTTTGAAGCTGAAAACGTATGAATTTGACTCTGACTTCTTCATGAAAGTTGTAGATCTTTTTGTTATGTGAATTTTGATACCTGATTCAATTGATTTGGATATGTATAGCAAAAGTTATAGCCTAAATGCTACAGCATATTCGTATGGAAGATTTATCCTTTGTTTTGTGATATATTGATTTACTGGGAACTGTACGTGCATAATCAGCCTTGGATGTCTTCATGAATGTTGTAGATAATTAAGTTGTGGATTTTTAGAAAGTGGTTTCACATCAAAATCATTTTTGTAGCTCAAGTTATGCTCAAAATACTGATGTATGTGCAAGCTGAAATTCTGAAATTTTAGAGTTTTGGAAAAATCCGAATCTTGTTTTCAATACTGGGAATTTTGTAGTATGAATTAGTTATTGGTGTCTTCATGAAAGTTGTAGATAACTATGTTAAGAGTATTTTAGAACTGGTTTCATGTTAAAATCATTTGTGTAGCTCTAAAAACGTTGAAAATACTAATACATGTACGTTTTGAAAACTCACCTGGAGGCAGTGTTGTATTTTGTGAATAAATGGTATTTCTGCTTAGAATTTGAAATTATGATCTTCATGAAAATTGTAGATATTTAGAATTAATTTAGAACTGGTTTCATGTCAAAATCACGTTTGTAACTCCAGATATGTTTTAAATACTAATCTGTGTACATTTTGGAAAACTTATCTTGAGGCAGTATGGTATTTCGTGAATAAGTAGTATTTCTGTTCAGAATTTGAAACTGTGTTCTTCATGAAAGTTGTAGACAATTATGTTATTAAACTACAGAGAGTGGAATCACCTAAAAAGGAGTTGTTTTGCTCATGTTATGACTGTTTTACTAATGTATGTCGCTGTTTGGAAATACTGAAATTTACTTATGATGGTTATTATGGATAAAAATGATGTTCTCTCTATGAGTAATGATTTATTTTTGTATTCTTGAGTGATTATGAATTATTATAAATGCTGTTGAGTGTCACACAATTAGAATATTATGATGGTGATTAATTATGAATGACATAATTAATATATATATGTACATGAATGCCTTGTGGTTATTGACATGTGTGGTTGAAACAGTAAATCCATGATTTTATGAATTATTATGTGTATTGTGAGGACTTGTATTATCCAAGAGGTTTTGGAAATGTGGATATCATGGTATGTTAAATGATAAAGAGAATTAAAGGCATTCATGCATCATAAGCATTCGGACGCACCATGGAATTTAGGGGTTCCATGATTGCCTACCCTGGTGGGGGGTTACTCTATGATGAGTTAAGCCCTATTATGTTGTGTGCCATGGAGTGTAGGGATTCATGGTTTATGCAGAAGTCCTACTTATGATATTGTGTACTTCGGTACTTAAGCGCCATGAAGTATAGGGATTCATGGTATATGCTAAAGCCCTATTTGTGTCTCTATGAGACTTTTACTGCAGTATTCCCACCAAGACCAAATGGATCCAGCATGACATCATTTGACTAATTATATACCTATTAATGGACTTGTTTGGCATACTCATCATATCATTATGAATTGTTGATTGTGTTTGTGCAATTTTATCTATTTTATATTTATTCTATATTCTGTCTCACTCTTACATTAATTTTTACAGTGAATGACACGCAGAATGCAGAGTAATGCCATGATGGATGTCTATTTGCTTTATTACCTGAACTTGAATTTATGGGTTGTAATAAATGTAATATGTCATGTACTATTATCTTCACAATCGTTCTTCCGCTACTTAAATATTTTCTTGGATTTAATTATTCACGACTAGTATGTTTGATTATTTTTCCGTTGTTATTAATTGTTATATATAAACTCTGAATTAAATTTGTAATTTTAAAATGATCTTTTGAAAATGCGAAAAATTTATTTGGAAAATTACACGGGACGTCACATGTTGGTATCAGAGCATTTTCAAAAATTCAGGACCAATTGTTATGACATGAGCTATTTCTCGACATAATATGTGAAATGTTTGATTTCTTACTTGATAACATGCTAAATGTGTACTATATGATTTGTGCCTGACTGATTAATTGTGAAAAGAATTGTTTGATTTCCTCTTGATAATATGATAAATGTGTTATATGATTGATTGCTTAACTGATAAACTGTAGAATAATGATAGTTATATAGTATTTATATATGATATATTATCCCTTAGAATTGGTATAAACCAAACTACGAATATAGGATGGCAAGAAACAACAACAACAACAATCACGATATGGCAGCAGCTTTCAACCGCTTAGCTGAAGCCATAGAACGACAAAACCAACCAAGGAGCACTGGAGAACTCCATGGATTAGACCGCTTCTTGAAGAGGAAGCCTTCGCAATTCAAGGGAGGTTACAATCCAGAGGCAGCATACTTATGGGTTAAGGAAATGGAGCACATTTTCCGAGCCTTGCCCTGCACAGAATTTGAAAGGGTGGAGTGTGCCACTTATATGATGGTTGAGGAAGCAGAAAACTGGTGGATACATGCCAGAACTCGTATGATTGAAACTGACAGACCTTTGAACTGGGTTAACTTCAAAGACTGTTTCCTAGAGAAATATTTTCCGGCAAGTGTGAAAAACCGCAAAGAGCTAGAATTTATGGAACTGAAACAAGGCTTGATGTCCGTTGGAGAATATGCTGCAAAGTTTGAAGAACTAGCTCTCTTTTACCCTCCTTTTCAACAGGCTGGTGCCGAAGAATCGAAATGTGTTAAATTTGAGAACGGACTGAATCTGGAAATCAAAGAGGCGATTGGGTACCAAGAAATTCGGAATTTTCCTATTCTGATCAACAAATGCAGAATCTTTGAAGAGAATCACCAGGCCAGACTGGCACATGAAAAAGCCAATAGACAACTGAAACCTCAGTCAGTTGATTTCAAAAGAAGAGGATCGTTCTATCCAGATCGCTCCAGAGGCGGATCATCATCATCGTCATCTTTTGATAGACGCAATAACATGAGGTGTCTTAAGTGTGGAGGTAATCATCATGTACGTGATTGTAACAGACGTCTTGAAGAAGTCACTTGCTTCCGATGTAACCAAAAAGGACACATCAGTCCAAATTGTCCGCAGAATAATCAAAACAACAACAGGAATACTACGAGTGAACCAAGAGGCTCTAATTATCAGAGAGGCCGAGGAGAAGACACACGTACTGCCCAACCTCCAAGACAGAATAAGGAGCCCACAGATCAGAGGTTGCAACAAACAGCTGGGAGAGTCTATGCCATCAGCGGTTCAGAGGCAGATCAAGCTGATGACCTCGTACAAAGTAAGTGTGACATTAATGGTACAGTCCTATCTGTGTTATTTGATTCTGGTGCTACGTATTCTTTCATTTCTGATGAGTGTGTTAGACGCCTTCGATTACCTGTGAAGCCTATGACATATGATCTGATTGTTTCTACTCCCACCGGTACACAACTTAGAACTGCTAAGATGTGTAACGAATGTTCTATACTCATAGAAGGTAGACACTTTCTTGTCGATCTTGTTTGTTTACCTTTGAAGGATCTGGACGTGATTCTGGGGATGGACTGGTTATCGACAAATCGAGTCTTGGTGGACTGTCACAACAAGACCGTGATATTTCCATCAGAAAATCTAAATTCTGACAACCTCAAAACCTATGTACTACAAGGTGAAAGTCAATTGTTTGCTTTATTCACTCTCTACAAAGAAGATGGTGAACCTAAAGCAATCGAGATACCAGTTGTTTCTGAATTTCCTGAGGTATTTCCTGAGGATGTCTCAAGTTTACCTCCAGAACGTGAGGTAGAATTCTCCATTAATTTAATACCAGGAGCAGAACCAGTGTCTAAAGCTCCATACCGTATGGCACCAATTGAACTGGCGGAACTGAAGAAACAAATTGAAGAGTTACTGGAGAAGCATTTCATCAGACCGAGTGTGTCACCATGGGGAGCGCCAGTATTACTTGTCAAGAAGAAAGATGGAAGCATGAGGTTATGCGTAGATTATCGTCAACTGAATAAATTGATAGTGAAGAATAGATATCCTTTGCCCAGAATTGATGATCTGATAGATCAATTGAGGGGCGCTGCAGTATTTTCCAAGATTGATCTACGATCGGGGTATCATCAGATTCGTGTCAAGTCTGAGGATATTCCAAAGACAGCCTTTAGAACACGATATGGTCATTACGAGTACCTTGTGATGCCTTTCGGAGTGACCAATGCCCCAGCCGTATTCATGGATTACATGAATCGAGTATTTCATCCCTACTTGGATCAATTTGTCATCATTTTCATTGATGATATTCTGATTTATTCAAAAACTGCAGAGGAACATGAAAAGCATCTTCGAGTGGCATTGCAGATTTTGAAGGAGAAGCAGCTGTATGCAAAGTTATCAAAATGTGAATTCTGGTTGAAAGAGGTAAAATTCTTAGGTCATGTGATCTCAAACGAAGGAGTATCTGTGGATCCTTCTAAAATAGAAGCTGTGGTAAACTGGGAGAGACCTACTTCAGTCACTGAGATACGAAGTTTCATGGGATTAGCTGGTTATTATCGGAGATTCATTGAAGGGTTTTCTCAAATTGCCCTACCAATGACTCGGCTAACCCGAAAGAATCAACCTTTTTCTTGGACGCCAGAATGTGAGAAAAGTTTCCAAGGACTGAAGTTGAAGCTTACATCTGCTCCAGTCTTAACCTTACCCAATCCACAAGAAGATTTCGTGGTTTATTGTGATGCTTCCAAAATGGGCTTAGGATGTGTTTTGATGCAGCAAAGAAAGGTGGTAGCTTATGCATCTAGACAATTGAGACCACATGAGATGAACTATCCAACGCATGATTTAGAATTGGCAGCAGTGGTATTTGCCCTAAGGATCTGGAGACACCATTTGTATGGAGTCAGGTTTGAAGTGTTCAGTGATCACAAGAACTTGAAGTATTTGTTCGATCAAAAGGAATTGAACATGAGGCAGCGAAGGTGGATGGAGTTCCTTAAAGATTATGATTTTGATTTGAAGTACCATCCAGGAAAAGCAAATGTGGTGGCAGATGCACTAAGCCGAAAGTCCATTCATATGGCATTTTTGATGATAAAAGAAATGGAGATGATAGAACAGTTCAGAGATATGAACTTGGGTGTAGAGATGAAATCTTCAAGAAGTATGACTTTGGGGACTTTGAAGATAACCAATGATTTCCTGAAACTGTTAGGCGAAAGACAGAAAGAAGATTTGTCATTACAAGAGTTGAGGGAATTACAGGCGAATGGAAAAGATATGGGACTACAAGAAGGATCAGATGGAATATGGAGAATCAAGAATAGAATTTGTGTACCAGAGGATGTTGACCTGAGAAAGGCGATTCTAGAAGAAGCGCATAAAAGTATGTTGAGCATTCACCCTGGATCAACTAAGATGTATCAAGATCTGAGAAAAAGCTTTTGGTGGCCAAGGATGAAGAAAGAGATAGTTGAATATGTGGCTTCATGTCTGGTGTGTCAAAAAGCCAAGGTAGAACACCAGAAGCCATCTGGTGAACTACAACCATTAGAGATTCCTGTCTGGAAATGGGATGATATCTCAATGGACTTTGTGTCAGGATTACCAAGGACACGTTCAGGGAATGATGCAATTTGGGTTATTGTAGACAGATTGACAAAATCTGCTCACTTCCTCCTAATGAATATGAAGAACTCTTTACAAAAATTGGCACAGTTATATGTGAAGGAGATCGTAAGACTACATGGTATACCATCTAGTATTGTGTCAGATAGAGATCCAAGATTCACTTCCCGATTCTGGGGAAGCTTGCATCAGGAATTGGGTTCAAAGCTTCGATTAAGCTCAGCTTATCATCCCCAAACAGATGGACAGTCAGAGCGTACCATACAAAGTTTGGAAGACTTACTGCGATCTTGTGTGATATAATATGGTGGTAGTTGGGAGCAGTTTCTTCCATTGATTGAATTCACGTATAATAATAGTTACCACAGCAGTATTGGTATGGCTCCATTCGAAGCATTGTATGGTAGGAAGTGTCGAACGCCACTTTGTTGGTTAGAAACTGGTGAAAGTTTGGCGTTAGGACCCGAAATTGTGCAGCAGACTACTGAACAGATAGAAATGATCAGAGAAAAGATGAAGGCATCTCAAGACAGACAAAAGCAGTATTATGATAAAAGGAGGAAACCACTTGAATTTCAAGTCGGTGAGCATGTATTCTTGAAGGTTTCACCTCACAAAGGGATTGGTCGAGCCTTGAAGAGTAAGAAATTGAGTCCGAGGTTTATTGGACCATATGAGATTCTAAAGAGAGTTGGTACAGTGGCATATCAGATTGCACTTCCCCCTCATCTAGCAAATCTACACAATGTATTTCATGTATCACAGCTGAGGAAGTACGTACAAGATCCCAACCACGTGATTGCTACTGATGATATTGAAGTTAGAGAGAATCTGACCATCTCCACAGAACCTACACAGATCCTAGAAAGATCGAGCAAACGTTTGAGGAACAAGAATGTACCACTGGTAAAAGTTGCATGGAAACAAGGAACTGATGTAACTCTGACTTGGGAGCGTGAAGATGATATGAGGACACAATATCCAGGATTGTTTCACTGAGGAGTACGTTAAATTTCGAGGACGAAATTTTTATTAGGGTGGGAGAAATGTAACATCCTACTTTTAAATAATAGCTCCAATTTGTAATTTATGAAGCATGGAATGCTTGTAAGTGTTTATTAATGAATAAAAACACTTTATGAATGGTTTATAATACTCCAAAAATTTCATTTTGGGTATAATTATAGAAATTACATAGATCTATTTTGATAAGATCCAATTTCCGAGTGAAAGATTGAAGGTAGAGGAGTAAATTGAGTGAAATTGGAAGAAACATTCTGATCCGTTCTGATCTCCAAGGCTAGGACGACCTCAAGGTTCCAAAGGCGAAGAACGGATAACAATAAATGCCACATCACACCGGACAACCGGTGTGGATAGGATCATCTTTTATGTTGCACACCGGATCAACACTTTACCAAATGATCTGTAGGACGGATAACTTTGAACCGATATTCAAGACCGGAATTGAGTTCGTCCAAGAAAAGAAGATAACAATAAAAGGGTACGGTTTTCCTAAGTGGAAAGCTTACTAATTGTCCACAAGACTGAGTGACGTCTTGCTGGTTGCTGGACGGTATAGTTTTCCGAGCTGTTGGCTCTTGGACGTTGTTACTTGCTTACTGAATAGTTGGATGGTAATTGAACTGTTCCTTTAGGCGGAGTCACGTACCTTGACCGAGTAAAACTTAGGCGGAGTCACTTACCTTGACGGAGTAAAACTTAGGCGGAGTCACGTACCTTGACGGGGTAAAGCTTAGGCGGAGTCACGTACCTTGGCGGAGTAATGAACTTAAACGGGGTCACACATTTTAACAGAGTAATAAGCATAGACGGAGTCTCATGCCATGACGGAGTCATAAGCATTGACGAGGTCTAATGCCTTGGCGGAGTAGTAAATTTAGGCGGGGTCATACGTCTGACAAAGTCATAAGCATTGACGGGGTCAAATGCCTTGGCGGAGTAACATGAACGCCTTCTTGATGGGCATTCTTAGGAATTACTTATACACTAAGATGTATCAACACCGCCCTTCATAATCAACACCGCTCTCACACCCTACACCGCCCCATATACTCAAGACCGCCCTCATACCCTTCACACTGCTCTCACACAGCTGACCTCAGTTCAAGTGACACCGGGTGAATTTAGTTCGGATTATCATTAATGAACACCGGACGGCTTCAAGGATGGTTAACTCAGCTTTCCTTAGAACGGATATACACACCGGATGATTTTGAGCCGATGTACAAGACCGGATGCTCAACCGGACTTGGAAATAGAATTCTGGTCAGTTTTGAAGTGCAGAAGTAACTTTTTGACCCTTTTCTTGTCTTTTAGGCATTATTTATAATATCTTTTAATCCCACTAATAACACTAGTACGTAGGACGGCTAGTGATGAGCACTAAGATAGCCACCTTCTATTATTAATTCTCCATTATCTCCACTAAGTTGCAATCACGGGAAAGCTTGTCTCCCCACTTGCTTTTGCATTATTAAACTAACATACCACTGATTCTGAAACTCCCAATTATTCTTCCCCATCAACACACCTTCGATCTGAACCAGGACAGCCAGGAGACCTCATTTCCAGTCAGCTAAAAGTCTTCAAACCAAGTAAGAGGGGACAGGGTTGTGAATGTCTATGAAATGGGTAGAGTTGTATGCTGTTCTAGGATTCCAGTTTTTAATTCGTAACTTGTTGCTTAATTTTGAAGCTGAAAACGTATGAATTTGACTCTGACTTCTTCATGAAAGTTGTAGATCTTTTTGTTATGTGAATTTTGATACCTGATTCAATTGATTTGGATATGTATAGCAAAAGTTATAGCCTAAATGCTACAGCATATTCGTATGGAAGATTTATCCTTTGTTTTGTGATATATTGATTTACTGGGAACTGTACGTGCATAATCAGCCTTGGATGTCTTCATGAATGTTGTAGATAATTAAGTTGTGGATTTTTAGAAAGTGGTTTCACATCGAAATCATTTTTTTAGCTCAAGTTATGCTCAAAATACTGATGTATGTGCAAGCTGAAATTCTGAAATTTTAGAGTTTTGGAAAAATCCGAATCTTGTTTTCAATACTGGGAATTTTGTGGTATGAATTAGTTGTTGGTGTCTTCATGAAAGTTGTAGATAACTATGTTAAGAGTATTTTAGAACTGGTTTCATGTTAAAATCATTTGTGTAGCTCTAAAAACGTTGAAAATACTAATACATGTACGTTTTGAAAACTCACCTGGAGGCAGTGTTGTATTTTGTGAATAAATGGTATTTCTGCTTAGAATTTGAAATTATGATCTTCATGAAAATTGTAGATATTTAGATTAAGATTAATTTAGAACTGGTTTCATGTCAAAATCACGTTTGTAACTCCAGATATGTTTTAAATACTAATCTGTGTACATTTTGGAAAACTTATCTTGAGGCAGTATGGTATTTCGTGAATAAGTAGTATTTCTGTTCAGAATTTGAAACTGTGTTCTTCATGAAAGTTGTAGACAATTATGTTATTAAACTACAGAAAGTGGAATCACCTAAAAAGGAGTTGTTTTGCTCATGTTATGACTGTTTTACTAATGTATGTCGCTGTTTGGAAATACTGAAATTTACTTATGATGGTTATTATGGATAAAAATGATGTTCTCTCTATGAGTAATGATTTATTTTTGTATTCTTGAGTGATTATGAATTATTATAAATGCTGTTGAGTGTCACACAATTAGAATATTATGATGGTGATTAATTATGAATGACATAATTAATATATATATGTACATGAATGCCTTGTGGTTATTGACATGTGTGGTTGAAACAGTAAATCCATGATTTTATGAATTATTATGTGTATTGTGAGGACTTGTATTATCCAAGAGGTTTTGGAAATGTGGATATCATGGTATGTTAAATGATAAAGAGAATTAAAGGCATTCATGCATCATAAGCATTCGGACGCACCATGGAATTTAGGGGTTCCATGATTGCCTACCCTGGTGGGGGGTTACTCTATGATGAGTTAAGCCCTATTATGTTGTGTGCCATGGAGTGTAGGAATTCATGGTTTATGCAGAAGTCCTACTTATGATATTGTGTACTTCGGTACTTAAGCGCCATGAAGTATAGGGATTCATGGTATATGCTAAAGCCCTATTTGTGTCTCTATGAGACTTTTACTGCAGTATTCCCACCAAGACCAAATGGATCCAGCATGACATCATTTGACTAATTATATACCTATTAATGGACTTGTTTGGCATACTCATCATATCATTATGAATTGTTGATTGTGTTTGTGCAATTTTATCTATTTTATATTTATTCTATATTCTGTCTCACTCTTACATTAATTTTTACAGTGAATGACACGCAGAATGCAGAGTAATGCCATGATGGATGTCTATTTGCTTTATTACCTGAACTTGAATTTATGGGTTGTAATAAATGTAATATGTCATGTACTATTATCTTCACAATCGTTCTTCCGCTACTTAAATATTTTCTTGGATTTAATTATTCACGACTAGTATGTTTGATTATTTTTCCGCTGTTATTAATTGTTATATATAAACTCTGAATTAAATTTGTAATTTTAAAATGATCTTTTGAAAATGCGAAAAATTTATTTGGAAAATTACACGGGACGTCACACTTATTGCATATTATGTTAAATGAACATTATAGGTAGGGTATTATGTGTTTGGTGTTGCATATGAAATGGTGAATGTGATGGGAAATGGTTTGGTACCATAAGGATGATAAACATGATGTTATTTGGTTGGAATTATGTATAATCATGAGCTGAATAGGTCAATTTGTGATCCTTAAGGTTTGGAGCCTCCGGATTGGTTTAATAGCTTGCATTCAATGTTTTGGATTTGTTAAAAGTGGAATAAACCAATTCTATAAAGGTTTGAGAGATCATATGACATGTTTAAGGCTCAAAATGACCAAAATACATTTTTGTGCATAACTCATTCGATTTTGGGAATTTTGAGATATGACCAGTTGCCACGCGTCATAAATGATATGTTTTAGGTGGTGTCAAAGTTTGGTGGTGTTTGGAGGTTATTTGAGAAAGTTAGGGTGTGTGGAAGTTGGCCCGGTTTGCTGCATAATTTTACATTCTGTAAAGCTAGTAATTGATTACCAAGGGTGTTGTAATCGATTACCAAAGAGCAAAAATGCAGAATTATGCACGAAGCTTTTTGGTAATCGATTACACCAATTATGATAATCGATTACCTGACACATTCTGACACGTGTATTATTATTTTAATGCTGGTAATCGATTATATTATTGCTATAATCGATTACATATCACCTAGAACCTCCATAACTTGTTTTTAAACATACGGGAACCCCACCTAACTTCCACCTAACCCTTCTAAGTCAATTTAATCAATGTTTGAGAATTTTGAGTAGCCAATTTGGGCTTGCAATTATTAAGAAAAAAATTCTTTGAATTCTTATCATTTTGAGCATTACGTGCTCACACTCTATATAACTTTTTTATAAAAAAAATTATATTTTTACTTTTTAAAATAATATCTTAAAACTAGTTAACATGATCATTAAAAAAAAGTTGGGTTGAGTATCTATTGTTTTATAATTTTTAACAATATTTCTTTACCATTTTCCAAATCCTTTTTATAAGATTTTGTTTTTGAGTATTTTTATTCTTTTTATAAAATCATTTTCAATTCATAATATATTTATTAAATTTTTTAACACATACTCTTATTAATCACATTTTCTCCCTAGACACTAATGAAATTTAAAAAGTTCATTTCTCTTTTCATTAATACGAAGAATAAGTTAAAGAGTATTATTCTAAGGTAAGTGTTTCTTTTTATTTACTTTTTTTTTTCATCCCTCTTGTTTAGTAACTACCACCACCTCTCTCTCTCTCTCTCTCTCTCTCTCTCTCTCTCTCTATCTCCTGTTTACATATTCTCTCTCTTGCTTGGCAACCACCACCGCATTTCTCTCTTAATCCCCCACCTTTTTCGACCACCATCGTCATCATGTTTGTTGTTTCTTTTTTTGTCGTCACCACCACCACCACCTTTGGTCACTATTTATACCACTGTTATTGGTCTCTTGATATAGGATCTTCTTGTAATTTGGATTTTCATCTTAATCCTCTCTTAGATCTAGGTTTTCTTCTATTGGCTTTACATCAAAATATGGAATGCTAGAATTTATATGCCATAGTGGAGACTTACACTATAGGAAATAGAGTAGAGAATTTGAGAAAACCTAAGGAAATTTAGGAACTAGAAATGGAATGATGAAGAGACTTGGAGAGAAGTGTGAGACGCTACTCTCTTACACATGGGAGATAAGTTTAACGTGGTTCACCACCTTTGGGAGAGGGTTCCAAAGGATAAGAACTTAGGGAAAGAGCTAAACACTCAAGAAAGTTTAGAGAGAGGAAAACGCTCAATCTCACTAGAAATTTTTCAAATGAATCTTAACTTGCTAATTACAAATGAGATAAGGTTTATATACCTCCCTCATTTTCAGACTTGACTTGGGGTGGGCTCGTTAAAGCTTCACCCAAGGCCCAAAACATAAAGGTACATAGCCCAAAAGTAGCCCAGAATGAAAATTATGGTCATGCAAGGCCCAAACTACTAAGTCTAAAAATGTACAAATGAAAAGGTCTAATTTAAGCTCACCTATGGACCTCATCATATTCCCCCTCTTTAAGAGGATTTCCCCTCAAATCCAAGTTCACCCAGAGTAGCTCTCAAGGTAACATGAATCCTACAAGATGAAGGAAAACAAAGTGAGTCTATAGTAAAAAAATTAAAAGAAAACAAAAATAAGTAAACAAAGGTAAAAGAAAGGAAGGAATGGCAATGACCACCGGGGTCAAATACTAACCTTGTTACATTTGCAATGATAAAATAAAAAAAAATGGTAGTAAAGAATACAATGAGGAAGTCCCACAAGGATGCACAGACCAAACTAAGGAGACCCTATGTAACCTAAAAATGATATTAGTTAAGTGATGTACAATGAGAATGATATAAGGTGTAGTTATATGAACATGTGATATGGGCATGTCATGAGAAAGTATAGGATGGACCGCTCTAAAGAGATCATAATGAATAATAACATTCAAACTTGGAACTAGAATGTGTATGGCATGCAAAGATGCCATTAATTCCCTATATAACCTCCATATGAAAGTGAATAATATCAACATGATCATATGAACTTTGTGGTCATATATGTAATGAGATGGACATATTATGTAATAGACAAAATGATAAGCCTATAAAAGTCTTAAACTTAAAAAGAACAACAAAAGACAAGACTCTTAGGAATGTCAACTCAAAGAAGTATAGACACATTCCTAACCTGTGAGACCCTATAGTAACTATATACATCTTACAAGTAATCTTGAGCAGACTATGCACACTCAAGGTCCAATCTATCCCATTGTTAAAATGGGAAGTTAGAGAAACTATATTTAAAAGGTTGGACACTCTAAAGGGTAAAGAAGAGGTGCCCACCAAGCACATAGAGGTGCTTGAAGTGTCCTTGGTAGAAAACATGTATAAGGTTTGGTGAAGGAGTAAGGCTCTCTCCACATCATGCTTTGAGGTAATAAGGGAATAATGCCTATTGGAGTCATCATTAGTGACAACTCTGATGGTTTAGAGTTAAACTTAGAAGGGAGGTTGAATAAGTCCTGGACTTTTTTACGGAAATTAAAACTTTAAAGCGCAAGCAATCAGACTTTTGTACCAGACTTGTTAAAAATAGGGAAAGAAAGAATGAGCACAAAATTTATACAGGTTCACTTCCAACTTAGAAGCTACGTCTAGTCCCTTAAACTTGAAGGATTTCCACTATTGTAAAAACTCCTTTTACGATTCCAGCACCAGACTGTGCCATAAGTATTCTTCACTCCAGTCATTTTTGGCTTAAAATCTAAGTATTGTTTCAACAAGCCACTCCTAGCTCAATCCTAAGTATTATCTTAAAAGCCTCTTTAGGCCACAAATTGTTTTCCAACAAAAACTAAAGACTGGAAACTCACAAAACTTTTACACAAATACATATTTGAAAGATAGATTATGTTTGGTGTTTCTGAGAACTTAGTGAATGAAAATATATAAGTTATGAACAGATACACTAAGTAAGAAAGACAAAGACTAAGGTCTCCTAGATGCAAAATAACAACGAAGGTATTTGCTTAAAACTAAAAGTGAAGAAAAGAGCTTTGTGAATAGATTGCAAGAATTTCTTCAAATGTCTTAGAAGTTCTCTCTTCAAATTTTTGAATCTCTTCATATTTATAGATTACTTAAAGTGACCATTTGGTAATCTGATGAAAAATCATAGCCGTTGTAAATCTATCAGAGAGGCTTTTGATGTTGTAAGCACCAGACCTTAAGAATATGATGAGAGGGCAAAAAGTCTGATATGAAGGAACCTTAAAGTATGCATTGGAATGGAGTTCCTTGAGATATTCAGAGCGTAAAGACCTTTTGTTGATTTTCTTCTTTCAACTAAAGCACACAAAGCATATACGGTTGACCTTCTGTAACTTCCTGACACAAGAGTTGATCACTATCAGCTTTTCTGAATTGCGCAGAGTAGCTACATTGGTTTCTTCCTAATAGAGCTTTGACTTTTTCACTGTTTTGTCTCCATTCTTTTTTTGATGATAAGTATAGTTTTTCTTGATATGCACGTAGCTTAGAGCATCATCAAAATGGATTTTGATTGTTGTTAGATGTAAGCTTGAAGCAAAGGTTTTTGTTGCTTCAAAAGTCTGAGGTTTAATTGGTAGTCCAAAGGTCTAACCGTACTTAAATCATACTTTTTTTAAGCAAAGTCTAGAAACAGACTTTTCTTGAAATTTCTTGTATGACTCAAATCAGATTTTTGTCTTGATGGACTCCCTTTTTCATTTGTAACCTATGTACTTTTAATGTTTATATCCTAAAATACTTAAATGAACATGTTAGATAACACATGGGCAGACTTCATCTAATTTAAATGCCTTGATGTGTGTTATTAACAAATCTTGGGGTTTAGTTAATGATGATTACTAATTTTCTTTTTCAAACCAGACTTGGTTTCGACAAACTCTTTTACCTTTATCTTTATGGGTTTTTTTAGATTTTTAGTGGGAGATGGAAGGCCCAACCTTCTTATCTCTTTTTAACTTCATTTAATATTGGTTCTTTAAGACCTATTTTGGAGTTAAAGGATGCAAGACAAACTTTTTATTATTATGGACAAAGGTGAGGGTATTGGTGAAACCCTCATGGGTAACCTTCTTACCATATTGCCAAGGTCATCCAAGAAGAATATGGGTGGCTTCCATAGAAATAACACCACACCAAACTTTATCATTGTATGTTCCTATGGAGAAAGAAAGATAGACTTGTTTGTTAACTAACATTTCACTTTTTTCATTAAGACATTGTAGTTTGTAAGGTCTAGGGTGACCTATTAGTTCACAATCAAGTTTGTAGACTAGCCTTTGACTAGCCACACTGGCACAACTCCCACTATCCACAATGAGATATCATATTTTTTTTATTGATATAACATCTTGTATAAAAGATGTTCTCTCTTTATGAAGTGCCATCCTTCTTAATATAACTTCTAAGAAGCCTTTTAATCATGTACAATCCACCTTCATCGCCTAGGATATGTTCACTTTCATAGGAATCACTACTTGAGCCATCACTTGTGTGAGAAAAGTAAGACTCCTCTTGGCTGGAGTAGATGTCACATCCCTTCAAAATCATGGTTTTCTTATTGGGACATTAAGAGACAATGTGATCTCTTCCTAAACATTTAAAACATTTAATTGAACTTGTCCTATAAGTTGATGGTGTGAAGGTGGAGATATCATGCATGTAAAGGGTAGACTTATAATAGTCATGTTTAGAAGGTTTAGAAGATAAACTCTCTTTATGGACCTCACTTTTGACTCTTGGAGAAGAATTGTCTACTTCATTCTCCCTATCCTTTCTCCAATTTCATTCTCTTTTTTGTTGAGAGTTCTCTTTGCCCTTCCACTTGAGTCTAAAGGGTTGAAAGTCTCTTTTATAGTAAAAGTCTCTCTCATTGAGTTGACTTTCTCCCTTTGAGCATTGATGAAGTAATTCCTTAATGTCAATATGAGGTAGAAGTTCCACTCTTTTTTTTATGTTTTTATTAAGCCCATAAAGAAATCTATGCATAAGGATTTCTTCATCTTTTTCTACATTGGCCCTAATCATGGTCATTTCTAGGGTTTTATAGTAATGTTCCACACTCTTAGACCCTTGGGAAAGCTTATTTACAACATAGACATGTTAGAGCATTTTATGTATAACTTGAGTTACAAAACTCCGATTAAAGTGAATCCAATTGGTACATCTCTGTAGCTCAAATATCAACAATTTTCATGAAAGAAAAAAAAGCCTAATTTAGCCTATGTTATTTCGAGTGTAACATTCTATAAATCTATCATGTGGAGAAATCCTAGTAAAAACGTATTGGAGTATTTTTCAATAAAAAATTTCTTATGTTAATTTTGTGTTATGTACAAGTTTAAACAAATTAGATAAACCAAATTAATAATCATTTATGCATATAAAAAGTCTATAATATTTTAAAAAAATCAATTATTTTCTCATTTCCTTTATTAATCTTCTCCATTATTAACATACACACATCATTCTCTCATTCTCTCCCGGATGAGGGTGGAAGATTAAAATTCAAATATTTGCCCACACGCAATAAATTCTCCTCTCTGACGAAATTGCTCCTTGATCATGAAGATGCTGATGCTCCACTTAAATGGCTATTCAGAATGCATTGATTCAACCCATGAAAGTTCATGCTAATGACATGATCATTGTGGTAGACGGGAAATATATATATTTTGAATTTTACTACATTTATTATAGCATTATAATTTATTGACTAAAGTCTAAAATGTATGTTCGATCACATGTTTTTTAATTTGAGATTTAGTTTCTTACTATATATTTTTCATCGAAGAATTTTGTTCTTCACGTTTTGAATTATTTTCTAAGCATTTCATTCCATTAACTCAAATAAGGGGAATTTATTTTTTGTCTATTTTTTAATCCGTTACTGTAAGAACCAATATAAAATATATGATATTAATTAGTTTCTATCGTGAATCAATATAATGCATGAATTTTATATAGAAAAATCTTACATCCGTTCACAATAAAAACAAATGTGAAACATATAATAGATTTGATGAATGAAACCACTTTAATAACATTTCAAAATCAATTAAAAATGACCAAGTTGAAACCTAAAAAAAGAGTAAAGCTTTAAAAATAGTAAATGAATAAACATTTGTTTTAGCCGAATTTATATTCATATATATGATTACAATTTTAAGGTAAAACAAATGTTTATCTTTTCTGATACATATTCAAGTAAAAATCCTATATTCATTCAAAATGTTCATGATCTACTTGCAAATTAATAGAATGTATATGACATTAATTAAGTTAAAATCATGACTGATGATGATAAATAGAAGAAGAAAAATAAATTATAAAAAATAAATAAATAAAAATAAAAAAAAATAGTGGGGAGAGACGAGTGTGAGAGTGTATGTCAGTATTGAATTATTTTTAGAGAATATTTCTACTAATATATATAATTGATTGTATTTCAATGTTTTATATGCAATACTATATATAATGTTATATGAGAAATTATGCCATTTATATTGTATTCAATAAAAAAATATATGATAAAAATTTTAAAAATGTATAAAATTATTGTGTGGATCATTCACACTTCAATTAATCAATTACTAGAAATAAAGAATTTACAGATTATAGTTTCTTATTTTTTAAAATAGAATGATATAAAAATAGAATCTAACTTTTAGGATGCTCTCTAGACAAAAGAAACTCACATAATCTAAAAATAAACTATTAAGCAAAAATAATTGTTACAAGTGTAAAAAATTGTGTTTCTCTGAATTGATGAGTGAAAACTATTTTGATTAATCTCATAAAATTTTGACCCAACTTTAATGGGGAATTACGACAAGTTTGAGGATGTAAGTATTGGCCTCATAAATTTTAATCTATCTCGATATAAAAATTAAGTAATTTTAATTATAATATTATAAAAAATGATTTAATGTATTTTTTATAGTTCATGAGTTTATAATTTTTAAGATTTTTAAGGTTTATTTTCAAATATTACTTAATATATGTGATTTATTTTAAAATGTATATTTGTTATTATTTTATAAAAATATATGTAGCAAGATATAAATTTCACAAATTCCTTGAACTTAACGGTAACTTACAAGGATAAAGTTGACTTTCATAATTTAAAAAAAAAAACTACTCTACTTAAACATGTTCCAACCTTTACAAAAAATATTATTATAAATTACAAAAAATATTATTATAAATGATTGTGAAAATGTCAGGGCTGATTACTTTTAAAAAAAATTTTATTGGTAAATTACCACATTGTTTTTTAAAGTTTACACAAAAAATAGTACAAACAATGTATAAACTTTTAAAAATACAAAATAATGTGTTAATTTTGTAATTAAAATTAAGATGATAGTTTTATAATTAAAAGTAAAAATAAAAAATATTTTTTGAAGTCAATCTATGATAACAATGACTTTCAAATACATATAGAAAAAATGTTCTTAGAAATGAGAAACTCTTTTTAGTGATCTCTACACCTAAAAGAATTAAGTTTTTAGTTGCAGAGGAACCCATTTGGTTCATTAAAAAATTGCATAAATAGGGATCGGTATTTAATTTTAATATACAAGGGGAAAAGTTAAAATCGACTGAAAATTATAGGAAAAAAGAGTCAAATGAAATTAACATATCTGATTTAAATTTTAATGATAGATCATTTTTTTCTGGTGAATAATGATAGATCACTTTTAACCATCTTATAAAAACCGTGAGATGCATGAATGTTTTAGGGTTTCTCCTGCAATTTCCTTTTACTGCACTCTGCTATCACCAAAAAATAAAATAGTTAGTCACTAAAGGCCTTGGTTTGGGTACAGGCCCATTTCGCTCCTCCTCGTTGGTACATGTTGGGCCAATGGGCCCATTTCTTTCTGAATACAACCATTTGTTTATCTAAAAAAAGCAAGTACTTATTTGTAAACATAGTTTTTTATCACCCCAAAACCGTTTTTTTTGTCTGAATTAGAAATTCTTGAGATTTTTTAGAGTTACATTTCAATCAAACTCAAAGCTAAAATTACACTCTGCTTCTTTTTTAAAATGTTGAGATGGTTTTATTGTTGATTTTGGTGGTTTTAATCACCTGAAAGTTTTAAAATTATTCTTTTGTAACAGTTTTAACCGAAACCAAATTTTTAAAATGGAACGGTTATGATTTTGGTTTAAACTTAAAGTAGTGTAATTTTAACAAACATCCTAAATAGTTTATGTAGCTTACCCTTTTCTTTTACCCTAATAAGAAAAGCTCTCTGCCCAAACTAGCCCTCATTACAGAGAAAAAAAGTTTTGGGTTACTAAAGGCTTGTTTAGTTTGATTATGTCCAGCTCAGTGTATTGTTCAATTGGGCTCCGTGCCTGTATATTTAGTCCTAGGCCTAAAAAAACACTGAATAACATATACATATCGTGACTTTCTTGTGGCTCAAGTGGTTAAGAGCATTTATGAGTCACCTAAAACATGGTTCAAACATTTAATACTCTTTTCAATTTTAATATAATGAACAAAATTTTAAAAAAAATTGGTTAGGAAAAAAAACTTAATCTAGCTGTACCTATTTAATGATATAATTTCTCCAATATCTTTATATTAATGAATAGAGATAATATAAATGATTTTTAACATAAAGAGGAAAGTTGCTATTTTAATAATTAACGCCAGAGATAATTCAGTTTTTTACTGGTAAACAACTTATGACTTATAGTTTTATAGCTTATGATTTTTAGGGAATTTATTGAAATATAGGTGTTTAGTAAAACTAACTTAAATTATGTTAAATGATTTTAAAAAACATGTAATATTTTAATTACATGAGAGATAAAAACTACCATTTTTAAAAAATATAAAAATGTTCACAACAAAAAGTAGACATAGAATCCTAGAGAATTCCCCTAAAAATTATATTTATTATCTCTCTGTTATGTAAGGCCACCTCTCGATCCTCTGGAGGGAAAAAAAATAAAAATGTTAGTTTATCTCAACTAATGTTAATAAAAAGTGAATGACTGTTTTTAATTACTGAAACAATAAATTTTCTCAATCTTTTGAAAATCAATCACATCAAAAGGTTATTATATGTATTATACGAGTGTTTACGTTTAGTTTTCCATCTAAACACTGAGACCCTAATTTTCTCTTGGAGGAGACACCAAAGATCTTTGCCCTTCCATTTATACAGTGAAAGAAAGAACTTTGGATTTTTTCATATTGTCATGATGTTGACTAATGAAAAATAAATAACGAGTGATTGATCAAATTGATAGGATCACACAGGAATAAGTGAAAGATTTACGCTTTTCACATAAGTTCGTATGTGTTAAGAAATGACACTATCAATTATCGAACGTCCACACAATACAATTGAACCAAATGACCAAAAAAAAAAAATGAAATTTGCAATTGCCGCTTGCTAGATTGCCATGGCTACGAATTATAGCTAAGAATTTATTCTAATGAATTAGAATTAATGTAATCTCTCGGTGCTTACAGCATGACTGCATTTCATGTTAGAAAAAAAATTATAAAACAAAATAAAGTGGAGTAATTAAGAAATCCAAAGTGAAAACAGATGAGAAAATGGGTTCACTCGTCTTGTTAGCAAAGTTTAAAATTAATGTTTATCCATTTAATAGTGGTTTTATGAGTTAGCCTATTGAAATAAGAAAATCTATTTTTTAAGAAAAGATGACTGATTAAGAGATTGACTTGTACGACCATTATTTTTTCTAAAAATATACGTTAAGAAAATCTAAAAATACTTTTCTTAAAAAGAAAAATATTAATAAAAGAATAATATAAATAATGAGAGACCAAGGTCATGTTTAGTTCACAAGTTTTTTAAGAAAAATGAAAAACTATTCTTAAAAAAGTTTAAAAAATAGAAAAAGTGTTTTGTTTATAAAATATTTAAAGAAAACTTATAGAAAACTGAAAACCGAGTTTTCTATTTTTTTAAGAAAAACAGAAAAGTCAAGTTTTCCAAGAAAACTGAAAAGTGAAAAAGTTTTTCAACAATTTTTCTATCTATTCCAATAAATGAAAATTTTAGAAAACAAACAAAAACTTTTCTTAAAAAGCTAGAATAATTTTCTATAACTAAGCACAACCTAATATTTTTTTAATTATAAAAAATGAAAATATAAACTTAAATAAAATATAAGTTATTTTAATATTAGTATTTATATTATTTTAATCCGCCTATGAATGTGTTGACTGGTGGAGCTAACAGGTCAAATGAATGGGGCCTTGATGCACTTTTATAAATTTATAGAGTTGGTTTTTTCATACCTAAATGAAAACGAGTTGATACACATGCGTAATATTGTGCAGAATATATGCATTTCATTTAACATTCGACAAACCTTTTGAAATTTCTTCCGTAAAAAATAATACGAAATAGACAACATACGCACACGCATGCCAGTGGTGGATGCAATGAGAAAATAATTAATGATGAAAACAACGCGCACCGACACGCGTACAATATCCTATTTCTCAACATTCATCACTAATTGTTTATCAACTGGTGCATGCAAAATTGTTGAATTCGTGTCACTATAACAACCACCGTGGACAGGGAAAACTTACCCATGAAGATAACTTCTTTAAAAACCTCTTTTTTCACTTTGTATAATTGTCGCATGATGTAATTTAAGGTGGTTTTTTTTCATCCATAACCCTAGAAATTGAAAACAAGAAAATTTACAATACATCACCTATTCTCTTTGATCAATTGAGTTTTATCGATTCCTTTTACAAATTAAGCTGCCACCATTTTATTCTGTTTTCACTTGTTTAACACTTTTGCTTTGATCTTTTAATACTTTTAGGAATAACTTTACAATCCTTACAGAAGTTTTTTGTTAAAAAAAAGTTGTTATATCCGGTGTGTCGGGGGATTGTACTCCTCTCACAATTGGTGTTCAAAGTACTCTTTCTCACTCTTATTACGCTGTTTTAGTGGAGTCCAGTGGGGGTCATTGTGTATTTCAAGTTTGAGCTTTTTGTTATTCCGAATCAAGATAAATGAGACACACCGGGGTGTACCTGCAAAATGGGTTCCGATGCTTAAATCAATAATGAGTATAATAGAGTAATAAAGAAATTACAGAGAGCAATTAATGAGAGTAATCAAGGTCACATGTGTGAGTTAATTAATGCATTCTATTTATAAAACTTCCCTAAGTGCAGCAAGTCTTGCTTAGAAGCAAATTGCTTATTTGTATTTGACTCTGACTCAATGTCAGCTTTTCCAATTATGGTCTAGTCTGTCAATCCGTACTGAGGTTTGACTATCAATCTGGTTTTTAGATACTTCGTCCAGTATTTTTTCTTGACTTAGCATTTATTATTATTTTTCAACACTACTGGTGTCATTGATCTTTAGGGGTCGGTGTGTGCATATTGGATCAAAAATTAATTTATGTTCTTAAAATCCGGTTTTTATATGTAATTAAATGTTTCTTTTGCTTTTTAAAATATGTATTGAAAAATTTAAAATTATAAACTAAAGGAAAATCAAAGATAGATTATACCTCCAAAACCAAAATCATTATGAATCTCCGTAAAAAAATTAACCTCTTTTCTTATTTGACTAATAAGATTGTCTTGTTAAGAATACAAGAATTCTTATCAAATAAACAAAATTAGTAATTATATTTATTATTATCTATGAAAAAAGGGGGAGTACATGATGTCGCGTGTTTGTGTTGCATGGTGATCATTTTGGTTTATTATTACGTGGGCTTGCACTAGCCAGTAGCCACGTTGAAAATTGTGGATAAGTCACCAAAACAGAGTTTTGTTTGGAAGTTAGAGCAATAATGAATGATGAATATACATTAGCCCCGTTTTGTAATCATTATAATGTGCATATTTACAAATTACAATCCCAGGTTGAGTTGAGTATATTCATCATTCCATTACCAAACTCTTGAACGTACGTGTGTTCCCTTCATTCGTGTGTCGCCTCAACTCATCATTTTGTTCACCAAACAATTAATTATCACCCTTCACCAAACATCCACCTTCTTTTCTCCCATCATAACGTGACCATCTTCACCTTCACAAAAATGTATCAACAAAAACTCTCGTATAACTATACAGTGAATGATTCAAATATTGAAATTAATCATATAAGTTTTTAAAAAAAGTTATAGAACATTTTAAATGTTTATGCAATTTTTAAAAACTTTTAATCTTAATCATCTATGTATGTATGGTTATATGACCCAGATTCGTTTATTTCATTCTCATATAAAAGAACATTTCTCATAAAATACATCTCCTGTATATATAAACTTCTCTCTATTTAATTTTTATTTCATGTTTAAGATGGATTTTCTTAACTATAAAAATTAATAAATATGAATTTAAAATCACACTATACTGTTCGGCTAAAATATAAATGAAAACATATAATTTTTCTTAATAAATTTGTTCACACTTTCCCCCTTAAATATTTTTTTTATTAATTAATTACAATGATTAAGATCTAAAAGAACCAATAAACGAAACAGGCAGTTGGGTTCAATTAAAAAGAATGTCATTGTAGACCAATATTAGGGACGATTAAAGATAATAACAATCCAACGTAAATTATCAAAAATGTTTGGTATAATTAGCCGATAATTTGGATTCTGAGTATATTTTTCAAAAATTTAAGTAACATTGTGTGTATAAAAAGATTGTGCTGGAAAATGTATATAAGACATACTTAATGATATTTAAGTATTAAATAGAATAGTTTTGAGCAATACTTTTGGGTTCTCTGGAAAAACAACAATCCGACAAAAATAAAAAATATGAAATCAAAATTACCAAAATAAAAAATACTACGGCTTAAATTTAATTTTTACGATAATATGAATGTTTATAGCTTAAATATAATTATTTTTTAAAAATAAATACATTCTAATTTTTTTATCCATAATATATATATATATATATATATATATATATATATATATATATATATATATATATATATATATATATTATAACCCAACCTCACCCACTAGATTCATGATACATTGCTTCAAAAGAAAAAAAAGTTAAAAAAAGTCTATTATAAAAAATTAACAAATAAACTAATTGAAAATTACAACTATTTAGACAACAGACATTTATAGAATAACAGATAATTTTCTTTTGTATGTTTGCATCACATCAATCAAAGCATCCAATTTATCTCATAATTCTCTCTCTTATTGTCTTTATTTCTCTTCATACGAGTATTGCCAACATTTGACGGTATCATAGCAATTGCATTTTGTTCCAGTTTTCTTCCCGACATTAATGCTATGTTTGGATAACAAGATGGAAATGTGAAGGAATTAAATTGAATGATTTTTAGTTAAGTATAATTTTTAAGATTCTTTCGGATTAATATAAATTTAAAAAATTAGGAGGTGAGATATTTTTTTTAGTTAGATGGGTAGGAAAAAAATTACCGTTCCATCTGGGAAAAAAAGATGGATAGAAAAAAAAGAGTAAAATGCGTATTCAGTTAGACATCTAAGTAGGTAATACATTTATAATTTATTTGCCTTTTAAATATCATCTAATTTTACATTTAGTGTTTTGTTTACATCATAAAAAATTGAAGGTAGGAAATAAAAACCTATGAAACATGGTGTGCTAATTATTAGGGAGTCTAAATTAAGGTAGTGGTGATGATTAAGTTTAAGAAATGAGTAATTAATTAGAGAGTGACATGACATGACAATATATTCTTTTCTTAACGGAAATGGCAATAGAAACAAGATTGCAGTGTGTACTGTGACTTGGGATGTTGGGGCACAGTTTTCATCACCTGGTCACTTGCTTTTACTTTTTCTCATTTGTGTTTCTTTGACTCATATATTTTGACTAGTCAACCAACATGCCTGACCCACCCACCCACCCTTTAATCTTTCATCATTAACTTAATTATTTTCAAACACATGTTTATGCAATCAACATAGTATCATAATTACACACACACTTTCGTAGTATCCAAAGGATATAGTAGTATATTAACCAGCGATCAATCACCACATCTCAGAAGATAACAAAAGCATGAAATCATACTAACATTGTTTTTTCTTTTAATAAATATTGAATTTAATCTTTAAAGTATATAATATACCATTTATATTTTACTAATCTTTAAATCAATGATAAAGTTCATGCTTGAAGTCTTCAAATGTGTATATCACTTATACCAAATATTTAGAAAACAAATTTAACCCATAAGATTTAAAACATAGAGAATAAACTAATTTGACATATGAAATCTCATTCATGGATTTTAGGTATAATTATTATTTTTTTACTATTGAAGGACTAATTAACGTGAATATTAATAAGCTGTGAAATATAAATTTCTCACATTACATTAACATTAAGAGATAAATAAAAAGAGAATGCTTGTAAAATATAATAAATATATATTGTACATTGAAAAATAATAATAGTAATTATAAAAAGGGGGAGTCTTGTGAAATAGATATATGAACGTGTTTGAAACAATTGAATTAACTTTTAGATTTTCTGGGTTTAAAAAAGAATTTTAAAATAATTACCTACTGACCACTAGGCTCATCATAACAGATTGTGTTTGAGGAAAATTTTCACACCTCGGAAAGAAACTGGATTAAACACAATTTTAATAAAGATAAATTTTTGATGTGAAAAAATAAAGATAATTTTTTTAAATAAAATCAGATGTAATCGGCAATTCAACTAAATTTAGGTAGAGTATCGATCCGAACAAGTAAAAAAATCAAAGTTGAATGCGCCGTTTGAAAATTTTAATTCTTCCATTTTATGAGTTATTTTAAAAAAAATGCTTCTCATAAAATATTTTTAAATGAAATAAAATGTTCATAATATTTACATTTAATTTTTATTATGATCTTTTATATTATAAAACATATAATATAATCCTTTCATACAACTTTTAAATTTCACTCCACTTAATTAGTATATAGTTTATTATTAATATAATTAAATATATATATATTATCATTAATTCAAAATCGATGAATGAGAAGTTTTATCGGTTCAATAATATTTTTAAAACATTAAAAATCACTGTGTTGATAAAGGCATAAAAACTACAACAGAGTATTATAAAAGTTGAATGAAAATGTTGCTTTTAAAAAATATGAAAAAATATAGCAAACTCTACCTTATTTGTTTTTTCTTCCTTCATCATCCAGTACTCCAACATGCTGCAAATATTAGTGGAAGCATAGCAGCAAATTGAGGAACAAATTAAACTGCAGTGGGTACTTAGGTTACAGAAATAGGTTCTGTCTTTTGCTTTTTCTAACGTTAAACTTAAAACCTAAAAGCCTCTTGGATATGTTTAATTTAGTTAGTTAAATTGCAAGCCATCTATCACATGCTACATTTGTATATTTAATCAATTTCTGGGATCTGGATATAATAGCTTTATTATGTCACTGAACACTGAACAGAATTGGGTGGATTGCATGTTCCTCTCTTCTTTAGTACCTTAGATTAGGATTTATATTATTAAATAAAATGAAAGAATGGCTGTTAACTTCCCTCGAGGTTTTGATTAAAGAACGAGTCCCAAGATTCAAATCGCTTGTAGAAATAGGACTTAGGAGAGTACTTTTTTTCTACCAGCTAACTAAGCGACAAATTAAGAGCCTTGCATGTGATAAAAGATAATTAATTAGCTGTAGATCAATCAACTAAACAGTACTAATATGAAACTAATCATTTGCTCATGTCGTCCAGATAATTTCACTACATTATTAGTGAAGAGAAGAAACAAAAGTTTCTAATTTTTAAATAATGGTTAATTTCATCAATTTGTGTTGCAGTTCCTGTTTTTCCAATATTTCTACAGCACTTTTATCTTTTTTTCTTCACTTATATTTTGGTTCTTATTTTTCACCAATTATATACACCTTATGATATATATGAAAACCATTTTCCTTTATTTTTTGGGTGTTTGCAATTGGAAGAGTGAGTGCCCGTCGTGCTGTATTTTTCCTTTGTTGAATGAGATTAAAATTATATATAGTGGGTTACGTAGTTAGTAAGGAATATATGAATTTAGATATATGCTAGTTAAAACTTAACTTGCAAGTTGAAACTTATATTGTTTCTTTGGATCGGGAGGAGACCCCATGGGATCCTTCCCCCTTTACTTTTGAAAAATATATTTGATATTCTAATTTTTAAAGATTTTGACAAATAATATTTATTAGTTTTTGTTGAGCCTAAGTTAAGGTTCCTAACCTTTTTTATTTTACTGTTGTGTAAATATGGTCTTAAAACCCTTTTATAATTTAAATGATGTTTTAAATAAAGAGTCTTATAATTTTTTAAAAGTAATTTTTAAGAATTTTGACATCTAGACACTCAAAATAAACATATATATTAAGCCATAAAAATCCAGATGTACAAATTTTTTAAGCTAGTGGAGAGGCATGCAGCAGCACCGGTCATAAATAAATTAAATAGTACTAATTAACTATGCTGTTAAAAATAATTTATCACTGTTTTGTTATCCTCAAGAAGAAGAAGAAGCAAACAAACACTGGTTTCTGGTGTGAACTGTGGAGTGAGAATGGAAACAAAGCATAAGAAGGACACGTCACTCGGTTATGAGGGACCACCAGCACCCTAATTGAAGGGCAAAAGACCCAAACCAAGTAAAGCAAAAATTGAGTGATGAATCCAGCTGAGGTGGCTAGCATACCTACATATGGGTAATATATATTTTTGTATGTACTGCGCGCAACGTGTCTTAATTAATTCATTCCGATATTAATACTGTTAATTAAGTGAAGTGTGTGAACAAGAGAATTATAAAAATGAATAGATAAGAAAAGAGAAATGCTCCGTTTGGTAATAAACTAATCTAATAATTAATATTAATACGTCCACGTCTAATAAAAAGTCATGGACAACAAGAATAATTAATGTCTGATTAGGCCCCAGCGCTTGTCAGACACATTCTTAGACCAAATCTGTGTTATTGTTGATGTGTGGTAGCATAAATAAATTAATATGGGAACGCATAACGCATATGGGGGCTGAGGGGTTGGTGGTGGGAACCAGTAATAGTTGCATCCACTGAGGCAGTAATGAAACCGTTGTTTAACAAAATTGAGTGACTTGATTTTTGAATGCTTTCTCTGCGTGCAAGCTAACCTCATTCATTCATCCATCCATCCATCATTATCCTCTTCCCACTTGCTTTATATATATATATATATATAGACAATTCCTGTGCTTTCTACTATACTTCACTTTGCATCTCACCCTTTCCCTTTCTTTCTTGTTATTGTCACTCCTGCCACACCTAGTTACATCCACATCCTTTTCAGATTCTCACTCAGGACTAGTGCTTAATCTCATTCTGTTTGTATGGATGGATCCTTCTAGTGGACTACCCCAGGTAGGATTATCAGGATCTACATGTATCATGCATGTTATTCATCCTTGTTTTCCTCTCTATTATTTGTGTGGTTATTAACTATGAATAAGGAAATAATTAAGCCATCTTAATTTTAAAACAACAATCAAATTTTCTTATTTTCTACAATAAGAAAGGGAAACTGCTTATCCTTGTTCCATATTTCCAATTGTTCTATGTATCTTAAAAGCTGATAATTTCATGTTAGGGCAAATTAATTGACTTTTTCCATCTTCATCTGTGTTTTTTTTAAATTAGTAATTAGATATGAGTTGTTAGATCTTATTAACATTATTAGTAGAAGATTCAAATTCGTATAGTCTCTTCCTTTCTTCTCCCATCATCTTTCTCTCAACCACTGCACCAATTGTATATCCCTTTTCATCTAGTATGTGTGAATTACCATTATCAATTCAACTGTTAACAAAATACAAAAAATCTTATTGTGAGTAATTTATATTTTTCTCTCAATTTTATTACTTATTTTGCCACAAGTATTCTCCCTTTTTTGATCATATATGTGTGTGTGTCAATATGCATACAACACATGCACGTGATAGATACATAACTGGGTTTGATTTAAAACCATGGGAAGTTAATTAGGTTCCTATTATTTGGACTATATGGCCTCAGGTATTCGATCCACACTGATTGGATTTTATGTTGCAGGAAATGTCTAGCCAGTCACTAGAGAACATGTTAGGTTGCTCATCAAAAGCACAACAGGAGAGGAAGCCAAGGCCTCAACCAGAACATGCTCTGAATTGCCCAAGATGTGATTCCACAAACACCAAATTCTGCTACTACAACAATTACAGTCTTTCTCAGCCAAGATATTTCTGCAAGTCTTGCAGGAGGTATTGGACCAAAGGAGGAACACTGAGGAATATTCCAGTGGGAGGAGGATGCAGGAAGAACAAGAGATCATCATCATCAACAACATCATCAAAGAGGGTTCAGGATCAGACATTCACACCCAATCACAACCCACTCACTACAACCCTCCCTCACTTGTCTTATGATTCCAATGACTTCACCATAGCATTAGCCAGGCTCCAAAAACAATCAAGTGGTCAAATGGGTTACAACAATGACCACAATCTTTCAATTTTAGGGAACCCCACAAGCTTTTTTTCTGACGCTCTTGGCAATTCAAGCTTGAACCTTTCGTCATCAAACCCTGGAATATTGGAAGCAATTAGAAGTGGGTTCCTTGGAATACAGAACATGTATGGTGTGTATGGAAATGGGGAGACGGGGGAGGTGGATAATGGTAGCGGGGTTAGTGGGGAAATGATGGTCCCCAATTATGAACAAGAGATAATGAGCAATGGAACAACTCAATCAATGAGTGTAACAAGCATGATGAAGCAAGAAAAAGAACAGAGTTTTCCATGGCACCTCAATAATGGAGACACAAACATGATGAGTGAAGTTGATTCAGGAAGAGCAAGTTGGAATAGCGGTTTCACATCTTGGCACGGGCTTCTCCATAGTCCACTAATGTAGATGCTTGACTTAATTGTTCTCAGTCTTAATTAATTAAATTGTCAATTCTCTTGAGTAGTTTTGGGTTAACAGGGATTTGCTTCACTTGGGATCTACTTTCTGTTCTTCCTTGTATTTCCCCCCCTAAACTTTTGAATTTTTTTGTAATACTATCTTATTGATGAATGAATCCTGATAATTATACATCTTTTTTTTTATTATTTCTATATATTTTTTAACTAATATTGCCTTTGATGAATAGACAAATGAAGGATAAATTGAATAAATTTCTACATTTATTCTTCGAGATATAATATAATTTAGTTACTGCATATTTAAAAAACACAGTTAATTATTGAGTTTATGAAATAACATTTATTTTATTTTATTTTAATATAAAATGATTGTAAAATACTTACAAATGGATAATAATATAAAAATTTGAAGTAGCCATCACTTCATATATTATCTAATGCATATAAATTTGATGATTAATTAAATTTTTAGTTGGGATCTAAATATAATGGGTTGGTCAAATGAAATTGAATAATGTCTCAAACAATGATGTTTTCTCATATAAAATCTCTTTTCTACAGTTAGATTATCAAACATTTATCAAGTGTCTATTGGTTAGGATCCCCAATTTTGTTCAAGCTCCTTTGAATGAAATGGTCTCCAACTTCCTTGTAGTCAACTTTGTTCAAGCTTCCTTTAATATAAATTGAAAATTATGTAACAAAGTTGATGTGTTGAACTAGATACTAAACAAGTAATAAGTGCACATTAAGTTTAAGTTTATTTGATTAATTGTTGGATTAATCAAACCAAGATTTAATCAATAAAAAATTATTAGTTTAATAAAAATTTAATTGTCTCAAAAAACATAAAATATTGATATTAATTATTAAATTTTTCATTCTTATAATTTAATTTTTTCAACTGATTACCAAACAAATAGTTTATTCAAAATTATTACTCATAAGTTAATATTGATATTTTACGATATTCAAAATAATATCTAATAATATTATATAAATAAATATTATTTTTGGTTAACAACATTTCGGCAACCTAACTAGGGGATACTATAACTATTATGATGGAACAATAAAATTTGAGATTTGTTAGCGAAGAAAGACAATGGAATGAGAGTGAAGTAAATAAAGCATAATTTAAGAGTGGGAAGGTAAAGAGAAGGGATGAGAGTGATGTAGTTCATATATTTACATCAGGTGGAACATGAAGCGATGTACTGTTAAGAAGAATTTGTGGAGTCCCAAGCAATGCATGAGATGGGCACCAAAATCGGAAAAGAAATTGTCGGTTTAGACCTTTAGCAGACCAAATCCAACCTAGGATTTCGGCGTGGGAAACCGCCAGTTATCAATTTCAAAATTATATCACTGTTAGAATCTCAGCAACCACAAATTAGAAAACAAATGATACAGAGGTCGTGTTCCTATTTTATATTCTATTTGCTAGGAATTTTTAAAAATAAAAATATGAAATAGATTTGTACTTTTAGCTTTTATTTAGATGCAGGAAAAAATAAAGATGAAAGAAAGGATACAACATACAAGCAAATAAAAGAGGAGAAAATGGGAAAAAAAATGATGATTTTTATTTGTCTAGAAAAAGAAGAAAAGGTTAATTTTATCTTTTAAATAGAAAATAAAAATAATATTTTAGTATAAAGTTACTTTCATTTTTACCACCTAGGATAAAGTTTATGTAGTGACAAAAAAACAATTCTTTTTTACTATTTTCTGTACAAAATTCGTAAAATATATAAATAAAATATAATTTGTAATTAAAATGAACACTGTAATTAAAAACTGATTTTTTTTAATCCAAACCACTCTCCTTTTTTGGATTTTTACTGTTTTGTGAATGAACTTTTGGAAACAAATTAAAAGTAAAAAAATAAAATAAATCAGAAAATAGTTTCCCATATCAATTCCTAAATTTTGTCCTTTTTCCCTTTTTGCTATGAAATAATGAATAGTTGTGCCATCATTTTTCTAATTTTTAAGAACTTTTCTAAATTTTTTATTTTTTAAAAACGTATGAAAAATTATAAATGTGTTCAGACACTGGAATACCGCAATTTCTCTTTTTTTCTTAGAATATTGTTTTTATTTATTTTTTCTGAAAAATTATAAATGTATTCTTAGAATATTGTTTTTATTTATTTATTTCTAAAAAACATTAACATTTGATGCAACGAGTTTTTGCCTTCTTTTTTTTTGGTTTGGGGAGAGGGGTAACAGGGGCTTGAACCTTGCTGCTCTAGGTAACCCTCAAATGCTCTTAATCATTTAAACTTAAAGGGGGTTTTAAGTTCTTGCCTTCTAGTTCACACACTAAGATCAGTCTTTTAGGGTCGATGTACCAGTATGGGAAAAACTTTGGTTGAACTTTGAGCTTAACGTTCCGTTTCTCTCAAAGCCCAACACGATTGTGAAATGTTGGGTTTGGGCTACAAATGTGAAAGAGTTTGAATATAGACGAGCCCAAAATCTGAAAAAATAAAGTCATACACAAATATTCCAGACAAACATGCTAATAATTTGATCAAAACGTAAAACATGCTAACGATAAACCAATTGACCCAGAAATAAAAGACATGTTAATAACAACATGCCTGCATCTATTGATAGAATGTTCACATTCCAGGGTTAATTTTCCCGAAAAAAAATAGCCAAATGCACAAAGAAGCCTAAAATATGATTTCATGGATTTTGTAAATAGTGAGATGATGGATTATTACAAAAGGGCTTAATTCATTCAAATCCAAGCAGATCTAGGCAATGTTCAGCAGTCAGACAAAATTGCATGACTTCAAATATATTACAGCAACACAATACTAATCAATTACTGGTCTACATAATCATGAATGAGACAGTGACTATTTCTGAGGTTTCTTCCACAAGACCCCAATCTTCGTCAGCATGTTTCCATTTTTCTTTCTGTGGAAATCATCATCAAAATCTTCACAGAAGGGTCTGTACTTATTCATCAGAGAGTTATAGTTGTTGTCCAAAGACAAGGATCTCTCACTGAGCTTCCCATTGTTACCTGCTGAAATCATAGCAGCAGCAGCCTCTGCAGCCTTCCTCCACTGATCAGACTGTACCTTCAGCCTTCTCAATTCTGCTTCTATTTCTGAGTTCATTGCTTGTGCTGCCTCCAGCTGCTCCGCCATCCTCGCTGCCTTTCGGTTGCTCCTCTCGGCATCCTCCATCACAATCCCAAGTTTCATCACAGCCTCACGTTCTGCAGCCTTGACTGCTTCAACTTCTGCAGCAACTTCTTCCCTCAATTTACCACCCAGTGAAAACCTCTTTCTGATTTCCAACTTCATCGTTTCATTCTCTTCGGATATGTTTTGCAATGTTGTTTCCTTGTCCATCAAGTCGGCCTTCAGCTGAGTGACTTGTTCTTCTAGTTTTTGAAGTTCTTTCTTGAGTTCAAGTTCTGTTTGGGATGACATGCTCTTTGCAAGCTGCAAATTCAGCTTCTCATTCTCCTCCACAATGCCTTGCAGCTCGGTTTCCTTGTCCATCAAGTTAGCCTTCAATTCTTCAATAACATCTTTCTTTCTTCTCAATTCAGCCTCTAACTCAAGTTCTCTACGACTTGATTCGGATTTTATCTTTTCGATTATCTCATAGGCATTCCCGATCTTCACTGAGCTTTGAATCTGTTCTTCATGGTATTTAGTCTCAGCAATATCTATAGCAGACCTTAGTTGTCCTACCTCAGACCTCACAGATTGAATTTCTGCTTCATTATCATTAACATCCTCACACTTTTGTAAACTTGTAACTTTCTGCTCCATGTTACCACCATTTGCAAGATTCACAGAATGGTTGCATGTGTTACTGATAAGGCCAAACTCGACTTTGCTTACAAGTGCCTCTAGCGAGTTCACGCGTGCTCTAGATTGGTCTAACTCCAAAGCAGTAGAATTGTAGCCACGTACAGCTTTTTCAGCATCTGCCCTCAAGAATTCTACAGTTCTTTTCGCAGCCTCGAGTTGCCGCAAAGTCTCATTCACCAAACCTTGTGCCTGTGATGACTCCTTGCAATCCATGAGTTGGTTTTTCATGTTCTCCACAAGAGAAAGAGATTCTGTTAAGTTATGCTTCAAGTTTAGCAGTTCAACGTCTGACGATTCCGCAATCTGGGTGTGTGCATTCTCACAATTAGCCACCAATTCAAGTTGGACCTTGAGCTGCTGAATTTCACTGATGGCAGATGTCAGAGCAGCAGTGTTGTCTGAGATTTTCTTTTGGGCAGTTTCAAGCTCAGATTGCCATTCCTTATCATGCTCCTCTATAGTTTTCTGGAGATCAATAACACGTTCTTCTTCAGTAGTAGAGCGATTGAGAAGTTTCTGTTGAGAATCTTCAAGTTTCACAGATACGTCAACTAGTTGCTTCTTGTAGTCTTCAGCATTTTGCTGAGCCTGTTTCTTGCATGATTCAGATAAACTGAGCTGGTTTCTCACCACCTTCAAATCCTCTTTGAGTTGAGAAATCTGAGATTCCAATTCAGATATTCTGCTAGGACGCTTCCTCTAAAGCAACAGAAAATTATAACGGTTTTACAATGGTGAAAAAAAATCTCAGGTCTTGAATAAATGTAATGAGGAATAGTGCGAAACAAAAACCACACCAAATTTGTGCTTTCACAAGTCCTGCATTCACAATGGCATCACACACATATAAAGGACTAATGATATAATATAAGTTATTCTATGGCAGTCGAGTAGCTTATTCCATCTACTCTCTTTATTGATTCGAGTAAACCAAATTTTCGAGAACAGGTATCCTTTAAAAGACCCCTTCAATATCTATCTAACACCAGCTACTTGCATTTGTACCAGAAGCAAATCCTCACAATATTAGACGCCCCATAATTAATTACCTTCTCATTAAACAGATCATTGTACAATACAAAAATAACAAATCACAATGAAAAGTGAAATTATAGCCAACTCTACACTATCACCTTTGCAGAAAGTGAGCCCTGGTAAGAAAAATTCATAATAACATCCTAAAATTTCGGCAGAAATCAAAACCACTTTGCCAAAGCATAAAGTTTAGTTTTATTTTATATGCTTTAAGGAAAAAAATTGAAAAAAATAATAATTTTTTTTTGTGGGGGTGCTTGTTGCCTTCTCAAAAGGAACTTTTTAATCAAAAGCACAATGATTACTGTTGCCAAGGTTCCAACACTCGCGGTTTCTTATTGCTAGACTGATTAATGATACAAACAACATTATCCCACCAATATCACCAAAAAAAAATTAAAATGTAAATATAACCAAACTTGATTAACTTCACAATGTATTTTAAAAAAAGTGTTACCTCTGGAGCAGGGCTTCTGGGTGATCTTCGGTCAGTGACTTTGGGACTTCTATCCTTTGATGGTTTGTTATTGTTAGGTTGGTTTAATGAAGATGCAGAGTCAGTGTCTTGGCGACCACCACGAGGAGACACCTTCTTCTGAGGCACTTCAGAGGAGCTACTTCTGAAACCAAAGCCTTATGAATTATGATGATCATATCATATCTCTCAAATGTAGCAATAAAGTCTAGCAATAAACGCATTGCCATTTAAAGCAAAAACAATGGCTTTAAGTCACTTGGAAATCTCAACTTGCTCACTCATTACAGAGATTCCCTTATTTGTAATAGCCTAGCTTAGGTGCTTCCAACCATTAGACGGATTTCAACAGACAAAGTGCAGATTTAAACCGAAATTACAATCAGTAGTACTTGCTGGAATAAGTAATTAATTAAGTATAGTATTAATTCGTGAGTAATAATACTCCTCCTATATGTTACAACTAAGTCTTGTCAAGCGTAACGCAAACGTCATTAACCATAAATTAACACTTAATTCAGCTTGAATATCAAAACTCTCTCTCCATTCACAAGTTTTAAAATCAAAACTATTAAATTTCGTCAATATTATGACTATTGTTGGGTTTTATAAGGTGAAAATTGTCGGAGATCAAATTCAAAATTCTACGAATTGAATGATAAAGAAATTCCATTTTATGCTAAATTACCCTATTTAAAAAATATTTTTTTATAAGTATATCATATAATTAAGTTCAAATTATGCATGGGCCAACTGATGTATACATTTTGTGATAAGAAAATAACTCTTCCAAATAAAAAAAGTATTAATAGTCATTAAATAACTTATTTGTCTGTATTTTGGAGGAGCCAAACTAATAATAATTAGTTCTAATTCTATAAGGTAACATTATCGCCATTTTAAAGAAATAGCGATAATTATGCAGTAAATCAATTCCCTTGCATTTAAACATTATCATAAAACTGTAAAATTGGGAATAGCTCCCCGGGTCCCAATCACTTTATAAAAAGCATTTAAACAAAAAACAATATTAGTCATTTGAAAAAAGAAAAAAGAATAGCTGAAAAGTTCATCAATATGATTTCTTTTTCACTGATACAATGCAAATGAACCTAACTTGTCTGAGGGATAGTATGAGTACGATGTGTAAGATGTAAACTTTGTTTAGAAATGTATATTTCAAAAGCAAGTGGGAAAACTATAGTAAAATCAATGCAGAAATACAAGAATTCCGTGCTGGTGAAAAAATTAACCATAAAAACAAAGCATAATAATTTAAGAATCTTACTATCCTCATGTTTGTCCACGATGCATGAAAATGGCATGAATGCAGTGAGAAACTTTGTAAAATTGACAAGCATTTGGTTGTGCTCATGCATTAAAGCGTAAAATCCTTGAACAATGAGCATAGACATACATATAGTAGTTGAGACGTGAATTCGAATTTGAAATCTATTTAATTAAGTTGAAAATTGCCGTTGATATAGCATTTAAACAAGGAAACCAAGTTCCAGTTTGAATTGAAGTATGGGAAAGCACACAACACAAGCAAAGGCAACCTCAAAAAAGAAAAAAAGAAAAACAACTTTAATTAAGATTACCTTGTCTTTGGGGTCTGCATGGTTTAGCAGCCGTGTGTCGAGGAAAGTGAAAGGGGGTTAATAATTAGGACCTTGCTACTTGAATGCTCCACTGACCCACAAGGACTATAACAGTTCAGCAAAAATATCATTAACTCATCACACATGGGAATCCAATGTTAGCTCAAACAAGTTATGGCTTCACGCACCATGAATGGACTACTAAATCCTAATCATCATCTGTAAAACCATAAATGCACTACATTTGTTCATACCAATTTTCACTATTTACATCCTAAATTTCCTCTACCAATTTCATCTTTTTCACATCGATGTTTTTTTCTTAAATGAAAGTGAAAAATATATTCGTAGGTTAAAAGTTAACTAAGTCTTATAAGATATATTTTGATCGTATTTTTAATTGATGTAAAACTAGTTTTATAAACTACACTTTTTTATGGTTTTTTCTCTTGATATTTGAAATGTTTATTTTAGCAACTATACTTCAAAATTTATTTTAGGAACTATACTTGAAATATTTGATGGAATTATAATAAATTATTACATCCAGATGCCATTATCAGCACAACAAAATATGTTAACTAAGATTCACATTTTTAAACAGAAGAAGAGAAAAGGACGAATTACTAACGGCTCCAAATCTTCATCTGAGACGAAAATACGAATGTACCCAATACACACGGCACAACGTACAATGGGCATTTTTGTAATCACCTCCCAATTTGCCGTGAATGAAGGGCGTTGTCCATACTTTTACCCCCATTAACGTTTTTCCCCTTATATTTCCAAGGTTAAATATGTTTTTTTATCTTTCTATTTTTTATTCAATTTTTAGTTTTAGTTTTTATTGATTCATAATATGTTAAAATTAGTTATAAATAATCATTAAAGAAAATGTTAATTAATTTATATCATGTTTGGTTTCTCTACTCTTTAACTTTTTAAATTTGACTCTATCATTTTTTTCACGCATATAATTTTATATAAACACCAAAATTAATAAAAAAAAACGAGAGATAAAAAAAATAGTCAAAACACCAAGGAAGGAAACAAACATGATACGGTTAATGAGACATTGAGATTAGAGATTTGTATGGCAACTTCACAAACATGTTTAGGATCTAAATTTACTTGAGTAATTAAATTCTAAAGCTGGAAAAATGGTTATCCAGCTAGCATATTATCAATTAATGGCAAGCAGAGGTAGAATACAAACTAAAACTCAAAGGGATATAAAGTGGTTTAATGATCGGGAGAAGAGGTCAAAGACTCGAATACAAAAGTTCAATTTTATTTACTAAAAGCTTTAAAAAAAAATACTCAAGTTCGGTAAAAAGTTTGATTTTTAACACATTTTCATAGACTTCAGGCTTTGAAATTAACTATATCAACTCACACGTTCATTTACACGTCAATGCAAATATTTGAATGTAACTGGGCAATGAACAAGGAATGTCAAAACAGAAGAGAAAATTCCACAAAGGTCAAAAATCACTTCCTTTATTTAGAACAAAAGGAATTGAATACAGAGCAAACATGAACGCATCAGCAACACCATTGGAATCTACGTCAAAAGTAGGTAAAGGAAAACCCCATCTTTTGAAATAAAAAACAAGGGGAAAGGAAACACTATTATTTATTAAGCATGTTAGAAAACAGGAGGAACAAGGAACTAACATACAAACAAAACAAGTACATTATGGATTGGAATGGACCTTCTTCTATGTTAAATTTAAAACAAATAAAGCTGCAAACCTTGCAGCTCCTGAAGTTAAAAAAACAGAGAACCACATTAATGTCAGTTTTAATTTTAGCATAACTTCTCAGTATAAATAAGTCGTGCATCAGTTCAGAGTTTTAAAAGAAAAGCGGTCAAAAAAAGAAACGCAAGAAAAGCATCGTAGAATGTTAAGGTTCAATTAATCTACTTTTATGTTCCCTAAAAGTAAAAAATAAACAAAAAAAAAAGGATACTTTTAGCCAGAAAAAGGAAAAATCCTAAGAAGAAGATGAAGAAACTCATAACATAAGGATGGTAATGAAGGAAGCATGAAATGAAATCCGATTTTGGCAGCATGGTGTGTTAGAAACAATTAATGGTGATTAATCATAGAGTTATGCAGAAGATGAAAGGACAAGGGATGAGTGACATGTACCTAGAATGTGAAACGAAACTGGGGTGGTCACTGGTGTGTTGTGTTTAATAAGTAACAGTGAGGTAAAGAAAGGAGAAGAGATATATAGTGGAGAAGAGACATTTGTTTGTCTTGTCGTTTCACTACGTTAATTGGTTTGAAGTAGGACCTTGCGTCCGCAGGAAACACTACATACTTTCTCCACTGTCATTACTGCCACTCGGTAAACGTATTCTAAGTTCTAACCCGTTTGGTTAATCACAAACCCAAAATAAAATCCAATCAAATAAAGAAAATTTTAATTATTTTAAATGATGTAAATAATTAATATTAATTTTTTAAATTTTTTTATTTTTGTATATTCATTTTACCAATTACATATTAAACAGAATATATTTTCCTTCCACCAAAAATCACAGACATATTTTAGTTTCAGTAAACAAATAATAATAATTAATTAAGATCTCTCCTAACTAAAAATCGAAGATGAATTTCCTTTAGTTACAGAGATCACTTTTTTTTTATTTTTTAACAAAATCTTTTTTATACGATTTAAATTCTTAATAATATACTTAAATAATTTAATTATTTATCAATTGTGTTGGGTTTTATTAGTTTTAGTTTTGGCTCATGAAATTTTTCTTTATATATTTTATTTTTAATTCCCTTGGGTTGAATCAATTAAGTATTAATAGAATAACTCAATTATACTACATCAACTTGTAATTTTGAGATAAGGTCTAGCTAACTAGACACATGAATCTAGTAGCTGAAAAAAACTTTAACATTTTTTTTACAATTTTAAAGGTAATCTAGAAAATATATTTTAACGGTCAAGATTATGTGTGACTAATTAATTGGATTTGTGTGAACCGTGTGGATAAGTTGATATATAATTTTAGGCTTAATGGTAAATTTAACCCCTAAGAAATTTTCAATTTTGTAAAAGCCCCCTATAATGATTTTTTCCAGTTTAAGACCCCTCTAATATTTTATTTAGTAGTATTAAACGCCTACTTTTAAAAAGTGTTGAGGTGGAGTCTGTCTTTTTGCCACTGACTTCACATGTGGCATGTGACTCAGCCTCACAATGCTGACTAGGTTTAAATAGAGAATTAATTAAGATTAATTAGGAATAATTGAGGTTAATTACAATTAATTAATATTTGTAGAAAGGTTCACCAAAAAAAAAAGAGGGAATGTTTATCAGAAAAGGGGGGCCAAAGAAAGAGAAAGTGAGAGAGAGAAAGAGAAGAGAGAGAGAGAGAAGGGAAACCGGTGGAGGAAGAAGAGCGGCGGTCGGAGGAGGGGCCCGGACCGACGGCGGCTCACGTGGATTGAGGTCGGGCGTCCGCCTCACGCAGGAGGCCGGGTTCTACCGACGTCGGGAGGGGGGGTGCTTGCAGGTGAGGCCAGGTTCGCGGGGACGGCGTCGTGCGGGCTGGTCAAGTTCTGGTCGGCGTGACTGGACGCAGAAGAGACCGGGTTTTGGCCAGCGCCGGTCGGCGGCGGGGAGGGCGGCAATAGCTCCTCTTTCTCTTTTTCTCTATTTCCCATTGCTGTATTTTGCTGTTTCTGATGATGTTCTTTTGATGATTTTTTTTGGGTTGTTGTTGTGGTAAGAAGAAGAAGAAGAAGTTGTTGTTTCTGATGATGTTCTTTTGATGATTTTTTTTTGGGTTGTTGTTGTGGTAAGAAGAAGAAGAAGAAGAAGAAGAAGAATTTTGCTGTTTCTGAATGATTTTTTTTTAGGTTTCTGATGATGTTCTTTTGATGATTTGATGATTTTTTTTGGGTTGTTGTTGTGGTAAGAAGAAGAAGAAGAATTTTGCTATTTCTGATGATGTTCTTTTGATGATTGAAGAAGAAAAAGAAGAAGAATAAGAAGAATATTAATTAATTGTAATTAACCTCAATTATTCCTAATTAATCTTAATTAATTCTCTATTTAAACCTAGTAAGCATTGTGAGGCTGAGTCACATGCCCCGTATGAAGTCAGTGGCAAAAAGACAGGCTCCACCTCAGCACTTTTTAAAAGTAGGCGTTTAATACTACTAAATAAAATATTAGAGGGGTCTTAAACTGGGAAAAATCATTATAGGGGCTTTTTACAAAATTGGAAATTTCTTAGGGGCTAAATTTACCATTAAGCCATAATTTTATTAATCACATAAGCTAAACATTTAATAGATTCACCTTAATTAACAAAGACTAAAGATAAAATACGTATTTATTTGCTTTTTGCCAGTACCACCTTTATAACAAATACTGAACTCGTCCATACTCATACTTATATACACCAATCAAAGTACATAACTTTTAATTGTGCCTTTTCAAATTAATTAAAAACATGTTTTAGATGATGGTGTATTAAAAAATCAAACAATAAATATTCATTATTATAACACCTAATTATTTTTTTAATTATTGTCCATAACTTAAATATATGAAAATGTTAACCATTATCATGAGGACACAAATCAAGGAAATCAAAGTAGAAAATGTTCATTAAAACGTATCAGTTGTCAAATTTATGATCTTTCCTCAATAAATTTTATCTTTTAATTTGATGATAAAACATTCAAGTAATGGATTTTTTATGTCCTCATTTTGACCACTTTTAAGCAACAGATAAATTGTCAACTAACTAATGAATTGAATTTATTTTGGAAGGTTTTTCGGCAACAAAAAAGAGTTGGAAGTGAAGGATTGAATAACAACCTTTTAAGACAAACCGTTCGAGCGACCATATTACAACTCGAGAGGTTGCCTTAAATTTCAGTCTAATCACTTGAGTGACACACCTGCTTAATAATTATTTCTACTCGAAAGAATGTTATATTTGTGTGTTTAGGTTACTGAACAAGTTGTGGAATTTAAATGTTCATTAGCTTTTTCTTTTAAAAATATAATTGATTTTAATAGTTGCTAAAATTTATTCTTAATGTGAATCTTAGCATTAAATTATATTGAGATTTAATGCTAAGGCTTAGAATATTTTTAACAAGGGATTATGTTTAGTAATTTCTATGTCACACTAACTTTATTTAATGTCTAATCATTAATAATAATATCTCAAGGGAATGATTAGAAAGGGAAGACTCAATCCCAACCTCTTTTATTAATTGTCAATTTCGTTTTATAGTTTTTCATATTTGAAACCTATCAATTTCAAACTAATCACCTTGTGAAAAAAAAACCTTGAACATAACGTGCATACATTCATTGTGATTTACAAATAATTATTGCGTTATCACTTAAGATCACGTAAGTCCATGTAAATACAGTAACTCATACTTATAAAAACTACAATTAATTTGGTACATTTATCAAATGACCAATAAGAACCCACTCATTTTGACTTATAAGCAACCCCCACATCAAATGTGTTGTAACTTTGAAAATTCTTTGTCTGTTACCTTTTATAAGCCATTTTTTTACTAGGCACATGATTTTAAGATAATAGTCACTTTATTCATTCTTATTTAACTATATAGAGAGAGAAGTTATATAAAATAATGAATGCAATTATGTTGTCTTGTGTACACAATACTTAGCCTTTATTTATTATAATGCACTAAATTTTTTATTTAAGATATTTTATCTCTCATATGAGTATTATTAAAAGAATAGTTTTTCTAATATGTACCTTAGCAAATATTTTAAACAACATATAAGTGGAGAAGTTTTATTGGAATTTATACATAATGTATTTCTCCATTGATTTTAGTGTAAATCAAATACAATTTCTAATAAAATATTTTCCTTCTTAAATTGTTTAAAATGTATCATAGACACACATTAAAAATCATCAAAAAAGGTATTCCCTCCATTTCATATTATCTAATGCAATTCTAGAATAAAAAATTGTCCATTTCATATTATCTAATGCAATTCTAGAATAAAAAATAACCCAAGCACGATGATTAGTGAATGTGGGATATGAGGAAATAGGAAATGGACTTGGAAACCAAAATAGGGGAGGCAACTTTTTAATTGGGAACAAGAATTGCTTCTAAATATTACACGAGAACTTGAACCCGCCAACTCTGATAGCATAGAAATTGATACATGGGTTTGGAGAGAAAAAAAAGCAAAATGGCCTTTCGATAAGGGAAACATGTAGGTTGCTACTACCTTCAACTATAAGTCATGAGAATAAAGTCTATTAGCAGTTTTGGACCTTATCAATGCCACCAAAAGTAACTACATGTGTATGGAGGATCCTTCAAAACAGGCTTCCTATGTAGTTAGACCTAATGAAAAAAGGAATAATCCCAAGTTAAGCTAATGTTCTTTGTCCCTTATGCGAGGAAGCTGATGAAGAACTTTTTCTCATCATTCCTTTGAATGCAAACAGGCCTACAAACTTTGGCAAAAATGCTACAATTGGGTTGAATTTAAAGGCCTTTTTTTTTACAGATGCAAGGGACCATTTCAACCAATACAAGACACTTTTTAAAAAGAAAAAAAGGCAAGGAGCATAAGTGTTAATATGGTTTTTGGTCTTATGCACCATTTGGGTCACAAAAACAATGTTATATTCAAAAATGAAAAATGAAAAAAAAAATTGCTTGAATTCATTATTTGATCTTGTTAAGATAAGAGTATGGTCATGGTTAAGAAAGGGCAGTGATCTTTTGCAAATATGATTCTCGTAAGTTTTCTGCTTGTCTTTATATCTTTTGCATCAAACTTCTGAAGAGTATTTATAGCAAGCAAATGGTAACTGTAAAATCCCTTACTAATTTACCATTACTTTTAAGCATTTAAACAAAAGTCTTGGTAAAATTTTTCATAAAATAATAAATTCTCAATAAAGATTCCTTTTTTTTAAAAAAAAAACTCTTATAACTCTAAAAGAACATTCCTATGGCTTCATAGTACTTAGGATTCATTTACTAACAGCCAAACCAATTTGGCCAAAATAGGGGTCTAACGTGTCAGACCAACTTCGCACCTCACACTACGTGTCAGCATGACAATAACAACAATGTCACTGTCATGTATTTTTAAGTCATTTAATTAACTTCCTAGGGTCTTATTTTGCCCAAATCAATTCCAAATCTCCCCAAACTTCATAAGCACTACATTATCCCTAATCCGTCTCAAGATTCTAATCCAATAAAGAGTTATGCATAAAAATACATTTGGGCTAACGTAAAACCATTTAATCACACAATTCAACTTAAAGCCACTTTAAACACCAAGCCAGCTTGCCAACTATTTCTAAATATCCATATGAGATTGAGCAATTTTAGGGATACTGAATCCCATCCGATCTTCATTTCACCTATCTAGTTTCTCAGTTTCTCTTTTTTAAATTTATTATTCCCAATACTCAATTTCCTAGATTGTTCATGCCATAATTTTCTACATAATTTCATACATTTAAACAATACAATTCTTTCCAATTGATCTGTCCTTATCTGGGGTCCAGGATCTGGTGTCGGGACAGCCTCAAGAGTTGAAGATTGAATGAGATAGAAGACCGACTAAGTGTATCCGGTCTCTGGGATCTGGCCTCTCGGCGTGTGGAGGTCGGTCTTGTTGTCCTAGAGATCCTTCACACCGACCTCTCGCGTTGGTGTGTAACACCCTCGGTTAGATAGGACAGACCCTTTTATCTAGGATCATCCTATTTAACCGAGAGGTCACAAGTTTTCGGAAAAAGTGAATATTTTTTTTAATGATAATGGCAGATTAGTGGAAGCAAATAGTATGTAATTCACGTAGTCATTCACAAACTATAAGTAATTGTACTCATAACAGGATGGGGCACGCAGGCACCCTTAATATTTATACAGTCATCCATGGTCTTATTATTCAACTACAGATATCCTACTTTTAATGAGTACTCTCAGTAAGTCTAACGTATTACTGTTTCCTCGAACTCCGATTCTTGGTTTCCTAGTTCCTCTGTTAATATTCAACAGTAAGGGTGAGTATAACCCAAGACCCTGAAGGTCACCCGGTGCAGACATAATCCAGTTAACAGATATAACACATAATCATACAATTCACATATCTATGACTATAACAATCAAACATGTTGTCATGGAATGCATGAGTTCGTTTTATTATGATATATCTTGATTAATTCTCATGATGCATGAGGGCCCAATAAATCAATTCATCTTCATCTCATTCTTTGGAATTTCTCCATTCCATTCTAGAGCGATCAGGGTCCGCCCAAGCTCCCATTTTCATAAGGTACAAATGAACTCATCGGTTCTCATCATTGATTGATATATTTTTGGGACTTGGATCCCTACGATCATAGTTACACTCCGTCATTTAGTCAAAGTACACCAGATTTGCATCGTCTCACCCGGCTATCAGGCGCGACACTGATGCCATTGGGTTTCCGTTTTGGTTGTACTCCCAAGATTCTTCATGGAGATCGAACGTGAGTGTCCTCCAGCGTACCAGGTGTATGCTCTAGATAATTTTTTTTTCTCCGTCAAAATATTTTCATGATGCGAAATGCATTCTTTTTATCATTTGATCCTTGGGTATCTTATGTGTTTCCAGTCTCTTAATATTTATTCACAAATTCTTGGCTAAAATAATGCTTTGTTTAAAGAGTAAGTAATATGTTTCTTATTCCATTACTCATAATCAAAACAATAATAATATCAATAACAATAGTAATAGTTAATAATAATAATAAGAAGAATAACAATAATAATGGTAATAGTAATAGAAATAAGAATAATAATGATAATTGTAACATCCCAATTCTTATGATTTTTATAAAAATAATTCAAAAAGGATTAAAGAAAAGTTTCTAAATAAAATCCGAGTAAAAAATGTCAAAAATCATATTTTCCGAGTGCAATGAGCTGATTCCGAGTGAAAATGTTAAAAAACCAGATTTTTTCGAGTAAAATAAGTTTGATACCGAGTGAAATGAGTTTTCCGAGTAAAATAAGTCTGTTTCCGAGTAAAAATGAATTTTCTGAGTAAAATGAGTTAGATACCGAGTGTAATCAATAGGATTCCGAGTGGAATGAGTAAGATTCCAAGTAAAATCAGGCTGAGATGAGTTTCTGGGTAAAATGAATATGAATCCGAGTGCAATCAGACTAAAAGAGTTTTCTCAGTGAAGTTAAAAATGTTTTCCGAGTGAAATATGATTGAGAAAGAGTTTTCTGAGTGAAATTACTATAATTCCGAGTGAAAAATGAGTTTTTCAGTGAAGTAAAAATCTTTTCCGACTGAAACGTGATTTAAGAAGAGTTTCCGAGTAAAATATTTGATTCCGAATAAAATCAAACTGAGAAGATGCTTTCCGAGTGAAAGCAAACTGGGAAAAGTTTTCTGAGTGAAATAAGATGTTTTCCGAGTAAAATCAGTCTGAGAAGCGTTTTCTGAGTGAAATAATGAAGATATCAAGAAGAATAAACAACCAAGTAATGATCGGATCGGTTTATGTATAAGTAAAGTTATGTATTTGTATATCTTAGATGATCCGGTCGGTTTGATAAAAACCGAGCTTGTTATTATAGAATCCGACTTCTGTTTATAATTCTTCACTGGAATTCACATAGACACCCATGATTCTTAGTATTTTCACAGTCCAATACAGATCATATCTTTTCACAATTCAACACTGAGTATATCCACTGACCAACAAATATATATATACAAATAGTAACAATTAAAGCATTTAATTCACAACAACACCGAATATGTCTTGGAAAGGTGAGGACCAAAGGTACCTTAACCCTTTCCTTTCACTCGAATTTCCCCAGAATACCCGAGAATATACCCCCTTTACCTTAATGGAGTTCTTGGATGAGAAGAAGATGTTCCCTTCACTGTCCTTGCTTCAGCTCACAGTGAGGAGAAAAGGAAATTGAGGGAGGAAGAAGCTTGTACTTAGAAGAAGAAGAAGAGAGTTTTTGTCAATCCGTGGGTGTGTGTTCTGAGAGTGAGAGTTAATGAGTGGTATGCGTTAATAATGAGAAAGGCAAGTGGGAGACAAGATTTCCATTGATTGGAGGATTAGGTGAGAAATAATGGAGACTTTTGAGCTGTGTCCACCGTCAGCTTGCATGATGGAAAGGGAATATATATTAACATATATAAAAGGTGCTTTGATTGGGGCACTTTCCCTACAGTTGACCCGTTTGTGACAATCCCTTTTGGATTTATGTGGGCTAGTGGACTGGTCACCATCAGGAGCGAAGAAAGAAATAAAGTTACAGGGGTCATCTCGCTCAAGCGAAATCCGACTCGCTTGAGCGAGGCACAAGGCTCGCTTGGGCGAAGTGAAGAAAAGAGGGTCAGAACCGACTGCGCATGAGCGCAGTATGCTCGCTTGAGCGTGGTTCCTTCACGCTTGGGTCAGCAAGGCAAAATTTCTCCTCGCTCAAGCGAATTCCGACTCGCTTGAGCGAGTCATCCAATCCTCACTCAGAATTCCTCTGAAACCGACTCAAGTACTTGGTTTCTCACTCGGTAGAATCTGTCCAGACCGAGTTCTCTCACTCAGACTTTTACCCGGTAATTTGTTCTGAATCCGAGTCTTCATTCACTCGGGTTCCACTCGGTAAAACCTTCCATAACCGACTCCCACCTAATTGGACACTCACTCGGAACTGTGTCTTCTCAAAACACTTAGTCAGATTTTGCTTCCTTGGAGGTGACTCAGTCGGAGTTGCCTCACTTGGACTCTCATAAGGTATCTCACTCGGTAGAATCTTCCTGAAACCGGCTCAAGGCACACAGGTTTTCCACTCAGCAAAATAATCCTGACCGACCCATTATTCACTCGGTAATTCACCCTCACACCGACTCATCTTGCTTGATTTTCTACTTGGTAAAATCAATCAGAGCTGACTCGTCTCTTACTTGGCCTTTCACTCGGCAATATATTACAAATCCGAGTCATTTCTCAATCAGTCTTTCACTCGGCAACTTCACTCAAATCTAAGTCATTTTTGATGGTTCTCACTCGGTTAAATCATTCCAAACCTAGTCTTTTCTCACTCAGTAATTTACTTCAAAAACTGACTCTTTTGGACAACACATCATAAATCCCTATAGGTGTCAATCCCCCCACTCGGAATTACACCCTCGGACTCCACCATCAAGTTCCATTCGGCATTACTCTGACTTCTCATCACTCGGAGGAATTCACTAAACTGTCTTACTCAGACCTAATGAAATCTTGTTCTCTCGGATTTATTCAAACTCCACATCACTCGGAGGGATTTACTTGGCATACATCATTTTATTCACTCGGGGAAAACCATTGAGTTAAGTCCCACTCAGACTTATTCTAAGTCTCAACCATTCGGGATATAGAATCTCAATCACTCGGATTATGTATATCATACACTTAGAATATATCCCAAATCAAAATCATTACAATAACTCTTCCTTCGGAAGAGGTTCACTCGAATTTTACCACTCAGGAGCATTTAAGTACTTCCCCACTCGGGGTTCACTCGGATCTTCATCTCTTAGCAACACATAGACTAACCTTTCTGAAAATACGTTTCACTCGGAATCCTTTAAGGCTTTCACCACTCAGAAAAGGAGTCATAAACATAAGCCTCACTCAAAAATTGCCTCTAAGCCTTATATATATTCTACTCGGAATGGGCTCCCATCACTATATTCCATTCGACATTTCATATTCGAAGCATGCCACTCAGGACAGGTTATACTGGGCTCGGATATGCCCCTACTCGGAACTCCATTGCCCAAAATACCACACTTGGAGATTTTTCTACCCGAAATGCTATCCCTTTCCACACTAGGGAGGTCCTGACTTGGACAAACTCACTCGGATTGAACTCGGATATATCCCTCACTGAGTATCTTCACTCGGAATACTGTAATCAGAGAAGTTTCACTCAAAAAAGGAAGCACTTGGCAAGGTTTGACTCAGAAACAAGTCATACAAGGGTGTTTTGACTCGGAATTTTCACCCAGAAGTGGTTCTCTTGAACACACTTCACTCCAAATGTCTTCGAAGCCAGGATTCCACTCGGTAGTAACCCTCTCGGTCATATGTTACTCGGAAAACATAACCTTACACTCGGTATTTCAACCTTCAGTCGGCATTTCTAATCCTTCACTCAGAATTTCTCTCTGTCACTCGGAACAGAGCCCTTTTTCACTCGGAATTTGAATAATTGCATTATTGGTCTATATAAATTCCATAATTACACAGAAAAATGAAATTCTTGTGATATTACAGACCATCTACAGAGTATTTATTTACCAATTCTCACTTACAGACCTTTCATACTTCAATATTTACCAAATAAGACTGCTACTAAAAATAGGGATGTTACATGGTGTGGGCGATAGGTGGTGTCACCTGCGAAGATTCTCCGACACTCAAGTTAGAAGAGTGTAAGTGAACTCTGTTAATGATCAAACAGTATAATATCAAGAGAGAGAGCAAGGACAACGTGACCTTTGACATGTATTGCAATATGTTATTTATAGTTGAGCGTGGAAGATGAATCGTTGGGTGTTAGTGGGCCCACTGGTTCTGATAGCGTGTATAAAGAGTCAATCCGAGTGGGCCAGCATTCTGAATATGCTAAGAGAGTAGGTGAATTATCAGTATACTGTTTTGTCACATGGATGGAAAGGTAATCACCTTTTCCGTAAATCACGTTGGTGATTATACCTACTACTGTTGGTGGATGATAGGGACATATTCCACTGTGCAGAATGCCTTCTTCATTATTATATTGGAGCAGTCAATTATAAGTCACCCAGTATAAGAGAGCGGATAGGCCACCCGGTATCTCAGATGTCACCTCGGATGACCGGTGTAAGTGAAGTTTACCTAGTGTGCTGCAGACCGGATCGATATTCTTGACACTGGTTGAACTCTGGGTCGGCTATAAGGACTTCACTTTAAGTGAGCCTGGATCAACATATCTACCGAATGGAACAATGGTCCTAGGATACTGAACGGATTCCAAGACGACTGAAACTGCCTCCTTGCCCTTAGGACCGGTGTCCAGATCGGGTATCAATGGGGCCAGTATCTAGACCGGATCACCAATAATGCATGATTTCAATACTAAATGGATCCATGCTATAAATACATTTGTATAAATAATCCTTAGTCATTATGCATGAATAACTATTTAATGGCTCAATGTAACATCCTAAAAATTTCATTCTCATGTATAATCATTTTGATTTAGACCATTAATGATATTATCCATTTTATCTCAACTTTCTATATAAATTTTGGTTAGGACAACATCTTCAATTTAATCTTTTACTATGGTAAATAATTTTAACTTTATACCTTAGTAAAAGTTAATCAAATAACTTATTACCTATTTCCTTAGTTATTAATTTCTTTGGCTTTCCAATTACTCTCATCAAATTACCATATACTCCACTCAAAATGCATCATCTTGTACACATTTTAATTGCTAGTTAGAGTCCAAATTTGGAAATATGGTCAACTACAAAGTTGTTCCTCGTTGTCTTAACTTTTCAACAAGACCAAATTTGTTAAAATCCATTAAGATATGAGAGAGATATGCCTAAAATACCGAAACAGTGTTAGAATTGATATTTTACTTCAATCATATCATCTTGTACATATTTTAATGTCTAGTTAGAGTCCAAATTTGAAAAATTAGTAAACTACAAAGTTGTTCCTCGTTGTCTTACCTTTCCAAAAAGACCAAATTTATTAAAATCCATTAAGATATGAGAGAGATATACCCAAAATACCAAAACAGTGTCAGAATTGATATTTACTTTAATCATACAAGCTACATTATGTAGGCTGCGAAAATGGTCAACAATCCAGCTCATTTTTCTCACCTAAAACCTTCATTATTACCACAAGTAATGTACCTAATATCCCACTATAATCTCATTATGAAAAGCTTATCCCCCACTTGTCATTCGCATGATTAAACTAACACTACATCTTGTTTCCAAGTCTGAATTCTTAGAACAAGTTGAAGTTAGTGAAGTCTCTCTCTCATTTTCTTTCATTTTCTCCATCAAAGTCCTTCTTGATCTGAAGCTAGGACAATAAGAGAACACTTTCAACCACTATAGGATCCTCTATCAAGGTAAGAGGGGATAGGATTGTGAATAAATATGGAATGGGTAGAATTATATGCTGTTCTAGGATTTCCAGATTTATTTTCATAAGTTGTTACTTGATTTTAAAGCTGAAAATGTATGAATTTTGTAACACCCCGGCCGCTTTTCAGGAGTAAACGACTCTCCCCATAGACCAACACGAGACCTTTCCAATGTGCTTTTGTCCTCACTCACACACTTCTTGAGAACTTCCTAGGAGGTCACCCATCCCATAATTACTCCAAGTTAAGCACGCTTAACTTTGGAGTCCTTATGTGATAAGCCACCGAAAAGGCTAATGCATTTGTTGGTATAGGTAGTACGAATTCATTCTTTTAAACTATCCTCGACTGTATAGTCCCACACATATACAGTCTTTGGATCCCTCTCATTCTGGTATGTATTCAGTTCGTTCATGTGTCCCTCCCGCTGGAAGCCTGCCAGGAGTCGCTCCTTGTCCGTGCCTATGCACCGGCGATCACTCCCCGCCCTCAACAGTGCCCGGGATGTCACATTCCCTGCTAAAAGGTTGCCAGGAGTCGCTCCTTGTCCGTGCCCATGCACTGGCGATCACTCCCCGCCCTCAGCAGCGCTGGGATGTCACAAATTTGACTTTGACTTCTTCATTAAAGTTGTAGATCTTTTTGTTATGTGAATTTTGAGACTTGAACCAACTAATTTGGATATGTATAGCATGAGTTATAGTCAAAATACTACAATATGTCTGTTCTGGAATATGTACCTTCTATTTTGTGTAAATATTAATATTCTGGGAATTATACACACATATTTAGACTTTGATGTCTTCATAAAAGTTGTAGATATTTATGTTATGGATCTATAGAAAGTGGTTTCAAGTTAAAATGATATTTGTAGCTCTAGTTATACCTAAAATACAGAAGTATGTTCATGCTGAAAACCTGTTGACGTGAATCACTGTTTGTATTTTTAAAACTGGAAATTTTGTGATGAGAATTAGTGTTTAGTGTCTTCATAAAAGTTTTATATATTTGTGTTATGAGTAATTTAGAACTAGTCTCATGCCAAAATTATTTTTGTAGCTCCAAAAACATTGATTTTACCAACATATATACATTTTGTTACTTTCTTTGAGATAGTTTAGTATACTATGAATTTGTGATATTTCTGTTTGAATTTGGAATTTTTGGTTTTCATGAAAATTATATATAATGGAATTATTGAAACACAGAACTTGGCCTAATTCAAAAATTATTTTTATACCATGAGTTATAGCTAATTTACTAAAGATTATCGAACCAGTAAATTTTCCAGCAATTGGTGATAATGAAAAATGATAACCTATTGACTATTACGTGATTATGTGATGTTTTTGTTTGGAATTTAAAATTATGGTCTTCATGAATGTTGTATATAATTTTGTTATGGAACTACAAAAAGTGGAATTACTTAAAAAGGATTTGATTTGCTCACGTTATGACCTTTTTACTAATGTATGTTGCTGTTGTAAATTTCTAAAATTTACCTATGATGGTTATTATGGATGAAAATGATATTTTTCATGTGGGTAATGATTTATTTATGAATTATTGAGGGATTATTGATTATTATGGATGTTATTGAGTGTCCTATGAATGTCATACAGTATGTATATCTTTGTGATGAATAATTATGAATGACTAAATTAATGTATACATGAATGCCTTGTGGTTTATTGAGATATGTTGTTGAACTGTAAATCCATAATTTTAAGAATTGATATATGTGATGTGTCCTTTAAAGACTTGTGACTTTCCAAGTGATTATGGAAGTAGTGATATCATGGTATGTTAAATTGATAAAGAGAATTAAAAGTATTCATGCATCATGAGCATTTGGATGCACCATGGAATTTAAGGGTTCCATGATTGCCGGTCCTGGTGGGGGTTACTCTATGATGAGTTAAAGCCTTATTTTCGTTGAGCGCCATGAAATGTAGGGATTCATGGTTTATGCTAAGTCCTACTTGTGTACTTCGGTACTTGAGCGCCATGAAGAGTAGGGATTCATGGTATATGCTAAGTCCTACTTGTGTACTTTGGTGCTTAAGCGCTACGAAGGGTAGAGATTCATGGCATTATGCTAAGTCCTACTTGTGTCTCTATGAGACTTTTTACTGCAGTATTCCCACTAAATCAAAATGGATCCAGCATGACATCATTTGGTTAAATTAAAGATTATTAAATGTAAATGACCTTGTTTGGCATATTCATCATATCATAATTATTTGTTGATTGTGTTTGTGTAATTTTACTAATTTTATATTTATTCTATATTTTATCTCACTCTTACATTATTTTTACAGTGCATGCTTCACAGAATGACGAATGGTGAAATTAATGAAGCTTTTATGTTTTATTGCTTGGACTTTGACTTTATTTGACTTTTAATGTGTTGTAATAATATTATTATGTACCTTATACTGTAATCTTCTCTATCGTTTCCGCTATATAAATGTATTATGTTTTATTCGTTTACGACTAGTATGCATGATAATATTCCACATTTATCAATTTTTACGTGACCTCAGAATTTAAATTATGAATTTCAAAATGATTCTTTAAACGTGAAAAATTTATTTCAAAAATTTGGGTTAATTAATTGGAATTTATAATTTGGGTTTTGGGTGTCACACTCAATGCCATATCACACACCAATTTTCACAAGCCTGAATATATCATACATGCATATAATACTAATGGCTCTGTGCCATTAATTATCAATCCATACAAAGGTCATTATAACACACATAGCAACTGTATACATAAAACAACCACATATTTGCATATAAATACACATATCTTTCGCTACTTATCTATGATATTAAAACATATATACATATACATATCATGTTTTACAAGCTATTCTGGCATTGCTTCAGTGCTCACTTTGTACTGATCTCCGCCCATCTGCAATATCCCTTTGCTCACTCACTGTAAGATAATTGTAATGGTTAACATCTTGCAATAATTAACAATACAAATAATTAGAAAAGAATAACATCACCTGGAGGATTTCACACATCTCCTTCATATATTAACCTATCCAATCTTTATATTACAATATTGAGATGTTCTCATAGTTCATCATAGTCGTAATAATGGTTAATCAATTCAAAACATCATAAATCCATCAATTATTAACATAACCATCATTATAAATCAATCTCAATATCACAATTTTATCACCAATAAATCTCGTAGTTATATTATATAAAACAACACCTAATATTTGAATACTAAAGGAACAACCACCAGCTGGAAGTCATACAGTGACATCCTATGAATCCTTCGGTCCCCTGAGCCATACACACTGACTCCACCCGAAAGGATACACCAAGCCCACACACCGGCTTACCCAATGGCTGTTTATTCACACATCATACATACAACATATAATTATCTGTCTTATCAATCAGTATATAGTCTTTGGCATAATAGTCATCACCTTTGAATATCATCATCTAATCCATCATAAAATATAATTCTCATAACAGCAACTTTACATGGTCATGACTTGTCATAATTTCATATTATAACATCACTTGAATCTCAAAACCCTTATTTTCATCCTAATCCAATACTTTCTCAATATATCCATCATTTTCCTATTACCATCATCTTTATTCTACTAATTATATTCATTCAAATCAATATACATATATGATCATGATCATATTCTAAACCACACATTCTCATAAACAAGCCATAAGTTTCATTACATCATCTTATAACCTCATTCATTATAACACATTACTTTCTCAATCATAATTGTCATCAATTCAAAAAGCCTAATTTATTAATCTCAATTTTACCACCATTACATGCTTCAAACTATAAATACATCTATAATCAAATAAAACACTTATACATATATATATAGATAAAATTTTAAACTCATAATATGAAAACCTTGAAATTTAACTATTTACATGCTAAAACACTCCCCTTACCTCACTTCCATTGTTATTTCTCTTAACTATGAAAACCAATGCGCTGAACCACTATAAATGCAGGGATTACAAAGAGGTTTAGGGATTTAACCGTCAAAACCTTAATCTAATTTGAGAAAGCACTAGAAAATAAACTCTTAAAGCTTTATAAGCTTACCATAATCAAAACCAATGATTATCTCAAGAAACCCTAATTTTTGCTAAGCTTCCAATGCTTCGTTCACAACCTACACAAAACAAAATTTACTTCAATCACTTAATCTTTCACTTAAGAGCCTTAAAGGAGTCCTTAACCGGTTCAGAATCTTAAATTTTAAGGTTCCCTTGCTTTCACAAGAAAAACTATTAAAAGAAAGAAACTCCCATAGAAATTTAAAATTGAAAGGTTTCACGTATTTATCTCGAGTTTCTTGCTTTTAATCCATGACTAATTTGATTTCTAACCAAGATTTAACTTCAATTTGCTTCTAGAGCTTCAAGAGAAGAAAGAAGGAAGAAAAAAGGTTCAGAACTCTATTTTTCATTTCTAACTTGTTGCTGTCATTGTGGGATTTTAATTCTGATTGCGAAGCTGACACTATGCGTCAAGTTTAAAATTTCACCCTAACACTACGCGTTAGGTAAAAATTATGATTTCCCCTTTAAATTCATCCTTAAGTCATACCAATACTTCATATTCTCATATTATCATAATTTAAATTCATTTGCATATTCTTTTATTCTTTTTAAATAAATAAAACACACAGAATGTTACAGTAAGTGTTGCTGCCTTTCAAAAAGAGATATAACCGTTGGAAATCCTATGAAAGAGTTGTGCTTTGAGCTTTGGGAGGTACCGACTTTTGTTGATACAATATTTCTTAAGAGTCTGATACTTACGTTCTTCTGTTCTTTCATGAAAATAGTCCATTGAGCAACGTTTGACAAATAAAGTTATTTTCATGCTTTATTTGATTAGAACAAAGAGAGAAAGATAAAGCTCTAATCCTCTGAAACTAAGTTGATACATATGCTGACTTGTTCCAGCTTTTTGTTCCAACGCAGAAGATTGTATTGGGATCTTCGAGCACTGATTTGGCTGATTTGCTGATTTGTTTCTTGTTCTTTTTGATGATGAACACATTTGTCTTGATAAGTGCATGAATTCCAAGGCATCATGAAAATAGATTTACGAACGTTGAAGTTTAGCCTTTGAAGTAACGTTCTTTTCTGTTTGATTAAGAATGCCTAAAGATCTTATTCTTGATATTCATCAGAACACGGGGTTGAGTGTGTATCAGACTTTTGTTGATACAAAAACTCCCTATGTGTTTTGCAACCTGTGTGGTTTCTGAAACACTTAGACAAACAAATTAGATTTCATGAGAGTAGACTTCTTTTGATCAGTCAATGATATTTGTTATTAACAAATTTAGGGTCTGATAGTAACACGTAATTTTGAGGTCTGATCAACTAATGACTTAAAGTTTCTTTTCAAATCAGAATTTTCTTTAACAACTATCATTACCCACAATTAGGTCACCAACCTCCACCTCCTTTCCCCACTCACCACACCCTTCCACTCACTCTGTTGGAACTTGGACTTAAAATACTCTTTTGCTAATTAGTAACTTCATTCAAGAGTAAACTTGAGGAATTATAGGAAGAATAACTTGTTTCTATTTAAGCACTTAACATGTATTCTTTGAACTAATATTTTAGCTCCATAAAGACATTATTCTCTGATTAATAATTATCGTTGAAAACAAATTTTTTTGCTACTAATTAATGAATTCTAAACAAAATAAAAGTAAGAATCTTTGGATAATCTATCCCCCAAAACCAAGAGTACGTCTTAAAAATTCATATTGGTGTGGTTGAAGTTTTGATAAAACTTATATTAGACCAAATGAAGGTCACACATCATAATATGAAAATGTTTGATTTGATATAAATGAAAAATAAAGAGATTGTCCCTCCTTTCGGAAGTAAGTAATGTTTTTCTTAGGTCAAAACATAGGTAATGTTAATTTAACAAGATATATTTTCACATTAATGAATCATCTGAAAGACATTTTTCTAAAAAATTATGCGCAACTTTCTTTTGAAGGGTAAAATTATGTGCTACTTAAAATTGGGTTGTTTAGAAAAATGCACCCCTCTTGTACCTTAATAATAATTGTAATCAATTTCTTAAAAATTTTAAAATTGTTAGTCACATTTTCAAATTAAAGAAAGATTACTACATCACTTTCTTTTGAATTTGTCAACCGTTTTTCTATTACTCAAATTACCTACATATTTACTATTATATGTGAGTGTCTCTTTACGAAAATATACCAATCAACAACTCTATAAATCTGAGTAATGTTTGCAAAACAGGTGCATAACGAGTTGATATTTTTTTAGTTATTTCACTATAATCGAATAGTTACATCACGACTCATAATAATCCATACACGCAGCTCAATTTATTAAGTTTGTCTCCTTCAACACAACGAGTTGATTTTATTCATTATCTTTTTTTTAAAAAAAAAAAACAAATGACCAGGTCTGTTTAAGGAATTGAGAGTAACACTTTTTTATTATAGATATTGGTGCTAGATTTAGCTTAGAAATTATATAGTGAACTGTATTATAATAATCTTAAAGAGACAAAAGAAGTAAAAGATGTAAGAAATGATTAAAAAAAAAGAAGAGATAGAAAATAAAAAGTAATATGTTGATGGATGTAATATAATTATTCGACAATCAAGATTGCTTCTTGAAAATTCATTAATTTTAAAACTAAGTTTTGAACACCATTTTGAAAATTCTAAGGATATACGATCTTAGAATTTTTTTTTTTTTTTGTCGTTATCAAAATTATTAGTTTGAAAACGGTAATTTAAATTTTCTTTAAAATTTGAGTGACCTTGTGAAGAAGGTTTAAAATCTCTGCTAAAAACTCTCCTCAAGTAAAGGAGGTTTTAGGCCACGACATAAGAGGTTAAAGGAAATCATTGCTATTTACCATATAATGAATGTAACCATGGCGCTATTGAAAACCATCATAAATTGATTAGTAGAGGTCAAAAACTTTCGTTAAATGTCAAAACAACCTCCCCAATTCAATTGTTTTCTTGTACTGTTTTATTAGTATAAGTTATATCATATTATATAGGAAACAAAATATCAATGAGTTGTTTCAACTCCATATAATATATACTTGATTTCATTTAAATAAGATTTTGGATTCAAGTATAGTAGATAGAAAATATTTTTGTTTGAATTTGTTAGTTTCATCCACCATATTGTGAATGTTTGCATCTGTCATGTTATAAATGTTTCGTTTAAGAGAGTTAATTTTATTGAAAATGGTTTAAACAATATTATTTCTGACAAATGATAAGTGATTAAAAAAAAGTATTTTATGAAATAGAGTATAACTTGGAATTTTTTTCATGAGTCAATTATAATAAGTTTTAAAAGTTTACTTGTGAGTGAATGATATATAAAATCATGGAACATTGAATTGAATAGGAATAAGAAGCAATATAAGCAGAGATCAGAAGGAGCATAAAAACAATAAAGAAGATGGGTGCTAGTAACAACTTGATCGGTCTGACAAACTTCATTTCCTTCTTGCTCTCAGTTCCAATCCTTGGAGGTGGAATATGGCTGAGCAACACAGATTGCACAAAGTTCCTTCAGTGGCCTTTGATCATAACAGGAATCAGCATCATGATCATATCCTTATTTGGTTTGGTGGGTGCATGTTACCGCAACACACTCCTCATTAAACTATACCTCCTTCTCATGTTCTTAGCAAAGATGGTGCTCCTCGGATTCATCACTTTTGCCTATGTTGTCACCAGCAAGGGATCAGGGAGGGTCATACAGAACCGTGCTTACATGGAGTATTACTTGCAGGATTACTCTGGTTGGTTGGAGGAACGTGTTGCCAGTGATAGCTATTGGGGAAAGATTAGTTCTTGTATTAGGGACTCTAAGGTTTGTGGTAAGCTTAGCAGAACAGTTGGTGGGGTGCCTGAAACTGCTGATATGTTCTACCTCAGAAAGCTCAATCCTATTCAGGTAATTAACTATTTCATGTTTTCAACTAAATTTTCGTATTACTCCTTTAAATTGTATGATTCCTTATGTTTATAATTGAAGCTTTTCTGTTTACTATGTGACTTCGTAAAACAACATTTACTTCGATCCATTTTATAATACAAAATGATACGAAAGTTTTATAAATGGAGAGTGAAAAATAATTAAAATGAACATCACTAATTTAAGATCTTGAGAATTATCAATTGTCCAATACATATAATATAATTTTGAGGATGCACTTGAGAGTTTCTCTTTTATTTTTGGTTGAGTTGGATGATGTTGGTGAAATTTGTCCCTTTTATTCTCAATCAAAATTAAGACTACAAGAATGAAAGTTCTCAAGAAGAGTCGGAGAATTTTGTTCTTGGAACCAATACAAAATAATGTTTTGGATTGTTTATTATATTTATATACTTATTTTCTTAAGAAAGTTTTGGTCTTTTGTAATAGTGTAATATTATACGGTCTCGTGAAATGTACTTGTAGCATTGGTTCAAAACTAGTTGCGCTAATGGAGTTGACATTTTCAAAGAAAAAAGAATCAGTGGTTTCCCTCGCATCAAAATGTACTTAAAATATAATGAATGTATATTCAATAATTAAGTAAAGACAATTAATGCTATTATTTTCTTAAAATAAACAAGGCAAAAAAAAAAAGAAAAAGAAACAAGAAGTGGTTGTAATTGTAATCCATATCCATGACCAAATCCGTTTTAAAAATATCTTGTCTAATTATGATTGCTGGCCATAACATTTCTCATAATTGTATAGCTTGATGTTGACGACACATGAAGGGTAAATCTGATACAAAACAAATATTCCATGTGACACACGGCTCTAAATATGATGTCACATATTTATTATTGGTGGATGAGTAAAACCAAAATTAAATACAATTAGTAGAATTTAAATTTTTATCACCTCTCTGACCTAATTAACCATTTAATTATGAAGGATGTTATTGGGTTTAAAGTGATGTTTCATTTAATTAATGAAATAATTTATCCTTATGCAGTCTGGATGTTGCAAGCCCCCAACAGAATGTGGATATATGTATGAAAATGAAACAATGTGGAAGCCAATTGGAGGAGTGGTGGTGGGGAGCAACCCAGAGTGCAGTGGATGGAGCAATGACCAACAATTGCTTTGCTATGAATGTCACTCTTGCAAGGCTGCTGTGTTGGCCACTCTTTACAAGAGTTGGAGGAAGCTCTCTAAGCTTAATATTACTGTCACCATTAGTCTTGGGGTTCTTTACGTTATTACCTACACAACTTACAAAAACAATCGCAAGAGATGTGGACCTTGTGCTTGTGGTGAACCTACTTTCACAAAGGAGCTACCTAAATGACTTCATCACTACCATCTATGTTTTTCCCTTTTTATATCCAACACTTGTTCGCTTTAATTTGGGTTCATATGTGTTGTATGCATTCACTTCAGTTAACCTTTTCACTTCTTACTTCCAAAATTTTAATTATGTGAGTTTCAAGTTAGAATCATCATCTTAAAGGATGTTTAGTTTGCAGTTGGGAAAACGGAGTTGAGTTGAAGTAACAAATTTAAAGATTGATATTAATTTTTCATGTCGTTTGAAACAATTAAAACTCCGTTGATCTGTAGGATCAAAAAATAACTTTAATTTAACGGAGAAATTCTCCGTTGGAGCATGGCTCCAAACATGCTGTTAATTCATGAAATCATACCACAACAAAAACTAACCCTTCTTAATTTCATATATTTTTTAATCCTTATTGAATTATCAGCTGTGCATGTTGGTTGCATAATGTGATAACCAACAAAATTCATACCAAACAATTTTATTATAATCCTTGATGAATTAGTAGTTATTCCACTATTCAAAATACATATAAATCAACAAAAGATTTGAACGATTCAATTAGATCAATTTATTTTTGTAATTGTAATTATTACTCTTACTTATCATAATTTTTATTATTATTGTTGCTTTTACAATAATTATCGTATATATCTACTATCCATTTATTACTATTTATTTTTGTTGCGACCACTTTCATTGTTGTTGTAATAATATTGTAATTGTGATTACTTAGGACAAGTTTTATTTTAAACAAATTTGTCATAATCGCATCACAACTATCTTTAAAATCAAATTGGAATTTAATTTAAAACTTTATTTCAATGCTCTGATATTTGTAAAACATATGGAAATAAAAAATATGGTTTTCAATTACCAATTTAAATTTTGAAATATAATTTATGAGTAAAGGACACTTGTACTTTCCGAAAGATACTCAACATATGTCTGGACGTATTTTTGTTGGTTTGGGGAAAAACTTTGAATGATTAATTTATTTCAATTAGGTTGTGCGATTGCTGTTATCAGATGTTGCTCAACTGCACGATGAATCAATTTATGGATAATAGTAATAATAAAAAGAAAAAACTTTTATCTTTCCTCAAAGACACCATTTAAACATTTGCCCAAACCACACTAGAGACGAAAAGCAACATAGCAATCCAAAACACGTTGAATAATAATAGTGTGATTCGCACCCTACATATACATTGCAGTTTCAGAAAAGGTGACGGCGACGAAGAAGCATCTCACGCTCGCACTTCCACCCATTCAAACCAGCTTTTCCTTTGCTTTCCCTTCGCTCATTCAATCGTAAACCCAAACAAACCCTAAATCATCACAATGCCAATGGCTTATTGCGTTTCACACTTGCACAAACTCCCCCTCCTTTCCTTCCCACGTAACCCCACTTTCATCAAACCCTCCCTCCTAAACGACGTCGTTTCCACCGCTTCCCTTCCCTCCCTCACCAATCTCCGCTCCTCCCTCCACCACCGCCCCCATATTTCCGCCGTCGCCACCCCCGCCGTCGAAACCGCCCCCCAAATCGGCAAACGAACCGACATCAAGAAGATCCTCATCCTCGGCGCTGGCCCCATCGTCATAGGACAAGCCTGTGAGTTCGATTACTCCGGAACCCAAGCCTGCAAAGCTCTCAGAGAAGAAGGCTATGAGGTCATCTTAATCAACTCAAACCCTGCCACCATAATGACGGATCCTGAAACCGCGGATAGAACCTACATCACCCCCATGACGCCCGAATTAGTCGAACAGGTTCTCGAATCAGAGCGTCCCGACGCTCTCCTCCCCACCATGGGCGGCCAGACCGCCCTCAACCTTGCTGTCGCCCTCGCCGAGAGCGGCGCGCTGGAGAAGTACGGTGTTGAGCTAATCGGCGCCAAGCTTGACGCAATTAAGAAGGCTGAAGACAGAGAACTGTTCAAGCAGGCTATGAAGAACATTGGGATTAAGACTCCTCCTTCTGGCATTGGTACCACGCTTGACGAGTGTTTGGGAATTGCAAATGATATCGGCGAATATCCATTGATTGTTAGGCCTGCGTTTACTCTTGGTGGTACTGGTGGTGGAATTGCGTATAACAGAGAGGATTTGGTGGAGATTTGTAAGGCTGGGATTGCTGCTAGTTTGACTAATCAGGTTTTGATTGAGAAGTCCTTGTTGGGGTGGAAAGAGTATGAGCTTGAGGTTATGAGGGATTTGGCTGATAATGTTGTGATTATTTGTTCAATTGAGAATATTGATCCCATGGGTGTCCATACAGGGGATTCTATTACTGTTGCACCGGCGCAGACCTTGACGGATAAGGAGTACCAGCGGCTTCGGGATTATTCGATTGCGATAATTAGAGAGATTGGTGTGGAGTGTGGAGGGTCTAATGTGCAGTTTGCTGTTAATCCTGAGAATGGAGAGGTTATGGTGATTGAGATGAACCCCAGAGTCTCGAGGTCTTCGGCTCTGGCTTCCAAGGCTACTGGGTTTCCCATTGCTAAAATGGCTGCCAAGTTGTCTGTTGGTTATTCTTTGGATCAGATTCCTAATGATATAACAAAGAAGACACCTGCTAGTTTTGAGCCCTCTATAGATTATGTGGTAACAAAGGTAAGTAACTCATTGATGATGTTGCCATCATTTATGAATATCTAGTTTGGTAGAAAATTCACAAGGGAGCAGGTGTAACTTTTTATGTCATCCCAGTCATTTATTTTACGTTTTGCATAGATAGTGAGTCATGCCACCTGCAAATTGATGAGTTTATAGTCTGATGATAGACTAACAATGTGGTGTATCTAATTTAATTATTTGTTTACTTATTACTCTTTATTTAAACATGCTTTTAAATTTGTATTTATATTTCCACTTTGCTTTTTGCTTTGCAGATTCCACGGTTTGCTTTTGAGAAGTTTCCTGGTTCTCAGCCAGTATTGACGACACAGATGAAATCAGTTGGAGAGGCTATGGCAGTGGGGAGAACCTTCCAAGAGTCATTTCAAAAAGCAGTTCGCTCTCTTGAATACGGATACTCTGGATGGGGTTGTGGACAGGTGAAGGAGCTGAACTATGACTTGGAACAATTAAAGTATAACCTCAGAGTTCCTAACCCGGAGCGTATCCATGCCGTATATGCTGCAATGAAGAGAGGGATGCAAATTGATGAAATCTTTGAGCTGAGTTATATTGACAGATGGTTTCTCACGCAGCTCAAGGAGCTAGTCGATGTGGAAAGTTTTTTGCTCTCTCATAGTTTGACTGATTTGTCTGATGTCGATTTCTGTGAGGTAAAAAGAAGAGGATTTAGTGATAAACAGATAGCATTTGCAACTAAATCCACTGAGAAAGAAGTTCGTCATAGGCGAATATCCCTGGGTGTTACTCCATCATATAAACGAGTTGATACCTGTGCAGCTGAATTCGAAGCTAATACTCCTTATATGTACTCTTCTTATGATTTTGAGTGCGAATCAGCTCCCACTACAAGAAAGAAGGTTTTAATTTTAGGTGGAGGACCAAATAGAATTGGTCAAGGGATTGAGTTTGACTACTGTTGTTGCCATGCATCCTTTGCTCTTCAGGTTTCTTTTCATTTCTTTTTTTGCTTTAATTAGATTCTGGATTTTTTCTCTGAAAACTTTTAACCGAGGTGGGAATAGTCTGATGCTGCATGATATTGTACCAATTCAGATATTAAACATTAATCATTAAGTTCTAATTTTAAAGTTCACATGCCCTGTCTATTGGTTGAGTGTTTACTTTAAAATGATTTGCACTTCGATATGATAGGAACTGGTTCCCACTTCTCTTAACATTTGATATTTTTATTTAAATAAAATAAATTATTGTGCATTTGTTGTTAGTACTTTTACTATGTCTCACCCTTGTCTATTGCATCTCAGGCAGCAGGATATGAGACGATCATGGTGAACTCAAACCCTGAGACAGTCTCCACAGATTATGACACTAGTGATCGTCTATACTTTGAACCATTGACAGTGGAAGATGTTTTGAACATTATTGATTTGGAAAGGCCTGATGGTATTATTGTACAATTTGGAGGTCAAACCCCATTGAAGTTATCTATGCCCTTACAACAATACCTAGACGAACACAAGCCTCCATGTGCTAGTGGGGATGGTCATGTACGCATTTGGGGAACATCTCCTGATTCCATAGATATTGCTGAGGACAGAGAGAGGTTTAATGTGATGCTTCATGAACTAAAGATTGAACACCCAAAAGGAGGAATTGCTAGAAGTGAAAAAGATGCACTTGCAATTGCAGCAGAAATTGGATACCCGGTGGTTGTTCGGCCTTCTTATGTTTTGGGTGGTCGAGCAATGGAGATCGTATATAGTGACGAAAAGCTTGTGACTTACCTTGAAAATGCTGTTGAGGTGGATCCCGAACGCCCGGTATTAATTGACAAGTATTTGTCTGATGCCTGTGAGATTGATGTTGATGCACTGGCTGACTCACAAGGCAATGTGGTCATTGGTGGGATAATGGAGCACATTGAGCAGGCTGGGATACATTCTGGCGACTCTGCCTGCTCTATTCCCACTAGAACTGTCCCATCTTCCTGCTTGGAGACAATTAGGTCTTGGACAGAAAATTTGGCTAAACAACTGAATGTCTGTGGGCTCATGAACTGCCAGTATGCAATAACTCCATCGGGGGAGGTATTTTTGCTTGAGGCCAACCCCAGAGCTTCTCGTACAGTCCCATTTGTGTCAAAAGCAATTGGTCACCCCTTGGCTAAATATGCTTCCCTTGTCATGTCTGGAAAGTCTCTGTATGATTTACAGTTTACAAAAGAGGTTATACCTAAACATGTGTCCGTAAAGGAGGCAGTTCTTCCTTTTTCAAAGTTCCCCGGCTGTGACGTGTTTTTAAGTCCTGAGATGCGAAGTACTGGCGAGGTCATGGGTATTGACCCTTCATATAATACTGCATTTGCCAAGGCTCAAATTGCTGCTGGCCAGAAGTTACCACTTTCTGGTACTGTCTTCCTAAGCCTTAATGACTTAACAAAGCCTCACCTTGAGAAGATTGCAAAGGCCTTTATTGAGATTGGGTTTCAGATTGTTGCTACTAGTGGAACAGCTAATTTTCTTAAATTAGCTAAAATCCCAGCTGAGCGAGTGCTGAAGCTGCATGAAGGTAGGCCTCATGCTGGTGACATGATAGCCAATGGAGACATTCAGCTGATGGTGGTAACCAGTTCAGATGATGCACATGATCGAATAGATGGTCTGGCCCTGAGAAGAATGGCTTTGGACTACAAGGTTCCTATTGTGACAACAGTAAATGGAGCTATGGCAACCGCTGAAGCAATAAAAAGCTTGAAGTCCAATTCTATCAGAATGATGGCTCTTCAGGACTTCATTTTTAAGCAGTGATAAAATTTTGCAGACAGCCTCTCTGTTTTCTCTCTCAATGTTTTAGGTGATATATACCAGTAAGCACACGTGTTCTTTTTTATCTGTATTTTTTTGCTACTAATTTATGCTGTTTATGTTTTTTTCCCTTCCAAAGCTTCTCAATTCATTCATCCTTTTATTTGAGATAAATTATTAGGTAGTACTTGAGATGAGTTACGTATTGAGCTAAACATGCATTTTATGGGTAATTTTGGCCATATGTAGTCACGTGCTGAACTAACTAAATTTTCTAAAATACTTCCAATACACATTGCCAACAAGCTACTCTAACGAAAAATCAGAATTTACATGTTTATATGATTGGCTATATTGAATTATTAATAACAATTTCTATTCTTGTTTTTCTTTAGAATCAATTGTTTTGTATTGTTCTCCGTCACCAAAACCATACTCTAGCTTTAACATCCTTGGTTTTGTATGTTGACTGTGCTTAAACTTGGGCTGTTGCAGATCACTGTGAGCTTGTACAAGCTGCTAGATTTAGTAGTGGGAGACGCGTTTGTATCAGATACTTTACCATAAGAGATATGAAAATTCATGTCGCATGTTTCCTGACTCCTGATAAAAGCACTTGTGCTTGTGTAAAACTTTTTGCAGTATGTTAGATTTCTACTGCCCAATAATCATTCTCATTTTTAAAATCTTACAAGTTGCAACTAGTTCTTGATGATTTATATTGCAATCACAAGCTTAACGTGAATAATATAATTTTATGCTGATTAGCTGGGTGTCATAACATTTGGAAATGTTTGAAGTCATAATTTTATGGTTCTAACTTTCATCAACTGTAGTTGATTTTTAGCCACAAGAAATGTTGAATTGGAGGTATGGTAGAAAAGGACAGTATCTAATCTCCCAGTTATAAATAAGTATGATGCATTTTAAAAAATGGTATATCTAACTTAATCTAAAAACTAACTCATAAGTTAAATGTTATATCAAGTCGGTGTATAGTTGTTATATTTGTAGGCGATACGAGATTTATCTTAACACACTCCTTTCACATCTAGAATTAACATTTGATTGGTGAAATATGTTTGGGAAATTTGATTACATCTATTATAATGAAAATTAAAAATGTCAATTTTTTAATTTTTGAATGTCAAATTGTCCATTTATTAAAACAAAACATATACTTCATAAAAAAAACATATATGTTGATGATTCATATTTAATGGTTTAGATCTCGGTGAATTCACTGTATTATTTCCAATAATCTCACTTCAAGTGTTTTTATTTTTTATGTGACTAAAAGTGTTAAACTCAACAAAGGAAAATGATTAATTATTATTTTGGTCATGTACATTTTGATCTAGTTATATATTTGAAGTTCTGTAGCCGAAGATCCCTAATCTTGGTTTCGTTAATCTGTTAAAAAATTTCACTGTCTGTAATTGCCATCTAAATGAGAAATAACATGAGATGGTGCAAAGTTGCGAGTTTGATTTTTCCAAGGCTGCAACAGGATTTTGATTTTTCTTGTAACATAGTTTTAAACCTACACCTACCGATGGCATTGGACTCACAAGAAACTATGGAACGTTCTGGAATATTCGTTAAACTTAAGCAAGTTTGATTACTTAAAATAGATTTGGATAGGTGCAGAGACAAAAACTAGTCAACATTTTGAATGTAACAAATTGCTATAAATTAATAGAATAGAAGTTGTTCTTGGAATATACATGTTGATTTGAAATTTGAGGGGAGAAATTGACGCCTGAAAACGTGTTGAGGGTGTTAAGTAATAAGTACACGTCGTGCTAAGTACCCCCTAATTACATATACCCAAAAAACTCCTATGTTTGACGTTGAGGAGCTTAGCTAAGATTAATACCTGGCTTCCACAACCATTAATGTACAAGCCTTCATTTTGTGGGCCTAAGAATTACTTTTTGGAGGCATAAACTTAATTTATAATCAATATTGTGACGACTTTTATCCATTACAAATCCAACATATAATATAATGTTGTTTTGCGAAATATTTAATAATTAATATTTTAAATTTACCATTGGTCAAACTTAAGATGTATTTTAATCTTAATAAATTTTTGATACTTAACTCACCTAAACTTTTATTTAAAATGATCAATTTTTGTAGATGGCTTCACCCAAAAAAGAACATATGTTTTATGGTAATAAAGACCATAAGATCAAATGGTCCACTTACATTACTCACATGGCCAAAGGAAATTTGTTAACATTTTTCAGACCATATTGGAACAACCATGAATCAATTGACAAATAATCTAATAAGTTGTCTCAGGTTTGATTTCAAAAAATATAATTGTATTTAAAACTAAAAAACAGTGTGGTTGATATTGGCCATGCTTGGACTATAAAAGGATGACCTGAGTTTTGGTAAAGGGAGTGTTAGCTTTCCGTAGTTGAAGTAAAATAGTATATAATCTTTAGTGATTAAAGAAGTTGCATCCATCCAGTCTAGGGGTATGTTTTACAAATTGTTGTTGTAAATGTTATGTGATATGTGTTAAATTGCATGGTTTAAATGAAACTTGCATATCTAGAGTGTCACTTTCCACATGTGAATATATTTATTCATGTCCGTAAAGGTGTTTAATGGCTAATAATGTATTGATTGTTGAAGGTCCACACGCTAATTACTCTACGTCAAGGCTCAAGGGCAAAGAAAAATGTTGCATATAACAATCACTTCCACCGCAAAGTTCAAACCTCGTTTTCAAATTTTCTCTAACCACTGGAAAAACTTGATCACTTCCCCTTTGTTTCTTTGTTTTGTTGAGGCAAAAATAAAAAATTGCTCCTTCATTGGGATGAAATAAACAAAGAAATTGGGGTCCACTAGAAATCATTTTTTTTTTCAAATGAAAGAAAATGGGATGAGATCTCTTTTTTATAAATGTTAATAATTTAATAAATATTATTTAAAATTGTAAAAAAATGTATATTAAAATTTATTACTCAAATAATTTTTTTATCCACTTCCTTTCCATACATGTAAATAAATATAAAGAAAATTAATAACATTTTAAATTTAATTATTTTTTTGTCGATATAAAAAGAACATTGTTACTTTTTATGCTAAAATGAATTATTTTAATTCAATTATCTATTAAAAGAATATTAAGAGTTAGTTGCATAAATATATAAATATATATGATAGTGGTATTAGACTTTTAAAAAGTTTAATAAGTCCCTTAAATATTAAAAATTTAAACAGTTCATCATCTTTCATTTTTGTTAGTGTAATAGGTTTTTATTGTTGATTTTTTTAAAACTTCCCTTAACTTTTACTTACTTGATACCTTTATGTATCACCTCACTAGTTATATATAATTTTTGTGTGTCAACTTTTTTAAGAATGATATAACATTATTTATAGTTTAAAAGTGTAATTGTTAACAATAGTCGTCATCATCTTTGTCACTAACTAATCACTTCAATCCCTTCAAAACTATCATCTCAACCACACCCTTTTCTTCATCAACACCTTCAACACATGTCAAATTATATGTAATCTCAACATATTGGTTGATGTTTTTTCTAGATGCATACCGCATCAATGTTGAGTGATAATAAAAATCATCTCAAAAAACTAAAAGTATTAAAACTAGAAAAAATAGAGGACTAAAACAAAAAAATAATTATCTTTACGGGACATAAAAATATATTTAATCTTTTCATGAATATTTAAACTCTTTAAGTTGACTGCAGCTGAGTTATTAGTATGAACATTTAAATGAAATGGTTTGAAGATAGAAAGTTTCTTTCTGTGCTTTAAAATATGACACAATCGAGTGAATCGACGTCTTTTTGTTTTTCTCTTTGTGTCTGAAAAATCTAATCTGAATATAGAAAAATAACCAAAAGAATTTCTAACAAAAAAAAATATAGAAAGATAGTCAGGCCTTAATTAAAGTGTTTGCACTATTCTTTCTAGATACGGTTAGCACGAAAGAATAACGCTACTTTTTGCATAATTTTCTCCAAATTTCAAAATTTCCTTTTAATTTATTTTAGAATATTCATTATAATTCGAATTTAAGTGTATATATATTTTCTAAATTTATTTCTGTTAAAATTAAAAATAAAGTTATCTCTAATTAATTAGATTAGATTGTAGATAAAATTATAACATCTTATATGTAACTATGTATAATCTTCTATAAATATAATAGTTCTATTGTGATTTAAAACACACAAAATTTATATGCTTTTTAACTCAACAATTTCATTCATACTATGTATTGACTTTTATTTACTCCTTATCCATTGGTTAGAGGAGTAGCATGGATAATCTTAACAAGATCCAACCATCCAACTATTTTTCCTATATTCCTATTATCTCACTCTCTATTATTGGAATAAAAGATTAATCCTATTCTTTCAAGCATTAATTATGTCAATATTCTGGTTACCGATTATAATCAATTCAAAAATTCATTGGCTGGTTTTAAGTTAATGTTATTTCTGCGAATCAATTTTCCCATATTTGGTTGGTTATTATTAAAAGTGGAACAGAAATGTAGGGTTCAACGGGGAGCAATACTGAAGAACGTATGTTTCAACGAACTGAACGGTCCCACCAACCTTGCCACACCTCGTGCCTTATTACATCCTATCTATCTATTTTACACTCTTTAATTATTACATTAGGAAGTAATAACTTTACCTCACTTTTTTTTAATAAAAATCAATTTCACCTTAAAAATAATTTTATTATATTGAAAATTGAGATGATAAAATAAAAAAAATTAATTATGTTTTTCTGTTAAAAAATTATTTAATTTTGTCATTGATTCTTAAAACTATCAAAATGGGTTGATCCCAAAATGGATAGAGTTAAACTTAAAATAAAGAATCTGAATTAAAAATGAATATATTTTTTAATTCAGTTCATAAAGCTCATACCCAGTCAAGCTTTGCTGGTTTGGCGCGTAACATGTTTCTTCTTTAAAAACTTATTTTACCAATATAAAAAAAATACTTTATATTTTTTTTACCTCTTGTATTTGATTTAGAGTATGAAAAAATGACATGTCATCATTGACAATTCATCGGCTAACAAAACAATAACGGTAGATATATAACAAATATTTAAGTCTTTTCAGGGACTAATATCAAAAATAAATCTTTTATAAAGAATAATGACAAAATTAAAGACCTTCTTAGGGACAAACATTTAATGTTTTCGGTCAAGTAATAACGTGACAATGATGACATCATATTTCTATTAACTAACGTTATTAATTAAAAGAAAACAGTAACAATACATGACAAACATTTAAATCTTTTTAAAGACAAATATTCTACTTATATATATATAACTAATGATATAATTGGACAATTTTTAGGGCAAAATCATACTTAACCCAAAAATAAATAACGTAGAAGTTTATTTTATTATTGAAATTCTTTGTATTAATAAGTGTTGGTTACGAAAGTATAGTAGCATTGCTTAGTGGTGGCAGCAAGCCCAATAATAACTCGCTCGAAACAAACCGTTTTCCCAACTGTTATCTCCAAACGTGGCCCCTTGCCACCACCACAAGACGTTCACACAACCAACCTCAGTAAACTTTAACTGATTAATTATGATCATTTCTTTTTATTTTTAAAATTATTACTTTTTTACCGGTTCTATTTTAAAAAAAAACGTTCATATCCATACATAATGTCTGTTTTTTCTTGTTTATAGTATATATTGTTAGAAGGGTAGTATTACAAAACTTCAAATTTAAAGTGAAGTAGTTAAAAGAAGTAAATTGGTATGGCACAATGCATAAGCAAAAACATTGAGATAATAAGTGGAGCATGGGGATGTTGTAGTGATTTGCACTAAGCAAAAACATTGAGATAAATTTTTGATATTAATGTGGTTTGCAAGTGGTAGCAAATTGCTGCCTGTTGTTAACTTTTCGGGTCCAAAAAAGTTGGAGGATGAACGGGACATGTTGATATTTGTGTTAATTTTTACATGGAAATTACAGAAAGTGGTTCCAGATGGAAAGAAAGGGTAATTAATTATATATAAAAAAAGTGAAGACATTAAGCAGAATATGGAAAACAGTATAGTCAAAGTTGGGAAGAGTTTTCATACGGGGTGAGTGGGAAAGGAAGACAGCGTGCGCAGCCAGTTACCATCTGAATTCTCATTCTTTTCCTTTCCTTTATAAAACCCCCCACTCCCTTCTTCTCCCTTTCGTAGCAGCCAACATGGAGAGTGACACTACCACTTCCTCTCCCCAACTTGTCATCACTCCTTGTGCTGCCTGCAAGATTCTCAGGAGAAGATGTGCTGACAAATGTGTCTTGGCACCTTATTTCCCTCCCACTCATCCAGCCAAGTTTACCACTGCCCACCGAGTCTTTGGTGCCAGCAACATCATCAAGTTCTTACAGGTATATATATATCATACTAGAACTGCATTTGATCAAATATTTATGTACTTATATTGTCCTGCTTCATTTTCCAGGAGCTTCCAGAGTGTCAAAGGGCTGATGCAGTGTCGAGCATGGTTTATGAGGCAAGTGCAAGAATAAGAGACCCAGTATATGGATGTGCAGGTGCAATTTGCCATCTCCAAAAGCAAGTCAATGAGCTTCAAGCTCAATTAGCAAGGGCACAAGCTGAGCTTGTCAACATGCAGTTCCAGCATGCCAATCTCGTGGCTCTAATTTGCATGCAAATGTCAGAAACTCCACAGGAATCACATCAACAATCAGTTGACAACTTCATTTCTAGCCCTTCCCACAGCAGTGACTACCAAAACAATCTCAACTTCTTTGAGGAAAACACCAGCCTAAACTCGTTGTGGGAGCCTCTTTGGACATGAAGAGCTAATTACTCTTACATATCTTACAAGACTTTTCCGTTGTTCCAAAGACACTCTCCTAAGGAGAAGTTGAGGGAATCAATTAGAATTAATAATCTCTAATTAAGAGTAGCTAGCTTAATAGCTAGTAGAACTTAATTATCTAGTTTGATTAGGTTAATTTACTTTCCATGAGGAAGATTTTGGAGAGAATAATTCATCTTTCTGCACAAGGATGGGAAACCAAAATCATCCTTTAAAATAACCGTGTAGTTGTTGCAACGTGGAAAGAAACAGGGGAGTATGTTATGTTTTAGTGTGGTATGTTTGCTGATATTTTTGGTCACCAACTATGATCATTCAAAAAATTGATGTCTCGTTAATGCTAATTCCTTGTCAAAGTGACTTTTGACCTTGTAGGTGGCTTTGGATTCGTTATGGTTTTACCATACAACTAAATTTGATTTTTAGATGTCATAATGTCAATCAAAAGGTAAATCTATAGGCAATATCAAAATGGAAGACTGAACAACAAACAAGTATCATAGCAGATTATGCTGCAATATTATGAAAAAACAAGGTACATGCGTGTGACAATTAAGAAAAAACTCGTGATTATGATGGCATGTGTCTCTCCCTTAAACGCGTTTTGAGGGGTATAATTCAAATCATGTGCTACCCACGTGAGGTGACCTCTAAAGCTACACCAAATTTACCATACAATGTCACTTGTTTTTGTCGGCAGTTCATCGATGCCCGTTTTTCTCGTCATCATGGACAAAAGCTTCTTTTTCTCACCCAACATGGTGTGTGAAGGGAAACACATTTTGCTTTTTATTGACTCAAAGTGTAGCTTTACAATATCACATCTTAATTGCTACCTGTGCAGTATAATCCGTTAATTAGTCAATTTGGAATAGTTACACAGAAATTGTTATTTTTTTCAAAGTCGCTTCTTTGATAAACATAGCCAAGAATAAACATTGCATAAAGACAATACTATAGACATCAAATTCCGAAAAGGACGATATATGTCAACTGTTTGTGTGGAACTGGAAGCCATGGGATGTTTCAGTTTGAAGAAAATTAACCAAGAAATAAGATCGAATGCTTCTCGATGAAAACCAAAATTACGTTCTCTAGATTACTTTCTACTATTAAAAATATTTATTTTAACATGAAACAGTTGGATCCATGAAAAAGATTAATCACCATAATTGATCATCATCTATACCAAAAAAAATATTTATTCAACAATCCATATATAGTTTATTGTATTATAATTTCAAAATTCAATGGGAAAAATTACAATTGTATATGTATTAAATATTATATGTAATAAGTAAATAATATTTAATTATAAGTTTATGCTATAATATAGTAAAATTTATTTTACCAAAAATTTAAAAGATTAAAAATTTATAGTATTTTATGATTTATTTTTACATGTATGAGAATATAATTTATAAATAATTAAAATATTGATTAAATATTTTCAAAATAAATAATTGAATTTCAAATTTTAAATATCTTTAAAAAATATAAATTTAAATATATTAATTAACCCGATTGAAACCAAATGTTTTGGTGAAATTGAAAAGAAAATCCAATGACATTTTAACATCAACTATAGAGAAACCCACATGTCATGAATCATAAGCACGCAATCCTGAACCAATGCATCCATGTAAGTATGATAAATCACAGAGAAGTTTTTTTTAATAAGCAAAAGTTAATTGTTAGTTTTTGTTAGTAAGAAATTGAACCTGCAATCTTCCTTCATGAAACTTTAATCATTAGACCACCTTATTATTTCTAAACCTAGAGAAGCCTGAATCAATTTAACAAATTAATCTCAAAGATGAATATGTGTGAAGTCATGAGAATTTTAATGGTTAATTAGTTGATGGTAATATCAAAATTAAATTAATTAATGATTGATTTGGTGTTTGTTTTAATAAAGGTACTCTAAAAACGTCATATTGCGTACTCTTGTTTCTTTTTGGTTTTCAATTAATTAATTTGGTACAGTTTGTTGATGTCTGTAGTCCCTGAAAATCTTTCTTTTGTCCAACCTTATCTTTCGTTGGTGTAATTGACCTATCAAAGTCAAGCTATATAAATTCAACATAGTACGCTTTAATTAACTTATTCCGTGCATGTTCCAATATTAAATAATTACTTCACAAATCATATAACAAATTGCTATTAGCGTACATAAGTTAGTTATTAATTGTACCTACCAATTTAAGAAAATTCTTTGAGCTCATAATTCATTCACAATATATTATAAAAAAGTATTATCTCTCATAATAAAATATAACTTAACATTTAACTACATACTTAAAGAGTCAGCTATCTATCAATTAAAAATTTATAGTTGAAATTGAGTTATTAATATATTATTGATGAAGGTTGAAATTCTAATTTATGGAAGAAACTAGTCTTGTTTAAAAATAGTTAAACATTTTTTATACTATAATTTAATCTTGACTTGTCATATATAAGTAAAAATTATTTGTATATTTATATAATAATTACTTTAAAGTTATATCTATTATAATTTTTGTTAATTGATACCAAAATTGAATTGTTAAATAGTTTTAATTGAAATACATTGTTAATTTTTAAAAAATTATCCTATAATTAAAGTGAGGTTATTTTATTTTTCTTTTTTTGTGGTATACATATAGTTGACAATCCATTGTATATGGTTCAGGTAGTTTTTGTATCTATTTTATTATATATGTTTATTTGTTTTCTTTGATAAAAAAAATTGGGGGTAGGGGGAATATTATATATCAATCAAATAAAATAAAAGTACTCTAACAATAATATTTAAAATAGTTATTAAGAAGTTTTCTCTTACCTAGCAGTTCATGTTAATTAATAAAATAAAAAAAGTTTGCATCGTAATTATTAGAAAATAACAAAAACCAACTCATAAATTAAAGATTTTCAAAAGCTTTATAAGATATATCATAACTTGTATGAGAGTTAACTTAACATAAATTAAATTCTTTTCTCAAACCATGGAATATAACATGATTACAAAGCGCATGTTTTCTTTTTTCTTAATTTGTGACCAACATGAAGCGTGTCGTTACGTGATGCACATTACTAGTTGGAAGCCAGATCCAGTTTCCAGAAGAAGTTTGCAATCATTTTGCATATTCAACCTGCCATGTTGATACTCAGGGATGTTTAGCTTGCAGTTGGGAAAATAAAAAAATTTAAAAATTAATATTCATCTTTTACATCGTTCGAGACAATTAAAACTCCGTTGAACAATAAGATAAAATTTTTCTTTTTCAAAACCTCCGTTCCATTAATCTTCTTAATATGATTTCTTCTTCAGCATGATTGATTGATATTAGTATTTCACTGCCACAGAAAATTTTATCCTGTATCAAAATTATACGAATTATTATAAATGGCTCGACTTTATAAAAAAGTTATCTTTATGGTGCTGTTCTGTTGTGTTCCATCTTTACAAAGTATTATTATAAAGAAATTATAAAGAATCGAAGAATTTTAGAAGGAGTAGTGATGTATAGCATGGTGGGTTCAGATTTCAGATTAATCCATCTCCATCGTTAGTGGCATTAGGTTGAGGTTTGTCTGAATGACTATGCACCTATCTATAAAAGAAAGCTCAAAGTTTCAAACCAACTACACGACAATCTATAATTATTTTTTGGATCCGCACATTGTTTAAAACACAGAAAATTGCTCCGTAAAATATACTTTAGAAATCATAGGAATTATATTAATAAAAAAATTACTTTTAATATCTGAATATGTAATAGCCTAAGACAATATGAATTTCGTTAACATTTTCTTTATATATAAAAAAGGGAAATGTAGGACAACACAAATCTTATCCAAACCAGAAAGCGATCTTAATGATATTCATACACGAGGTGGTGGTTGGAAGTGGGAACAAGAATTCTCATTCTGAATTCTTTTTTAATCAGATAATATCATTTTATTTTACTATTTTTTTCTCCTAACTTGTTTGGCCATCTTCTTCCAATGCTTTTGTTTTGGCCGCGGATTTATATATCCACCACCCACTTTTTTGCGTTAATGAATGCGCAGTCTTTTGCCATCCGGTTTCATATGTGAAGCTTGTATTATGTGCATAGATTATTATAAATTAAAGTTTTTTTAATATGTATCATAATGTATATTTTAAATAATATAAAAATAAAATATCACAAGTTTACTTAGAGGTGTTTGACCAACCCAAAAAAAGTTCTACAGTTAAACGGAGTTTTGACTGCCTCAAACGATGTAAAGGATCAATATTAATCTTTAGATTTTTATTTTATTTTCATAATTTTGTTTTTCCAACTGTAAACCAAATAAACACTTAGTGGAGTGATGAAACATCATAACGCAACATTGTATTGTGAGGTCGCAAGTAACTACACTATAATGGGTGTGTGTGATAGAAATCAAAATACGTTGGTTTAACTTTAAACAATTGTTATATTGTTTAATAATTTTTTGTTAGATAACTTTTTTTTAAAAATGATTCAAAGTTTATATTATATATAACATTTGTAAAATTTTAAATAAATATAAAATCATTTAGTACTCATTCATTGTGTAAGAAAACTAGTGTAATGTATATTTGAAAAGAATAGTAAATGCTGATAATTTGATTTTTAAGTGTCTATCATTATTTTATTTTTAAAAAATGTCAGATAATTTATGTTTGATATTTAATGGTTGGATTGTGAATTCAACTATTATTAGTTATTTATAATGAAATAATTTATTAAAGTTATATGTGTGTAAGATTTTTTTAAGATGTGTAAGTTTGTATTACCTTGAAATCTTGATTCTAAGTAAAAATAGGTCCGGTCCTGATAAATTTGCTATATTGTATTACCTTGAAATTATATTTAAACTGGAATCATAAGATCCTACTTAATACATAAAATTATATTTAAACTTACACCTATACATAGAAAATAATATTGAACAAGAAATATATCATTATCATACCATAAAAGTTTTAATATTTATAATTTCATATATTTAAATACAATTTTAGTAAGACACAAGGTTGTTTGACAAAAAAAAAACAATCTATGTCACAGGCTGTGTATATGCAACAAAAAATAATGTACTAATACTATTGTTAGCTGTACTAAATCCCCAAAAAAATATTAGCAAACCCAAAATAGCCATGTGTCTATATGCATATTAGTGTACTAAATTACTATTGCAGCAGTATATCTTGCAAGCTGTCCCAATCATTATATGTCAAGTCATCCACTAAATTATCATTCATATTAATTGCATTTGTTACAACTTCTTCACTATCACCATTAAGAGGAACCTCTAAATCATCATTTGGTGCATTTGCGGCAGCAACACTACCTACTTTGTCAGTTACAATGACATTATCCTCATCTAATTTCAACTCAGACCCATCCTCTCATATTCAACAATCGAATAATCATCACAAAGAACAAATATCCTCAATGTCATGGGCTGGTTGCTTCCTAGATTGTTTCTTTGTTTCTAGCTTTGAGTTGGCCATTACAAATACTATATCATTCATGGTATTTTGCTTTAAATGATTTCTTTTCTTAGTGTGAACTTAATAAAAATTACAAAACCAAGTCACTAACTTTAAGTTGAATAATTAAAAACAAATAATTATTTCATTAAGTGACCAACAATTTAAAGTACAAATTAAAATTTTACCATCTCAAAAGCAGTCCAATTCATTTCACAATCATTTGAGCTACATAATACACGAATAGCAAATTTCTATAACTCCAGGTGCTCATCACCATAGGATTCCCACCATAGCAAATTTTAATTATGAGCTATATTGTATTACCTTGAAATTTCTTGTGTGACTCAAGTTAGACTTTTTGTCTTGATGGACTCACCATTTCATTTTAATGTTTGTATCCTGAAACACATAAATAGGCTTCATTTAATTTAGATGCATTGATGTGTGTTACTAAAAAATTTTGAGGTCTAGTTGAATGATAATAATTTTCTTCTATAAACAGACTTGGTTCCAACAGGATGTTTTCCGACATTTTACCTTTAAATGAATATTAATGGTGACTCTATTTTTCAAAAAAAAAAAAATTAAACTTTTCTTTTTCTTTTTTACTGTTGGCCTCCCATCAAAATCTTGATTTTTACAGTTACATATCTTTTAAATATATAAATTGCATAACTACAACTAAAATGAATGTATGTTCGACCTTAAAAATTCAACGCAGACTTATGACTCTTGTTGTACTTTTCTTACTAGAAGACATGACATTGTTCATTTACTAGAAAAAAGAAGGAAAATGCCAGAGAATCAAAGAAAAATTAATTAGAAAAAAGTAGGCCGCGGATTGCATAATTAAGTTGGTCTAGTCTTGCTCACATTGTAATTAATTTAATTTGTAATCCTCCATTTGTATTTATTCCTATTTATAAGAAATACTATTTTAGGGTCCTACTTATAAGCATTTAAATTTTTTTCATTTTTATCTTTGTTTTAAAAAATATTATCATTTATATTAAAATAAAATTTGAATTTAGATAAGAATAATTTGAGATATAACAAGGTATTGTTATAAACATTAGTGTATTAATATACTCCTTCCATTTTTATTTATTTGTGTTCCACTTAAAGACAAAAATTTTATTTCTATTTAATTGTCCACGTAGAGTTTCAATAGAGTGTTGATTGTCTATTTAGAATTTATAGAAAGTATTAATTGTTGTTCATTTAATAATACTTTTTTTATTATAAGCGAAAATAATTAACAATCAATTATGATTCAATTGACAACACAACCTGAAATTATGAGAAAAATCTCAAGTTTGATTCCTACTAAACACACTTATCAAGAAGGGCAAGGAATCTTAACCGCAACTAGAGAGGTAAAAAATATTCGAACTTGTGGATATCTGCGAATAAAAACCTGCAAGTATGGTATCCATGAAAAAAAAGGACGAGTTTTATACTAACCGTTAAGAAACAGACACGAGTATAGATATAATGGTACATGTGACCGCAGATTGTAATACCCTGGGGCCAACTTGCAAATCCCAAGATAATTACCGTCACCATATAAAATTTCTTGGATAATTTATTTTTCGCCTGGTAATTATCAAGTGATTCACAACTTGATTCCAGAGGTTACTGATACAATATCAGAGTGTGAAACTTTTTACATAACTAACTTTATTTTATTATACATAATATCAGAGTCTCATACATATTATATTTTACAACAAACACCTAGATCTTATAAAATATAAAGATGTAAAGTACCAAAACGTAACATACACATAATACAACCATAGTAGTCACGCAAGCAAGCATCAACATCAAAAGCCTTCATAATTTATCCACATCAAGCATCATCCACTTTGTCACATATCATCCTGGTTAACCACTAAAGGGTTGCCACAAGTAACAGAAAGAGTGAGATAAAATGTCAAATAAATAGAAATTAAATTAGAACAAACACATCCACAAGTAGGATGCTATGCGATGCAGATGCCAAACAAGTATTTTGTATTATACTTATGTATTATATTTCGTTCTTTTATATGAATGAAAATGCATGATGGATCCATTCTGGTGGGAACATCTGCAGTGATTTTCAACAATAACATTTTTACGGATATCCAACCGATACCGCGCCCCATAATGTAACACCAACATCGGATAACAATACCATAATATCAATAACAAGTGTTGCGGACCCCCTTAAGGACACACTGCTTGGCCCTTAAGACGGCCGTGGTATAAAACCACCACAGAGGTCTGTGCTCAACAGAGCGCGTTCCCCCACCGGGAACCCCCTCAAAGAACCCCCCTACGGATTCTTTGAACGGTCAATGCATATGATGCATGAATGCAGTAAATTTATATCAATAAATTTATTCATAATTTAACAATAAGAATTTATTGTAAAATTCAAGAAGATACGACATTTCATCATATTTACAAGTATAATCCATATACTATATTTAAAAATATGGAAACATAATATAAACTAATTACTATATTTAATAATTCAAACAATAAGGAAACATTTTTCATGTAAACTACTATAATTATTATTCCAAGGGTTATGGAAACACATTTTCCATAACACTTATTGATTTATCATACTCTCTATTTCAAGGAATATAGAAACATGTTTTCAAAATGGTTATTTTATCCATTTATTTAATTAAATAACTTAAAAAAATTCAGATTTTGATAAATTGTAACATCTTAGTAATTAAGATTAAAGTGGATTTTAATAATGATATATTCATATAAGGTAGTATAGTATAAAGAAAATTGACAAAAATACCAATAAGAACTTAAAATAGAAATTCTGAAACTATTAGTGCGCTACCTATTAGTGTGGTTGTAACAGGAACCGCACTAATAGGGTTCTGCATATGCTGTTACGGAAACAACATCTTGTTTTTGTGATTTATATACGTTTTACCCATTCTAATTACAATTTAAGCATACCAAATGATGTTAAATCATCATATAACATTAGAAATATATTATATATCATATTTCAATGTATTAATATTAATTTCAAATTTTAATTCCTTTAAATAAAAATTTTAACTATTCACATTTAATGTTATTTAGTCAAATACTGATATATTTCTAATCTAATTTTTATCTATCTGATATTTTATCCCCTCTTTCTTACCTTAATTTCAGATTCCCAAACTTGTTTTGTGCTCAAGCTCCTTGTTTCTCTTCGAAACTTCAATGGAAAATGGTTTCTAGAATTCCAAAATTGAAGGCCTTAGAGTTATAGAAACGAAGGTTTGAATTAGAAGATAATGGAGGATAGAAGCATTTGGGTAATTTTAATTGAAGAAAAATGAAGTGGGAGGCCATTTATATAGGCAAAGAAAGGCGGTGGAAATAAGGCGGTGGAGAAGTTTAGAGAGAAGCAGAGAGTCTTCGAGAGAGAGAAGGAATTTAATAATGGGTTCCTTAATAATTTTACGTTTTATTGTCGTATTCTCACTCTGTTTGTTTTCATTTTAAGTCCAATTTATGAAATAAAAATATCCCCGTAACTGGAATAAAATTTCCTATTTTCTAAGATTTATTTCTTATTTTTCTAAGAAACTTTAATTTTTCACTGTTTAATTACCGATTCAAATTTAATTAAAAATTGGGTTGTTACACATATACCTACATATATGAAATTACATTGATACCCTTACCTATTATTATTATATAATTATATTTAAATTAGCTTATGTTATATATTCATGAGATATGAAGAAATTGGTGCTTAACATCTTTTACATTTCTTATTTTGTATGTGTTTTTTATTCTATGTTATTGTTATTATTACACAATATTATTACAAGCATTTATATAACTAGATTTGTATAAGTAAGGAAACTAAGAATTAATATTGATGTAAATTGTTAAGGTTCTGCACTAATCATTAAGAATATTGTGTAATTTAGTTTAATTTTTTTATATTTTCATTTTCCATTTTCTATTTCAACTAGGTGCCCGTGAACATCCATAGATACCTGCAAATAGTGGTTACCCGAAAATAAAACGTAAAACGGGTACCTGTGTGGGTAACAGGTGAATATGAGTTTTATTTTTGTCCGTAGACACGGGTAGCTGAGAATGGGTACCCGTGTCCGCCCCACCCTATTGACATCTTTAATTACGACTAAGCTCCAAACACGATTGTTTCTGAATGATACTTGTGATTAGCATAAAAAAAATGAAAAGAATTTTGTAAACAATAAAAAATATAGAAAAATGATAAAATAGAAAATAATAAATTGTTTTATAAAAAATAATAAAATTAATTATATTTCTTAATATGCTTTTTTTTCTCTCCATGTAATGGTAGGAATAGATTAGGTTAAATTGGGCTTTATATGAGCCTTACGTATAGTTAATTTTGAAATTTAAGTCTGATTTGTAGTCTGTCATAAACCATTGTATTATACTATAATATTAACTTATATTATTTCATAGTAGAATAATATAATATTTAATACATTAAATGTTTTTTAATATATATTTTTAAAATATTAATGATACTCAGAAATATCTACTACAACTACTCTGGTACCCATAAATTTAAAGCGTGCTCCACCGTTTAAAAAATGATATGAAAATATCTTGAAATTAAGGGAGGACCTACGTTGGATAAAACAAAGTAACTTTATTTTTTTTTACAGATTAATTAATATTTCTCAAAATTCAAAAATATCTATATTAAAAATCATATTAAGAATCCATAAAAAAATTAGGATGAACTACATTAATAATAAATTATAATTATATTTTCTACTTCTAATGAGTAGTTGTAGAATTAATTATCATCCCCTTTGCTTTGGCTCCACCACGGAACAAGCCGAAGGAGTACGAGCGTGTAAACGAAGAATCTCCACAGTCAAACCAACGCAGTCTTTGTCAACGCAATGCTATATAACGTCAACCAATATTAATTTCAATAAAATAATAAAATGAGGAATTTTGTCTACTGTTAATAATTTAATTTTAAAAAATTAAAGAGTTTTAAAGAGCCCAAAAGTTAACGTTTTGTTGAAAAAAAAAGACCCCGAGTTTGACTTTATTGTTTTGTTTATGAACTTTTTTTCCCTTATAATGAACTTAATTTAGTAAGGAAAATAATAATAGGACAATACTAAGCCGGTGTTTAAGAATATTGATTAAAGAAATTAAAGTGAAAATATTTTATTTAAAAAACATCATTAAAATTTAATATACTAATTTTTAATTAGGGGTGAGAATAGACTAGCCGAACTAGACTTTATTTGTCTTAAATGTGACTTTATACTTAATTACAATACTTGAATTTGACTATTTATATTTTTAAGTTTGACCTAATCTATTTTAAAATCTAATTTAACCTAATAACATGTGTAAGAGCATGATTTATATTAAAACCAATTGAAAGATCAACAAGCACATATTAAATAAATCAATGAGTTTATATTGAACAAATCAATAAATTTTTAAAAGGTTAACAATGTAGATAAAATATATATTTAATTGTTAATTTTACATATTGAATGTAATTTTAATATATTTCAATTTTATAAATTATGATTCACAAGAAATATCAAGAATCTATAAATTATAATATATTATGAATTATTATTTTATAAAATTATATATAAGAATTTAAAAAATTACTTGACCTCATAAATTTAATTGATTCTTTTATTAAATAGGTTGTATCATAAACTCGCAACAAACAACCCAACTTATTACTATCTCTGTTTCTAAACAATTCCCATGTAATTTCTAATAAAAAAAAATATATTTTTGCTTTCTTGAACAATATAATTTAAGCAAATGATTCTTAATGGGAGCCATAACGATATCATAAAACTCATTTTGGTCCTAAACTTTTTTTTTGGAAAGTAGTTTGGGCTGTAAGAGCCTTACCCTATAATCTAGTCCCACCCAAAAATTAACAATTAGAAGTTTCAAATAAGGCTAAAATGGCCTTTGGGCTTGGCCCTTTTCCTCCTTTAATGAATTTGGTTCACAGGAACCATATGAAAAAAAAGTAGCATTGTTGTCAACTTTTCCATGCTTACTTAAGTTGTCCATGCTAAGTATAATTATTATAGGGGTGATCATACCAGCACTAATGCAACAGATTCCTTCAGAATTCATTATGTTAATACTAATATGAATAAGCTTCTAACTTTTTATTTTATTAATACAAGTCAATTTTTGAAATCGAAGCCCTTTTGAGGATGTATGAATCTCTTTGGTGGACAAAAAATACATTACAAATTTAGCAGAATGAGTAATTACTAAATAGTTAATTGGGATCAATAGTTTAAGAATATGTAATATGTTTTTTGGTAGAAAAACCTCAAGACAAGTTCTAAATAAGATATTATTTGAAAGAGTGAACATGACTACCCTCTATAAACTCCATTGGATTATACATGAAACCAAAAGATATCCCCATATGTAATATGTGCACATGTATATTAAGCCTACATTTTAAAGTCCTGTAATGAAGATAGGCAGGCACACAATATTAACGACAAATTGAATTGGAAACAATTTGGGTTGAAGAAAATAAACTTAATTTAAAGTCTAGTTTCTACCTCTTAACAGATACCAAAATAGAATCTATTAAAAAATAGAGTCAAAATTTACATGTATCATCATCATATTTAAGATTTTTAGCAAGCTTCATTATTAGACATTTTAAAGTAGAAAATTTCAAGCATGGACTTTATCTATGTCCTTGATCGAATTTTTCTCTTGTAAGGAGTTCCATTGACATACATGTATAGTTTATAAACCATATACATGGTCAGCAACTCCTTGAGATTCTACATCGCTGACACGTTGAAGTTTTCTGCATCTCCCTATTTATATACTCTTCTCACTGTTCATGATTCAGGCAATCAAAAACATCCAATACCAGTGAAGTGAAAGCAAGAATCTATGGGAAGCAGAGCACAACTTTTGATATTGTTGCTTGTTCTTTGCCATGGAGTGGCATTAACAATGGAGTTCTGGGATGAGGTGGAAGACAGAAAAGAGGGACATGCATTGCCAGACAAGTTGTTCATGATGCGAAGAGCCAAGCGCGTGGCCAAGACTGACGCTGGTGAAATGAGAGTGCTTAAAAGTTATGGTGGTGGGATTTTGGAAAGGCACTTGCACATTGGTTTCATCACCATGGAACCAAGGTCCCTCTTCATTCCTCAGTACCTTGATTCTGGTTTGGTCATATTCGTGCGTTCAGGTATCATTAGTTTCAATTTTTTCTCACATTCACTCGAATTATTGTCATATTATCTAAATAAGTTTGACATACTTAACAGATGACTGAATTTTTTAAACATGTTATCATTTATTTTGATAATTTATGTATGTCTTCACATGAAGACAACTTTTACTTCCCGTACATGTGTCTTGTTAAGCAGTGCATTACAAATTGTACATCAATAACACTTTTCATTGATTTTTCACTCTCAAGTTTCAATTCTTTAAACACAGATGCAGATTAGCAGTTGTGTACATGTGCATGTGGTGTACATGAAGTTTGTTCTTAAATTTTTCACTTTTCATAAATTTGAGGTTTGACATGCTTGGTTTTTGATTCTGGAATTGGTTTCAGGGGAAGCAAAGGTGGGATTCGTATACAAACATAAAATGGTAGAAAGGCATTTGAAGATGGGGGATGTGTATCAAATTCCAGCTGGTTCTGCCTTCTACTTGGTGAACATTGAGGAGCATCAAACACTTCACATTATATGCAGCATTGACCCCTCTGAGAGCTTGAGAGTTGGTATTTTCCAGGTACATGCATCCATAATAGCTCTTTGTCTTTGGTGCTCTATAAAAATATTCAAATCAAGCTATACTAATATACTCCAATTAACATCGTTGAATAATAATGCACTAAATTGTCCAATGTTTAACATTCTTCAATTGCAGTCCTTTTATCTTGGAGGAGGAGCCAACCCAGCTTCAGTACTCTCAGGATTCGAGCCGGAAATCCTTGAAGCTGCTTTTAACGTAAGCTAACAACAAACAACTTTATTATACTATTTATGCAACAACATAGATTCAACTTCTCTATTAACAAAAAAATAAATAAATTAACTATTAACTCTAATTAATATAAAAAAAAAACATGGATTTTCAGACACCAAACATAAACATGCACATAGGAAACTAACTAACAAAAGTGTTTTAAACTAACTAACCAGGCATCAGGAGCAGAGTTGAGGAAATTCTTCACAGGGCAAAACGAGGGTCCAATTGTGCACGTGGGAGAATCACATGCCACAAGCATTTGGACCAAGTTCCTTCAACTTAAGGAGGAGGAGAAACTACAGCACCTGAAGGAGATGGTGCGAGAGCAAGAGGTGGAAGAATTTGTTGATGAGGAAGAAGAGCAACAACCAAACTGGTCATGGAGGAAGCTCTTGGAATCTATATTTGGAGATGAGAACAAGAACAAAAGGGAAAAGGGTCTGGCTAAATCCCCTCACTCTTGCAACCTCTATGACAGAAAACCCAAATTCGCTAACAACTACGGTTGGAGTGTTGCTATTGATGGCTCTGATTATTCTCCCCTCAAAAGTTCTGGTGTTGGCATCTATCATGTCAATCTCTCAGCGGTATGCATGCAAAGTCTTTAATATTTACATTTGCTTCTTCTAAAATGCATAGTGCATTTCAACTATAAAGTATAGAACAAGAATTATAACTGATAATTGCAAATACTAACTAGTTCACATCAGTATAAACAAAAAAAAATTATTGACACAATTTTCGAGTAATCAAATTGTGAGTTTTGTTAACATCAGTTGTAAGGGTTGATTCTAAGCCGGGGTAACATTTTATTGGAAATGATTGCATATTGCATTCCTCATAATGAAAGATTACAACTTTGACTGACTTAAATCCAATTTTTAGTGTTGAGGTTAACAAACACTCTTTTAGATTAATGAGTATTAATGCATATAACTTTTAAACTTGGTTACATTTTGAACTTAGCATAATGTATGATATATTAATTGAGCATGAAATTGTATGGTATATATATAGGGATCCATGATGACACCCCATGTGAATCCAAGGGCAACAGAGTATGGCATAGTGTTGAGCGGGTCAGGAAGAATCCAGATAGTGTTTCCAAATGGAAGCAATGCAATGGACACACACATCAAAGAAGGGGATGCTTTCTTTATTCCAAGGTACTTTGCCTTCTGCCAAATATCATCAATGAGTGAGCCACTAGAGTTCTTTGGGTTCACCACCTCAGCCCAAAAGAATAGGCCACAATTTTTGGTTGGTTCAAATTCATTGATGAGGACCATGATGGGGCCTGAGCTTGCAGCTGCATTTGGGGTGAGTGAGGAAACAATGAAAAGTGTGATTAAGGCACAACATGAGGCTGTCATTTTACCCACTCGATTGGCTGGACATCACAAAAAGCACCAGGTGGATTCAGTTCCAATCCAAAGCTCATAAGTCATAAGCAATGAGATGATTATGGGCTTTTGATTTTGGGACCAACTTTTTGGTAACTTAATGCCAAGTTTTTGGTAGTGCTAGTGAGAATAACATGGAACATTCGGCTCTTTTTTTTTTTTTTTTAACTTTTGAATTTAGCTTTCCTTTTGCTGAGTTGAGACCATTATTCACAAGCTGTACTCAGAAGTGAATAAAATCAGTTTTTTTTTCCCATTCAATTCTCCTTTGAAGTTCAAATACTAGCTCTCATTGAATTATTACATTACCTTTGTTTGCTAGTGATTCTGGATTATTCGGTCTTCTTTATACAGGGGCAAATGAAAAATTATACATAAAATATAAACGTGAGAACTTATATTATGCAGTAAATTTTAGAATAGAACTTACTAGAATAAGTAAGAAGAAAATCAAGATTTAAACCATTATTTCAATGCTTTTTGTCCATTCCAGGTACCAGCTATATGGACTTTACCGAATACATTATACATCCTCGCTTCTTAAACAAAAGGAAACATTAGAAAAGGGAAGATGTTGTTAGATTAGTATGAGAATTGTTTCAGAAAAAAAATATTCTTGGAAGCAAGAATTTATCTCTTCAGTTGTAAATGAATTTCTTGGAATGGAAATGTATTTAGTCAAAGTTCATTAAACTCAATTTGATTCGATAATAATTTATGTAATTTCAACTTAGTCAAATTTTAAATAAATTAATCTTTTTAACTCTAGTTTAACTTGATTTAAATTTACAAAATATTTGGTTGGACCACAAACTCAAATTTTTAAATTTATATATTGTGGATGTATAGATTTATATACTATGATAAATTGAAAAATATTTTAATTTGAATATAAAATATTTTTTAATAATAACTTAATTTTTAACTGGTTTACCGTAGAAAAATTTACATCTCAGATACATACTTATCATATAAAATATTCTTTAATAATAACTTAATTTATAGCTACATATTATTGGTAGATTGATGTTTCAAAAATATATATTTAATTCATAAAAAATTACGAAGAGAAAAAAAATTATGTTAAAAGAGTTACTATAATATAAATATTTTCAACTCAAATATAATTACTTCAGTTACTCCTGGTTATTATTATTATTATTGAAAAAAAAAGACATACCGGGATTGGTTAACTTTTATTTGAAGGACTATTTTTTATAAGAAGAAAACAAAAACGTGAAGGAGTGAGTTTAAGCAAATAAAGATGTTAACTTTTTAAAATAATATTATTTATATAAGTTTTATTTTTTATTGAAGGAAATAAAATGGACTTGTCCACAAAAGGTTCCGTTAAAAAGAGGATAATAAATTTTGTGAAGTATTTTATTTTTATTTCATAATTTGGATAGTCTAATTCATATTGAAGGGAATAAATTCATTATCTACGACTTTTAGTGTACTAAAAAACTTATTACTTAACTTTTTTTCTTCAATAGCATAATTTCAACAATTTAATAATTCATTAGAGAATAATTTTCTTCTATCAAGAGATAAATTTTTGTTTTAATCATTTTATGAAATGTCTATAAATTTGATGGACAAGGGAGACATTTAAAAAAATATAGAGAACTAATTTAGATTTTTTTTAAAATATAAAGGATGAAATTAAAATAAATGTTAAAAATAAGAGACCAAATTTAAGTTAAAAAAAAAAAGAACAAATACAAGTAACCCTAAAGATAAGTGAGACTCATTTTACCAATTAATTTACACAGTAGAAAGAAAGAATAGAAGATATATGAATCACGAGCAAAGCACGTGCGTGGAATAACAGGAGAAGAGAAACAGAAATTGGGTGCGGCAGAGAGGAAGAAGGAAGGGTGGTAGATCAGTGATGAGGTTGAAGATGAGAAATCACAGTGTCTTTCTAACAATAATGGCATTTTCTCTTCTCCTCTTCTTTTCTGTTCCCTCCCAATCTGAGGTTATATCCTTAACCTCTGATACTTTTACTGATAAGGTACATCTTCCTCCAATTTCCCTTCTTTTCTTTCCCCTTTACTCCATTTTCCATTTTTAATTTTAATTTCCCAGTGATATTCTTTCCAAGCTAATTGATGTTTGCCTCTGTAGATGCAGATAGGAATATAAGTTGTTTAATTTGGGGTTTCTATGTGTGTGTCACTTTTTACAAGAGGGTTTTTTTTTTTTAATGCTATAGAATTCTCAGTTTTTTTTTTTTTTGTGGGTGTGTAGATCAAGGAGAAAGACACTGCATGGTTTGTGAAATTCTGCGTTCCCTGGTGCAAGCATTGGTGATTAACTCTTGTTTCTTTTATACGCTCTCCTACCTATACCCTAAACTTGATCTGAACCTGCTTTTTTGTATTATGTTATTGCTTGCTATCTTGTAATCTAATGTAATAATAATGTTTGCCAGTAAGAATCTGGGTTCATTGTGGGATGATTTGGGGAAGGCGATGGAAGGAGAAGATGAAATAGAGGTTGGTGAAGTGGATTGCGGCACTGAAAAATCAGTCTGTACTAAAGTTGATATCCATTCATATCCTACCTTTAAGGTTTTCTATGATGGTGAAGAAGTAGCCAAATACCAAGGTAATTTAAATCTTTTCCCTTACCAAAAGATGAACTTTATGGATTATGTTCAATTTCCCTGTTTTTTTCAACTTAGTTCTCATGATCAAGCTTGACCATTCACTCTTAATAGCACTCTGTTACCAATTATGACCTGTGGATGTTTCATGCTTACTTTATATCCCTTGCTTTCTTTCTAGTGTATAATTTGACTTGGATTAGTATTACAGAAATTATATTTTTTTTGGGCTCTTTATATATCAAATTTGGAAAAACCAAACAAGGGATCACCTCAGTCATTTCATCTATACGAACCTTCTCTGTTCATCATGAATGCAGAAATATAAATTAAAAAAAAAGTTTGGTCATTATTATGATGTCTCTAGCGTATAACCCTCAAACATACTTTCTGCTGATGAATGTAGATCCTTTCATGTGTTATATAACAATGATGATAAAAAAAGGTTGCTAGAAAGAAATAATAGGTTTGGGAAGGGAAGCAACTCTGCATCGCAGGTCTTCAATATTAGTTTTTTACACACTTGGATGCGGAGAAGATCAAACACGAAAGGTTTTTGTTGGTCTGCGAATGATTGGGAGAACAAATACTGTCATTTGTTTAATCAACAAATTCTTGTATATGGGTTTTGGGTACCCCTGTACCCTCTTATTTATATATATCTTTTTGGCTGATCAAAAAATAAAAAAAGTTTGCTAGTTATCAAAGATTGTGGTCTATGCTTCTATTGTAATAACATACGGTTGCATGTTTCCTCACAACATGTGTATCCCCATATCCTACTACCAAGTTCAGTGAATTAAAGTTTCTTTTATAGTAATAATATTCTCCCGTTTCATTTAACAGTTATTTGACTCACAGTTACTTGAAGGGACAGGCTTCTGTCTTCTGTGATGCGTGAACTACCTGTTAGCGTTGGATTTAAGCATTTTATGATTTAGTTCCATTTTATATATGCATCACTGAAGGAAAAAGATATATTTTCTTTAATTTTAAGGAGAAACAGATTCTGGTCTTTTTATCATAGATTATTTTATGGCTTATTCTTTATGTTGTTGACACTTGTAATAGCTACTCTCCTTATCCCAACCAAAACTGGGGTGAGAGTGGTAGAGATCATAATTCTGATCTTGTTCTGCATGTGGTGCAAACGGTCAGGTACAAGGGATGTTGAATCAATGAAAACCTTTGTTTTGAAAGAAGCTGAAAAGGCAGCAGCAAAAGCACAAGAGGACAGTGATAAAGAATTATGACAACTTTTGAGGTATTCTACAAAGACTCGTGCACCCTGCAGGTTTATTCTTTTATCCTCTTTGTGGAGTCTTGTAACAATATATTGCTAAAGGGAGGACTTAAAGTCTCAGATGATGGTGCTAAATCAATGTGTCTGGTTTGGCAGCCATCTTTCTTTGTGTTTTACCTGATATTTATAATTGGAGATTAGCAACAGGATATTTCTAGTGAACAAATTACCAGTGTAGGATGAATCAACTGAAAGAATAGTTAATCATGTTATCATTATGAACTATTTCACCAGTCTTTTGGTTAATTATCCCAAATTTGAAATATTTTTGCCCAGATATTCTGCATTATAATTCTACCTTTATTTTTTCATACAATAAATTAACTATACTTTTTTATGGTGTGCCAAGTTGCCAACTGATTGGTTACAGTTTCTTCTTCTCATGCAGTCATTACCTGGCTTGCAACTAGCTTACAGTGGGTGGCACACATCCCAGATTAGTAGATCTTCTTCGGGATCAGGCTGAGACATCCATTCTGCTCTGTTCTGTTTAGCATTTGTTTGTTTGACATATAGCAGTTGTGAATTAAGAACTAATTTTGTACACCACCACATTTTGTTTCTTCTATACTCCACAGAACTTTGTCTTTTGTTTACATATACTCTGCAAAACCAATAGCAGCTTGTCAACGTCCAAGTTTCAACACATTCATCAGTGACCTTCAATTAAGAAACATACTTCAGGATTTGTTCTAAATATCATTTCGTCTTTTGAATGCTCTTCATTGCATTTTATCTTATTTTTGTATGGCATAATAATCCCATCCTTTAATGACCATCTTATGTGCAAACTAAGCATTGTTGGAAAGATTTGTTGATACCACGTATGGGTGGGTGTTGAATAACTCCATGGATTTTACAGTAGAACCTTCAAAGGTAGATTATCCCCATACCGTTCAAGAACAGTAAAGCAGTGTATACTCCATTCGATTGACTCAAACATTTGATGGACATCCTTTTGCTGCTAAAATGATGGTGATGGAGTTTAGCGCTGTTAAGAAGCAAAGAAGCTACAATCTAGGTGCTATTTTGGATTTACCTTCCCCGCCAGTGTAAGTAAAAACAAAAGGGATGCAAAAATTTTAAGGTCCAAGATGTTGGAAGTAGGGAATTTAGGATGGTGCTAGCAGAAGATCTAGGTCGCCAGCATGCACCTAGATATGTAGACACCAAGTCAAATAGAAAGAGTCGTGTCAACTGTAAACTGTGGAAGGGTATGAAATCCTTAATTGCCTATATAGTAATCTAGTTATGGAAATAAAGTTTTACTAATAATAATACTAGTTATTGATACATGTTTAATGTATCTTTCAACTCTCTTTAAACATCAAATTAAAAACTTGCTTGTAAGTGAACTCAATAGAGCAATCCTAACTCAACCGAACTGGGATATGTGCCTATTTCTGTTGCTGTTTAACCCTTCCTGATTCTTCGTGTTATTGAGAGTGGAATTTGTTCGTTTCACACCAACCTCTGTTCCACTGGTAACCCAAAACAGTTCCATAGACGCGAGTCACCAACTTAAGTTGAGTTTTGGGATTTACCAAAAACAGAAGTTGAGTTTTGGGCCTAATATAACTCTTATGTCCTATAATATTGGATGTCTTTTGACATAGATGTCACAGGATTTGTCCCTTATAGTACGATAAGTTGATAACCACAATATGTCGACCCAAAAAATATATATATTTCTAATCTTAAAAAGGCTATCAAGCTGTTGATAAAGGTCACCCAGCAGTAGATCATATAATGAGACCACAACAATTATCTCTTTTTCCAAATTTTGCACGCGCGTGGAGAGGAAGTAATTTTGCCCACGATACAGCTTTGGTATTTGATATCCCTGAAATGATTTGGTGGGGTGATAGCTTTTTAATAGACTTCTCAGTCTCAAGAAACACTTATATCTTAGACGCCATCTCCACTACCATATCTATTTAGTGAGATAGCTTTTTAATAGACTATTTTATCTTAATCTGGACATTAATTTCTTTGTTATAGTGAAAATATGATACTAGGATTGTGTCCCAATAAGTGCACGAATCTTGTCAACTCCGTACATTTGGTGTTTGTGAGGACACTTGTCCACGTTGAAAAGCCCAAATATCTGTCCTTTCCAGGTTTGACTTTTCAAACTGCTTTCATGATGGGAACGTTTTAGCATCATCAACTCATTGATCATTGTCTTTTTGAGCACCAACTCGTAACTTAGATGCAGTTTGTCTCGTAATTCCTTGTTTTTTCCATTATCGAACATTGTCATACACAAAATCCTCTGCTAAACATCATTCCCAAAAGAGACAACTTTCTTTTTGGTCGATTGAAAAACCATGCTTCCATGTTTATATATATATATTAGAATTTTGTACATGCTTTTGTGTCACATGTCTACTACGCAAATTTTCATAAAATTACTAAAAAAAACTTAGATAGTTTATCAAGGAAGTTAATGAAAATATCAATATTGAACACGCATATTAAACGAATACACGAAGCACATGTAAGCATTGGTGGAAACACCAAATATCAAGAAGAAACTTTTGAGCACTCAGGGGATTTGTATTTTGATTTTGACAATAGGTGTCGGAGCTGTCTGATACAAGAAGAATAGTGTGCAACGTGGGGCTAAAATAAGTCCACCTTGTCATCCCCTTCTATGTTATAACACATATCTTTTTGATTGATATCTTTGTCTTGGTTTTTCACTTTTGAGCAAATCTTCCATGTTTCCTACTATTTCCATTAAATTGGAGCTTGTTTTCACTAGGAGGATTGTGAATTCCAAATTTAGATTCACATGCCAGGGATCTTAGCAGTACCACAGCTGACATCAGGACCCTTGAGAAATTGCCATCTTTAGCATCACCCCATCAAAAGAAACCTGTTAGTCTGATGAATTCAATATCTCAAACTGTTTCCATGAAAAATCTGAAATAGATTGGTTCTAGTGCTTTTTAGGACACAAGACAAGACAACATAAGCATTAAGCACATGCCTAAAAGGTTGAAGTCAAGAGAAAAAGGGGGAAAAACTCAAATCATTAGGCACTTACATCCCAGAGGCCAGAACCATAGAGGGCTTACTATAGTTACACAGACTCTCTCTGTAAGCACATAAAAAAGAAGGGTGGCAAATGATAGCACAAAGGAGCTGAGACCTCCAATTCTACCGGCAGGTGTCAATAATATCACCAGAGACCTACCTAGAAAATTATTTCACGGACCTAAACAACAACACTTAATCCTTATGTGCTTGTTTGGTTCTAAGTTGAGATTGTCCAATAAGAATTGGTGAAAAACAACTTTTAACTTCTTGACCAAAGAAAATCAAAAAGTATTTAAAATGACATAGAGGATTAATATTGACCATTGAATTATACTTTTAACCAAACTTCGTTTACATACACAAATAGACACGAACTTTTATATGGATCTTTTACCATTTGTGCCATTCTCGTTGGCATCTATGAGCACATAGTACACTACCAGTTTTCCATGATGAATATGAGATGCCTGCAGAAGAAGTACCATAGTAGAGTGGTTGTCAATCTAACAAGGGAAATCTGAAAGTAGACAAGGCCACTTACCTTGGCTTCCCATATTGAGAAAAAGAAAAGCTCTTCATTTTGCATATGCAAGGTTTACTATGCGGGAGATATGATGCTGGCAGGCCGTGCTCTTACCTACCCAAGAAAGGTAGGATGGATGCAAGCTACAGCGTCATCTCTCCTGCGTAGCAAACCTTGCAGTGCCATTACTACTCCTTCACTATTTTCTTGGATTAATTCTAGTTCAGTAGGCCAACCAATAATATATATATATATATATATATATATATATATATATATATATATATATGCAGCAGAATTTTCTGATTTTTCATTTGTTTATTTAGACATGTTGCACCTGGTACCATATCTATTATCTAAAGTTTCTAACCACAAAAGTGCATAGCATTACTTAATTTGTGGTCCGAATTCATGGAACTGGTATTGTACATAAATAATAGTGATGTTTGATTGATGTAGCTGACCTTTAGAAGGTTTCGCTTTATTGCTGTTGTTGCTGCAAGTGGTCTGGATTCCTCAACACTTTAGAGAAGTTCCAATTATGATGAGGTCACGGCTCTATCGTCACCTCCTTACACATCAATGTCCACACAAAAAGTTGCAGCATTCCTGCCACTCTGGTTTTGTTGACTCTTCCACTATATGGTTCTAAATTTGTAAATGCAGAATACTAGTGTTATTATTTTTGCCTTACCTTTCACTTCCATAATGTTGCATTTGGTTACGTAATCATGTCATTAATAACTGAAATTTTGTTAAGAAAATATTATAGAGCAACCTGATTTGTGTCGAATAAAAGTTTAGCTTCCTCAGTAACAGACTAACAGCTATTAGTGGCAAAGCTTAGGCTTCAGCCTGCATTTCTGGGTTTAGGATATTATGTGACAATAAAAATTCCCTTATGTAACCCAAAAAGACCCAAAATCTACGTCAAAAAGTTGTCACTGGGCTAAAATTAATATTATATAATGGATTGCATTTAACTCTCATAATTTTTATAAGTAGTATTTAATCTAAGTTTATAATCGAAATAAGATATCTTAACACTGTCCCCCAAATTTAAAACTAAACATCTGGTTTGTATTATATAAGATCATATATCTATAGATGATCCAACACTAAAAGACAATAATTGATGATAAAAATACGAGAGTATATTTCTTACCGTTGCCATTAAAAACCATCACCGATGCCATTACTCTGGTACCAATGAAGATCGCATCTAACTTATACATTTAGTCACTAGTCTCAAGTTCAAGTATTAAAAATGCAGTCATGTTAAAACTCAGTATAATTATTATCTAAAATTATCTTGACTCAATAATTTTTAATACCAATTTTTGATATCCCTTTTTTTTCTTTTTTCTACTACATTACTCATTGCATAAAGCCATGAATGTTTTGTTGACCGTATTTTGCTATTCATATTTCATAGGCCAACAGAGGACTTTCACTGTTGTCTTGTTAGAAAGTTACATCACACAGCATAGAATAGAATTGTGGTGCCATTATTCACTTACCTGTTCCAATATTATAGTTGAGAGCATTTCTTTCTTTGAGAGCGTCACTTTCGCATTTTACATCAATGTAAGTTTTTAAAATTAGTTTTATTTTTGTTAACTTTTAAATTTAGTCGTAGCTTCTTTTTTAAAAAAAAGTATAAACAAAAAAATGACTAGACAATCAAGAGCAGTGTTTTAAGTCGCATATCATTGCTGCAACTGCATATTACACATGGGTGGGTTTGTGGACTATTATGCTTTAATCATTTGGTTGGTTGAAAATTTTAAAGTTTTTAAAATTTAAATGAATCATAGATAAACTATGAATTAAATTGATAACACTAAATAATTAATTTAAATTTATCAATTAATACATCTTTTTTATCCCTTAAGTGAAAGTGTTTCCTTTCATATATAGCATTGAACACATACTTATCTCAAAAGCTTAAGTATTAGGAAAATAAAATAATAACACAAACAAAATTCAGGAAAAATGATCAATTTCATTATTAAAAATTGTTATAAAACTACTTAATATTATCACACTACGCATTTTTAGATCACATCACTTACAAATTCCTCTATGTTTTATCCGTTGTTGTTATTTCCAATTTATAGCCTACAATTTACTATAATCATTATTTTTACTTTATGAAGGAAAGTTTCTTCTTTCTCTGCCTTGTGAAAATAAAGGGTTTGACTTAGCAAGAATGCATGTCACGCAGTTTCCCCTTCTAGCTATGTCTAAAATGTCCTTACACATCCAATGATGGCCAACATTGAATTTTTACCCAAGTCAAAACCACTTTGGCTATCAAAGTGTTTCATGTACTCATCTCGCTTCATCCCAAGGTCATAGAGAAAGCGCTTCAACCATAATATTTCTTTCTCAACTTCAATTGCTTCTTTATACTTTGCCCCTATTATATGGATAAAACAACACACTTTTACAACCTTGATTGGAAAAACACAACTCTCCTTACAAAAGTTTAGCCCATTTACGTATGGTTTAGCTCTAAACTATCTTTTCCCAACTTCCTTAAATAAATACAAAATACTAACCCATTTCATAATAAAATATTGCATTCACATACTTAAATAGGATAAAAATCCTAAAGATGAAATGAATTTGGCAATTTATCAACATTAACATTTGTTATTGTTTGAACAGTGTCAATACCTAAAATCTTGGCAACACCGATGTTCCTCATCTTCACAAAGTCAATACCTAAAACTCTCCTTGGGTCTTGCTCCCTTCATAACCTTCTACTATCTCTATTAAGATGACTTTTCATCCCACAATGGTAGCATATTGGTCTCAACCCTTCTACCAACCTGCTTATTCTATCTATTAACTCACCCTTACTTTTTCTCTCACCTCTCCTACTTTGATTTTCCTTTAGTTATCTCCCCTACCTTCTATGATAATGGCTTCCCCATTGTTTATGTCATTGTCATCTTCTCTAGCTTCCTTATTGAACAAGCATTATTCACCAATAGACATAGTGAGTTTTCCATCTGAAGTCGAAATGTTGAGGGTGATCGTTAGAGTCTCCCAATTATTAAGAAAAAAACTAAGAAGTAAGGGAGTTTGCACTTCATTAAGATGTAACTCAATCGTAGACAACTAGCTTACTAGGTTCTAAAATTCACTAGTGTACTTTGTTACTTAAGTTTCACTTCATAACTTCATATTCACCAACTTTCTCATAAGGATTGTTTTATTTCATGTTGTCTTAGATTGATACATGTCCTCTAGATTCTCTATAAGGATATAAACATTAGTTTCCTCGGACAAGTAATGAGAGACACTATGATCAATCCATTATCGAATCAAGCCAATTGTTTTTCTATCATCTTCTTCCACCATGCATCTTTAATAAGATTAAGGTTCTTACCTTCATACTCTATAGGATCATAGTAGTCGTTGCAAATGTGGAAATCCTTCATTTATGGTTTCCAAAGTGTATAATTGCTAGAAGTCAGTGTAATCATGATACCAAACGAATTCTTCATTCTCCATTGCAAACAACAAGTATTAGTCAAATTTAATAAAAATGGGTAAATATATAACTTTTTAAAAAGTGCCAATAAGTTGAGTGGTTGACACATGGCAATGGTGTGTTATTGGTTTTTCACTTACATGGTAGTTAAAGTTGTTGTTTCCCACCTTGGTAATGTGATTTTTGTTGATATCTAGACATTCCATCATTCTCAAATGACTAGAAGATCTGATACCACTTGTTGAGAAAATAGAATAATAACACAAATAAAATTAGGAGAAAATAATCAGCTTCATTATTAAAAGATTGTTACAAACCTCTTTTAATGACAGATAACACTCACACCTCTTTTCGTGTTTTATCTGGTGTTGTTATTGTTGCAAATGACAACATATCTCTAATTTATAGCCTACAATTTACTAAAATTATTATCTCTATTTTATGGATGAAAAGCCTCTTCTTTCTTTATCTTTTATTTCTTTGAAAAAAAATAAAGGATTTTACTTTTCCAATTTAGCTAGAGAAATGGATGCTACATGTCAAAGAATTCTCAGTAACTCAACATTAAGCACAAAAAAAAAATTTACATCTTCAACAATTTATGATTCAGGAGTGAAATGAGTTATAACAGCCATTTACATATCTGTTTAAAGATGCTTGAAAAATAATAAAATAAATTGATTAATTATTTTTTAAATATAAACTCATGGGTGTTTTCTAGACAAAAACTAAAGGATCAATTCATTTAGACATAGAAATTACTAAAATAAATTTTGTTTTTCTGACTGAAAATCTTTTTTACTAACCTAAACACACTCACTTTAAAAGTAAATCAAATTTCTATTTTATCCTTTGTTTAAGGTTTCGATTTCATCTTATAATAAGTTTTAAAAATTTAATTCAAGTTAGTGCTTTTTTATTGGCATGTTGTTGGTAAACTTAAAGTTGTTATCTTACGCGACCTTTAAACTAATTTATTACAAATTAAATAAAAACATCAGCATATTCTTTTAGAATGTTAGAGGAACGATTCTATTTATAGGCATTTTTTCTTTTGTCAAATAATAGCCGTATAGTTAAACATTTATCAATCTTGTTACCGAAAAAACGTCTCTCAATCTCAAAAAATGACAAATTGAGACCCCTATCAAATCTTCAGGACCAAAATGAAATTTGTCATACTTTTAGTAGCAGATCGAAACCCATCTTAAATGTAAATAACCAAAATAATAAATTAACCTTAAAAATAAATCATTATATACGATAATACGACATTTTCGTTACTTAACGACAATAAATAAATCAAACTCTCGTATGATCAAATTGTAATCGCGTAAGTAATATATAATAGACATTTGATCGAGCAATTAAACACTAAACATCCAAAAAAATATTTGATCATCTAAGTCACCACATCATTTGAACTGATTTGGGAAGAGGCGGCCTCGAAGCATTCCTTAATATTTGTCCAGTGGGAATTCAGTATTATATTTTCTATTTCAGTGGGAAATAAAGGTTTTGGGGTGATTCCTCCCTCATATCAAATCACCGACCTTATGTGTTATGGAGCGAAAGGGGTATCACCTGCCAGGACACTCTGACGCTCAAGTCAATGAATATTCAAGGGAATATCGGAGCTTAAGTGTAAGTTTTAGAAGAAATGTTTTACCTTTGTTACATTGATGTGTGAGTATTTATACCTGAAGGTAGTAGAAGAGTTTTCTTCCTCTCTAAGTTTTTCATACACTGTGTAAACACTTTTTCGATCCATTGTAGAAAGACCGACATATGAAAGAGAGATGTCCAAACGACTCTACCTACTAGACGGTCACTTTGCAGGTTACTTGTTAAATACGCTGATACATAGGTCAACTTTAACCACCGGTATTGAGGAAATGACTCATACTGGGATAAGTTCTGAGACCTTTCATGTAATACCGACATACCGGTGTTGTTACACTAAACTGTGCGGATATAGGTCGTGGATGACGGATGATGGTCAAATTACCATATTGCCCATAGACCGGTATCAGGACCGGATCATCATTCATAATGAATATAAAAAATGATAAAATTTTAAAAAATAAAAAATATATAACGTTAAATTTATTGAAATATGTGACTTTATGGTTAATTAAGATTAATGATATGAAGCGTGTGATTTTTTATTTTCCTAGACAAGAATGTTATTTAATATTAACGGACGAGATGAAAGAGAAGCTTGAGAAAGGACAAACAAGTGAAAAGGCAGGGAAAATAAATTTACAGTGTTAGTGTTACAGGAAATATGTTTGTGTTGTACCTGTCATAAATGGTTCGTGGATAGGACGTGGGAGACGTCACAGAGAGAGATAGAAAGCAGAAAAAGAAGACTTTTAATGAATGAAATTGTCCTTACAAAGAAACAAATAATAATAATGCAGTCCATGTTAAACATCCATGGCCTTCCTCTCTGCCTTTCAGGGCTAATCCACCCTCTTGCTCTTTCTCATGAGTAACTTAACCACCCTCTCTTCTCTTTTCTTCTCTCTCTCTCTCTCTCTCTCTCTTTATGCTTCTTCTTCTTCTTGTAGGATGGCAGATCACGATCGTAGGAGGCAAGCCATGAGGAGGCAGAGAGAGAGAGAGGGTCTGCATGCAATTGGAAATCAAGAATTGGGTATTCAGATTAGCTTTATGGAGATCAAAGGTGAGACTCACTCCAATTTGCATGATCTGTCCCACGCTCACACTGCAAGAGCTGCTTAGCTAAACCTCGATTCACCAAAATTTCTCATTTTCTTACATTTATGTTACTCAATTAATTTCCTTTACCAAACTACATATGTGGATCTTCATCTTGTACTTATAATATCCATTATGTCAATTTTGAGTACAAGGGGTACTTAGAATTTTAAGCTTGCCTTATAAAATTGATCCAAATAGTCATAATAATCTGAGAAAATGAAAAAAATTAATTGTTAATATTATTTTTTTATGTTGTTTTGAAATAATTAAATTTTTATTAAAAAAATCTTTGGTTGATTAGTCCTGATAAACACTTAAAGTTTTTAACTCAATGATTTTAAAGATTATCCCGCGGGTTTGATCTGAACGTTGTACTTACTTTACTAAATAAGAGGATATAATAAATAAAATTTTATCGGATCCTGCAGTTGCTTTTGAATTGCAGAAAGTCCTAGTCCAGTTCCAACAATCGTATAGTGTGGTGTATGAGCAAAGGATCCGAATTTTACAGCTTTGAATTTTGGATTTTTTTTTTCTAAGAATTTTGAATTCCGGATATTGATTGCACTACCGAGAGAGTTTGTGTGAGTGTTTATGTTTATATATATTTAAGAACAAAATAAAATGTTTATAGATGATAAAACTATTATGTCTTTGTGCAACTAAAAATAAACCACTCTAATATGTACTTATTTAAAAATGGTTAATTCTAATGATAAATTAATTATACTTGACTAAAATATTTCTATAAAAAATGATTAAAAGTGTGATTATAGGATTATAAAGTAGTTAAATTAAAATTCTTGAATCACTATCCAACATCCAGAACTTCAAGGTAATAGTAGCCTTATCCAGAAGGCTGACTCTTTTACCAAAAAAAAACCGAAGGCTAACTCTCAATTAGAATCGTCAATTTAGACTATTCAGTTTGTGTGTGGGTTTTAACATGGCGAGTTAAAAAGACTAAAAAAATTTTAGGTTTTTAATATTGTTGCTTAAATTCGGTCTGTTTTAAATATATATATATATTTAACGGGTTATTTCAACTTGACTAGACTTTTAAGTTTGGACTTGATTTTAACCGAAAGTAAGTTTGGCTTCTTTTCAAACTTTTATTTTAATGATTAAACTTGTATATTTTACTAGTAATGTTAAACTGATTTGGTAAACCAAATTCATTTTGACAACTCTACTCTCAATGAGAGCATTTTAAGCATTTGAAAAAAGTTCAACCTAAAAGATTAGTCATTATGTTAGAGAGTCTCAAGGCTTAAATATCGCATTAAGTTTCATGTTGCACACAATGTCAAACTCATAACATCTACTAATATAACTCAACCCACGTGACCAAAGTAAATACTAAGAAAGGAAAAAATTTCCCTTGAAATAAGATTTCATTTCAAATTTTTTTATGTAATTAATTATTTTTAGACCAAAATATTTTTATTAATGTATAATTTTTTATTAAAATCAACATAACAATAAATTAGATACATCAATTAAATTATTTATTAAGTAAAAAGAGATTAAGTAGAGAAAGTTGAATAATAAGTCATAATCAGCTTAAAAACAATTTTAATAAACTATAATAAATTTTAAATAAATTTAATAATTTTAACTAAATTAATCAACTTTTCTAATACACGTGAATTAGCTAAAATAATCACATATTGAGTTATCTCTTCTTTCAATGAAATTTCATTAAAAAACACAAATGACATTGAAACCACCCTTACAGTATAAAAAATATATATAGTAAGAATATATTAAAAGAGTGATACACATTGCTGCATATTATTTCAGTCAAAACTTGCTCACTTAACAAGAATATTGAGACCCAAACATCAAAAGGAAAATAAAAAAGACCGAAACAAGCATCAATTCTCAAAACTGATGGAGTACCACACATAGACCGACAACTGAACCTTAATGGATAAACACACTAAAAAAGAGAGGGGAAATTCACATATAGTGGAAAAAGAACCTACCATATTGGAGGAAAGCCTCCCCTTAACGGAAGATTTTCATTTTACTACTTTTATTTATTTAATATTTTAATTTTTATTCAATAATTTTTGTTTAACATTTACTTTTGATATTTTTTATATTTGAGTTTCTCTGACTGATATAAAGTTCTACAGGATGAGAAATAAAAATTAAAATTTTTCATTTATAACTATCATAAAAATTTTCATTTATAAGTATCATTAATGCTCACATGTATTGATTTGTAAGTAATCTTTGTATAATTTCTAATAAAACAAAGTTGTATAGGTTAGACAAACTTCGTATACATTTATAACTTTTATGATATTTTAAAAAGAGGTTCGAACATTTTACTTTAGAACTTACACAAGTTGGTGCGGATCATTTTAACCTTTTTAAAAATAAGTTATCATACAAGAAAAGCCAGGTAAAAATTTAAAATATTTGATATATATAAATTATAGAAAAGACTTTATTAAAAGATACAAAACTCATTTACATAATTTTTACATCTAGAAAAGATTGCTCTTCAGTTACCAATTTAAAATATATTTGATTGAATAATAAAAATAATGAATTATCACAAACCAAATTTATATGATTAGGTTGACTGACAATTTTTTTAGGCAAAGTTTATGTTTAGAAAAATGTATAATCCATCAAAAATACTATTTAGATATGCGTGCCGTGATTTCTAGTATGTGATCAACCTAAATTTCAATGAAAAATTTCTTAAAGACAACTTCAAAGGAGAGTGAAAACCATATATAAGCATATGCAAAATAAACGAAATAAATTGTTGAGTGAAAGAAAAACACAGAATTTGCTAAAAATAAAATTTTATTTAAATTCAGAATGACAAAACGTAACATAACCAGAAGCAACCCACAGACACCAACATTAAGCAAAAACAAAACCCATTAATATGTGTAACCTCGCCACCGTCTATCAAGCACCCAATTCTGTGACCAGCAACCCAACAGACATTGCAAAAGACAACGACACAAAAAAAATACGAAGAAATCAAAACAACCACTGAAAAGATGAATTCTTAACGCGGAAAACTCAGGATGAACCAGCAGGGTTCATTTTCCACTTTTCTTTATAGCAGACTTGGTCTGCTTGGCACTAGTTGCTTCCTTCTTTTCCACATTCTTGATGACTCCAACAGCCACAGTTTGACGCATGTCCCTCACAGCAAACCTCCCAAGTGGAGGGTACTGAGCGAACGTCTCAACAACCATAGGCTTGGTGGGAACCATCTTCACCATCCCTGCATCACCATTCTTCAAAAACTTTGGCTCCTTCTCAAGCTCTTTACCCGATCGCCTATCAATCTTTGTCAGCAACTCAGCAAACTTAACAGCAATGTGTGAAGTGTGGCAATCAAGCACCGGTGCATACCCATTACCAATCTGACCAGGGTGGTTCATTATAATAACCTGAGACGTAAAACTTGCAGCTTCCTTTGCAGGATCATCCTTAGAATTAGAAGCAACAAAACCACGTTTCAATTCCTTAACAGCAACGTTCTTAACATTGAAACCAACATTGTCCCCAGGAACAGCCTCCGGAAGAGACTCATGGTGCATCTCCACTGACTTAACCTCAGTGGATAACCCAGTGGGGCCAAAAGTCACAACCATACCAGGTTTTAGCACCCCTGTTTCAACACGGCCAACAGGAACAGTGCCAATGCCACCAATCTTGTAAACATCTTGAAGTGGCAATCGTAAAGGCTTATCAGATGGCCTTTTCGGCTCGTTAATTTGATCCAAAGCCTCAAGCAATGTAGGTCCCTTGTACCAATCAAGATTGGTTGATCTCTCGATCATGTTGTCCCCTTCAAATCCAGAAATCGGCACAAAGGGAATCTTCTCAGGGTTGTATCCGACCTTCTTCAAATACGATGAAACCTCCTTCACAATTTCATCATATCTCGCCTTTGAATACTTTGGAGTCGTTGCATCCATCTACATATCAAACACATGTATCATTTTTAACCCCATGTATCAAGATTAGCCATCAAAAATGTTATTAGGATTCAAATTTAGATTCTCATCCATACCAAGTTCAAATTAAACATTTGTATATACGTCAAATTAATTACTTAGGCCCTAAATTTAAATCTATACTAAAAAAATTTTGTTATTAGTTTTTATACAGATCCTCATGGGTAATTAAACTTACAAGTTACATCATCCTTTAATAACAAACAAAGGGCAACAATAGACCAATTTGTAAATTTTGTTACACATAAACCTGAAATTTTAAAATATAAAGACTAATTCATAAATAAACGGATCAAATAATTATTTAAAATTAAATGAAATATTCATATTACCTTGTTGCAACAACATATCATTTGCTTAACACCAAGAGTGAAAGCAAGGAGGGCATGTTCGCGTGTTTGACCATCTTTGGAAATCCCAGCTTCGAAACCACCGGTGGTGGAATCAATGATCAAGACGGCACAATCGGCTTGGCTAGTACCGGTGATCATGTTCTTGATGAAATCACGGTGACCAGGCGCATCAATGACGGTGCAATAGTATTTGGTGGTTTCGAACTTCCACAATGCAATGTCGATGGTGATTCCACGTTCACGCTCGGCTTTGAGCTTGTCCAAAACCCAGGCGTATTTGAATGAACGCTTGTTCATCTCCGCAGCCTCTTTCTCGAACCTCTCGATCACGCGCTTGTCGATTCCTCCGAGCTTGTAAATCAAATGACCGGTTGTTGTGGATTTCCCGGAGTCCACGTGGCCAATCACCACGATGTTAATGTGAACCTTTTCTTTACCCATCCCTTCTCGCGTTTACGAAAACAAGCTGCGATAAACACTATCGTCAGAGACCTTGCATTCTAATAGTGTTATTCTTTTCGACGATCATAAGAGAAATAGAAATTGCAGAAAGAAAAACAAGAAAAAGAGCAAGAAAATGCTTCACCTTAGAATTAGAAGGCCTCAAAGAAAGTAATGGCAACGAGAGAGCGAGAGCGAGCGAGTGAGTGAAGAAAAAGGCTTGGTGGCGGAGATACTTATAGTGAAGAGTCCATTCTATTCAGGGTTTTGCTCATATCTTTAATTCAACATAATAATTATTTAATTTGTTCATATCTTTAAATTAAATTTTAAAATAATTAAACACCTCCGTAATTCTTTCGTGAACCACAAGTTAAACAATTAAATATCAAGTTATATATTTTTTTAATTAAAAAATCGTTACCCAATAAAGGTAGATAAATATAAAAACATTAGTGTTTTAGCTTTCTTAATTTTAAATTGATAAAATAATCTCAATTTTAATGGGAAAATAATATTTCTCATTCTCTTCCCTAGGATAGAAAATTTAGTATTAAAATTTAAAGATTCTGTCACAAAAAATATTATTATAAAAAATAATTATTTCAAATCCTCCGTATCTAGTCTAATAAAATATAGATAACAAAGTGAATATTATACATGGAGACATAACAAATAAAAACGTATAAACTTAAATAAATGAAAAGATAATATAAATGTGTGATTTTATTGAATATTATATTATCATGAGAATAATTTTAAACTTTTAAGAAGGTTCTAACAGAAATTTGATTTTCGGCTCATCTCTATAAATAGATATGTTGGTTGTGTTTAATATAAAAATATTATTGACTTTTCATGTATTCTTTAGGTATAGATTTTTATTAAATTTATACAGATTTTAAAATTATTTATGTCATTAGATCATTTGATGTAATTATATATAAGAATAATTATCATAGAGAACCTAATAATGTCGCAAATGTATTGGTCATATACCTTCTAATTAAGAATTAGGATTAGTCCTTCTTAAATCACCTCTAAGAGGTGTTGGGAATTTAAGTTCCAGGATTATATCTCTTTAGTTGATTAGTAATAATTAGGCATAGCCTCTATCTATTTTCAAAATCATATAAAAAAATTTTGAATCAATATCCATTCAGAATTTTATGTGTTTTTACATACATCCTTATTTTTACCTTTTATCTTACAAAAGTATGAGCAACTCACTACTTTTTCCTCTTAAATTGAAGGGTATTTATATATCCCTCTTATCTACGAAGATCTTTAGTAAAATTAAAAATAATATTAATGATTGATTGTAACATTATGAATTTTAAAGTTTTGGATAAAAATTAATTTCTACTAATTGAAGGGTAAACTAATTTCAATAACTATAAGTTCAAATTAGTTGGATTATTACATTAAACAATTCAATATCTAAAATCTCAATTTAATTTTTTATTCATAAAAATTACTATTCCAACTAATAATAATTCTTTTTCTAATCTTCTCCTCTTTCATGTGCGTAAGCTGATTTCCCTTGGTAGGATACAATCTCATTCTTCTTCCTCCTCAATTCCTTCATTCCACCGTGTTTCTTTCCTCCAAATTGTGTTAATCAAATTCGTCCTTGCTAATCTGTAGGTACACATTTCCAATTATGTTCTCCTTATTTCTTACTCCTCACGGGTTTTCCTTTGCATGTGTCAACTTTAATTCTTCATCCCCCTTTTAGCAACTGCCGTGAGCCACCATGACTGCTCCTTGAAGCTTGGAAGCATGGTTCGTGTAAATCAAAGCTTGGAAGGTGAGGAACCATTGCCCTCTCTCATTCATCATTCACGGCCATGGATGAATATGTATGCAAAAACTAAAATCCCATGTGCATGTTGTTAAATAGTTGTTTACGGAGTTATCTCGAAGCAAATTGAAGTAGGTCCTTATGTGTTGGAGCTTTGTAAAGGTCGTGAGGTAAAGGAATTACTTGTTCTTCTAAATTTCAACAAAGGGGTAGTATCCATTTAGTACAAGTGTTGAATTCCTTATGCGGTTGTTGATGGGCAGCGTTGCGGTGTTGTTGCGGATGTCAAACATTGCGGCTAATAAAGCCACTTTTATGGCTGCTGCTGTTATTATTATAATAGCATAAAATGCAGTGAAGGCAACTTGCAAAGAAAAATTGCAAATTTAATTTGGCCACTGATTGATGCAAGCTGTATTTGAACAATCACAGCTAAAACTTTATTAGATTCTAGTGTGCTCAATTGCCTATAAATATGAGTGTTTCATCAATTGCAAAATCACACCACTACAAGCTTCAAGTAAAGCTTGTATTTAGAGAAAGAAAGAAAATAATATTTTCTTGTGATGTTTTCTCAGTGAGTGTATTCTCTTATTTTTTTAAGAGAGAGTGTCATTGTTCTCTCTAAATAAATTAGAGAGAAGTTGTAATATTTCTTTCACTTAGTGAAAATATTTCTTTAGCCTTGCCCGTGGTTTTTCCCTTATCTGTTGATGGTTTTTCACGTAAAATATTGTGTGTCCAGTTCCTCTTTTCTCATATTTATTTTAGCTATGTGATATTATCCTGATACTCGAGTACCTAACAGTGGTATCAGAGCCACTTGTTGCTGATTGCGGTACTATTCATGAGTATTATTCACTTAGTACTATTCCTAAGTACTATTCATAGTTACTATTCATACTTGTGGTTGTATACTTTTGCAGTGATTGTTAACGTATACTGGACTTATTCTGGTGTACAGTAAAATATACAATATTGTTCACGTATACTATACTATTAGTTATTAAAAATGGCAGTGAAATTTGAGATTGAGAAATTCAGTGGGAGTAACTTCTCCCTGTGAAAGTTGAAGATAAAGGCAATTTTGAGAAAAGAAAATTGCTCGGTGGCAATTGAAGGTAGACTCGCTGGTATAACCGATGAAAAGTGGAAAGAGATGGATGACAACATTGTTTCCACCTTGCACTTAGCAATGGCGGATTCAATTTTGTCAAGTATTGTAGAAAAGGAAACTGCAAAGGAGATCTGAGATACCCTCATCAAACTGTATGAGGTGAAATCACTTCACAATAGAATATTTTTTAAGGGGAGGTTATATACACTTCGGATGAGTGAGCCCACATCAGTGACAAACGACATCAACAATTTAAATACGTTGTTTGCTCAGCTTACAGCGTTAGACTTTTCAATACCAGAAAATGAGCATGCTGAACTTCTGCTTTAGAGTTTGTCAGATTCCTATAATCAACTCATCATCAATATAACAAATAATAATATTGTTGGTTGCTTGCACTTTGATGATGTCGTTAGAGCTATTCTTGAAGAAGAATCCAAACACAAAAATAAAGAAGATAGTAAAGAAAGTTCAAAGCAAGCGGAAGCCTTGTCGATGACGATAGGAAGATTAACGGAGTGTGGCCTCAGTGGGAACCAGAATCATGGCAAATCAAAGTCTCAAAGATGGAAGAACTTTAAATACTACAATTGTGGCATAAAAGGGCATTTGAAGAAAGATTGTTGGTATAACAAGAAAAATCTGGAGAAATATTCTGGAGCAAGTACATCTTAAGGGTGTGTTGCTAGTACCTCTGATGATGGAGAAATTTTGTATAGCGAAGCCGCTATTGGTTCTAAAGGCAAGAGACAGCTCACCGGATGTATGGATAATGGATTTGAGAGCAATATGGAACATGACTTCACAACGAGATTGGTTTTGCACTTATGAACCTATCTCAGAAGGATCCATGTTCATGGGAAATGATAATTCTTTGGAAATTGTTGGAGTTGGTATTGTCAAAATAAAAATGTATGATGGTACTATTTGCATAATTCAGGGAGTACGCCACGTGAAGGGATTGAAGAAAAATCTTTTGTCCATTGGGCAATTAGATAACCTTAGTTGCAAGACCCATATTGAAAGAGGGATCTTGGAAGTGGTGAAAGGGGCTCTAGTAGTGATAAAAACAGAGAAGATCGCTGCTAATCTATACATGCTTTTGGGAGATACCCTACAGGTGGCGGATGCATTAGTTACTTCTACCAATCAAGAAAAAACAATGATGATGTGGCATCGTAAACTGGGCTATATGTCGGAATGTGGTTTTAAGATTCTTGCAGAAGGTAATCTCCTTCACGAGCTCAAATCGATAAATTTACCTTTCTGTGAGCATTGTGTGACTAGTAAGCAGCATAGATTGAAATTTGATAAGTCTACTGCTAGAAGAAACATATATTAGACTTGATTCATTCTTATGTGTGGGAGTTACCAGAAATGTACCTGGGAGGAGTAAAATATTTTGTATCTTTTATTGATGATCATTCCAGGAGATTATGGGTGTACCCAATCAAGAAGAAGTCTGATGTGTTTCTAGTATTTAAGAAGTTCAAAGCATAAGTGGAGCTTGAAACTAGTAAGAAAATTAAGTGCTTGAGGGCAAATAATGGAGAAGGATATACAGATGGTGAATTTATGGCATTTTGCAAGAAAGAGGGTATTCAAAAATAATTCACAGTGCTGCATATGCCTCAGCAAAATGGTGTACCAGAGCGAATGAATAGAACTTTCCTATGTTGAAGACTGCAGGTCTAATCAAGTCTTTCTGGGCAGAAGCAGTCAAAACTACCTGTTATGTGATAAATCGGTCACCATTAACTGCTATTGGTCTTAAGACACCAATAGAGGTATAGAAAGGAAAACCAGTAGATTATTCTTCTCTACATGTATTTGGTTGTTGACAGGGCCTGCAAGCGCACGGGTTATGTCGCGTAATATAAAAGATTATCGTCTCCACAAGGACTATGTTCAAAGTACCAGCATATTGAAATTTAATTATTCACACAATTGATTTTTAATGTTTTTGTAAAATAAAACACAAATTAAAAATAAATTTAGAAACAAAATTTACTTGACACTTAAAAAATCAGAGTTGAGAGTATCTTGGGATTTCGGGGGATCAAGACTCTATTTTATGTTAATGAATTTTAACTTTTCATAAATAAGAATCAAATTAAGTTTTCCAAGGCGGATTTTCCTTAAGCTAATTAATATGTTCCTCTCGGAATCTTATTAATGTACCTAACCTATGGAAAGCGCTGCTTAATCCTTAGAAAAGGCCCATTATCGTTTTGTGAAAATCCCTTATTTATTCCCTAAAAGATTTTGATTACTTTCACGGTTTTACCGAGGTCACAAAAAGTATTTCAAAACCTTAGGCTTAGTTCAAAAACTTTCCAGTAACAATAAATCTCTCGATTCTATTAATTACTTAAACTTACTAATATACCCGCAAGTATACAGTTTTATCACTTAGGTTCTTGTTAGGAATCACTAAGAACATTGAGCAGTTTTTGAACTAAATGGAAAACAGAAATTTATTTAATTCAAAGTCAAAATAACATTATCATAAAATATTATTACACCCCCTTCATCCCAAGATAATTAATTTAGTTACTCATGAAATAATTCAAATTCATATACATGATGGAAAAATAAAACATACAAGACATGGTAAAAATAAAGACTTACGGGTTTCTCCAATAGCTCAAAATAATTTTACCACTGTATTTCCTTGTTGCAATATTCCTCCACCAATTACAAATTGGAACACTCAATTTCACAATCCTCACAACTCTTCCACAAAATAAAAGAAAGAAAAAGAAAATAAAAAGAGAAAGAAACGGGACAGAGAAAGAAAACACAGGAAAAGAAAACGAAAAAGAAAGAAAACGAAAAAGAAAGAAAACGAAAGAGAAAGAGAAAGAAAAGAAAGGAATGAAGCTGATGAAGAATGGGATATCAAAAGCGATCCACCAATGGCTTCAGACCTCCCCCTTATTTATAGAAATCTGGACGTCAATAATCATGGGGAACGGCGGCTAGTGGGACTTCTCTTCTTTTGTCTTCTCGTCAGTCGCCCCACAAGATCAATAAATCAACTTGGATGGTGCGTTGGTGTGTGATGGAGAAACAGCCTGGACCTCGATAACCATAGGGAACGGCGGCTAGTGGGATTTTCTTATTATTTTCTCTTTTGTTTGGTTGTCATCCGCCCCCTCATAATTCAAGGATCCACTTGGATAGTGGGAATTCAAGTCAGCATGGGCAATCGGTGGAAATATGGAACCGGCGTTCTCCTTATGACTCGGATTAGTGCCTCAGTCAGTATCCATCCTCGATGGGAGTTAATCCGAGTGGAACAGGTGCTCTCAGTGGGAATTAATCCGAGCGGAACAGGTGCTCTCATATATAAAAAACTGAGTGAAAGCTTTAATTCATAGATTATTGACTCGGAAATTTCTTTCCGAGGAGCATTCATCAGGACCTCTGTTCATTCGGAATTGCTTCACTCGGTGTTGCTTTGTCTGAAAATGTCACTGCTTTGAAGCATTCATTCGGAATTACTTCAATCGGAGGTGCTTTGCTCAGAACTTGTTTCTGTTTAAAGCACTCGACCGGAATTGCTTCACTGATTGAAACATTCATTCGGAATTGTTTCAAAAGTGACTCACTCGGAGATCAAGAAGTCTTCATTTAAAATTGATTCAATCAGCACCTTCAAAATGTTTCACTTGGCTATGTCTCTGGCCGACAAGCTCCTTCAAAGTCGAAACCATTTAAAATTCATTCGCTCGGGAATTCTTCACTTGAATACCTCAGCCCGAGAGGTATTCCTTCAAAGTCCTTTTCACCCGGAAGCACATCACTGGAATTGAACCACTCGGAGAAACCTTGCTCAGATATATTGCTTGGGAGTAATTCAGTCGAGAACGACCCTTTCTTCGCTCCTTGAAATGATCCACTTGGACATATTCATCTGAAGTCCGACTTGCTCTTCACTCAGAATGGCCTCAATCGTCAAGCAACCCATTCGGACGTATTCACTCGGGAGTCGGCCTTGCTTTTCACTCAGAAATTTGGAACTTGAGAGAATCTGGCCGATAGAAGCTTTTTCCAGGTCAGAGCTCTGCTTTGCTTGGAATACATCTCTCGACCCCAAACCACTCGAAAGTGCCTTCCTCGGAGACATATCACTCGGGGTTACTTTGAAACTTTAGAGAGTCTGCCCGAAAGAGATTCATTCCCGGTCGGACCTTTTCCTTGCTTGAAATGCCATCTTTTCCGAAACACACCACTCGGAAAGGCCTTGCCTGACAAGTGTTCTTCCGAAGTTCAGAGTTTTTTCATTCAGAATCAACTCACTCGGGAAACCTCTACTCGGAAACAATTTTGCCCAGAAAAAGCACTTGTCCCCAAATCAGACTCGCTTTAATCCGTAATCCTTCACTCGGACGTATATCTTTAGGCGGTATTTATTCAAAGTCAATCCCTTTTTCACTCAGAGTGGCTGCAGTCGGGAATCTTCCACTCGGATTTAACCCGAACCAGGAAGTATTCCTTCAAGGTCAGCCATTTTTCACTCGGAATGGCTTTGATCAGGAATCATCCACTCGGATTTACCTCCAACCGGGAAATATTCACTCAAAGTCAGCCATTTTTCATTTGGAGGCACCTCCTTCGGGAATCTTCCACTCGGAAACACCCTACTCGGAAATGATCATTCCGAGTCATCCTACTCGGAAATGATCATTCTGAGTCAGAATTCAGTCTTCTCAGAATTCTTTTCACTTGGGCCGAGCCCATTTTCATGCTTTTGTTGCTCTTTTTTCACCGGGGCTTGTTCTTCTTGTTTCTTTATCATTTGATGGTCGTTTTTCTCTTGTTATTGACCCTTGGATTATCTTTGTACTTGTTCCTTAATTTTATTAATTTCTGCAAAATAAAATACACAAGTAGAATATAGTGGAAAGAAAGCGAAAATCACAAAAATTAAGGAAATACAGTGCATAATGATTAAAATCCTAAGCAAACTAAATTTAATTTATTGTGTTATAAAACACTTATCAGTTGTCATGTGTATGTAATGTACAACACCCAGGAAAGAACAAAGTTGGATCCAAAATCCAGGAAATGCATATTCTTGGGCTATGATGACGGTGTTAAGGGGTATCGCCTGTGGGATCTCACTGCCCATAAGGTTATTGTTAGTAGAGATATAACTTTTGTAGATAATGATATGCAAGGTAAGAAGAAAAATGAGAGCACTTCTAAAGAAGTTACTACTGTCCAGATAGATGAAAGGTCTGGAGAATATGATTCTTCTGAAGTAAAATTGGAGCACGAAGAACAAGAACCAGATGAGACCAACGATGTAGAAGTTCAACGATCAATAAGTCAAATAAGGAAACCATCTTGGCACTCAGACTATATGATGGAAAGCCATGATGCATACTATCTTCTAACAGAAAAACGAGAATCGTCAACCTTTTAGGAGGTTGTGAGCAGTTGAGATGCTTCTCTGTGGATTGCAGCAATGCAGGAAGAAATAGAAGCCTTACATAGAAATCAAACATGGGAGCTTGTAATGTAACATCCCTATGTTTTCTATTCATAAGTTTGGATATTTAATAAAGTAAGTTTATTATAAGATGTAAAATTAAAATAAAAAGGGAATTTTTGATTTGGGACCTGACGCGTAGCGTCAGTGGGACGCGTAGCGTCAGGGTAAAATTTGACGTGTAGTGTCAGTGGGACGCGTAGCATCAATATAAAAATTTAGACTTGACGCGTAGCGTCAGGGGGACGCGTAGCGTCAGAGTCGCGGGCAGAATAAAGACCCAAGATGACAGCCCGCAAAGCAGAAGTTAAAAACATAAGTTTTGGGGTTCTTCTTCTTCTCTCTTTTCCCTACGACAATTAAAGGCCAACAAGAGGTTGGAATCTGAAATTAATTGCGGATTAGAGGTAAGAAACTTAAGATTAACGTATGGGATCTTTCAATTTTGAATTCCATGGAGATTTTCTATCTTTATCCATTTTTGGGGAAAACAAGGGAACTTTGAATTTTAAGATTCTAAACCGATTAAAAGTTTCCTTATGGTGTTCAAAAGAAGGATTGAGTGACGAATTTGAATTCCGCTTTATATAGGTTGTGAACGGGCCGTTGAAAGATTAGCGGAAAAAGGGGTTTCTCAGAAAACTTGTGGTTTCAGTTGTGATTTACACTTCTTGACTGATATGCAGGTTATTGCATTGACATGATAATGATATGATTAAAACAATGAATTGTAAAATGATTTGGTTAAGCACGGATGCTTATAATTAATTCATCTCGATGTTGTGAGATATTTATTATGATGTGAACATAATGAATTTATGATGGATTATGATATGTTTGGTTCATATGAGGAAACTTTAGTGGACCGATAACCCAGGCAGGAGAATGAGATTCTCCAGGTGATATCAACTCTGATTATGTAGTGGTATCATTTTTGTGATTGATACTCACCCTTACTTTATGTTCACAGTGAATGAACCCAAGGATGTTGCGGATGCTGCGGAAACCAGTACAAAGTGAGCAAGGAGTAATGCCAGAGGAGTTTGGGATGTATATTTTATATATATTCATATGTGAATATGTTATCTTGTAGACTTGCAGTAGTATGTGTTGCTGTTATTTGTTTGTGATGACTAATGGCACTGAGCCATTGGTATATATAAAGAGATATGTATGTAAATCTGTGGGAATGTGAACTTATGCATAGTATAATATGTTTGTGGTCTGAGTGATGTGATTATGTAATGGCATTGAGCCATTAGATATTGTGCATGTGTGATGACCAGGTACTGTTGGATGATTATAGTTATGGCACAGAGTCATACTGTAGTAAATCATACATTATAGGCAGGTTTTATGGATGTATGTGTGCTAAATTGGCTGCCTGAAATGATTGAATGTTATATTGATGACTCAAATAGATTTAGAGATTTGAACTAGAAGCCATCCCTATGACTTTGAGAAACTGGATAGGTGAATTTGAGTTTTGGTGAGTTTCAATACCTTTGTAAGGTATCAATAGGTTCATAAGAATATTTAAAATTGGTATACATTGGTTTTAGATCATTTAAGAATCATTTAGGGTGTTTGGTGCAAGAGTGTTGCACATAAAATGGTTAAGTTATATTTCGCGCATAACTTGAGCATATGTTGGAATCTTGGCGAATGAACATCGCCAATAGTTTCAGAATGGGGAAAACATATGGACCATGAAGTTTCGTGGCAATTGAACCTGAAATGAGCTAATTGGATAAGTTAGTAGTTGGCCAAAAGGCCTAAATTGTGTGACAGCATCAGGTGCTGTCACTGGTAAGCCCACGCGTAGCGTCAGTTTGGCGCTCAGTGCCAGGGCTGCGAATGTACGCTCACGCCTAGCGTGGGGTTGGTGCGCAGCGTTAGACCCCTGTTTCAGGTTTTGAGTTTTCTTTAATTTAAATGATTTTGAGGATTATAAATTGTTTATTTAAACTATAATTTGGGTAATTTTTTTTAAGATACATTTTTTTATTGTGATGTAATTTAATTATTAGAAACGTGAAAAAAAATTATTGTGAAAATCAATAAATTGGGTAAAAATAAATATTATTTAAGGAGGGATGTCACAATTGGTATCAGAGCAAGATTATTCAGGATTGTAAACCTTATGGGTAGAAATGGTAGAAAGTAGTGAGATTTGTTTATGTATTCATTTGTATGGATGGAATTGTATATGTGTGAAAGTGAATTTTCAGGAATCCTGGCATTGTGCTCACTGGTTATCCGTTAGCCGCACTTCCTGATATTGAGGTATTGATTCTGGACTATGTTCAATTTGTTTGAGTATTAATGGTGTGTTATGTTAATTGTAGAATGGCTAGTACTTCTAATTCAACCCCTAAGGGTGACTTCTTAGAAAAGTTTTCTCAGCTGATGGGAAGGGCTGAATCTGGCCCAACCCTTGATAAATTTTTAAAGCGTAATCCCTCAGTGTATAAAGGTGGACGTGATTATGATGGAGCTTATATTTGGCTCAGGGAAATGGAACAAATGTTTGATTATTTTGAATGTACTGAGGAACAAAAAGTGGTATTCTCTACTTATCAGTTGTGTGATGAAGCTAGGGTCTGGTGGACACGTGCCAAACTTCAGATGATCAATGCTAATGAGGCCTTAAACTGGGTTAATTTTAAAAAGAGGTTTTTGGCAAAATACTTTCCTGACAATTATAAAACTAGAAAAGAGATGGAATTCTTACATCTTGAACAGGGAAGGATGTCTGTAGCTGAATATACAGCTAAATTTGATGAGCTATGTGACTTTTATTATCATTTTTCCTTAGAAGGTACTGAAAGTAACAAAAGTGCTAAGTATGAGTCTGGTTTGAGAATAGAGCTTCGTACTGCTATTGTACCTTTGGGGATTAGGGACTATGCTGAACTTGTTAATAAAGCATAATTGACTGAAAATGTTCAGATGCAGAGGATTTCTTTCAGAAAAGATAAATCTCAGTTGAGAATTAAAGGAGTTGAATTTAAAAAGCAGAGATTTAGTCGAAGTGGATCTTCTTCTTCATCTTCTTCTCCAGTTAGAGGTCGAGGCAGTACTCGTCCTGATAATCGAGTTTGTTTTAAATGTGGCGGAGAAGGACATTTGGCTAGAAACTGTAGATTTGAATTGCCTATATGTTATCATTGTGGTCAGACTGGGCATCTTAGGCCCGATTGTCCTATGAGGCAGCACAAGAATGTACAAGGGGTAGGGGTTTTACTCCCGCGAATCAGGGCGGTAAGTTTCAGAGAGGTGGACGTAGTGGGGCTCGAGGAGGCCCAATCCGACAATCTGATACCACACAGTCTGCTAGTGCTCAGAATGTTATTACTGGGAGAGTGTTTGCTTTTGATGCTTCTGATGCCATTCATCATGATCAACTAGTGCACAGTAAGTGTTCTCTTTTTGGTAATCTTGTAGATGTGATATATGATTATGGAGCTACACATTCGTTTATTGCTGAAAGTTGTGCTAGAGACCTTGAATTGCCTATGGTATTGATGAATAATGCTATAATTGTATCCACACCGACTGGTTCCAAGGTTAAGACTATGACTATGTGTGAAGGAGTAAATTTATCCATTGAAGGTCGAACTTTCAATGCAAATTTAATCTGTATGCCCTTGAAAAATCTAGATATTATTTTGGGAATGGATTGGTTGTCTGCCAATCAGGTTCTGGTGGATTGTTATCGTAAAGTGGTGGTTTTTCCTGTCGAATCCACTCCTAATGATTTGGTATGTTGATATTTCTTTTTGTTATTATTATTTTACAAGGATATGTAATTTGATTCTTGTTGATATACCTGTTGTAAGTGAATTTTCGGATGTGTTTCCGGAAGATATTCCTGGGTTGCCTCCAAACCGGGAAATTGATTTTGTGATTGACTTAGTTTTGGGTGCCGAGCCAGTGTCAGTGCACCGTATCGTATGTCATATATAGAGTTAACTGAGGTGAAAAAGCAAGTTGAGGAACTGTTAAGTAAAGGTTTTATTAGACCTAGTGCTTCTCCTTGGGGTGCTCCTGTACTATTGGTATGAAAGAAAGATGGGAGTATGAGAATGTGTAATGACTACCATCAGTTAAATAAATTGACAGTTAAAAATAAATATCCTTTACCAAGGATTGATGATTTACTTGACCAGTTACGGGGCGCATGTATCTTTTCTAAGATTGACTTATGATCCGGATATCATCAGATTAGAGTAAAACCTGAGGATATTCCGAAAACCGCTTTTCGAACAAGATACGGTCATTATGAGTATGTGGTGATGCCATTTGGAGTTACTAATGCTCTGGCGATATTCATGAGTTATATGAATCGAATCTTTCATCCTTTCTTGGATCAGTTTGTAGTAGTGTTTATTGATGATATACTAGTATATTCAAGATCCGAGGGTGAACATGTTCAGCATCTCCGCATTGTTCTACAGATTTTGCGAGAAAGGCAGTTATATGTAAAATTGTCAAAATGTGAATTCTGGGTTAAAAGTATTCAGTTCTTGGGGCATGTAATTTCTAGTGATGGAGTTTTTGTTGATCCTTCCAAGACAATTGTAGTTATGAATTGGGAGAGACCCAAATCTATTACTGAGATTCGAAGCTTTCTTGGTTTAGCTGGGTATTACCGGCGTTTCATAGAAGGTTTCTCTCATATTGCACTTCCTATGACCAAATTAACTAGGAAAGGATGTCCTTTTGTTTGGACTGATGAATGTGAACAAAGTTTTAATGAATTGAAAAAGAAATTGACTTCTGCCCCTGTACTTGCTTTACCTGATGTGACCAGAGAATTTGTTGTATATTGTGATGCCTCTAAATCTGGCTAGGGGGTGTGTTAATACAAGAAGATAGAGTTATAGCCTATGCTTCTAGGCAGTTGAGGCTTCATGAGAAGAATTATCCTACTCACGACCTAGAGTTAGCGGCGGTTGTATTTGTATTGAAAATTTGGAGACATTATCTTTATGGCTCCCGTTTTGTTATGTTTAGTGATTATAAAAGTTTGAAGTACTTATTCGATCAAAAAGAATTGAATATGAGGCAGAGGCGGTGGATGGAATATTTAAAAGATTATGATTTTGAATTAAAATACCATCCGGGCAAAGCAAATGTGGTTGCCGATGCTTTGAGCAGGAAATCTCTTCATATTGCATCTTTAATGATAGAGGAATATAAATTGCTAGAGAGTTTTCGTGATATGCATCTAGCTGTAGTAGTTCATTCTCCTGATTTTATGCTAATTGGGATGTTAAAAATTACTAATGAGTTTTTAAAATCTCTATCTGAATGTCAAGGGAATGATACTGATGTAAAACAGTTGATTGATGCCCAAGATCGGGGCAAGAATCTACCTTTGAATAAAGATTCTAATGGGCTGTGGCGGTTTAAGAACTGTATTATAGTACCCTCCGATGGTGAATTTTGAACACAGATTCTATCAGAGGCTCATAAGAGTTCATTAAGTATTCATCCAGGTGTGACGAAAATGTATCAAGACTTACGACAACAGTTTTGGTGGCCGGGGATGAAGAAAATGATAGTTGAATATGTGGCATCCTGTGTAGTGTGCTTAAAGTCTAAAGTGGAGCATCAGAAACCTTCAGGGTTAGCACAACCACTTGATATTCCGATATGGAAATGGGATGGTATCTCTATGGACTTCGTATCGGGTTTGCCTCGTTCTCGTGCTGGATGTGATGCTATATGGGTTATTGTTGATCGATTAACGAAGAGTGCTTATTTTCTTGCTATTAATATGAAATGGACTTTGGAAAAGCTTGCTAATATTTATGTGAAAGAAATTATAAGGTTGCATGGTGTACCCTCCAGTATTGTGTCAGATCGTGATCCTCGTTTTACTTCTAAATTTTGGAGAAGTTTACAACGTGAGCTAGGCACTGAGTTGAAAATGAGCTCCGCATATCATCCTCAAACGGATGGACAATCTGAACGTACGATACAAACTCTGGAAGATTTGCTTCGGGCATGTGTGATAGAACATGGAGGGAGTTGGGAGCAGTATTTACCTTTGATTGAGTTTACTTATAACAATAGCTTTCATAGCAGTATTGGTATGGCTCCCTATGAAGCTTTATATGGCAGAAAATGTCAAACTCCTTTATGTTGGGATGATAGTAGTGATGTCCTGGTATTGGGGCCTGAAATGGTTCAATCAATGACAGAAGAGATTAAATTGATCAGGAATAAATTGAAAGTTGCTCAGGATCGTCAGAAAAGTTATTATGATGCTAAACATAGACCTCTGATATTTCAAGTTGATGATCAAGTATTTTTGAAAGTTTCACCTACGAAGGGTGTGGGTCAAGTAATTGGTAGTAAAAAGTTAAGTCCCAGGTATATTGGACCTTATCGTATTTTAGAGCGAATAGGCAATGTTGCCTATAGACTTGAGCTTCCTACAGTCTTGTCAAAGTTGCATGATGTTTTTCATGTCTCCCAGCTTCGAAAGTATATTCCTCGAGATGATATGGTGGTTCCAGATGACATTATTGAAATCAGAGAAGATGTGACGGTACCGGCTATTCCTCTTCGTATTGAGGGTTATCAAACCAAACAATTAAGGAATAAGAATATTCCTTTAGTGAAAGTCTTATGGCAGAATTTCAATGAAGTTTCACACACGTGGGAATTAGAATCTGAGATGCGACAACAATACCCGGATTTATTTATAAAGGTATGTTGATTGCGAGGACGAAATCTATTTTTAGGGGGGGTGAGTGTAACATCCCTATGTTTTCTATTCATAAGTTTTGGATATTTAATAAAGTAAGTTTATTATAAGATGTAAAATTAAAATAAAAAGGGAATTTTTGATTTGGGACCTGACGCGTAGCGTCAGTGGGACGCGTAGCGTCAGGGTAAAATTTGACGTGTAGTGTCAGTGGGACGCGTAGCATCAATATAAAAATTTAGACTTGACGCGTAGCGTCAGGGGGACGCGTAGCGTCAGAGTCGCGGGCAGAATAAAGACCCAAGATGACAGCCCGCAAAGCAGAAGTTAAAAACATAAGTTTTGGGGTTCTTCTTCTTCTCTCTTTTCCCTACGACAATTAAAGGCCAACAAGAGGTTGGAATCTGAAATTAATTGCGGATTAGAGGTAAGAAACTTAAGATTAACGTATAGGATCTTTCAATTTTGAATTCCATGGAGATTTTCTATCTTTATCCATTTTTGGGGAAAACAAGGGAACTTTGAATTTTAAGATTCTAAACCGATTAAAAGTTTCCTTATGGTGTTCAAAAGAAGGATTGAGTGATGAATTTGAATTCCGCTTTATATAGGTTGTGAACGGGCCGTTGAAAGATTAGCGGAAAAAGGGGTTTCTCAGAAAACTTGTGGTTTCAGTTGTGATTTACACTTCTTGACTGATATGCAGGTTATTGCATTGACATGATAATGATATGATTAAAACAATGAATTGTAAAATGATTTGGTTAAGCACGGATGCTTATAATTAATTCATCTCGATGTTGTGAGATATTTATTATGATGTGAACATAATGAATTTATGATGGATTATGATATGTTTGGTTCATATGAGGAAACTTTAGTGGACCGATAACCCAGGCAGGAGAATGAGATTCTCCAGGTGATATCAACTCTGATTATGTAGTGGTATCATTTTTGTGATTGATACTCACCCTTACTTTATGTTCACAGTGAATGAACCCAAGGATGTTGCGGATGCTGCGGAAACCAGTACAAAGTGAGCAAGGAGTAATGCCAGAGGAGTTTGGGATGTATATTTTATATATATTCATATGTGAATATGTTATCTTGTAGACTTGCAGTAGTATGTGTTGCTGTTATTTGTTTGTGATGACTAATGGCACTGAGCCATTGGTATATATAAAGAGATATGTGTGTAAATCTGTGGGAGTGTGAACTTATGCATAGTATAATATGTTTGTGGTCTGAGTGATGTGATTATGTAATGGCATTGAGCCATTAGATATTGTGCATGTGTGATGACCAGGTACTGTTGGATGATTATAGTTATGGCACAGAGTCATACTGTAGTAAATCATACATTATAGGCAGGTTTTGTGGATGTATGTGTGCTAAATTAGCTGCCTGAAATGATTGAATGTTATATTGATGACTCAAATAGATTTAGAGATTTGAACTAGAAGCCATCCCTATGACTTTGAGAAACTGGATAGGTGAATTTGAGTTTTGGTGAGTTTCAATACCTTTGTAAGGTATCAATAGGTTCATAAGAATATTTTAAAGTGGTATACATTGGTTTTAGATCATTTAAGAATCATTTAGGGTGTTTGGTGCAAGAGTGTTGCACATAAAATGGTTAAGTTGTATTTCGCGCATAACCTGAGCATATGTTGGAATCTTGGCAAATGAACATCGCCAATAGTTTCAGAATGGGGAAAACATATGGACCATGAAGTTTCGTGGCAATTGAACCTGAAATGAGCTAATTGGATAAGTTAGTAGTTGGCCAAAAGGCCTAAATTGTGTGACAGCATTAGGTGCTATCACTGGTAAGCCCACGCGTAGCGTCAGTCTGGCGCTCAGCGCCAGGGCTGCGAATGTACGCTCACGCCTAGTGTGGGGTTGGTGCGCAGCGTCAGACCCCTGTTTCAGGTTTTGAGTTTTCTTTAATTTAAATAATTTTGAGGATTATAAATTGTTTATTTAAACTATAATTTGGGTAATTTAATTATTAGAAACGTGAAAAAAAATTATTGTGAAAATCAATAAATTGGGTAAAAATAAATATTATTTAAGGAGGGATGTCACATGTAACACTTCCAAAAGGTCAAAAAGTCATTGGAAATAAATGGGTTTACAAGATCAAACAAGATGGCAATGATCAAGTGGAGCAGTATCGTGCTAGACTAGTGGTCAAAGGATATGCTCAGAAAGAAGGCATTAATTTTAATGAGATTTTCTCTCCGGTGGTAAGACTTACTACTATCAGAGTAGCGTTAGCTATGTGTGCTTCATTTAATTTACATCTTGAATAATTGGATGTAAAAACTGCTTTTCTTCATGGAGAACTTGAAGAGGAAATATATATGCTCCAACTAGAAGGCTTTAAAGAACAAAGAAAAGAAAACTTGGTTTGCAGGTTAATCAAATCTCTGTACGGTTTAAAACAGACGTCAAGATGTTGGTATAAGATATTTGATTCCTTCATTATGAGCCTCAGATACAATAGACTGTGTTCACACCATTGTACGTACTATAAGAGGTTTGATGATGATTTTATCATTTTACTATTGTATACGGATGACATGTTGGTTGTAGGCCCCAACAAAGATCAAATCCAGAGATTAAAGGCATAATTGGCTAGGGAGTTTGATATGAAGGACTTGGGACCAGCAAACAAGATTTTAGGGATGCAAATTTACTGAGACAAAAAAGGTAGGAAGGTTTGGTTTTCTCAGAAGAACTACTTACTGAAAGTTTTATGGCACTTCAATATGCAAGACTGTAAGCCAATTTCTACCCCACTTCCTGTCAATTATAAATTATCCTCAAGCATGAACCCTAGCAGTGAAGTAGAAAGGATGGAAATGTCTTGAGTACTATATACATAAGCGGTAGGAAGCCTTATGTACACAATGATTTGTATGAGACCAGATATTGCTCAGGTGGTTGGTATGGTCAGTCGGTTCATGACAGATCTTGGTAATGAGCATTGGAATGTTGTGAAGAGGATCCTAAGATACATTAAAGGAACCTCGAGTGTTGTATTATGTTTTGGAGGATCAGAGTTCACTGTCAGAGAATATGTTAATTCTGATTTTGTAGGTGATCTTGACAAAAGAAAATCTATTATAGGCTATGTGATCACACTTGTAGAAGGAGCGATAAACTGGTCATCCAAATTACAATCTGTTGTAGCATTATCTACGACAGAAGCAGAATACATAGCGGCTACTCAAGCTTCTAAAGAAGAAATTTGGATACAAAGGTTATTAGAAGAACTTGGGCACAAGCAACCAAAGATTACAGTGTATTATGATAGTCAGAGTGCCTTGCACATTGCAAGAAATCCAGCTTTGCAATCCAGAACGAAACACATAGGAGTACAATATCACTTTATTTGAGAAGTAGTAGAGGAAGGAAGTGTGGATCTACAGAAGATTCATACAAAAGACAACCTAGCAGATGTTATGACAAAGCAAATCACTACTGACAAGTTCAAATGGTGCAGGTCCTCCTATGGCCTATCGAAAACGTAATTGTAGAAGGAAACTAGCAAGAAGAGAAAGCTTTATGAAGCTCACAAAAGTAACTTTAAGTGGGAGATTGTCAAACATTGTAGCTAATAAAGCCACTTTTGTGGCTGCTACTATTATTATTATAATAGCATAAAATGCACCAAAGGCAAATTGCAAAGGAAAATTGCAAATTCAATTTGGCCACCGAGTGATGCAAGTTGTATTTGAACAATCACAGCTAAAGCTTTATTAGATTCCAGTGTGCTCAGTTGCCTATAAATACGAGTGTCTCATCAATTGTAAAATCACACCACTACAAGCTTAAAGTAAAGCTTGTATTTAGAGAAAGAAAGAAAATAATATTTTCTTGTGAAGTTTTCCCAATGAGTGTATTCTCCTGTTTTTTTAAGAGAGAGTGTGTCATTGTTCTCTCCTAATAAATTAGAGAGAAGTTGTAATATTTCTTCCACTTAGTGAAAATATTTCTCTAGTCTTGCTCGTGGTTTTTCCCTTATCTGTTAAGGGTTTTTCACGTAAAATATTATGTGTTCAGTTTCTCTTTTCTCATCTCTATTTTATCTGTGTGATATTATCCTGATACTCTGGTACCTAATGACGAAAGCTATCGATTGACGTTTGAAGTATCGGGAACCTATCGGAAAGGTATCAGAAGGTGAAAACGCGTTCCGGTAAGGCGATTTATTTAGAAACTAAGTCAGAACCTTAAGTTAACCTTTGAACTCGGTATCTAAAGCATGTTAAGTTGCTAATATAATGAATTATAATTTTTACTAAATTCTAAGAGTTACAAAAACTAGTGTTTCAGTGTTCAAAGGTTTGAGCTATACAGCAAAATCACGTTCAGGTATGTTTTTACGTACGAGGGGAGATTACTAATTGAGTAGCGAATAGACAATTCTGTTTCGGAGATGATTTTTATAATCTATATATTTAATTGGATGTCTTTTATTGTACTTATGTGTTGCCATTCATTGAGAATGGTATTTGTTATGTATGAGTGTGTATTAAAATGTTCAGAGCTGAAACTTAATTATTGCTTATGATAGTTATAATTGTATGTTAATTTTTATGATGGTATGATGTTGTTAATTAACTGTAAATAGCTTCTATAAGTGATTAATTGGTATTTTGGGATAATTGTTTGCTGGAGAAAATGTAATGGTCCAATGGAGTTAGACAGTGATGTATTTGGACATATATGCACTATGATTCGCATTTCATGCATTGATTGCATATTATTACACCACATGCATTTATACGGCGCTATGATTCCCCCAACACTTTGGGTTGCTGACGAGACTATCGTTTATAGCGCTACGATTCGCTGTGCAGTTCTCGAGGTACCACCGACTATAGTGCTACTATTCACTATGTGGTTACCTGGTGCCCACCGCTTATAGTGTTACGATTCACTGTTTAATTTGCCTTGTTGATCAAACTAGATCCGTATAACATATTTTATGCATATGAAATGAAAGATTGATTCTTAAAGTCCATGGCGTTTGACATATCATTTTAGAATGTTAAATTATATAGTTGATGGAGAATTTGTGGGAAACATGGAGATGGTTGATTTTGATAATTTATAGTCCTCCATGTTATGTTAAATTCAGATATGTGATCATATATATATATATATATATATATATATATATATATATGTGATCATATATATATATATATATATATATATATATATATATATATTAAGGATTTGATTACTAATTATAGTTTTAGATAGTACTCATCCCTTACCTATGGTTTCAGTGAAAAATCAGGGTGGTGGAGATGCTGAATAGTGAATTAAGGAGGAGAATGTATAAATGTCATAGTGATCAAGTGAATATACATATAGACTTTAATTATTATGAAGTTGCTGTTGCAGTATATATTATGAAGTATAGACTTTAATTATTATAAAGTTGTTGTTGCAATATATATATATATATATATATATATATTTGGTAATGTATAATTAATCTTTCGAGGTAGCATATAAGGTTATAATTTTGTTTTAGTTAATTTTAAATAGTAATAGTTATAGTTAGTGTTGTTAGAACATGATGGAGCATTGGATAAGTACTGTGAATTTATTGCTACAATTGTGTATTGTAGTAACTATTGTAAAACTGCAGTTGTGATATGTTAAGTGGGAACCAGGTTGATAACAACTTCATGATAGGCTTAGGCGTATGTGTTATGTTCATATCGTTTTGAAGATAAATTAAAGGTGTGCATGTTTATAAACAAAATGTGTTTGTGAGATGATGGAGATCTGATTTAAATTAATGAGTGGTTTAAAGCAGAACTTGAATGTCAATATTAGGTGATGGTGTATGATAACCACTATATAATTAGTAAGTTATAAGTGTATATCGTAAGGGATAATGATATAAATGTATCTATGATATTGATAGGAGTCTGGTATGATGATTAAAATTTAATTAATGTAATAATTAATGTTAATTTGATTTGGATAATACATATAGCATAAGTAGTGTAGTATATAATTCTGCTCATAGTACAGACCTGAAACTAAGACATTATAAATCAATGAAGTTCAGGACTTCCAAATGGCTTAGTTTAGTGCCTGGTCTGTAAGTTAGTGTAAGTAAAATCCAAAAATGCAGCTGCCATATATTTAGAACAGATTTGGAATGATAAGTTACGTTGAAAAGGTATGATTAAGGAACTAGACTAGTCAAACTTTATCCGGAAAACCTCCGAATAATTTATATAGATCCTATAATAGGTAAAAAATGTGTTTGGGGTAGTTGTAGTTCTTTAGAATTAAATTAGGTAGTTTTGGAGTGGTAGGCTCCCTTAAAAATGACCATATGCAATTTATAGTGTAATTCCTTCATTTTGAGGAATTTTAACAAGCGGTACCCGGTAACTCATAAATATTGTATATAAGTGATATATAAAATTTCATAAAGTTTGAAATTGATTTACATGAGTTTTGGTATAATAGAAATTAGAAAAACTGCACAAAATGGTCAATTTTTCATTTCTGTAGAATCTACTGATATGCATTTTGTGCACGTGGTAATCTGCTGGGGGGATTTTGTGCACATGTGTGCCCCTCATTTCTTATATTTATGTTTATTTATTTTGTTTTCTTAATTTTTTTTATTATTCCTGAAATAATTATTTTGAATTTAGGCAAGATTTGACAATCCTAAAGGTTAAAGTTACTAAAATTTAATTTTGATTATAAAGACCCTTAATTATTATTTTTTATACACATGCACTCAAACTCAAAACTTTAATTAAGAAAAAATTAAAATTTCCATATGTTATATTAAATTTGATCTGGTCTTGATACCGCCCCCCAAAGACAAGGGTGACGTGTCATCTGTTCTGGCAGCGCTACCGATTCAGCAGGTAAGACATCGGATCCACTAGACCGTCTGGGCGTTCTCCCAAGACCGGCAAGTCCATGTTGACGCCTCCCATATCGGATACAGCACGCCCTTTGCATCAGATCACCAGTAAACAATTATAAGTGGCATCGGTAACAACGCAACGATTCCAGTATCCCATAACGAGTCCAACCCTCGAGGGGCATGCTCGCTATCACTCAGCCTATACTTGTCCCCCATGATAGATTAAACAAATATATTCACCCATTCTCCGACAGGGCATGATGGGCACTCTCTATTCTTAATTTCCTCTATCCCGAGGAAAGGCAGGTTTGTTCCCTGGCTTAATTAAGCCCATATTCTCACACACGCTTGTAAATACTTCAATGGTGCATACGATTAAGATCTCTTGCTTGCATGACAATACCACATGAATATACTTCTTACACACTGCCACTAACTTGATTGTCGGAGAGTCTTTGCAGGTGGCACCCCCCTTCTCCCCCTCTTCAGTGCGAAGGACTGGTATGTAGGATCTCCAGGACAGCAAGACCGATTTTCTCCCACTGAGAGATTGGATTATAATACCGGATACTCGTTGTACCAGTGTATAACTATACAATTCTTTGACTTTTGTGGCTGGCCCCACATCAGATCTCTTGACCCCGGTTTAGGCCAGTTCATTGGCACGCCCAGTGGGACCCGTTAAAGCTATTCTCACCTCTCGTTTACGAAGCTCAAGACTTTATCATGGAAGGCAACGGGAGAAACATGCAAGATGGGTACATGGAGGATGTCACTGCCCAAGAGCAACAAGTGAACAGGCGCCTGGATTTCGATTCGCCAGGAGGAAGTTCAAGAAGAATGGTACAAGCACCAGCACCAACAGACCCACGAGATGAGATGATACGCCAATTGATGGAGGAGTTGGTGGAGTTAAAGAGAGAAAAAAAGTCCTCAGAGGAGAAAGTAATGTCTCAAGCGGAGGAAACTCACCGTACGAATGAAGGGAGAAAATCGGCGAACCTCTAATACTCTCAGATCCCCACTTATGAAGAGAATGAGCAAACACTTGACTCGGGGAGAGAGCCAGTGGCAGGAGATGGGAGCCAACTGTGATGCATGGGGCTTACAAAACCAACGTCCCATTTTCCCAAAGGTTGATGGATGTGGTCATTCCAAAGCACCTACAAACTACTCAACCTCTTTCCATCGGAAGGTACAATGGCGAGACAGACCCCACCAAACACTTGGATGCATACGTGTACAAAACCATGTATTTGGGAGCGGATGAGGACGTCATGTACAGGATGTTTCCTCGTACCCTGGTAGATGACGCCCTCGTATGGTTCAAGGGGTTCATGGGAAGAGATGGCAACAGCGTTCGTGGATCACTTTGTCATCTCTAGAGATGTCCCCAAGACCTCTCATACGTTGACTTAAATTAGGCAGGGGGAACGTAAGACTCTTAAAGATTTTTTAAAGAGATTTTACAAAGAAGCAGCCGCTGTTTCAAATTTGGCAGAGGCATTACAATTGCACATCGTAATAGAAGCTTTACAAGCGAACTCCGCTTTCGCTCTATCACTAGTAAAGAGCCCCCCAACGAACTTCGAGGAGTTCAGGAGGAAAGCCTCTAAATATGTGGGAATTGAGATGCATTTAGAGGCAACTGTGGTGAGAGGAAAGCCCCCAACACCACAACAGCAACCACAGAGAGATAGGGATAGGCCAAGATCAGAACGCATGGAAAGGCCATTCCATGGCGACTCCTTCAATAACTCTGCCCCCCGGCGGGAAGAGAAATGGGTAAGTGCATTTGACAACTATACACCGTTAAATGCTAAGCGTTCATAAATTTTGAGCGAGGTCGGTTGGCAAATGCTCAATGTATATGGAGTTAGAAAGCCACCTCAGATCCGTAGACACGGAGACCAGCGGAAGTATTACGCCTTTCATAAGCAAAATGGCCACTCTACAGACGAATGCCAGGCCCTGAGAAATACAGTCGAAACTTTAATCCGAGAAGGCAAGCTTAAGCATTACTTATTCAAAGAGAAATCCCTTGATGAGCCAAACCGGATGGACAAACGGGGGAGAGACCATGATGACGACGGTGATGATAACTGGACTCCGGTTAGAAGGCTTACTGCTGCTGAAAAACAGAAGGGTATCGTAGCTGGTGAATCCACACAGCAGAACATTATGCCCCACCAACAACGTCAGGGCCAACGTGAGGTTATTGACATGATAGCTGGAGGATTCGCTGGAGGAGGACTTCTATTACTGCCAAGAAGAATCATCACCGCATGGTTCTTTCACTGCAAGGCAAATCTAGAAACAACCGCCCTTTCAGAAACGGGATGGTGGCTCCAGTAATATCTTTCTCTGATGATGACTTCGGACCAACTATCCCTGGAGGAGATGATGCAATAGTAATAGTGGCAGTCATCGCCAATAAAGATATGAAGAGGATACTCGTTGACCAGGGGAGCTCCTGCGATGTTATCTTCTATGGTTGTTTCAAGCGTATGGGCTTTAATGACTCTGATCTGCAGCCTTACGTGCAAGATCTAACAACCTTCAACGAAGCCAAGCAGCCAACAAAGGGGTACTTAGATACTCTAATATCCTTTGAGGGCGAGCCAGGAGCCAGGACAGTAAAGTCCAGAATTTGGTGATTGATGTGGAGTCACCATACAGCGGAATTATAGGTTGCCCAACATTGAACGCTATGGAGACTATTGTTTTAACCCCTCACCTGCTCATTAAGTTCATTAACAAAGACAACAATGTGTCTTCCATTAGAGGGGATCAGGAGATAGCCAGGTATTGTTATAACTTAAGCCTCAACATGGTGAAGCTTGAGGCTTTCAACAAGAAAAGAAAGTTAAACGACGGAGGTACTATGACCGGGTCCATGAGTCTCATCGATTTGGATCCTAGAGTGAAGTTGAAGATTAATCCGCTTAATCCATCGAAACCCACATCGGACGGAAGCTTCAGGGACGTCGTCTTGGATGATTCATCAGAAAAGATTACGCACATAAATGACAAGCTAGAACCAGTCATGGAGCAACGCTTGCTGACACTTCTACAAGAATTCAAGGATTTATTCGCTTGGACAACAGCGGATATGCCTGGTATGGATCCAGATTTCTGTTGTCATAAGCTAGCCGTTTATCCAGAAATGAGGCCGGTTGCTCAAAAGAAACGCAGACTGGGTCCAGAAAAATAGAAGGCAGCTTGCAAGCAGACAAGGGAATTGTTGAAAGCTGGATTCATTAGAGAAGTACGTTACTCTTCATGGTTGTCCAACGTCGTGATGGTCCAAAAGGCCAATGGTAAATGGAGGATGTGCACTGATTATGTGGACTTGAATCGCTGCTGCCTAAAAGACCCATACCCTCTCCCAAACATAGATCAAATAGTGGATGACTCATCTGGCTATCAGTACCTAAGCTTCATGGACGCGTATTCGGGGTATAACCAGATTCCGATGTGGGAGGAGGATCAGGAAAAAATGGCTTTTATCAATGATCGTGGTGTTTTCTACTACACTGTTATACCCTTTGGCTTGAAAAACGTAGGAGCCACTTACCAACGTATGATTAACAAGGTGTTTGAGGGCTTACACACTTAGTTTGTAGAAGTGTACATTGATGATATCATCACCAAGACCTCGACTGAAGGTGACCATGTAGAGGACCTGCGTCAAGTGTTCTTGCGGCTAAGGCAATATAACATGAGATTGAACCCATTGAAATGCACCTTCGCTGTTCCAGCTAGAAAATTCCTTGGTTTTATGTTGACTCAGCGTGGTATCGAAGCTAATCCAGGGAAATTCCAAGCCATTCTCGACATGCAGAGTCTGAAGAATCTCAGGGAAGTCCAATCCCTAAATGGTAAAGTGGCTGCCCTGATACAATTCATGCCCAAGATGGCTCACAGATCACTCCCTCTGTACAAGGTATTGAAGAAGACCAAGCAATTCGAGTGGGGATTGGAGCAGGAACAAGCCTTTCAAGAGCTTAAGGAGGTATTGTCCAAACCTCCGATATTGGCAAAGCCCGACCCCGATGAAACGCTCATTTTGTACTTGGAAGTTTCTGATGAGGCGTTAGGAGTTGCTCTAGTCAAGGAAACCCCGGATGGATAGAGGCCGGTGTATTTCACAAGCAAGACATTACAGGGGACTGAGAGTCGGTACCAGAAGATTGAAAAGGCTGCTCTCGCTGTCGTTTATGCCTCTCGTCTGCGCCCTTACTTCCATGCCCACCTGATCTTCGTAAGAACGGATTTACCACTCCGCTCTGTGTTGAGCAAGCCAGACCTCGCATGGAGAATGATTATGTGGTCTATCAAACTGTCAGAATTCGATGTTTCTTACGAGCCACGAGGTGCGATAAAAGCCTAGGTTTTGGCTGATTTTATAGCAGAAATGCTAGGGACAGACCCAACAGCTCTACGACGACATTGGACTGTTTATGTCGACAGATCTTCCAATAATAAAGGTTATGGAGCAGGAGTCGTGGTAGAAAGTGATGATGGCATCCATCTGGAAATCTCCCTCCATTTCAACTTCAAGACATCTAACAACCAAGCTGAATATGAAGCTTGCCTCACCGGACTATGAGCTGCTATCGACATTGAAGCATCCGAAGTCATCCTTAGCAGCGACTCTCAATTGGTAATATCATAGATACAAGATGAATACCAAGTTCGTGAGCCTCAACTCCAGTTATATCTGAATTGTGTGAAAGAATTAGAGGAGTGGTTTTCAATATTGGAGTTCAAACATGTCCCACGCAAAGAGAATGCAAGGGTGGATATCTTGTCCAGGCTAGCAAGTACGAAACAGCCAGGAAGCACCACGACGGTGGTCCAAAGTACACTGACATCGCCTAGCATTCCTCTATTCCCCTCTTTGAATGCCATTATGATCGATTCTCCCTATGGAAACTCATGGATGGTCCCTTACATCCGTTATCTGGCCGACGAACAGTTACCGACCGATGAAAAGAAGAAAAGAAGGATTAAAAGGGAATTGTCATATTTCACCATGGTTTATGGTGTCCTTTACAGAAGGGGATTTTCGGTGCCTTATCTGGTCTGTTTAAGGGAAAATGAAATACAAGGAGTAATGGAAGAAGTACACGAGGGGTAGTGCGGACACCACGTCGGAGGAAGAAGTTTGATGAGAAAAATCCCCAGGGCTGGATATTGGTGGCCCACGATGAAGCAGGATACAATTGACTTCGTCAAAAGGTGTGACACTTGCCAAAGATTTTCTAACCTTCACCACACACCGACTGAGGAGCTCTTTACATCGGCTATACCATGGCCGTTCTACCAATGGGGTCTGGATATCCTAGGACCTTTTCCATTTGCCCCTGGGGGCATCAAATACCTCATTGTGGGAGTTGATTATTTTACCAAATGGATTGAGGCGGAACCGGTGGTCCACATTACTTCAGCCCGGACTCGTCGTTTCATGTACAAAAAAATCATAACACAATTCGGGGTTCCGGCACGGGTCTTTACGGACAACGGTACTCAATTCACAGATAGGAAGTTCACAGACTTGCTTGAGGGATTGGGCATTGCCCAAATATTTTCATCTGTCGAGCATCCATAAACTAATGGCTAAGCTGAAGTGACCAATAGGGAAGTATTGAAGGGGTTGAAGAGGCACCTCGGAGAAGCTAAAGGCGGATGGACAGATCAGTTATGCCACGTCCTTTGGGCATATCGGACAATGCCTCACTCCTCTATAAACAAATCTCTATATCGTCTGACCTACGGGGGTAGAGGCGATGATACCAGTAGAGTTACAAACCTCATCTGTGAGGCTCAGGTACTTTCCTGAGAAAGACAACGATGCTAACTTGGCATCGAAAATGGATGTGATCCAAGAACTCAGAGAAGAAGCTTTCATTAAGGACCAAGCTATTAAAGCTAAAGTCGCCCTCCGCTACAACAAGCGGGTCCAGTCTAGGACTTTCAACGTCGGGGATCTGGTTTTAAGGAAAGCAAGCATGGGAAATAAATTTACGCACCAAAGTAAACTCGCTCCGACGTAGGAGGGTCCCTACAGAATATCCGAGGTCATTGGAAAAGGCTCATACCGCCTGGAGAATCTCGATGGCTCACCGATCCGCAACAAGTGGAATACTCAGGACCTGCACATTTATTATAGCTAGTTAGTAAGATGGCGTGTACTCTTTTTCCTTACTTGGGTTTTTCCCATTGGGTTTTTCCAAAAAGGTTTTAACGAGGCACGACCCCAACTAAGCTCCTCTTGTAATTCGTAATCAATTCAATAAAATACTCTTGTATAATTATGATGCATTCACCTTTTTCTTTATGGTTACTTCTAGCACAACACCGTCGTGATAAGAGACTTTTAGGATAAATAATCCTAATTACTTATCTGTAGTTAGCAATGAAATTCCTCAAAATGATCAAAGGGTGAATTATCCGGTGAAGGCCTGGGCGTAGTAAGTTGGTCCTTCCTAAGGCCACGCTGAACCCCAGGTAACGGGCGCAGTAGGTTCAGGATTTTCCCTGTTCTGAACCCCGTGTTGAAGGCTTGGAGGGTAGGATCAAAACCAAACTCCAAGTACGGCTAGTAGGGACGACCGAATGCCGGTGAAGGCCTGAGTGCAGTAAGCTGGTCCTTCCTAAGGCCACGCTGAACCCCAGATAACGGGCGTAGTAGGTTCAGGATTTTCCCTGTTCTGAACCCCGTGTTGAAGGCTTGAAGGGTAGGACCAGAACCGAACTCCAAGTACGGCTAGTAAGTACGACCGAACGTCGGCGAAGGCCTGGGCGCAGTAAGCTGATCCTTCCTAAGGCCACGCCGAACCCCAGGTAACGGACGCAGTAGGTTCAGGATTTTCCCTGTTCTGAACCCCGTGTTGAAGGCTTGAAGGGTAGGACCAAAACCGAACTCCAAGTACGGCTAGTAGGTACGACCGAATGTCGGTGAAGGCCTGGGCGCAGTAAGCTGGTCCTTCCTAAGACCACGCCGAACCCTAGGTAACGGGCGCAGTAGGTTCAGGATTTCCCCTGCTCCGAACCCCGTGTTGAAGGCTTAGAGTGTATGATTAAAACCGAACTCAAAGTACGGCTAGTAGACACGACCGAATACCGGTGACAACCCAATCGTTACCCATATGGTTGCAAAATTCTCTTGCAGGTAGAAGGGCCAGCCAGCATCTCTATGATCGTTTTCCATCAGGTCGGATGATCTTAACTAATTTCGCACAAAAGGTGTACTTCTTGAATCGGGCACCCCTCGTCATTCTTTTCTTAATGAAGAACTTAAATTATCACTCTTGAGGTTAAGGTACTTTTCCCACAAGTTTTTACATATATGATATATGTTTATATTGAACAACGAGATCGTTATGAGTTGAGATTTCACCATAATAAAGGGCGGATACGTTCCCTCATTTTTACCAAATTCAAGCCAACATTCCATGGCGAATGCTTATCTGTGAAACATACTCGCCCTTGGGGATAACGTTTATGGATGTGAGTATCCGTTCTGCATTTCAGTTACGAAAATCCGAGTTGATTAATTCAATCCACGACAATCCTTTCTAAGTTATTTTTATAGAGCAACTTAGAATGTAACACCCTCTGTTACATCTTAATAAATTATAGAAAAATTCATAATTTTTTTAAAGATATGATTGTTAAAAAGAAACTATCGGAATAAATTACATACATTATTTCTAAAATACATCATAAATATTATTAAAACTTTATAAAGTAATTTTACATTCATCCAAAGAAAATAAACATTATAAGAAAGAGAGGAAACTCCATGGCCCAGAAGCAGTTACTTAACAACATTATTTATTCATTAGACCACGGTATTCATACCGAGCTCCCTTTCTAGAACATGTTATATTTACTGCCGAGATTCTTCGATCCTTCCCTCTGAACCATCAATTTAAAACATGTGAAACAAAAACACAGAAAAAGGAGTGAGAAACAGAATATAATATTCTCGAATAAGACATAAGCAACAAAGGGTTTTCATAAACCAATACTTAATAATATCAATCACAATCACATACACAATCAATTATGAATGCATGAATATTATGCAATATCTTCATCCTAACTTACCTATATATGTGGGCCTTTAAATTTTAATTTGCACTGGGCCAACCAAGAGTTTACACTGTTCCATAAGTCTGGATAATAATAATATGAATAGCTCAACTGGCATGGAAACACTTAGAGACTAGTCAGATTGAGAAAGTTTTTATTGTGAAAGTACCCGACACTAGGGAGCTACCCCAGGTCTCCTGAAGCACCCTTTCACACCCTCTCATCCCAAGGCTCGTAATTAAGCCTCCTCTAATGTATCATCGGTTTCTATAATCTGTCCCCAGACAATATCATTTTCTTTCACTTTAATGATCCATGATGCATGAACTACTCGCGTATTTAGTTGGTTAAGGCTTTTAGAAACTCAATTATTAAATCTCTTAAAGGTTTACAACATCATTTCAATAAATTATATATTTTCTCAATTCTCTGAATTTCTGTCCCACAAAAATAAATTTGGTACATTTTTTGAATCTCACTGAAATTGAGTTTCTAAGCCTTAAATATCTAAAAACTTACTCATATAAAATTTTACATAATTATTTCTCAAATTGAATCTTAACAAGATCAAATTTAGAAATCTCAATTATTTCTAAATATCTTTAGTTATTAAGTAAAAATAAAATAAAATAATTTTCTTTTGAAAATTTTAATTAAAAGCGAATAATCTTTAAATCATTAACCAAAATTTAAAAAAAAATCTTTAATTCAAGATTTAATTATCTCAACTTGTTATAAATTAATTTTCATAAAATGTCTACTTTCTAAAATAAATACTAATTTTTTATTCTAAATATAAAAATAATTTCTAAGAAGAGATAAAAGATTTTAAAATAATAAAAATTTAAAGAGTAAGGTAAGAAATTCTTACTGAGTTTTAGCTTTCCGTCATGCTCGCTATATGCTCAAACTCCTCATTACAATATCATCAATCAAATATTATCAATCACAGTTAAACATCATCAATCACAAATCAATCATAATCAAATCAATTAAATATCATTAATACATATCATAATATAAAATTTAATGATTATTAATATAGTTGATTTTTAAGTTCTTTTTGTCTATTCCTCGCATAGGTTTATGTAAGTCCATATAATCTAGTCCTTGCATAGGTATAGTTCAGTCCATATGGGTCATAATGGTCCAAGTCCTTGCATAGGTATAGTCCAGTTCATATAGGTTATAAAAGAACAGGTCCTTGCATAGGTATGTTAGAGTTAGTTACATCAGATATTTAATTTAAAGTTTATTAAAAATTTTAAGTTAAAGAGTTAATATTTTAAAATAATAATATTATTAAATTTAAAAGGAGTAGGGGATTCCTCTTATTATTCTTATGTCTTTTCATATCATATTCCTATGTCACCCCCCTTACCTCTTGTATCCTGATTCGTTATTGAAGATCCGTACGCGTCTCGTCTCCGAGTTCTAAAACATACCAATTTCATTTTAATATAGTTACAAGATGAAAATTAAGATTTCTACTTAAAACAGAAATGGTAAATTTTGAATAGTGAATAGTGAATAGTAAATTGTGAATAGTAACAGTAAATAGTAAAACGTGAATAGCAATAGTAAATAGTAAATCGTGAATAGTAATGGTAAATAGTAAAACATGAATAGTAACAGTAAATAGTAAAACATGAATAGTAACGGTAAATAGTAACAGTAAATAGTAATTTACTATTTGAATAGTAATTTACTATTGAAATAGTGTTTTACTATACAGAATAGTAACTTAAAATAATATTATTTCCAGTATAATAATAGATTTCTAAAAACGATACGAAAATAACCCTAAAAAATATAAAAGAGAGGTATTCGTACCTTAGGATTTTAGCAGAACCTTCTTCCAAAAGAAATTATTTCTCTCTCTTACTTCCACCACTATCTCACTAGCACTACTATATTAAGAAAACTTAATCTGAAATTATAAATTCTAAAGAAGAAATCCTTCGGTATTTATAGGAAAAAAAATTACTATGCATTATATTATTTTAATATAAAAGTACTGTACATTTTTTGAAATTTTATTCCTGGTTATTGTGCATCTTTTGAAAATTTCGTATATGCACAGTGTTTTGCATAGTAACTGTAGGCAAAATTATTAAGCTAAATAGTAACCTTTCACTCGGTATATTTTAAATATTCAAAATCAATCCTTTTTGAAATTTAGCGATATTATATCAGTCCTCACTAATTTTATAGTAACTAGTATAAAGTTTAAATTTTAAAAATCTAAAATTTTCTGTTAATAAAAAATTTATTGATACGTTTCCAATTTTTTAACGATTGGAAAAAATCAAGATTTTTCTCAAACCGATAATTTTTAGATAAGTCTACTTGAAATAGATTTTAGAAAATTTTCTTATAATTTAACTTCACTTTCTTATAATTTTTTTTAATTTTAAGTCACTTATATGAATTTAAAATTATTTAAAATATATTATTTTATTAAAAAAATTCAAAAATTCTGAAAAAATTCTAAAAAGTCATAAATAATACGTAGATTAAAAAGTTCTAAAGAGCCATAATCTAATTCCTTCAAAATTTTAATATAAAAATAAAAATAGGGGTGTTACATAGAACGTCGTATAAAACAACAATTTTAACGAGCCTATTGAAGAAACTAAGAGTATTCCATCCATTCATGTAAAAATTACATAAGTTGTTCAGAATTTAATAAAATCGGAGCTGATCCCGGTACACAGCAAGGCTCACTATAAAGAAAGGAACATACAAAGTCCTAAGGTTGATTATTCTTCTGGCCCGCTCCTTCACCACTTCCCTTCTTTTCGCCTCCGACCTCACCCCCTTTTCCACCAGCAGCCTCATTCTTAACAGTAGTGGTGCTTGTCCCTTCGCCTCCGGGCTATTGGGTTATGGGGACTAGGAGAGAGGGTGCCATCGATTGACTCCCAGACAAAGGAGGTAGCTCATATAAAGTGTTGGGCGGATCCTCATGACGATCGTTGACAACTGCTACGAGTTTCCCTCCGTGAAACTCGTAGAACGGATTAATACCGCTCAAGTTAAGTTCCACTTTGGGATTGCGATGAAGAATTTGACGCACTACCAACCCAAAGGAATCCTCGGCAACCTGGACACAGATGTCAACAGCCTCATCTGCTTTAGCGTTAGCAGCAGCCAGCTCTGCCCTCAAAGAAATGTCATCGTCATTCGGACTCACCAACTTTAGACATTCGATTTCCATGAGCAGCTCCTTCTCCCTCCGAGCCCATTCTTCAGCTTGCTTCGAGTAGCTGTAGGCAATTACATACACAATCAATTATGAATGCATGAATGTTATGCAATATCTTTATCATAACTTTCCTATATATATGGGCCCTTAAATTTTAATTTGCATTAGGGCAACCAGGAGTTTACATTGTTCCATAAGTCTGGATAATAATAATACGAACAACTCAATTGATATGGAAACACTTAGAGACTAGTCAGATTGAGAAAGTTTTTATTGTGAAAGTACCCGACACTAGGGAGCTACCCCAGGTCCCCTGAAGCACCCTTTCACACCCTCTCATCCCAAGGCTCGTAATTAAGCCTCCTCTAATGTATCCTCGATTTCTATAATCCGTCCCCAGACAATATCATTTAATTTCACTTTAATGATTCATGATGCATGAACTACTTGCGTATTTAGTTGGTTAAGGCTTTTAGAAACTCAATTATTAAATACCTTAAAGGTTTACAACATCATTTCAATAAACTGTATATTTTCTCAATTCTTTAAATTTCTGTCCCACAGAAATAAATTTGGTACAGTTTTCGAATCTCACTGAAATTAAGTTTCTAAGCCTTAAATATCTCAAAACTTTTTCATATAAAGCTTTTACATAATCTTTCTCAAATTGAATCTTAACAAGATCAAATTCTCAATTATTTCCAAATATCTTTATTTATTAAGTTGGAAAAATAAAATAATTTTCTTTTTGAAAATTTTCTTTTATTAAAAGAGAATAATCTTTAAATCATTAACCAAAGATACTTAAAATTACAAAATTTTTCTTTAATTCAAGATTTAATTATCTCAATTTGTTATAAATTAATTTTTATAAAATGTCTTCTTTCTAAAATAAATACTAATTTTGTTTATTCTAAATATTGAAAATAAAGTTAATAAAAATAATTTCTAAGAAGAGAAGATTTAAAGTAATAAAAATTTAAAGAGTAAGGTAAAAAAATTCTTACTGAGTTTTAGCTTTCCGTCATGCTCGCTATATGCTCAAACTCCACATCACAAAATCATCAATCAAAATCAATTATAACTAAATATCATCAATCACATCAAATATTATTAATCACAATTAAATATCAATCAAAATCAAATATTATCAATTATAAATAATTCAAATAAATAAATATCACTCATAATGTAATTCAAATCTTAATGGTTATTTAGATTAATAAGATTGATTTTGAGTCTTTATAGTCCATTCCTTGCATGGGTCTATGTAAGTCCATTTATTCCAATCCTCGCATAGGTATAGTTCAGTCCATACAGGTCATAATAATCCAAGTCCTTGCGTAGGTTCAGTCCAGTTCGCATAGGTTATCCAGGTATTTGCATAGGTATTTTAGAGTTAGTTACATCATATATTTAATTTAAATTTTATTATAAATTTTAAGTTAAAAGTTAATATTTTAAAATAATAATATTATTTAATTTAAAAGAAGCAAGGGACTCCTCCCATTATTCTTATGTCTTTTCATATTATATTCTTAGTTCAATCCCCCTTACCTCTTGTATACTAGTTCATTATTGTAAATCTGTGCACGCCTCGTCTCCGAGTTCTGAAACATACCAATTTCAATTTAATATAGTTACAAGATGAAAATTAAGATTACTACTTAAAACAGAAATGGTAAATTTTGAATAATGAATAGTAAATTGTGAATAGTAATAGTAAATAGTAAAATGTAAATAGTAACGGTAAATAGTAAATCATGAATAGTAACAGTAAATAGTAAATTATGAATAGTAACGATAAATAGTAAAATGTGAATAGTAAAGGTAAATAGTAACAGTAAATAGTAATTTACTATTTGAATAGTAATTTATTATTGAAATAGTAATTTACTATTGAAATAGTATTTTACTATTTAGAATAGTAACTTAAAATAATATTATTTTCAGTATAATAATATATTTCTAAAAACGATATCAAAATAACCCTAAAAAATATAAAAGAGAGGTATTCGTACCTTAGAATTTTAGCAGAACCCTCTTTCAAAAAATTATATTTCTCTCTCTCACTTTCGCTATTATCTCACTGGCACTACTATATTAAGAAAACTTAATCTGAAAGTGTGAATTCTAAAGAAGAATTCCTTCGGTATTTATAGGAAAAAAATTACTATGCATTCCATTATTTTAATATAAATGTACTGTGCATTTTTTGAAATTTCAAACCTGGTTACTGTGCATCTTTTGAAAATTTCATACATGCATAGTATTTTGCATAGTAACTGTCGGCAGAATTAGTAAGTCAAATAGTAAACTTTTACTCGATATATTTTAAATATTCAAAATCAGTCCTTTTTGAAATCTAGCGATATTATATCAGTCCTCACTAATTTTATAATAAGTAATATAAAGTTTAAATTTTAAAAATCTAAAATTCTCTGTTAATAAAAATTTATTGATATGTTCTCAATTTTTTTAACGACTGAAAAAATTAAGATTTTTCTCAAATCGATAATTTTTAGATAAGTCTACTTGAAATAAATTTTAGAAAATTTTCTTATAATTTAAATTCAATTTCTTATAAATATTTTTAATTTTAAGTCACATTATATGAATTTAAAATTATTTAAAATATATTATTTTATTAAAATAATTCAAATTTTCCTTCCAAAAAATCATAAATAATACGTAGATTAAAAAGTTCTAAAGAATCATAATTTTATTCCTTCAAAATTTTAATATAAAAATAAAAATAGGGGTGTTACACCTTTAAGGCAATAATGGCTTGCCCACGTGCTCACAGCATTTATTGTCCAATCATGAGAAGCGTTTCGTGCGTAACAGCAGTTACTTGAATACCAAAGACTTACAAGTTCTAAAAACTTTCGGGATTCCCACACAACGAATCTCTGTCCAAATCCGTCGTAGGGATTCTTGGACAACGGAGCCTACATCCACAGGACGACCCCTCATACGATAAAACAATACGATACCAATACACCTGTTAACAAATATTTCATACATTCGCATACCGGTACCCAGACCACTTATCGACAGTATAGCTTATATGAGCAACTCTACCAGTCCCTCACACAAGCTAGGCGACAAATGATCCGGTCTTGATACCGACCCCCAAAGACAAGGGTGACGTGTCATTCGTTCTGGCAGCGCTACCGATTCAGCAGGTAAGACATCGGATCCACTAGACCGTTTGGGCGTTCTCCCAAGACCGGCAAGTCCATGTTGACGCCTCCCATATCGGATACAGCACACCCTTTGCATCGGATCACCAGTAAACAATTATAAGTGGCCTCGGTAACAGCGCAACAATTCCAGTATCCCATAACGAGTCCAACCCTTGAGGGGCATGCTCGCTATCACTCAGCCTATACTTGTCCTCCATGATAGATTAAACAAATATATTCACCCATTCTCCGACAGGGCATGATGGGCACTCTCTATTCTTAATTTCCTCTATCCTAAGGAAAGGCGGGTTTGTTCCCTGGCTTAATTAAGCCCATATTCTCACACACGCTAATAAATACTTCAATGGTGCATACGATTAAGATCTCTTGCTTGCATGACAATACCACATGAATATACTTCTTACACACTACCACTAACTTGATCGTCGGAGAGTCTTTGCAGGTGGCACCCCCTTTCTCCCCCTCTTCAGTGCGAAGGACTAGTGTGTAGGATCTCCAGGACAGCAAGACCGGTTTTCTCCCACTGAGAGGTCGGATTATAATACCAGATACCCGTTGTACCAGTGTACAAATATACAATTCTTTGACTTTTATGGCTGGCCCCACATCGGATCTCTTGACCCTAGTTTAGGCCAGTTTAAAATTAAAGATACATTTTTTACATATATATATAAATTATATTTTTATACTGGACTTAAAGATGTCTACTTTTTTTAATAAAATTTCATAATTATTATCTGTTCTTTATAAATTATTTTGTTTATTTTTAATCTTCATGTTTTATAAGTTAACAAAATTGATATATTAATATCTTAATTACCATTTTTTCTCTTTTCATTTTTCTTTCTTTCTTCTTTTATCTAGGCAGGATATGATATTGATTATTGTGGATTTAATTTGTATTTGTATTTAAATAATTTGATTATTTAATACCGATAATAGATTGTTTAATATAAATAATTATCCAACTAATTCTATTCAAATTTTATAATAACTGATTGTTAATTAAAGTAATATAAAAATATTTATATGACCAAAATAATATTAAAATTTAAAAATAGATCATATATATTAAAATTTTCTAATTTGATTATTTATCATACATAATAATTGTTTAAATAATCTTATTCAAATTCTCCATTGATCATTTAGTCTATTTAAGTAATTTAATTCAAATAATCTGATTTAAATCATTTGCGTCCAAATCATATATATTTATTTATGAATCAGCGCCTTTTAACATGTGATTACAAATCATAAAGATAACTATTCGGATAAGTACTTTCCATGAAACACATAATTTATATTAAATTTGCTCATTATTTTTAAAACATATCGTTTTGTTCACTATTTTTTCACTTAATATTTAAACGTATAATTTACTGTTTATAATTTAGGATGTAACATCCTATATTTGCTAAAAACTAATTGCATGTTAATTAATAAATTAATAGTGAATATGCATTTACCAAACTGCCCTTGAGTGGCATAATTACAAAATGGAATTTCCTTTCTTCACTTCTCACTCTGGCGTGGTGTATGCAAAAACAAGTTTTGGCACTCTTATTTCTCCTTTGTGGCAATTCTCCAATTCATCCGCAATTTTTCTTCAAGTCTCTACAAATTAAAGCAAGTTACAAGTTCTATTTCATTTCCTTCTTCTTCACGTGGAAACCATGGAAGGCTAATAAAAAACTTCAATTTTGAGTTTCTCAAGTGCATTTGGAGCTATTATCTTGTTGGGACAGCTTGGGTACCATTGGGGGTTTCAAGTTTTCCAAGTCCATAAAATCGTTCGGATGCTTTTCGGAGCTTTAGGGTTTGATCGGAGGCAAATATCGGAACTGATCAAGCTTGTCAGATGTTGCTTGATTAAGAGATTGTAATTGGAGAGCGATTGGTTAGCGTTGGATAGCTCGAAGAGCTTCCGGATTATTATTCCAGGTAGAGGAAGCTATTACATTTTAAATGTATGGTTTATGGACGGGTTCGGGGTATATTGCTATGTTATGTGTTATGTAATTGTGAAATATGATGATTGATGTGTTTTAGTTATGTGATGATTGAGAAATACCCTGTTTTATGTGATATTTAAGAGATATTGATTGTTGTGACGATTGTTGTCCATAAAGTTATGATAGAATGCATGAGATGTAAATTGTGAATGGAATTAATACGACATATTACATGAGATGTAATGAATTGATGGTATTAAATTCTATGCATGAGATGTGATAGAATATTAGGGACGATATTAAGATGTTACATGGGATGCAATTGAGTAAATGATTTAGTATCATTCTGTGGCATGAGATGCTTGATGTGAATTGCATAATGTGGCATAAATGGTAAGGGTGACCCGTGGAAGGTTAGGAACCCTGAGTTGATGATTTCAAGTTATAGATTCTTGGGCTAGGTCCTGTGACAGCCCGTAATTATTGATGGAGCTAGAGTTAAGTCTCGAGATATCATGATGTGACTGGTATCATGCGGGAAGGGCTAATGAAGTGAGGTCAGGAAGGAATCTGTAGTTGAAATCATTGTTCAGTTAGATCCGCGTGTATGTTCTTTGATGAATGTTATGGAGAATAACATGAATTATATAGCCTATGTGTATGATATTAACAATATTGGGTGAGTTGTGAATTGGGTTGAAGGGCAACGAATGATATTAATGGGTTGCGATATTGTATTGTAATTGTGATATTGTATTGTATTTGAGAGAATTAGGTAGTTGATCTGATTTAGTTGCTGTCATTTGGCATATAAATGTGCTCACCCCTATTTATGTGGCTATTTTTCAATGGAATTAGACCATGATGGTGATTGGTAAGATGTCACCGTGCTTGAGAGAGGAGCATTGTATAGTGTACATACTTGTGTAGTATTTTGGTGGTAGCCTTGACCAACTCTTGTAAATGCTTATTTTGATACATGTTTATATAATTGTATAGTGGATTTAGGTAGCTAACGGCTTCAACTAGAAGCCTAAATTATTTTGGATATATATATATATATTGATGTTACATGTGATGATGATGGTATATAGTTGTGGTGACCATGAATGGTCCCATTTTGATATATGTGATGCTTGTAATGCCTAGGAAATGCAAGTATAGGATTGATGCATGATATGAACATGATGGGCAGGAATTGTTGATATGTGTGAATGAGGCATGTTTGAGTTATATTGGGCATTAGAGTATGGATGACGAGAAATGCATGAAAATGAGGTTTACATGAGTTTTATGCATGATTAGGCAAGTGATAGGGTCATATTGGGTTTGGTGAGGCTTGGATGCCATGGGATGGTTCCAGCAACCTCTATGCATGATTTGTAACTTGGAGAAACTGGAATAGGTCCAATCCATTAAGAATTGACCCTTGAGTTACACAAGAATGTCTTAAAATGGGCTAACGTGTTTCTACGCATAAGTCCTTCATTTTTTTGTATTTTTGAGTACGGCCAGTGGCTACACGTCATAAATGATGTATATTAGGTGGTGTCAAAATTTAGCGATGATCGGATATCATATGAGTGAGAATCAGGGCACAATACTTGGCATTTAGGCTATTTATTGTCATTCTCGCTCAAGCGGATGATGTCTCGCTTGAGCGAGCCCCTCCTGTATGGTTTTGGTGGCCTCTATCGAATTCTCACTCGAGTGAGTAGAACCTCGCTTGAGTGAGGGATGCATAGTTTGGTTCTGTGTGATTTTTTGCTTAAGCGAGCGATGTCCCGCTCAAGTGAGGGCCATGGGATTGGGCATTGTCGTATTTTCATGTAAGTGAATGAGTTTCGCTCGAGCGAATGAAGTGCATAATTTTCACTGTGATGTTTTTGCCCGAGTGAGGTGTGCTCGCTTGAGCGAATGAGGGCACCTAATGCTATTGGTTGCTTCTCGCTCGAGCGAGATGGGTTCGCTTGAGCGAGAATGATGTTGCTTGGTTACTGTCGTGTTTTCTCTTAGGTGAACGAGTCTCACCCAAAGCAAATTTGGGCCTTCGCTCAAGCGCGTGATGTCTCACTTGAGCAAGTGGATGTTGTTTGGGTTTTTATGGTTTGTGGGCTCTTGGGATGAGATTCAGAGCCCTCCATCACGCGTTTTAAGTCTTGTGCTACGTGTTTGGGTTGTCGTGGATAACTCATTTTCACGCGAAAATTTTTTCCCCTTTTAATTTATTATTTAATCTTAGGATGCTTTAAAATTAAAATATTTTATTTTATGAAAAATTTGTTAATATATTGGTTACTTTTTTGTGATAAAAAAATTAGTCTCAACATATTTTTTAGGCTAAATATATCTTTTGGTCCTTTATCTTTTTAAAAAATATTAATTTGGTCCTCTAATTATTTTTTTGTTCACTTTGGTCCCCTAAGTGGTTTAAAATATGTTGAGTGCGTCCTTCTGTCAATTTCCCCTAACGTCATTGCCACTGTTTATCTTTTTTCATCTTCATCTTTCTTCCTTCATCTTCATCTTCCTTCATCCTTTCTTTCATCTTCATCTTCCTTTCTCCTTCCTTTCATCTTTATTTTCCTTCCTTCCTTCCTTCCTTCTTTCATCTTCATCTTCTTCCCTTCATCTTCCTAAACGCATGCAAGGAAAGCTTTAAATAATGCAGACCCATCAAAGTTTCTTCATCTTCCTTCCTTCATCTTTATCTTCCTTCCTTCTTCCATCTTCCTTCATCTTCCAGAGGTGGTTCTTGGACCTACTGGTGGGGATCTGGGTGGAGCAGAGGCTTGCAAGGAGTTCACCTTCATATCAGATCAGTACAAGGTAATTGTTTCATTTTGGTCCCTTGTGTTGTGTTAGTGATTTCAGTTTGGTCCCTTATGTACAGTTAGTGATTTCAGTTTAGTCTTTGTCGGGTTTTATTTGTTTCAGTTTAGTTACCTGACATAAAAAGTAGCTTTACTCTATTTTACTTGCATTGTGCAGGGTCTAAAACATGCTCTGGAGAAACTTTACTTGCATTATACTTTTCCTTTACTCACAGTTCCTTTTTGATGACTTTAACATGTGTTGAGTGTTGACTCATGTCATTTTGAGTTAGAAACATCAGTTTTTAATTCTTATGAAGGAAACTAGTCTCAGTTAGTTATCAACACTTTATGTATTGCATTAATATTTTATATATTGTTGTTTCTTTAATGTGTATTTTTCACGTTTGTAGGTTTTATGTAGCAGAAGTTCTCTTTGCTTTGGAGTATCTACATGTAACACCTTCTGTTACACCTTAATAAAATATATAAAAATTCATAAAAAAAATTTTTTTACTAAAGATATGATTGTTAAAAAAAACTATCGGAATAAATTATATACATTATTTCTGAAATACCTCAATATTATTAAATCTTTATAAAGTATTTGTACATTCATCTGAAGAAAATAAACATTAAACATTATAAGAAAGAGAGGAAACTCCATGGCCCAGAAGCAGTTACTTATTAACATTATTTATTCATTGGACCACGGTATTCATACCGAGCTCCCTTTCTAGAACGTGCTATATTTACTGCCGATATTCTTCGATCCTTCCCTCTGAACCATCAATTTAAAACATGTGAAACAAAAACACGGAGAAAGGAGTGAGAAACAGAATATAATATTCTCGATTAAGACATAAGCAACAAAGGGTTTTCACAAACCAATACATAATAATATCAATCACAATCACATACACAATCAATTATGAATGCATGAATGTTATGCAATATCTTCATCATAACTTACCTATATATGTGGGCCCTTAAATTTTAATTTGCACTGGGCCAACCAGGAGTTTACACTGTTCCATAAGTCCGGATAATAATTGATCTGTCCTGGACCGGGGTCTAGAGATCCGGACTCAAGTCAGTCACAAATAGTATGTAAATACCGTATAGGAGACCGGATGTATGAGTATCCGGTGTAGGTATCCGTTGTCCTTGAGTGGAGAGAGCGGACTGGGCGTCCTGGAGGTCCTTCACACCGACCTAACGCGTTGAAGTGGGCGAATGGTGGTGTCACCTGCAATGATTCTCCGACGCTCAAGTTAGTGATAATATTCCAAGTAAGGAATGTATTTCAGAGAGTAATTATGCATCGAATTGGTTGAAGATCCCTCACTTCATTATTGAAATAAGTTCATATACCTGATTGGCTCATTTTTCGAGGACTCGTTAGTGGGGAACCACTAACTCCCATTAGCATTATTATATTGCGCACTAACCAGCATGATTGGGTCAAGTGGCTATTTTATATTGAGCATAGAGAATATAGACTAGGATTAGGGAACAAGTTGACCATTCCCGTGAGCAGAATTTGGCTCGTAGTGCAGGGAATTATTGATCAATCCCTGTAGCAATTATCCTTGTCTTTAGCACAGTGACGTGTGTGTTGTCCGGTGTCATGGTGTTATCCTGAACAACCGGTATAGGGAGAATGCCTGATACGAAATCACAGTCCGGATGTATACCGATGACACCGGTTACACGTTGATGTCTTGACAAAGACGTTGAAATAATCCTTGCAGATCGGATACCAGTATTGAGACCGGATCGCTGACCTGTCAAAGCATTCAAGTCATGCCCCTGGAGGCCGGTGTTAGGACCGGATCATATGCCCCCTAGCTTGTTATAGTGACTGGCGGAGTCACTGTAATGAGCTATAACACTTAAGTTTAGCTTTTATAGGCATGGGTTGAAATTGGATTCCGTAAGAAGGCGGAGTAGCCTCTTAGGAATTTCAATGGAGTTAGATTCCGTAAGAAGGCAGAATAGCCTCTTAGGAATCTCAATGAAGTACAATTTTATAAGTGTTGAACTTTTGAACTTGTTGATTATGTACTTCGTAAAACATTGGTAGTTAGGCGGTATGGTGCAGCATATAGCTGTGACACCAATTTATCCTTTGAGGCGGTATGGTGCAGCATATAGCTGTGACACCAATTGTTCCTGCAAGAAATTTGTTGAATCCTTGAGGCGATATGGTGCAGCATATAGTTGTGACACCAATTCATCCTGCAAGAAATTGGTTGCGTTTTGGAGTTAGCGTAGTGCAGCATATAGCTGTGACACCAGCTCTTTCCACAAGAAGCCTGCAGGACCTTGGGGACGAATTAGTGCAGCGTATAGCTGTGACACCAGTTCTTTCCATAGGCGGCCTGCAGGACCTTAGGGTCGGTATGGTGCAGCATATAGCTGAGACACCAATCCTTTCCCCCCAAGGAGTTTTTATTGACTCCGTTTGCGAAGCGTTGTTGTATGTTGGTTGATCTTTATGGAATAAAGGGTTATGCATCTGTGCTTCAGTTTGGAGCCATTGTCTTATCTGCATGGGAACAAGTTCAGGAGTTTTATCGTCGAATCATTTCATAGGTGATTGAGATCATCCGTCTTGGGGATGTGTACGACACCAGGGATTACATCGTCAGGTCACATATTAGGTGATTGAGATCATCCGTCCTTGGGGTGTGTATGGCGCCAGGAGTTACATCGTCAGATCACAGAATGGGTGATTGAGATCATCCGTCCTGGGCAAGTACACAACGTCAGGAGTTACATCGTCATATCACATAATGGGTGACTGAGGTTATCCGTTCTGGAAAAGTACACAACGCCAAGAGTTTCATCGTCAGATCACAGATTAAGTGATTGAGATAATCCGTCCAGGAGTTACATCATCGAATCACAGAATAGGTGATTGAGATCATCCGTCCTGGAGTGATGATTGGAATTGTTCGTACCAGGAATTACATCATTGAATCACAGAATAGGTGATTAAGATCATCCGTCCTGGCGACATTTTTCCAATCGTAGTACGTTTAGTAGAAAACAGCTTTAATAGAGGGATTGCATGTGTATTGAATCATTCCGGACTTAAGTAGTGAAGATCGGGTATGGACGTAGAACCCTTATTCCGGATTTTTACATGCAAGATGGAGAACAGATAGAGACGTATAACTATCGTTTTCATGCATAGGCATTTTGATAGCCAAAGACTTGTTGTGTTTGGAGTTCAGTTTGATCCTACAATCCATGTCGTATTTGGTGTTCGGTTTAATCCTACTAACCGTTCTCCAATCGGTCTTTGGTTTTTCCCAATGACGATTCTTCACCGACGTTCGGTCAGTCCTACTAGTCGTACTCAGAGTTCGGTTTAATCCTACAATCCGAGCCTTCAACACGGGGTTCAGATCAGGGCTAATCCTGAACCTACTACGCCCGTCACTTGGGGTTCAGCGTGGTCTTGAAGAAGAACCAGCTTACTGCGCCCAAGCCTGTCATAGGGCATTACCCTTAATTCCTTTGGGGAGAGAAAGAGCCGATCCGTTGTAACAGGACGGATGACTATTATTAATTCGTTACTCTCACTGGAGAGAACGATGTCGTCCATTGTGAGAGTATTGTTCCGAATTTGGGGAACTGTATCTCAATCGTAAGAGTACGGATTGAGTCTTCAAAGACTTCCATCATAAGGATGATGATGGGAATTGTCCGCGCCAGGAGTTGCCTCGTCAATTCACAGAATATGTGTTTGAGAGAATCCGTCCTGGGGAAGTGTATCTCAATCTTCAAAGACTTCCATCATAAGGATAATGATAGGAATTGTCCGCGCCAGGAGTTACCTCGTCAACTCACAGAATATGTGATTGAGAGCATCCGTCCTGGGGGAGTGTATCTCAATCGTAAGAGTACGGATTGAGTCTTCAAAGACTTCCATCATAAGGATGATGATGGGAATTGTCCGCGCCAGGAGTTACCTCGTCAACTCACAGAATATGTGATTGAGAGCATCCGTCCTGGGGAAATGTATCTCAATCGTAAGAGTACGGATTGAGTCTTCAAAGACTTCCATCATAAGGATAATGATGGGAATTGTCCGCGCCAGGAGTTACCTCGTCAACTCACAGAATATGTGATTGAGAGCATCCGTCCTGGGGGAGTGTATCTCAATCGTAAGAGTACGGATTGAGTCTTCAAAGACTTCCATCATAAGGCTGATGATGGGAATTGTCCGCGCCAGGAGTTACCTCGTCAACTCACAGAATATGTGATTGAGAGCATCTGTCCCGGGGGAGTGTATCTCAATCGTAAGAGTACGGATTGAGTCTTCAAAGACTTCCATCATAAGGATGATGATGGGAATTGTCCGCGCCAGGAGTTACCTCGTCAACTTACAGAATATGTGATTGAGAGCATCCGTCCTGGGGGAGTGTATCTCAATCGTAAGAGTACGGATTGAGTCTTCAAAGACTTCCATCATAAGGATAATGATGGGAATTGTCCGCGCCAGGAGTTACCTCGTCAACTCACAGAATATGTGATTGAGAGCATCCGTCCTGGGGAAATGTATCTCAATCGTAAGAGTACGGATTGAGTCTTCAAAGACTTCCATCATAAGGATAATGATGGGAATTGTCCGCGCCAGGAGTTACCTCGTCAACTCACAGAATATGTGATTGAGAGCATCCGTCCCGGGGGAGTGTATCTCAATCGTAAGAGTACGGATTGAGTCTTCAAAGACTTCCATCATAAGGATAATGATGGGAATTGTCCGCGCCAGGAGTTACCTCGTCAACTCACAGAATATGTGATTGAGAGCATCCATCCTGGGGAAATTAGTCTCAATCGTTCTTCTTCAACCGGTGTTGGATTTCACTCATTCACCAGCCTTCAAATAGGGTTCGGTGCAATCCTACTACCCATTTCCTGAGGTTCGGTTTAATCCTACAACTCAGGTCTTCACCGACGTTCGGCCAAACCTACTAGTCGTACTCGGAGTTCGGTTCAATCCTACAATCCGAGCCTTCACCGGTGTTCAGCCAAACTTACTAACCGTACCCAAAGTTCGGTTTAATCCTACAATTTGGGCCTTTGAATGGGGTTCGGTGCAATCCTACAACCCATTTCCTGAGGTTCGGTTTAATCCTACAACTCAGGTCTTCACCGACGTTCGGCCAAACCTACTAGTCGTACTCGGAGTTTGGTTCAATCCTACAATCCGAGCCTTCACCGGTGTTCAGCCAAACTTACTAACCGTACCCAGAGTTCGGTTTAATCCTACAATCTGGGCCTTCGAATGGGGTTCGGTGCAATCCTACAACCCATTTCCTGAGGTTCGGTTTAATCCTACAACCCAGGTCTTCACCGACGTTCGGCCAAACCTACTAGTCGTACTCGGAGTTCGGTTCAATCCTACAATCCGAGCCTTCACCGGTGTTCAGCCAAACTTACTAACCGTACCCAGAGTTCGGTTTAATCCTACAATCTGGGCCTTCGAATGGGGTGATTCACCCAGTTGTACCTTCGAAGAGGTTCATCGCTAACAACGGATACATTGTTAGGATCATCCGTCCTGAAAGTATCTTGTCACAACAGTGTTGTGCATCGAATAAAATCATAAAGACAATGGGTGAATCATTTAGAGTATTTCATTAATTATGAATTACAAAAGAGAGAAAGAGAGATGAGTCGGGGTTATGACTCATTAGACCTTCTTGGTAAAACCCGATCTGGATCTGCTCTTATCACTCCGTTGTAACGTTGGGGATTTCTCTCTTACCACTGTTGCTTCCAAGTGTATTTCATTGCTCACATACTTGGATGCTTTCCTCCTGAATTCTTCGAAATTCATTGGAGGATTCTTTGCCAATGACATGGCAAAAGCAGAGCTTGGTTGCAAAGCTTCTATTGCTATGTGCAATTGAAGTGCTTCTGCCAAGTTTGGAACAACAGCTGCTTCCTTGTGAAACCTCTTCAAGAAGTCCTTGAGAGTTTCATGCTCCCCCTGCCTAATCTGAGCCAAGGTATGAGATGTTCTGGGAATATCACTGGAAATGACAAAGTGGTCCACAAACGCTGTTGCCATTTCTTCCCATGAGTTAATGGAACCTGATGGTAGCTTTCTGAACCAGCTAAGGGCATCATCAACAAGAGTCCGAGGGAACATCCTACACATGACATCTTCGTCTGCCCCCAGGTACATGGCTTCGAGTGTATAAGCATCAAGATGCTTAGTAGGATCAGTTTCACCACTGTATTTTTTTACATAGAGAGGTTGAGTAGTCTGTAGGTGCTTAGGGATGCGTACACTCATAAGTCTCCTTGAAAAAGGGACTGTGAGCTTATAAGTTACTGGAGAGGCTGTCATCAGCTTCCTCTTCCCTTTAACAACTCTCTTATCAGAATCGTGGATCTGTTCCTTCCCTTCAAATGTGGGGATATTTGAATACTGAGGGGTAGAGAATTTTTCTCCCTCGGTTGTGTGATGTGTCCTCTTGATCAGAGACATGGCTCTCTCCTCCACGCTCTTTCTTTCGCGTTTCAATTCCATCAGTTCCTCCCTCAGCTTTCTTATCATCTCATCCTTTAGATTTGGTGCTGAATCCTGCACCATTCTTCTTGAACTTTCCACAGGCGACTCGAGAGCTAAGTGCCTGTTCATTGGTTGTTCCTGGGCAGTGATGTCTTCCACGTGCCCATCTGGTTGGTTTCTCCCATTACCTTTCATAATAAGAGACCAAACTTCTTAAACGAGAGGTGGGAATAACTTTAACGTGTCCCACCGGGCGTGCCAATGATCTGTCCTGGACCGGGGTCTAGAGATCCGGACTCAAGTCAGTCACAAATAGTATGTAAATACCGTATAGGAGACCGGATGTATGAGTATCCAGTGTAGGTATCCGTTGTCCTTGAGCGGAGAGAGCGGACTGGGCGTCCTGGAGGTCCTTCACACCGACCTAACGCGTTGAAGTGGGCGAATGGTGGTGTCACCTGCAATGATTCTCCGACGCTCAAGTCAGTGATAATATTCCAAGTAAGGAATGTATTTCAGAGAGTAATTGTGCATCGAATTGGTTGAAGATCCCTCACTTCATTATTGAAATGAGTTCATATACCTGATTGGCTTATTTTTCGAGGACTCGTTAGTGGGGAACCACTAACTCCCATTAGCATTATTATATTGCGCACTTACCAGCATGATTGGGTCAAGTGGCTATTTTATATTGAGCATAGAGAATATAGACTAGGATTAGGGAACAAGTTGACCATTCCCGTGAGCAGAATTTGGCTCGTAGTGCAGGGAATTATTGATCGATCCCTGTAGCAATTATCCTTGTCTTTAGCACAGTGACGTGTGTGTTGTCCGGTGTCATGGTGTTATCCTGAACAACCGGTATAGGGAGAACGCCTGATACGGAATCACAGTCCGGATGTATACTGATGACACCGGTTACACATTGATGTCTTGACAAAGACGTTGAAATAATCCTTGCAGATCGGATACCGGTATTGAGACCGGATCGCTGACCTGTCAAAGCATTCAAGTCATGCCCCTGGAGGCCGGTGTTAGGACCGGATCAATAATAATATGAACAGCTCAACTGGCGTGGAAACACTTAGAGACTAGTCAGATTGAGAAAGTTTTTATTGTGAAAGTACCCAACACTAGGGAGCTACCCCAGGTCCCCTGAAGCACCCTTTCACACCCTCTCATCCCAAGGCTCGTAATTAAGCCTCCTCTAATGTATCCTCGGTTTCTATAATCCGTCCCAAGACAATATCATTTTATTTCACTTTAATGATTCATGATGCATGAACTACTCGCGTATTGAGTTGGTTAAGGCTTTTAGAAACTCAATTATTAAATCCCTTAAAGGTTTACAATATCATTTCAATAAACTGTACATTTTGTCAATTCTCTGAATTTCTATCCCACAGAAATAAATTTGGTACAGTTTTTGAATCTCACTGAAATTTGAGTTTCTAAGCCTTAAATATCTAAAAACTTTCTCATATAAAACTTTACATAATCTTTCTCAAATTAAATCTTAACAAAATCAAATTTAGAAATCTCAATTATTTCCAAATATCTTTAGTTATTAAGTTGGAATAAAATAATTTTCTTTTTAAAAAATTTTATTTTATTAAAAGAGAATAATCTTTAAATCATTAACCGTAAATACTTAAAGTTACAAAATTTTTTCTTTAATTCAAAATTTAATTATCTCAATTAATTTTCATAAAATGTCTACTTTCTAAAATAAATACTAATTTTTTATTCTAAATATAAAAATAATTTCTAAGAAGAAATAAAAGATAATAAAAATTTAAAGAGTAAGGTAAAAAATTCTTACTGAATTTTAGCTTTCCGTCATGCTCGCTATATGCTCAAACTCCACATTACAAAATCATCAATCAAAATCAAGCATTATCAATTATAACTAAATATCATCAATCAATCAATCAATCATAATCAAATCAATTAAATATCATTAATACATATCATAATGCAAAATTTAATGATTATTAATATAGTCAATTTGAGTCCTTTTGGTCAATTCCTCGCATAGGTATATGTAAGTTCATATAATCCAGTCCTTGCATAGGTATAGTTCAGTCCATATGGGTCATAGTAGTCCAAGTCCTTGCATAGGTATAGTCCAGTTTATATAGGTTATAAAAGTCCAAGTCCTTGCATAGGTAAGTTAGAGTTAGTTAAATCAGATATTTAATTTAAAATTTATTAAAAGTTTTAAGTTAAAAAGTTAATATTTTAAAATATTAATATTATTAAATTTAAAAGGAGTAGGGGACTCCTCCCATTATTCTTATATCTTTTCATATTATACTCTTATCTCACTCCCCCTTACCTTGAATTGTTACCCAAAAGAGATTTGCTTTGCGCCTCCAATTTCTAAAAATATTAATACCAATCTATTTCAGTATAAGCTTAAGATAAAAATTAAGATTGCTATCAGAATAATAAATAGTAAATGTGCATAGTAATAATAAATAGTAATGGTAAATGGTAAGTCATCAATAGTAATGGTAAATAGTAATTTTTTTGAATAGTAATAGTAAATAGTAAATCGTGAATAGTAATTTTTTGAATAGTAATGGTAAATGGTAAATCATGAACAATAATAGTAAATAGTAAATTTTAAATAGTAACGGTAAATAGTAAATTTTGAATAGTAATGGTAAATAGTAAATTTTGAATAGTAACGGTAAATAGTAAATTTTGAATAATAACAACAACTAATAAATTTTGAATAATAACAGTAAATGATAAATTTGAATAATAACAGTAAATGGTAAATTGTGAATAGTGATAATAAATAGTAAATTTTGAATAGTAACTGTAAATAGTAAAAATAATATAGTGGTAATTTATTTTTACTATAGTAACTTATTCATAATAGTACTAGTATATTAATGGTTTAAGAGTGCCAAAAAAATAAACTAAAATTATAAAAAAAATATAGAAGAAAGTTATTACCTTACACCTCCGGCAGAACTTCTTTTTACCAAAAGAATTTACTCTCCACTAATTTCTTACGCACTATCTCTCTGGATTCTCTCTCTAATTTTTGGTGTGAAAATGTTGTAAATGAGCCATCTATTTATAGGAAGAAAATTTTACTATTTAAGATTATTTAATTATTTATTTTACTATTCATGATGTAAGTGATGATGTAAGCGATGATGTCGGTAGTGGCATTTTGGTTATTAGATGAAAGGTTAAGGGTATTTTTGTCATTCTAAAAAAATTAAAAAAATTAAAAAATTAAGAAAATTCTAAAAAATTATAAATTATATAACAATCAAAAAGTTCTAAAGAACTATAATCAAATTCCTTTGAAATTTTATTTTAAATAAGAACGAAATTAGGGGTGTTACACTACACATGCTTGAGATCATCTACAAAGACCTTAAACCTGAGATTGTGTTAGTGAGAGAAGATGGGTGAAGACATGGGTTTACCATGCTGGAGGACATGGGGCAAAAAGGATGCAAGCTTTATAGGTTTCCCTAACATGGAAGAAGCCATCGAAGAAGGAGAAAGAGTTATAATGAAGATGTAAACAGTGGCAAACAGACGTTAGGGGAAATTAAAGGAAGATGAAGATGAAAGAAGGATGGAAGGAAGATGGAAGAAGGAAGGAAGATTAAGATGAAGGAAGATGAAGACACTTTTTTTATTTTCCCTCTCATTTCCAAAACGACGTCGTTTAGACAGTTATAATAAAACGGACGTTGGAGAAAATTGATGGAAGGACGCACTTGGCACATTTTAAACCACTTAGGGGACCAAAGTGAACAAAAAAATAATTAAAGGACCAAATTAACATTTTTTTAAAAAAGATAGAGGACCAAAGGATATATTTAGCTTATTTTTTTATAGTTTTTGAGACAATTATAAGACAAAATCATGTTACATAACTACTCTATTGCAGAAAATCATAAGATTTGTGACATATAATTATAAGAGAAAATTATCAGTTTTGTGACCGTTATTTGGAATGAGTTTCAAGCGTTCACGATATATACATGCACTTAAATATAAATTCTCATTACAATTTTAGTTATCTTTTTTTAAAAATATCCCTTTATCTTTAACCATTGATAATTTGTCATTGTAAACCTTATATGCGTAATTTAAACACACTATTAATAATGATATATACAACTGATTAATTCTAATAATCTTTTAAATGTTCCTCCCTTCATTTTAATATATTTATTTAAAATCAAATTTTGCTATCAAATATTAATTATACAAATATAAAAATATTAAATTTTCAAGGATAAACTGGGAAAAAATTGTAATGTTCCTGGTTTTTGCTTGTAGGTGCTTATGAAATGAAACACTTATTTTTATTTTAGATATGAAACGAATGGAGTATTATACTTCATAACTAACAAAAAAAACTCTAAATATTATTAGTGACAGTTGTTGGATTTCTATAGCTTAATAACTTACACTGTTTTTTTTTTCTAAACTTCCTAATTTTTAAAATTATATAAATATTTAACGAGAAAACTATTTCATCCAATGATTCAAACCCCAGGACTCAACCCCTGGTATAAGAGACGTGGTTGCTGATGAGGTTGTTAAATTTAGGTTGTTTTCCTTGAGAATTTGGCTTTTGATTGAGTTTTCTTTTAACTATTTGGTGTTAAAAATGTCTTCATTCTCCTTAAATACAAATATCATCTCTTTTCCTTGGTCATTGATAATTTAGTTATGTTTTGTGTAACATCCCAAATTTTATACGGGTACGTAATTAAGAGGAATAAATAGTAATTAATTACATATGAGTTAATTAATATCCCAAAAATTTAGAAATGATTAAATTGGAATTTATTATGATTATTCACAATTTATTACGGCTTAAAGAGCTAAAATTAATACTCCATTAAAATATATGTATCAGACCAAATATCTCTGATTGAGGTACTATTGGTTAGGGTTGTTAAGAATATTATTATGAATCCGAATAAATCTTCAGAATAATTTTCGAATAAATGGAGAAGTTTTAATGATGGGTTAAATTTTAAAACTAAAAACCCCACTCTTCACTCTCATTTTTCACATTACATTCTCTTCTAAAGGCAAGAATACATTGCTCTCTTCTCCTCTATTCCCAATTTCTTCATCTTCTCCTTCTCTTAAACTCTAAGCAAGTGGTTTTGTCTATTTTCCACTCCTCATTTTTGTTTTCACCATTGATCAAGAAGGAGATGATGTTGGCTTGAAGTTCTCCTTCCTCTTCTCTCAATTTTCATCACCCTATCTTCCTCTCTTGAAAGCTCATTATGTTTGGTGGTTTGAGGTAAGTTCCTCACTCATTTATTGAGCTTGTGCCCTAGGTGATAGGTTATTGTTGTTGGGTGAGTGTTAATGCATATGAGTTTTAGAAAGGAAGCTATTTTTATGCAAAGCCCTAAGGTGGGTGTGATAAATATATGGCTTTATGTGGATGCACATGCGTACACGAAAATAGCATGTGATATGGAGGAAGATGATATGTGTTAATGATGAGCATTAGGATTTAATGAAACCCTAACTCTAGAAATTTGGGGAAATAAGAAATAATGTTATGAGAAAAGGTTTTAAGTATGAACCATGATATTTGGTGTGTGGGTGTTGTTAATGATGATGGGGATTGGTGTTAATAATAACTTGTGAGCATTAAAGATGAAACCTATGAATGGGTGTTGCCATAAATGCATAATAAATGCTTAATAATACCAAACCCATGGTGGTTGTGGTGGTTTAGTGTAATAAATACTAAATAGGTCTTGTAATAGCATAAACACCGAGTAGTTTAGCTTAAACAATTAGATCTTGGCAGTTGAATAGTAATAATTATGTTATACATGTATGTGGTGTAGGAAACGACCTCATTGAAGAAGCGGGACTTTCGGACCATGGTGATTTCTACTTCTCTTAAGGTAGAAGAAAAGTATATTTGTTAAATGCATGATCAATTGTATGTTGATAATGTATATATTGATGCATATTTGCATGTTTTTCCTTTAATAGATATACTACCTCTTGTGTATGATGTAAATTGAGATTGACTCATATTGATTATTGGATGTTGGATTGGCATATTTGATGAGAATATGAATTTGGAGTATATTTATTGACATACTCTTTGATTTCCATATGTGGATTGACATTGATATGAATCCTTGGCTAGTATAATCTTAAACACTATGAGTGGTATGCCTTGGAAACTGTTATATATGATTGTGTGTCACTAACTATAATGTTAAGTGCAAATTATACCCCTAAGTGAGAGGGTCAGAAATCCTTGTGAAACCGAGGATAGCATATGCATTATTGCATTCATGACATTTTATATGTGGTTGCGATCACATGATGTATTGAAACAATAAAGGTCTTGTGAGATCATAAGAAAAAGGACACTTGCGTGGGGGACTAGTATTCGAATGACTATAAGTGGTTGCGATCACTTGACATGTTGAAATGACAAAGGTCTTGCGGGATCTTATGAAAAATGGACCCTTGCATGGGGGACAACTATTTGAATGATTATAAATGGTTACGATCACTTGACACATTGAGATAATAAAGGTCTTGTAGGATCTTGTGAAAAGCACCCTTGCGGGGGATAAAGGCTTAAGCAACTATACGTAGTTGCCAATATTTGATGAATCATGTGCGTATGAGCTATGAGTAAATGTTTCAAAACGGATCCGTTGCATATGCATTTCATGGTATGTCATATCCATTAGCCATAGGAACATGACATTTGAGCTGGAGAAGATTAAGAAAGATGACACCCTATTGAGAGTGTAAATTGAGAAATAAAACCCACTTTTGGTCTCCAACTAATTATGTATTATTGTTGTTGTAACCCCTTAATGATGCTTATGAATTGTGACAATGAGTGTGGTAATATTGTGATTTGGTGACTTGAGTCTACTTGGCAATATCCTTGTTAATGGACTTGTTATGTATGAATATGTATGCTCAATGGAAATTGATAAGTTAGGTGACATTATTATTTGATTGAACTCCCTTGATAGGAGGATATGTTGAATTGTATTCATATAGTTATGTTATCATAATTTGATTGATTGTTTCATCATTGAGAAAGTATGCTTACTCTCCATGTTGTCTACTTTTTAGCTTTTGTGTTGTAGGACATGACCATGGAGTAGAGTTTTTCAAAGAGATGAGGTATGATTTGAAGGAAGAGTTAGTCTAGAGGACTTGGCCGGCATGTTTTATGATAAACAACTTTTGTATATCCTTATTGAAATGATTCTATGTGGCATTTTTTTGTATAATTATATTATGGTTTAATGCCTTATAAGTATGATGGTGTTTGAATATTGATGACTTGACATCCTATAATGGTAATTGATACATTAGGATCATTTGAATTGAGCTCGTGATCATTTTGTATCACTAAGAGATGTATGATGATGCATGACTTGGTGAATTTTACACCATAATATATGTAGTGAATGGTATTTGGATATATGCTTGAAGAAATTATGATTGTTATGATGATTAAAGATTATATAAAAGATGTGTAGTTGAATGAAATAATGGATTTGTATGTATATTAAGGAAGCGGATGGGTCATATTTTGATCCAAAAGGTTCTAGGACATGGGACTAGGTTGTACAAACCCTATTGCACATTTGAAACTTGTTAGCATTGGTTTGAAACATAATTGATGTGGTTTGAATGGTTTTAGGTATGTCATTGTTTGAAAAATGCCTTTTATGCATAATCTCATGGTTAGGCCTCATGGTTATGAATCCTTGAATATGATTGAGTCTAGCAAGTCTTAATTAGTGTGTTTTAACTCTCCACAAAGTTTGGTGATGATTGGATATGATTAGGATGAGTTTTGGTAGGCTAAAAACTCACAAAATATGGTTTTTCTGCATAATTAATCGATTAGAGTGGTCTCTTAATCGATTACGGGCTTTCTGTCAGCCCCGGAATCAACTTTTGATTGGTTTAATCGATTAAGCTGAGTACCTAATTGATTAGTAGCTCTCTATTTGTAGTGTAATTGATTAGTTATTCGATTTAGGATATTCTGTTTGGTGTTAATTGATTAGGCCCTTCCTGCTAATCGATTAGGGCATTGTTTTTGAACTAGAGATTGTTCTAGGCCGAATTAGCTCTCGTGTTCTCCATAAAAGTTGTAGATAATTGAATTATGGATATTTTCCCATTAGAATCACCCTATTTGGAGATGTGTAGCTCTAGATATGCCCAAAATACTACAAGGTGGTCATGCTGAAATTCTGTTACATAATAGTTTTAGTTTTTCATAATTTGAGGTATCTTCGGGGCATAATTTGTAACATCCTATTTTCTACTCAAATAGAAAATAGATATTAATATATCTTTAATGAGAACTACTTACTATTAGTTAGTTTATTATTATTATTTTTTATGAAATTTTAGTATTTATATTTAATTATTTTGTTTTTAAAAAATAAAATAAAATAAAAATAATAAAATAAAATATATATGTCTTTTGAATGAGAATTTTAAAATGACCTAATTAGTAGTGATTGATTAATGACATTATATTAAGAATTTTGTATATCTTTATTATTCACAACTCTTATTTTATGTTCTTATATTTATGTTTTTACACATTTATGATTTAACTCTTATTAGAATTTTAAAATAAAATTTTGAACGAATTAGACTATGGTTCTTTAGAACTTTTTGATCTACATAATATTTATGATTTTCTAGAATTTTTTGAAAATTTTGAAATATTTTAATAAAATAATACATTTTAAATAATTTTAAATTCATATAAAGTTACTTAAAATTAAAAATATTTACAAGAAAGTAAAGTTAAATTATAAGAAAATTTTTTAAAATCCATTTCAAGTAGACTTATCTACAAATTATCAGTTTGAGTAAAATCTTAATTTTTACCAATCGTAAAAAAATTGAAAACATACCAATAAATTTTTATTAATAGAAAATTTTAGATTTTTAAAATTTAAACTCGATATTACTTATCATAAAATTAGTGAGAACTGATATAATATCGCTAAATTTTGAAAAGGATCGATTTTGAATATTTAAAATATATCGAGTGAATGGTTACTATTTGACTTAATAATTCAGCCGACATTTACTATGCAAAAACACTGTGCATGAACGAAAATTTCAAACTTACAAAGTAACCAGAAGTGAAAATTTCAAAAATTGCACAGTACTTTTATAATAAAACATTCAAATGCATAGTGAATTTTTCTGCTATAAATACCGAAGGATTTCTGAAGGAAAAATCACAATTTCAGATTAAGTTTTCTTAATATAGTAGTGCTAGAGAGATAGTGGTAGGAGTAAGAGAGAAATAATATTTATGGAAGGAAGTTCTGCCAAAATCATAAGGTAAGAATAACTCTCTTTTATACTTTTTAGGTTTATTTTTATATCATTTTAGAAATCTATTATTATACTAGATATAATATTATTGTAAGTTAGTATTTTGAATAGTAATTTACTATATCAATAGTAAATCACTATTACGAATAATAAATTACTATTCAAATAGTAAATCACTATTTACTATTACTATTTACTTTTACTATTCACGATTTACTATTTATTGTTACTATTTACAAATTACTATTTATTGTTACTATTCACTTTTTACTATTTACAGTTACTATTTATGTTTTTACTATTTACTGTCACTATTCACGTTTTACTATTCACTATTCAAAATTTATCATTTCTGTTTTACGTAGTAATCTTTATTTTTATCTTATGCCTATACTGAGATAAGTTGGTATTAATATTTCTAGAACTCAGAGGTGCAAAGCGAACTCACTTTTGGTAGCAATTCAAGGTAAGGGGGAGTGAGATAGGAATATAATATGAAAAGACATAAGAATAATGGGAGGAGTCCCCTACTCCTTTTAAATTTAATAATAATATTATTATTTTAAAATAATAACTATTTAACTTAAAATTTATATAAATTTTAAATTGTATATTATGTAACTTGATCTGAAATACCTATGCAAAGACCTGGATAACCTATGCGAACTGGACTAAACCTATGCAAGGACTTGGACTATTATGACCTGTATGGACTAGACTATACTTATGCGAAGACTGGATTATATATATGGACTTATATAGACCTGTGCGAGGAATGGACTATAAGGACTTAAAATCAACTCTACTAATTTAAATAACCATTAAAATTTGAATTATATTTATGAGTGATATTTAGTTGATTTGATTTGATTATAATTAACTATATTTGATTTTGATTAATGATATTGTGATTTATAATGTTGGACTGTGATTGATAATATTTGTGATTGATGATACTTGATTGTGGTTGATGAATGATTGATGACCTTGTGATATGAAGTTTGAGGATATAGCAAGCATAACAGAAAGTTAAAACTCAGTAAGAATTTTCTTACCTTACTCTTTAAATTTTTATTCTAAGAGAAAGTATTTTATAATTATTTTAGTCTTTTATTTCTTCTTAGAAATAATTTTCACTAACTTTATTTTTAATCTCTAGAATAAAATCTAGTATTAGAAAGAAGTTATTTTATAAAAATCAGAGGTTGAGATAATTAATTCTTGAATTAAAGAAAATTTTTATAGTTTTAAGTATTCTTAGTTAATGATTTTAAAAATTATTTTCTTTTAGAAATTAGAAGTTTAAAGTAAATTATTTTGGTTTTCCCCAACGAAATAACTAAAGAATATTTTGTCAAGATTTCTAAACTCAAGCTAGTTAAGATTCAAATTGAGAAAGATTATGTAAATATGTGAAGTTTTTTTAAGAGAAAGTTTTGAAATATTTAAGGCTTGGAAACTCAAATTTTAGTGAGATCTGAATTCGAAAACTGTACCTAAATTTATTTATGTATAACAAAAGTTCAAAGAAGAACTTATGGGAATGTACAGATTATTGAGATGATTTGTGAACCTTTATGGTATTTAATAATTGAGTTTCTAAAAGTCTTAACCAACTAAATATGCGAGTAGTTTATGCATCATGAATCTATAAAGAGAAGTGAGATGTGATATTGCCTGGGGACGGATTATAGAAACCGAGGATACATTAGAGGAGGTTCAAATGCGAACCTTGGGATGAGAGGGTATGGAAGGGTGCTTCAGGGGACCTCGGGTCGCTCCCTAGTGTCGGGTACTTTCACAATAAAAACCTTCTCAATCTAACTAGTCTCTAAGTGTTTCCATGCCAGTTGAGTTGTTCATATGCCATGAAGGCGTTTATGTTATTATTATCCAGAATTATGGAACAGTGTAAACTCCTAGTTGACCCAGTGCAAACTAAAACTTTAAGGGCCCACATGCATAAACTGAATGAGATAGTATTAAAAGCATTACATGTCATACATGTGATTATGATATTCTGTATGGATAGTTGTGAATGAAAGTATGATTGTTATGTGTGTGAGAACCCTATATTTATAATTAATTATGTACGAGGTTTTGAATGATATTAATTTATTAGTTTGTGAAAACCCTTATGCTTATGTCTTATCTGTAAAGTATTATATTATGTTTCTCACTTCTTCTTGTTTGAATTTTGTGTCCAAAATATATGTTATGTGATATATAGCTAGCAGTCTAAGATGGAAGGATATGTAATTACAAGAGGGTAAAGTGGTCTCATCCTCAATCAGATAGATGAATAGATATAACAAGAGTAAGATTCCAAAACTCGGTGGTTCAAGGATTAAGAAATGACTGGTCATAGTTGTAGTAGAGGTATAGTTTAGTTTTACTTTGCCTTATTACAATATCAAGTTAGATAATTATAATAAGGTAAAGGTTAAACTTTGATAAACTTTATCATTCAGATATAATACTGTAATGATTTATCACTTATGATTTCTATAAATTATTTTGTCATTATGGACAAATATTGAAAGACAATGTCTTTTTTTACTTTTAATATTTAAAGGAAATCAAGTATATATTTGTCCTTGTATACGCAAGATAAGAAATCATATATATATATATATATATATACATAACTTTCTAAATTTTTTTAAGAAATAAGACAATCTATATATATCTCGTGTATATAAGGTGGTGTTACACAATTAGCCTTTGACTTCTTCATGAAAATTGTAGATAAATATGTTAAGGAGCTGTAGAATTTGGCCTCACCTCAATTAGAGTTTCCTAGCTCTCATTAGACATAAAACATCAAACCCACTATAGTGAAAACCTCAAATTCGGGAGGGGTTTGAACCCAACTTTTTATGATTTTTGATTTGGAACTAATAAGTGATATTTATGACATATCCCACTATTTCTAGGACTAAAAATGAAATTTTCTCATATCACTTCTCATATCTTCATATATGGGAAGTGTGATTATTCAAAGATCTGGGGCGTGATGTTAATGATTTTCATTTATTTCGTGGTGTCTCTTAGGTAAGGTGATGAACTCTAAAACGTGAAAAATTTTATCTTCAAAATTATTATGTCATATCTATTATATTTGTTTGTATAATGCTGAGGGGCGCCACATTTTGCAAAAAAAAAACACCGGGAAATAGAGCTTGGAGAAAATTTTTAAAAAAGTTGTTGAAGGCAACTTGTCCTAATGAGACATTCGTAGTATGACACACTTACACACCCTAAAATATGTTTTTAGGTATATGATGCATTGAGGTTAAATTCTTGGAGCTATTAAAGACCTTGAAATCGTTATAGCACTCAGAGGACTTGTTCTTCTAGGTTTTTATACTATCCTCTTGTATTTTGATCCTTTAAGGCTAGCCCTCATGACAGTTGAATCATCCGGTATAGGGGAGACGAGGCTACAAGGTGAATGACCAATGTCAATTCATTTAATTACTCAATATTACATCGGTCTAGTAGGATCCGATATTTTATATTCGAGTTTAGTGGGATCTTAGAGTCTTTAGATCTTGAAATCTGAAATGTTTATTGTAAATCCATGTGAAAGGAAATTCGAGTGCTACCTGCAAAGATACTCTAAAGCTTAAATTAGTGATAAGTTCAACACCAGAGCATTATGAGTAATAAACGTTGTACCTTGTATGTTGTTGAGTGCATGTATTTATAGGCTTGTGTTAAGGGGGACAACTTGTGTTGTGAAGTCTGTCACCGCTAGTCTACTTGGTACGAAAATTTTGTCATGCTCAGTTATTTTCTGTCACACTGACAACCTTTTGATCTAGTATGTACTCACAACCTCGAGTTCCTTGGACCAGTCATGATGGACCTGGCTAAGAGAAGTTTGAATTCCATACTTGTAGTTCTTTTACTGTTGGTGTCACCTTATGGGATTAGTATTGGTGTCTTGTCTTGAGGTCAGAGCGTGTATCATACCCAGATTAATAATGTTTGGTTAAACATTTATTTTGTTATGATGACAAACTAATTTTTCTTTATGACTTTGTAATGAATATTTATGCATGTTTATACATTTATATCATGTTAACATTTAATTTCTCACATATTTTTCTTATTTATATTAAGGAGAATGTTATTTATGTGTGTTTGGTTTACGGAACAAGTTTTAAGATTGAAATATCTATTAAATTATTCTTAAGGATTAAGTTTATTCTAATGGTTGTTAAAATTATTTCTTAATGCGAATCTTAGCATTAAGTTGTTAAGGAATTAAGACCCGATCTTAGGGTTTAAAATTGATTCACTAAGGAGTTGGGTTTAGTATTTTTTTTATGCCATGATAATTTGGTTAAATGTTTAACCATAGATAATAGTATCCCAAATGAATGAATAGAATGAGAAAGTCTGATCCCAACACCTTTAATTACTTGTTACCTTTATTTTATTGTCTCATTCGATGGTCGGTCACCCGTTTACCGTCATGGTAATGACATGTACAAAAGTTTGATTTCCATTGAAGGTAATAAAAAATCAACATGAGTATATTAAATAGATTAATGAGTCTTGAATTGTCTGGTATAAGGACAGAGCAACTGGTATCGATACCGAGGGTAGTCTCTCTCGTATTACACTTGTACAGTAGGGATTCAACATTATATCTCTCAGTCTAGTGGGAATAGAGAGTCTTCTAGTTTGTCCGTCCACACACAGGTCTATCGCATTAAGGAGCAAAAACAGAAATTACCTACAAAGACACTTAGACGCTTAAGCCAGTTATCAAATCAATTAAAACCAAAGCTCAAACGAGGGTTAGTGAACGGGCCTTATTGATGAGTAAATGAGTGATATTTATAGATTTAGGTGGTGAAGACGACATGACATGTACCAATACAAAATCCTTAAAAACAGATAAAGCTATTATAGACACAAATTATTAGATCCAAATATAAATAAAAGATTAAGGAGTCTGAACCCCTAGGATTTGTTAATAACAACCATCAAGACTATTAGTTAAATGAAGTCTACTCGCATGTTTTCTCTAACTAGTTCAGTGAGTGTTTCAGGAAAGTCTGAAGTACATATGTTGGAAGAAATAGGGGGTCTATTAAACAAAACTCGTTTTAGAAAACTAGTCTGATGAAATTCTTCAATGGACTAAGAAGAGAAATCTGAATGAAACACCAGACCATGAAGTATCATTTCTTCCTTGAAGAATGTCTCCAAAAAGGGAACTCTTCATTTGTATGAAAGAGTCAACAAGAACTTTTATATCTCAATTTTACGTCATTAACTAAAAAGGAAAGAATACAAAAAGTTGAAGTACTACGCGCAATAAACAATAAAGATGCCTCACATATCCTAAAAGCATCAGAAAAGCTAAAACTATGGCATATCAGAAAGCCTAAGGTCAATGTCTATGAGAGTGTACCTGTTAGCTCTAAATGGCTAAACAAATGGGTGTCTTTTGGTATATATTACCAAAATGAACCACTTTAGTATAAGCTCTGAAGCACACTTGACTCAAATTCTACACTTGTACCTTTTCAGCATCAGAAATTGATCAATGGCTATATCCTCTTCAATGAATGATCAACAACTATCTCAAAAGGCCTATAAATATAAGAAGCTTTCAAACCTTAAAGTTTCGAAGAATTAAATACTCTCTGATCTTTTTCATAAACAAGAACAAAGTTTTCAAGTTTCAGTTTGTAAAAAGTCTTAAGTTCTTGTTTCTCAAACACAAGTCTTCTTTATTGTTTTGCTCCTAGTAGACCTTGACTTGTTACTTATTGTAACGTAGCGTATCTTATTTCAGTATATATCTTTGTACGCTGAGTTACTCTTTGTAACACAAAGTTTTATTATCACTTAACTCCGTGTAACTAGTTTAGTGTGTTCACTAGCTTGTAGACTAGGTGACAACTATTTTGCGGCATAAAGAGACTTTAGAAATAATACTTGGGTGTGAACCAGAAGTGGCTTGTTGAAAGAATATTTAGGTATAAGCCAAGAGTGGCTGGAGTCAATAATACTTTAGGTGCTGGTCTGGTGCTGTTTGTGTAAAAGGTATTGTTACATAGTGAAAATCCTTCAAGTTTGAAGGTACTCGACGTAGCTTCTACTTTAGAAGTGAACCAGTATAAATCTACTGAGTTATTTTCTCTTTGCCTTTTCTCTTCATTAAAGGTCTGATTCTTAAAAGAGTTTGAAACGCTATTCAGACCCCTGTTATTTATTCCGCATGTAAAAAGAGTTAAAACTTATTCAACCCCCTTCTAAGTCTAACTCTAAACCATCACAAATGTTTTTGACATCCTCTGTAGGTTGGTTACTGTTGTGCCCCCAATGAATATGTCAGACTCTCTTTGACTCTAGTCATTAAGGGATGTTGATTAAGGAATCAGAATCATGCTGGGGATACCCTGAGGTCCATTACCGTTTATGCCGACATAAACCCTATATCAAGTCTACATTAAATAAACTAACGGACCTTGTAGGACTAACAACCTACGTATGGTTAATTATCAATTTTATGTATTCAAGGTTATTTAAACAATCTTTCATTTTAGTTTTATAAATTATACTTTATTGAAAAAATAATGTGTATTATAAATTTAAATTTACCGTTTAAAATTGTTTTTCTATAATATTGCAGTTTTAAAAAATTATATATAGTAAAAATTGTTACCTTTTATTTTGATTTAAGTTATATATATATATATATATATAACATATTTTTTTTACTATTTTAAAATTTATGTAGTTATTTTATGAAATTTGAAAAGATGTAACCAAAAATATATACAAATTTGAAAAAAGTTAAAATAAAAAGTTCAAGAATTGGATGAAATAAATAAAAAAGTCAACGTGTAATAAAATTATGCAATAAATTAATTTTTTTATGAAACATTGTTAAAAATACATAAGGTAGGGAATTTAATGAAGTAAATTCAAACTCAATACAATAAAATTTAACAATAAATTTAAAAATTAAAATTAAAAGTCGTGTAGCAATTTAGTGAAAGAACTTTTATGATTAAAATAATGTAAATTATATTCACCACCCATAAAGTTTATATTTATTATAGTAAATCCTAACCCTTTTGATTAATTACACCCCATGATCATGTAAATGTATAGAAAATTCCAATATGATGACTATGACTAGTTACCAATTAGAGATGTTTTTTTATTAAATATATCTTTACACCTTTAGACTTATTTTAATTTTTTTTAATTATATGATATAGGGTTGGAAAAGGTTACCATTGGATGTGTTTTTAACATCAACCATTGACTTTTTCAATGAAGGATGATGATAAATGAAACAAAATTGTTAGATGGATGATGTCTTTACCTACGATGAGGGTATGAGAAATACGCTATGTAGCAATGGGACAAGAATGGAAATTAGAACGGGGACGAAAATGAGGCTGGTGAAATGTCAATCTCAAAAAAATTAACACACAAGTCCAACACATAGATGATGTAAAAATTATCAAAATTGAAACAAAATAACAAACATCTATAAAATTAGTACACGTCTAGATTCATAAAAAGACACAATAATAATAATAAACACCCATAATGCCTGTTTACATTCATAAAAGGCAAAATGACAATAACAAATATCCATACAAAAACAATCATCAAATTATTAGAGAATAAGGTGCAATGGTTGTTGTTTGAAAATTTAGTGTCCAGAATAAAGTGTATCATTACTATTCTAAAATTTATGTGTTATCTACCAATTTTAATACCTAAGTGTCCATTATACTTTTCCGACATTATAAAGAAAAAATAGAGGAGAAATACTTCCAAATACTACCTAATACACACTCAGTACATGGAGAGAAAAATAGGGGAAATGGTTAATAGCTCGTTGGGGAAGAGGGACGCCGACAAAGACATTGGAACAGGAACTATTGACAAAGACAATGGAAAAGAATCAAAATAAAATTGCCTTGAATGAAGCCGCTAATAGGGTGGATAAGGGTCGTTGCCACTAAAATAGAAAGAGGAGAATGACTACGTCTGCAAGAGAGGGACTGGGGTTTGGAAAAATTGATGGAAACTAAAAGGGTCTCAATTATGGATATCAAAGCGGGTTGAGCCTAACATGCTGACCTCTAAACCTACCAAAAATGATGGACGAGTTAGAAAAATTTAGCTTGTGACTACACCAAATTTGATCTGCCTCGCATTTTGGCTGGGTGTGGCGGGTCAATGATTTTTTTCCTCACTAAACTAACAAATACTCACTCATTTTTCATTTTAACAACATATTACTTTGTGTTTTTTAATTTAATAATTTTTCTCTGATTTACTTCTTAAAATAATAAGTTAATTATTAATTTTGACTATTTTATATATTTTTTAGGTGGGTAAACTCATCAATCCATAATTAAAAATATTATAAAATAAGATTTTTTTAAGCTTGATGGACCAACTCACCAACCTGCTAGCAAAGCGACGTGAGCCATAAATTCCAACCCATCACCGATAGGGAGCCAAACTCACCTATCCCCGTATTTGGCGGGCGAGACTACCCACATTAACAACCTAATCTCGATAAAAGGAGAAGGGAATTTAATTTTTTGAATTTTTAATAGGAAATGACCCAGAAATATAGGCTATTGGTGATGGACCGTTTCTTAGATGTTTCCCAAATTGAACCAACTGTCCCCTTTTTCACAACACCTTCCCACCACATTTTCTCGCGTTTCCCATTTCAAAGGTGCTTCCAAAACTCGAAACACCATTATTGAGCCATTTGTGTTTCATAGGAAATGGGACAATGGTGAGGCGTGTCAACAAGGTTGAAAAATTTGAAGTAAGAGGTTTTTATGGTAGGGCAAGATTAAAAAAAATGTGGGAGAATTGAAGGGTTATTCACTTATTTGTTGTTCTATGAAGGTTAATGGTGTTGGGTTTCATTTGCGTGGGGTTGATGAGTGTAATTGTGATGAATACATGCATCTAATTTAATTTTAAGCTCATAATTATGATTCATAGGTATTTTGCGACATGCATGGAAGAGATTGATAATAAGACAAGTGAATGCTAAATGAACTTGAAATGTTTTTGATTTCAAGCATAATAGGATTTGCTTCTAAGTTCCTTCGCCACAAATCACATTCAAAGGCTTCAACAAATGTTGTTATTATTCAAAACGTCCAGGGTTCATTGTAATGAATAGGGATGGCAAAACGGGCCAGGCCCAATGGGCTGGCCAGCCAAGCCCGCCAAATTTGGCGGGGCGAACACGAATTTTTAGCCCGCCTCCCGCCAAGGCCCGCCCCGCCTGGCCCACCAAATTGGCGGGCCAAAACCTTGGCGGAGCGGGCCGGCCCGACGGGCCCCGCCAAAAGAAAAGATATATAAATATTACTAATTTATACTTTATTTTATTAAAATATGTACTTTAATTTTCTAAAATTAAAAAAAGTAATATCTCTTATTATTTATACATTTCTTTTAATAATATTTTCTTTAAAAAATTATTTTTCTAATTTTTTAAACTTAATTTGACACATTTTTTTTAAAAATTACAATTTTAACTTTAGCGGGCCGTTCCGCCAGCCCGCTGGGCCCGCCTTAGGCGGGGCGGGACAGGGCCCGGCGGGCCAGCCCGTTTTGCCATCCCTAGTAATGAGTGCAAATCTAACGAGTGTTGTGAATCCCACTCCGTAAAGTAAATAATAAAAATAACAATTACAATAATTAAAAAATGATAATTATATAATATAATATAAATAATACTAAAGGAAGAGTATTATTTTCCTTTTAGTTTAACATGATATTCTTTCAATCTATTTTAAATAAACCAAATAAATAATAAATAAAATACTGTTTCCTTATTATTTTCTATAAAATAATTATTCTGTTTTCACTCCCTCATAATTTTGTTTTTCTATGTTTTCTTTCTTATTTCATTCCGGTTAATCCAAATGAATGTAAAAATCATGAATGTTATTCAATTTAATTTCAATGGCAAAACAATACTAAAATTTCAAAAAATATTATGAAAAAGTGATAAATTCTACTTCCTTCTTACAAGGTTGAGAATTGTGGCCCAACAAATAGACATTTTTTTCTTCATAAAATGCATTACATTTACGTAAAACAGTAACAATGATTTTCAATGTTAACATTTATCATACAAACTACGTGCTGAAGTAAAACTTTTTCTTTTATGTTCACTGAAGTAATTGTGATAAAAAAATATTACATTTTTTATATTTCACAATTTTTAGTAATATCATAATCTATACTTTAGTTAATAAGTAAATTATTTGTATTTGATTTCATAATGAGATGTAAGGAGAATATTTTCCTATGAGTAATATTGCGATTACAACTTATTCTATTCCCTAATTATTTTTTCATGACTTTAATATGAGCTTTAATAAGAATAATTTTATCTTCTTTGTAACATTGTGCTTACAATTTATCTTATTCATTGAATAAAAAACTGAAAATAAAATGTATTTTATATTTCAAAATATTAAATACATATACTTTCGATTACATATATAATTCTTATTTTACAATTATTATACTGTATTAGGAAAATTAATAAGAGAAAATTATAAAAACAGATATAAAAGGAAAGGACCCTGAAAAAACAAGAAAACCGAGATACAGAGGATAGTGTCCGTTGAACTTAGACCCGAGCGCACTGAAACCTAACCCGGACGTGTTGCCGTTTAAAAACCGGATTGTATAATCGGCGATAGGTCCGAACCTTCAAGTGTAGATTTGGTACTTGAGTCTAAAAGAGAGATTCATACCAACGAACAAACAAAGACGAGACTAAGTAAGCTCCCTAAACCCTAATTGCCACTGCCTTTTCCTCTTCGTTCTATGATTTCGATTTGTTTCTATGATTTATAGTTCATAATTCGCTGTTAATTTCCCCTCCTCACCCCGTTAGTTACGAGTTTTGCTCCGTTTTGTTGAATTTGTATTCTGAATTGTAGTGGTTGCTTTTGTTTTGCTTGGTGTACTTGATTTGAGTAGGTTGATCACTGGTTGTGGCAGCATGCGATAGCTTCCTGCACTTGCTGATTACAGTTCGTTATTGCAGAAGAAGATTCTGTGCGACATGGATTTGGTATCCAGTTGCAAGGTATATTCATTTTTTTAGGGGATAGTACTTTATGGTCACCACTTTTTTCGCCATTACCATTGTTATGGTTGTTCAGTTAACACCTAGTTGGTCCTTTAAGCATGCCGTTGGGGGTTGAAACCTGCTGTGTATACAGGAAAGATTTTAAGCATGTTGTTAAGGGTTTGAATCATACTCTCTGGATAGAAAAAAACTTTGTTGGGAGAGGTTTGACTTTCAGCTGGGAGACATCCTTGGGTTCACCCCTAAAAGCTTTTATTAGTCTTGAAGGAATGTCAAAGTAGCCTTTTATGATAGCATTGCCACTCTGCATATTTGGTGTAGGACTTTTTTTTTATTTGCTTTTCAATTTTTGATTTGTTTGAGTGGTGCATTACGTAACTCAATGGATTTTTATATACCGTATTTTTAATGGTGCTAGCTTGGTTTCTCATCATAAAATATATATATGTTAATACAGAATGCAGTTTTGATTTTCCTTGTAACTGGTGATATAAGCTTTGAAATAGCAGTTATGAGAAGCTAGGAAATTTCCTATTTTTACATTTGATTTCCATGAATAGATTACAGGTGTAGGAAATTTCTCTGGCAATCATAGTTTGTGCCTTATTCATTGGTTCAACTTACAGTTATTGTTTAGTTTGATTTACTTATTATTCATTTTCTTGAGTTTTATGCTATGAGATATTCACCACAGGGCATTCTGTTCTATTTTCCTGATCTAGTGTCTTATCTTGCAGGAAAAGTTGCAATATTTTCGTATAAAGGAGCTTAAAGATGTGCTCACTCAGTTAGGACTTTCAAAGCAGGGAAAGAAGCAGGTCAGATAAGAAATGGGACCTGATTATTGATCTTCAATATTAAGATTATTCTTCAAATCCTGAATGCAAGCATATTGAGCATTGTTGGCTGATCACTTGTAATTTTTTATATGATATTTTTTCAATCCCTATGCCTCTAGTTTACATGGATTATGGAATTTGAATTGCTGTCTCTAGATTGTGCGGTTTGGAGTTTAGACATATATGTCTCTTAGTAACCAAGAAAGAGTTTGAAACTCATGGAAAAGATGGGATTGTCAGAGTGGCATGAACTCTCATGATTGTTGTAAATCTGGTTAAATCTATGCATTGTTATTTTTAATGCTTAATTTCATAACATATTTTATGGAGTTTTAGGACAATATAATGATATAATTGCCTCATTTTCTGTAGGATCTTGTTGATAGGATATTATCTATTGTCTCAGATGAACAAGGTATGATTGTACTCTCTCTTTGACACATGCACAGTTGCTCACACAGAGACTCAACCTTCAATCCTAATGCTCCTTTCTAAAAATGTTTCTGTTTTGGTTGTGAGAAAGCTTATATATTGGATGTTTTGAAACATATCTGCATAATTTATGTCGACTAAATTTTTTAATGTACAACCGTCTCTATTAATGTATTCACCCATCAATATCTCATTGCAGTTGTTAATTGTTCTCTATGTATTAATGCGCTAATTTTCTTTTATTCAACTGAGCTGTAGATCCTTGGAAAATGCTGAGTGGTAGGGGTATCCCTTGTCTTCTTTTTTTTCGTAATGAATTTCACCAGCCTGCTGGTTTCAGAAACTGACTGGTTCTCTACATGTGCTTCAAATGGGTTGAGTTGAACCAGTTTTTATCAGTTTAGTTACATTTGTAATCTGATTTTAGGCTTGAACTGGCCAGTTGAAGGCTTGAAGCCCAGTTTTATAGAACACCAGTTTAGAGTGGTGTCAACCTCTATAAGGGCATAGTTTATTGAAAATGAATTTTTGAATGTTTAGTAATTATGCATCTAATTTTTGAATGTTTAGTAATTATGCATCTAATTTAATTTTGATGTGAAGTTGGCCTTCTAATATTCCTCCCTGTTTTCTCCTGTATACTAAGCAGTCTATTGCCTTTTTTCTCAGTTTCCAAAATGTGGAGTAAGAAGAATGCTGTTGGAAAAGAACAGGTTGCAAATTTAGTGGATGACACGTATAGGTCAGTGTTAGAGATAATGCCGTTAAATAGCATTGTCTTCATCTAGCTTTGATATGCTTGAGATAAATGAAAATGTGATGGCCCAAACTTTGATGATCATTTTGTAGTTCACAAATGATCTGGTGACTTGCAATTAGGTTTGCTTTACATTTGATTATTCTGGATATATGCTATAATCTTGTTGGTTTATTGTTTTCCTTTAATGTCTTTTCTGTGTTTTTCTTTGTTTACCAGAAAATTGCAGGTGTCTGGGGCAATTGATCTAGCATCAAAGGGACAGGGTGCCTCTGATAGCAGTAATTTGAAAAAGAAAGAAACTGATGATTCTTTACAATTAGATACGAAAATTCGCTGTCTCTGTGGAAGTTCATTGGAAACAGAGTCATTGATCAAGGTAACTCCATATGACTTCTATCCTCATAATATATAAAATTATATGCCTTTTTACTTGTCCGTATAATTTCTCTTTTCATTTCCTTTTTACCCTTGATAACATTTATTTTTTCATTAAGATCTCTTGAGACACCTTATGTTTGTTAAGACTCTTTTCCATGTCTATTTGCAGTGTGAAGATACTAGTTGCTGTGTGTCACAACACATCAATTGTGTTGTCATTCCTGAGAAACCTATGGAAGGAATCCCACCACTTCCTGATAAATTCTACTGTGAACTTTGTCGACTCAACCGTGCAGACCCGTATGCTATGTTCTTTCCTTATATTTTAATGGATGTGTTAGGAATAAATTGTTTTGAAGTTTATTCTTCCAAGTTTCATAGAATCTGAGAGTAGAGAGAGAGAGAGGGAGATTGGTCTGAAGTGAATTCTGTTATTATTGTTGAGAGGTACATTGAAACCCATATATATAGGGTGATGGAATGTACAAAAGCATAACTAACTCATAACAGCATTGGTTAAGCTACCTACAAGGCTGACTAATACACTGTGTGTTGTATTAATGTATTACTCTATCAAAGTTCAGGGCTGAATATTTTTAAGTTTACTTCAGGGGCTTTTTATTTTTATTTTTATTTTTATTGTCAATGTGTTAGTTGACATTTATTTTTTCAATTTGTTATGCATGATATCCTTTGTTGGTGCAATTAACTGAGCTTGTTAGCTGTCAGATAATTACATGTTGCATTGTGGTAACATGTGTTTTTGTTAAACTACCGTGTGGTTGGATGATTGTTGATGATTCTTCAAGTGGCCTATTGATAGTTGTAGAGGTGGTCAATTTTTATATATTTATTCACTTTATTGTTCTATAACAACATCATTATATATTGTTGGTCTTTTAGTTGTGAATAGGGATTTTTGTTAGAATTTAATTGGAATATGTTGTTAGTGTCGTGGAGAAGATTTTTACATTGTTATTCAGCCGTGGATTACCATTTAAGGGGGAATGTTGACTTTTGTAATAGTTACTTTAAAAATCATATTTATTGTGATTTCTAATTGGTTGACGATGTAAAGATCTTCACACTAATGGTGTATATAATTAAACATTTTATTATTACCTAGGCTTTAAACTGTTAAAACATTTTCATTTCAAGGATCTATGATTATGATTCTTTGTGTATGCTATGTTTGTTGTATTGAATGACTTCTTCATTTTATTATTACCTAGGCTTTAAACTGTTAAAACATTTTCATTTCAAGGATCTATGATTATGATTCTTTGATGTATGCTATGCTCTTCTAATTTAAAGAAGCTTCCTATCCACTGGTTATTTATCATTTTCATTTGTGTATTGCTCAAATTTGTGCTTTCTGCTCTTCTTTATTTTACAGATTTTGGGTTCCAGTTGCACATCCTTTGTTTGCTGTGAAGTTGACTACAACAAATATTCCAACTGATGGGTAAGATTTCCTTGAGTGAATTTTGTACAATCTAGACGTAGTTTAATAACTGAGTTTATTTGAGTTAAGAGCAAAATGAATGTCTTGTTTAATTGTTTTATCTTATTCCCTCTGTTCTTCAATGCAAGCGATGTTTTAGAAGCTTTTGATGTTCCTTTACACGAAGCATTTTTATAGAATTTAGAAAACATTAAATATTTTTTTCAAATCTATACTCTTAATCTTTAATTACACCTTGTAATTGTATATTTTTATTGTAATTTGTTCTTTCCAATCATAGTTGGCTTGGCTGTTTAAATAAGGGTAATTTTGAAGAGTTACAATATTTTTTTTTATAAATCTAAGATTTTTGACTGATTTTCTTAATCCATGTGAATTGGTTAGAAGTGACTTGCATTAAGCGATAGAACGAATGTATGCTAGTAAGATTTTTTTATCCTGCCTTAATTATAACTTACATGTATGAGGTCGTTCAAACTTGACCACTATCCCTTTCATTTGGCAGGTGAGAGTAGAGGTAGGTAGGGGTGAGTTAGGGATATCTAATTTGTGGTTGCTCCCTGTTGCTCTACATATGTTCTACTTTCAGTTACTTTGCCCCATTGGATTGTTAATATTAATACTATTTCCTATTTTCAGTATGTGTAGTAAAATTGTTTTGAGTGTTGAATTTGTTTATTTGAGGTGAATATTCTCTCAGGACATTGTTCTTTTGGAATTAACTTCTCCCTCCACTTTCTTTTGAGTGTTTTCTCTTAAGTTTCTCCTTGAATTAACCATATTTCTCCTTGAATTGTTCAGAAGCAACCCAGTACAGAGTGTGGAAAGAACATTTCTACTCACTAGACCACACAAGGAGTTGGTATCAAAATCAGAATTTGATGTTCAGGTTGACTTTGATTTTTAGTGCTTGTAGTTTAATGCATAACTTTTTGTTTGGGTAGTGTGTTAATGTGTGCCAGTGGCCATTCTTTCTAGGCTTGGTGTATGCTTTTGAATGACAAAGTATCATTCAGGATGCAATGGCCACAATATACAGACCTACAGGTCAATGGTATGTTATTACAAATCACTACTTGTCATTGTTGCTGCTGCTCTTCTTTATTGTGTATCCTTTGAGAATTTTGTGTCGTGTTTGTGAGTCTTCTGTTGATTTGTATATTATGTATTATTATGAATAATGAATAATTAGAAGTACATAGTCTATAAGTGGGCATCAAACATTTCTTTGCGGAATTTGTGACTTTTGTATTTGTGACTATGTTCATATAGGTGTTCCTGTACGTGCGATCAACAGACCTGGTTCACAATTGCTTGGGGCTAATGGCCGTGATGATGGTCCAATTGTGAGTTTATTGTTGTATATGGATTTTATCATTTCAGAAATTTATGCTGTTTTCTTAATTACCGTGTTTTTATTTTCAACTTGGATATTTATGTCTGAGTGCTAAGTTTTGTCCAATAATTTTAACATAAATTTCATCTATATCAATTTTCTTCATTTTCTTATTATATTTCTCCTCTGTCAGATCACGCCGTATACGAAAGACGGAATTAATAAGATTTCCTTAACAGGGTGTGATGCTCGCATTTTCTGTTTAGGGGTCCGTATTGTCAAAAGGCGCAGCATTCAAGAGGTAACTTTCATTCTTAACTTGCTTAATTTCTAAACATAGCATTATTTATGAATTAATTTTGGTTCCTCTAATCTAGGTAGGTCTTAGTAGTCAATTTTGATATTAAGAATCTCCTTGTATGATGTTTGTTCAAAGTTTGTTGAGGTTGGTCCCTTTTAGTTGTTTTTTGAATGTGATAAATTTGACATAAAACCTGAAATGCTTATTTAATTCCCATTCCTTGTCATGTTTTACTTTTGTGTTATATATATGTATGTATGTATGCAAGGTTGTCAAAATCGAGATTCTACCTAGAATCGTGGAGGTTCCAACGACTCGTAGAATCGGGATGATTCTACCTCTTATTAAAAAATCAAAAAATAAAAAAAATAACATACTATATATAAAATAAAACATAAAATTGTATAATATTAATAAGCATGCACAAAGTAGATAGGCAGAGTTTCTATCTAATCTAATCTAACAATAAGTCACACAAACTCAGCTCAGCTGCATAATATTAATAAGCATGCACAAAGTAGATAGGCAACAACACATGCAACAGCAATGACAGAGATTCAAAATTTCTGCTCCAACAGCAACAAAATTTACTAAATGAATTTGTAACATATCAAATCAGAGTAGAGTTTTATAAAAAAAACAGCAACATAACACAACAGCAGCAACCAAAAGAATTTATTCTTTCCAATTCCAACAAAACAACAGCAAGCAAAATTATATCTCTACTTCTGTATACATATAGAGTATACTAAATGATACCGTCGGAGGAGGAGGGAGCAGGCGACCACCGTAGCAGAGAGGTGGTCACACGGCTGGCAGCTGAGAGGAGGTGACTGTTGCAGTTACAGAGACATGCGCACGGGAGAATCAAAACAGAGGCGTGTGCGCACCACGAGAGGCGGAGGAGAACCGACCCAGCTGGAGGTGTAGGAACAGCCACCAGCGACCACCAACGGGAGAGCCGACCACGACGGGAGGAGGCAGACACGGAGGGAGGAGACAGACCGAAGCAGCACGAAGGAGAACAGGCAATGTGAAATTGAAAGGGGTTAGGGATTTGAGTGTTAAATTTTTTTACCAAAACGACGTCGTTTTGGGCGATTTTCGGTCCAAATTTTTTTTTGGTAAAAACACTAAAATCTATAGAAACGCACCGATTCCACCGTTTCCAGCAATTCCACCACCGCTTCTACCGTTTTTACCTATAAAACGAGTCTACTACCGATTTAACTCGAAAATCTAACTAGAATCGTAGATTACCTTTTCAAACGAGTCTACGTGTTAAATCGCGATTTTAACAACCATGTATGTATGTATATTACCTTTTCACAAATATAACAAATTCGGGTATGGTTGGGTGACTAAGCTCTAAAAGTTGATATGTACCCTGTTTTCTGCAAGTGAATATTTCAAGATTTGTTTCTTCCATATGAATCCCAGTTTCTGCTTAGTATATAAAGACAAGATTGCCATCACGTTTGTTGGATTGACTTCCTAAGATTGGAATAATCAACCATGTTGATTTCCCTTTCCTGAATATATTTGCCGTGATTGGTATATTATCACGATTTTGATCTTACTGAACATTTTTTTATGAATTTTTGGTATTTCCAAACAAAAGATACTATTTTTTAAATTTATACATCTAGGTCCCACATTGATTACAATTACGGTTAAAGTAGAGCTTATAAAGGCTTGGGCAATCCTTGCTTGATGTGCATGGTTGGCTGACTGAGGTTTGGAAATACATGTGGATCTTTTTGATTTGTTTTTAACATCTTGATTTTATTTTCTGCGACCATTGTCATCAAGCTGGAATGCTGGATTCTGATCATACCAAATTTGTTTTTGATGAAGTTTTGATCATACTGTTATTTTTCCTTCTAATCTTTATGTTGAGGTTCCACATTGACTATAAATATTGTCATAGTAGTTATACTGTTTTTTTATAATTTATATATGTTGAAATCCAACATCAGAAACAAACATGGTCAAAGTAGAGCTTATAAAGGCTCGGGGAATCCTCGCTCAATGGGCATGGTTGGGTGATTAAGAGTGCGAATAAATTTGAATTTTTTTTATATTTGTTCACCTTTATCCTAGTTTTTTCCTTTGTAAACAAAGCTTATGTTGGATTAACTTCTTTTTATTGGAGATATCAACTTTGATCTCCATTTTTTTATATTATCTGACATGGCTGTTATCATCAAGCTGAATTTTGATAATACTACCTCCATTCTTGAATACAAGGGAAAAAAAATAAATACCTCACACTGTTGAAAAAGTAGTTAACCTCATTTAATGTTATTGATTTCATCTACAATTTTTTTACTATAATGTCTTTCATTGGAACTTGTAAAGGAGTTTAGTTTCTTTCTATTGAAAATTAAAGAGTGTATTAAATAAGGGCATTTTAGGAATACTTTCGCTTTTAATGAACTAGAGCTAGTTAGATTTGCTTATATTCTAGGATAAAAATTATCTTTTTGTTGCTTATATTCAATGATGGAGGTATTATCAAATTTATTTTGATTGAGAATTTAGGGTGTGTTTGGATACACAAATTAATTAAAATCTTATGAAATTAGTTATTTTTATATAAGTTTGTACTATAAATATGATTATAAAAACTTGTTGGATTAAGTTGAAAATAACTTATTTTGATAACTTACACCAAGAAGCTCGTTAAAGTAAACCAAAAACAACATATGGCCATACACTATTTCCATAAGTTTCTCATAAGCTCTTCTAAATGCACCTTCAATCTACCTGTTAGAGATTTTATTTGGCTTTCAATTTTTTGTTTTTAGACTATCAGGATTAGGGTTTTATTTTACCTATATATAAGCTACTGTTATGAATGATTGATAGTTTTGGATGATTTATATTTTATTTTCAGTATATTCAGAGAGAATCTGAGTTGACTTGGTGATTACTTGCCCTAGAGGAAGGAGTGGTCTTTATTTGTTTAGGGGAGCACCCTACCAAAGGGAATATACCTATCTAAGCCAGGGAGTACTTGCCTTAGAGGAGGACTCTATCAATATTCATACCAAACCAGTAGCACAGCACATACTACACGTTTAATCAAAATATCAAAATTTCAGCAATAAATTTAAAGCAGCAATTTCATGCAACCAAGAAGTTTGCTCACCGCAATCACATGCAAAACGCATAATTTTCTAAACATCTACCAAAACAGCATCTAGAGCAGAATTTCAAACATACCAAACACTTCATATTTTCCAGGATTTCTGTATCAAAACCATTCATCACAACTAGCAATTAAAGCATGGCATGCAATAGCAACAACAAAATTTTTCCTATGCATTTTTCACATGCAATCACGAATAGCAGACATGCAACCAATTTCAGTGATCATACTCGGTTAAAAACATTTTCAATGCATGCAAAGTAGCTAGGAGTGCATGCAATCAATTTTTTTCTTGGTGCCTAAAACTGAAAATTTTTTACGAAATCATTTTCCAGTTTGTTTCTAGGTAGAAAATTTAGTTTTTAGGCACTAAGAATGATAGGGATCTTAGGGTGATCTCTACCACCCAACACATGCAAATAACCCAAGAGTAAGATGGAAGAAACTCCTCCCTACCTCGTGGTCTTGAGCGTCTAAAGCGAAAGAGAATGGTTTCTTCTTGCAATTTCCTTCCGCGGCTCCTTTTTCCTCCTTAGATGAACATGCATGAGAGCTTTGTGGTGGCATTTAGTGGCTAAAGTGACGCCGGACTATGAAACTTTGATAGGGAAAAACTCAAGATTTTAAGAAGAATTAATGGTGGTGGTGTAGGGTTCGTTGTATGGTGGTTAGAAGTGGTGCATGTGGATGTGAGGTGGTGGTTTACGGTGGCTGGATAATGCTGTATGGTGGATGGATGATGATACTTCTCTTTGGAGAAATGAATGTAAAGAGAGGAGAAAGAAATGGAGTGAATTTGGCTAAGTGAGGGTAATATTCTTGCATTCTTTCTTCAAGTTCCCACGTGGCGTCTCCGTCATCTGTGGCGCTCCGAATTACCTTCACCAGAGGTATCTCTTTCCCTCAAAGTTGTTTTGGTTGTCTGTCTGCAATCTTCACAGGCGTTTGCTTCAAAAAAAATTTGTTCTTCAGGCAAACTCTCCAATGGGTGCAAGTCAAACAAGATTTAACATTGGCCGATGTTCAACTGGGGGTTTTCAATAATGATGAGGGACCAATAGATTCAACATTGGTTAACCCTTGGGGTATTAAAAGAACTTTAAGAAATTTTGAAACTTTTAAGTCCTTCTCCAAATGAGTGAGTACATCTTCTTGCAAATCTAGTCAAGGTTAAGCTTTAGTTTAGGAGGTTTGAATACAAAGTGAAATTGACTAGTCATAAGAATGCGGCAGAATGTGTCTGACACAAATTCCAAGACACTCAAGAGTTAATCAAGAACAATCAAGAACTAGGTCAAGAAAAATTTTAATACGATATCAGGGAAGATTTCAAAGGAATTTCAAGAACAAAGCAAACATAGCTCAAAGGAAGTATGCTCTTGATATTCTAGGGGAAATGGGTTTGGAAAATTGTAGACCGATTGATAGTCCTATGGACCCGAATCAGAAGCTCACGTTAGCTCAAGGTGAAATCTACCCTGATCCTGAGATATATAGGAGACTAATGGGAAAACTCATTTACCTTACCATTACAAGACTTGGTATTTCCTTTGTTGTTAGGGTTGTTAGTCAATATATGCAATATCTGAAAAAGGCTCCAGGACAAGGATTGTTGTATGAAGACAAGGGTAATACTCAAATTTCAGGATATTATGTTGCTGATTGGGCTGGTTGTCCCATAGACTGGAGATCTACCTCAAGATATTGTGTTTTCATTGGAGGGAATATTATCTCTTGGAAGAGCAAGAAACAAAATGTTGTCACTCGGTCTAGTGCAGAGGCTGAATATAGGTTTATGACTATGGTTACATGTGAACTTATGTGGATTAAACAATTTCTTCAAGAGCTGAGATTTTGTGAAGTTGAACAAATGACATTGTACTGTGATAACCAGGCAGCTCTTGATATTGTCTTCAATCCAGTTTTTCATGAGAGAATTAAACACATAGATTGATTGTCATTTTATTTGGCTGTCCAAGGAGATTAACACCGACTTCATCAATTCTAATGACCAGCTGGCAGATATTTTGACCAAGTCCTTAAGAGGACCTAGGATTCAGTTTATATGTTCCAAGCTTGGTGCGTATGATTTGTTTGTTCCAGCTGGAGGGAGTGTTAAAATATTCTTTTTTAGCTTTCCTTGAATACCTTTTTTCTTTTATGCTCTCTCTCTATCTTTCCTTGTATTATGTATATATGCAACAGTGTTTTATGAAATATATGGAACATATTTTTCAAATCTCAAGTCATACTATTAATTGACGATATCTCTATAGTCAATATGACACTTTCAACAACCCCCCAACACACACCCCTACGAGTGAACATCTAGACTATGGACAAATAATGGTAGCCCAATAACGTGCCACTTTCAACTCACCCTCATGGATGACCTAATAATAATGGATCTAAGATATATGTTGATACCAGCATAAATTTAGATATTTGGCTTAACTCAATTCTAAAAGCTAGCTCATATGATAGAAATTACCCTTACCGTGTATATTATTAATTGGCCATATCTCTTGTCAATATGGGATTTTTAACAAAGTTAAACGCCATGCATTTCTATGATCATCATTCATTTACGTTAGTGGTCTAAATTTTATCTGCTCCTCTCTTAACTGTTAAAATGAGGAGAGTGGTTGTGAGTATGTGCTGACAAGAGTCACAACGTCAAAATTCACTGTTAATTTCAAATGTTTCTTTTATGGAAAAACAAATTTATTAGATAGAAGCATAGGAAAGCACAAAGAGACAGAGTTTAGGTTAAGGTATAACTTTAGAACATGCAGAAACACAAGTGAGAAAATAGGAAAAAAAAAGATAGTAGGCCTGTTCTCTCTAAATTCTGTATTTTCTTTCCATTTCCTGGTCTCATTAGTAATTACAAAAAATGCCACTGTGTTTCCGATTTGCCTCCTGTTTACAAAGGATTTTTTGTTTTTTTTTTGTGATTATTAGTAGTGAAAATAGAAAATGGAAAAAAAACATGTTCCCCACAAAAATGCTTCAACGAGCAAGCCTGACAAATCTGTTAGTGATTTCCTATTCTTGACAGTTACTTGTATTTTATCATGAAGAGTTAATTAGAAGTTGAAGGGCAGGTTTAGCTTAAATAGGTGTAGAAGGGAGTGGCATTTAGGTTTGTTAATGCTGCTTTATTGAAAAAAAACATGAGAAGTGCTAAACATCAAAAGCAAAAAATCTGATCTTATTGCTCTTACAGATAAAATTTAATTCATGAAGGATGTCATATTTAGGTTTATATTTTCTTTTGCATGTATGTTGAATTTTTAAGCCTATATCTTGATTTAATATTTTTACGGATGGTTGTGTTTGGAAATTGCCAAAAAATTTATGATTAAGTCTTTTGTATCTAGATCCTTAGCATGATTCCAAAGGAATCTGTTGGTGAGCGTTTTGAGGATGCTCTTGCACGAGTCTGTTATTGTGTTGGGGGTGGAAATGCCAATAGTAATGCTGATAGTGACAGTGATTTTGAAGTGGTTTCGGATACATTTACCATCAACCTTCGTTGTCCAGTAAGGCTTTGTGTTTTGGATTATTCAGTAATCAACAAATCAGTTTCTGAAGTTAACTAATTTTTTATAAACTTTATGGAATTTATAGATGAGTGGTTCTAGAATGAAGATTGCAGGAAGATTCAAACCTTGTGTTCACATGGGCTGTTTTGATCTTGAAGTTTTTGTAGAAATGAATCAACGATCAAGGAAGGTAAGATTCTCCAAAAGTTGAGTGCTTTGTCAGATTCCTTCTGCTTTCAACTTTTGAAAATGTTTGATGAAGTATTAATTCTTTCTGCAGTGGCAGTGCCCGATATGTCTTAAAAATTATGCTTTGGAGAATATCATTATTGATCCTTATTTCAATCGCATCACTTCTATGGTAAGGTCTTCATTCCTTTGATCTTTATTTCTCTTTTTGTAAAGCTCATATTTAAGTTTGATGGATTACATACATTTGTTTGCTGGCACAGATGAAAAATTGTGGAGAAGAGATCACAGAGGTGGAGGTGAAGCCTGATGGTTGTTGGCGTGTAAAGGCTAAGAGTGAAATTGAACGCAGGGAGTTAGGGAATCTTGCTCAATGGCACAGTCCTGATGGATCTCTTTCTGTTTCTATGGATGGAGAAGTCAACAGAGTGGAAAATTTAAAGCTTAAACAGGAATGTATATCAGACAGTCATGCTGGTTTAAAACTTGGTATCAGGAAGAATAGTAATGGTGTTTGGGAAGTCAGCAAACCTGAGCACACAAATACCTCTTCTGGTAATAGATTGAATGAGGATATTGGAAATCATGAACATGTTGTTATTCCAATGAGCAGCAGTGCTACTGGAAGTCAGGATGATGATGATCCTAGTGTAAATCAGGGTGGCGGTGGGCATATTGATTATTCTACTACCAATGGGATTGAGATGGACTCTGCGTGTCAAAATAATATTGATTCAGCTTATGGTTATACTGTTCATAACTCTTCTGCTCCGATGGGTGATGCAGAAGTTATTGTTCTTAGTGATTCAGAAGAAGAAAACGATATATTGATGTCTCCTACACCTACAACCGAGTACAAAAATAATCAAACTGATACTGCGGTTGATATTTACTCTGTGCCACAGGCTGGAATTATCGATCCATATGCAGAAGATCACAATCTTGGTGGAAATCCATGCTTGGGAGTGTTTAGCAATCCCAGTGAAGATGATTTTGGGATGAACTCCCTCTGGCCATTGCATTCTGGAACTCAGGCCGGCTCAGGATTCCAACTCTTTAGTTCTGATGTGGATGTGTCAGATACATTGGTCCATCTGCAGCATGGTGATGTTAATGGCTCCTCATCCCTGAATGGTTATACGATGGGTCCAGATACTGCTTTGGGAACTAGTTCTCTCATACCAGATTCCTCTGTAGTTCGACCTGACACTGAGTTAAATGGTGGCTTGGTTGACAATCCATTGGCTTTTGCTGGAGAAGATCCCTCCCTTCAGATTTTTCTCCCTACTAGACCTGCGGAATCATCAATGCAGCATGAATTGAGAGATCATGCAGATGTTTCAAATGGTGTTTGCAATGAGGATTGGATCTCTCTTAGGCTTGGAGGTGGTGCTGATGGCAACAATGGTGGCACTTCCACTGCAAATGGGTTGAACTCCAGGCCACAAATCGCACCCAGAGAAGAAGCCACAGATTCTTTGACAGATACTGGTTTGTTACTTTCTGAACTTAAATTGTACATCATATTCTTTCATGGAAGTTATTAGTCCACTTGAGTACCGTAGTTAGTTCAACTTAACTTGCACAATAGGTATGGATTCAAGAACTTTTAGACACACGTAGACATAGATTGAGCTTGATATCGTCTACATTTTCAAGTGGATAGACAACCATTTACTTATTCTATTAAAAAAAGCAAATATAGGTCATTGTAGGAATAGAGAAATTCTTAGCATAGTATATTTTTTTTCTTTTCCAGGAAAGTTCTTTCTCTGTCCCTCTGCTACGCCGCCTTTAACTCTTCTGGAAATGAACTTACTTTTCTTAGGTTTTTGAGAGGGAAAGACTTTCTTATTTCTTATACACGAATAGTCAAGATTTTTCTGTGATAAATATGAGATATACTCATGAGGCCATGAAAGATTATAGATTATTGGAAGCTGGATATTTCATTTTTTTTTCATGAACAGCTGTTATTTATGGTTTTATTTGTTAAATGCTAGAAACTTCAAATTATTTTGTTGGAACTTGACATAGATGCTTCTATGTTTGTTTACAGATGGGGTGTAGACTTGTTAAAATACTTTTTCTATGATTGTTAGTCCTCTGCATCATATCTTTGTCCAACTGATTCAGCTCATAAGTTAAAAGCAAGTGCATGAAAGGAAATGATGGTTGACTAGAAAGATGCTTCATGAATCATGATGATTGAAGCAGTCCTACTAATTAATTGGTGAAGAAATTTTGTCCAGATAAATGAGCCAAATGAAATGCATTATCATGTTTGTTTGCAAGTTTAATAATACCATCACTGGCTAGTCTTTTGTTTTGTGTGATGGCATGCTCTTTAGTGCTTGCTAGGGTTTATTTTTTTCACTTGTGTACATGAATTAATTCGTTTGAGAGAGAATGGTCAACAAAGGAGAATATGTCAAATTTCATATGGAGATTTCCCCCCCATAAAAATGACCTAAATAGCTATGATGGTTGTTTCTGTATAAAAGTTTGATGGTTGCTTAGTGCACCTTGAAAATGTGGTGGATCTGCATTGTCCCTGGTCTGTCTCCTTCGTCCTTATGTTTTGTTTTAACTCATACTTGCAGTCAATTATATGTTCTATTTTGACTAAGTTCCAACTCCTCCAACTTCATTGACTCATCATTCCTCCTCATGCAGCTTCTTTACTTCTTGGTATCAATGATGTTAGATCTGACAAGGCAAGTAGGCAAAGATCTGATAGCCCTTTCTCATTTCCCCGCCAAAAACGTTCAGTAAGGCCTCGCTTGTATCTTTCTATTGATTCAGATTCGGAGTAGAGGTATTAGATCTTGTGTCTCTATTAACTTAAGATGCCCTTCTTAATGCCACATTTTGTATTTAGAAACTGAAGAAAGTTGAGCAGCGTTTTTGGTCCTCAGGAAATGGAAGTTGATGTGGTCTGAGGCACCTCTGGTGGAGCAGAGATTACAAAATTTTCCGTGCTGAAATGCTTTCAGCTGTAGGGTATCATACATAGCAGTTGTAATGCTGCAAAGATTCTCAATTCTTTATGCTTGATGTTCATGTTGTCCTGGTGACACAAAGGTCGGGCATGCTATTATTCCCCAGTTTTCAACGATGATTTGATGGTACCGCTAGTACTGCTTGCTATGTTTTCAAGATGGACATTCAGATCTGTTAGTACAAACTTTTTGATGTGGCGGGGAGTTATGAATGTTAAATCTGCAATTTTGTCTCTGTTAAGAGCAATCAACCTGTAAATGTTAGTCACAGCAGATTCAATAGTAAAATCAAGAGTAGTTTAATCTTTTTCACACCCAGGTAGACGCCCAATTTTGTAATCTATGGTTGCCAATATTTGTAATATATGTAGTACTAAAGTTGCCTCCTGGATTGTAAATCCCCTGTATAGTTCCAGTTCACTCTTGGTTTTATTGAGCCAGTTCACTCTTTGGTTGCATTCAGCAATTTGCAGTTTGCTGCACATGTGAAGCACGAGCACTGGACATGACTCGTGTAGTGCTATTTTGATATGGCCGATATTTAAAACTCAAACTCAAGACACGAGAACACCACATACACAATTAGAGTCAAATAAAATCAGATTAACCAATGGAACATAACATCTACATTGACGAGATGTTATTTTCGTAAATATCTCAACTGAATATTGCTCATTTTTATGAAAGAGTCCAAAGTTTTTGAGGCATTAACTCTTAGTATTTAGACGTTAAATTATTCGAGGTCATATAGAGATGATGACATGTCGGTTGCTGTTGGGTTAAGTAAGATTAGACACTATGCTTTTTAGACAATTGAAAAATGATGAGAAGGAAAATTATGATAAGTGTGAAAAAGATATGAAATTTACCCTAAAAGATTCCTCGTAAAGAGGTTTTAGCTGTGAAATCTACTCTGAGAATTTTCACTACTCGTACGAAAAGCTAAACGGAATTTTCCACATCCTACTTTGCTCACATGCTACTTACATATTAAAGATGAAGTTAACGAGGTGTTTTCACGCTTGTTAATATTGGAAATGCATTTATGGCATGTTTGGTTTCCAAATTGAAGTCAGGTAGTTTTTTTATCTTTTGATCAAACTCTGTTTGGATGATTTTGTTTTTAAAATTTTATTTTTTATAACTGATTATTAATCGGGTATCTAGTAACAATATTTCAACTTGTCAAATGAGATAGTGTGCTTCATGAGTTTTCACAGCTGGAGTTGAACAGTTAAAATATTGGCTCAACGAAATGAGCTTCAACACTACAGAGAATATCGTGCTGTCACTGTTAGATTATTGCAAGTGTAGGATAATTTGTCTCTTTTGAGAGTTGACGAAGAAAGCAAGGATTTTTATGTTCTGATATAAAATTTCATTTATTTTATTGGAAGTTCATATTTACAAATGCTGTTCGTTAAGAAGAGGATGAAAAACATGAGATTTTACCCCCCAATGTTTTATGGTGAGAAAAAAAGGTTCAGGAGGTCTAAATTTCACATTTAAAACTAAACTATATATATATATATATATATATAAACCAAAAATTTTGGTCAATCATAAGATATCATAAAATATAGTTTCATTCCTACAAAAGACAACTGAATATCTCATGTGATCAAGAGATAAAGTAAACTATCACTGTCACAACTCAGAGTTGACCACTAATCAAGTTAGACCCATTGATATACACTCTTCTTGATTTGTTAATTTACACACTTCGTGATTTATTTTTTTTATCTTTTTTTTACAATGAAAGTTAAGATTAAACCTATGATCTCTTTTCCAAACTATTCAAATTTCCCACCGTTAGACTAATAGCGGTGGATTATTTTTTTATCATCTGATAAAAAAATTCATCTAAAACTTAAAAAAAAATTTTACACCACGAGAGGGAAAACTTGGACACCCCATTATTACGGGTAATTGTTTATTACTTAGTGCCCGGACAATATGGTGCCCTTATTCAGCAAGTTTACTTGGACACCCCATTATTACGGGTAGATCATGGCATTAACAAGTGTGCAAATGCAAATAATATTAATTCGTAACATATAGCATAGAAACAGCCAACGACATAATATTTAAGACAACCCTGGACTATATTCTAAACACTGTTGGCGAAGAATCTGGCTGACCCACTGAGGAAGACTTTGAAGCCTCCATTACCCCTGGTGCCTGTTCCAAACAACTCTGCGTCTCATCACTCATCATCCCAATTGTCATCTTCTCCACCTCTTCTTCTGTATGTATATGGATCTTGCATACCACTTCGCAGAACTCACTGTAACCAAAAGGAAAAAAAATACATTTTTCAGCATATGGTCCGCCAAGAATGTTACATAGGATAATAGAATGTAACAAGTACGCACGAGGTTGTAGTAGAGTTGTATCCCATCATTAAATGAATACTGGAAGGTGATGACCAATGACAACTAACTAAATGCATATTTGGTTTCCCATTTGTGGTTATAAAATTCAACAAAACTAAGAATAACTTTCACTATACAAATCCGATGTTAGTGTCTATTAACCTAGTTACGAAAACAAAGTTTGATCAACACAACTATCTAATGATTAATATTAATTATATATTTCGAGGTATCTTCTAACTTTATTTGATCAATGGATAAAAAACTTACATTTAGCTAATCCTATTCAACTGGGAACCAAACGAGTGCAATCTGATTTGATTTGTTACCAAACACGAACTAAAATTTGGCAAAGCCTCACTTGAATAAATAAAAGTTGAGTCAAGGAAGATGAGCACTTACTGCCAAGGGTCATCCCCTACAACCATAATGTCATTTTCACTGTCAGTGTACAGGATTCTCCATCCCTTATTAGGATCTCTCAGAAGGCCTTCCATGCTAAATAGTCTCTCTAATTCAATCAGCAGGTCATTGTAGCTGCTCAATCTTGAGAGATCAATGGCTCTTCCAACTAAGCTACCTTGCTTGTGAACCTTCATTCAGTGTTATGTTACATGGGCGTGGGCAAATTGTCAAAGGAAGAGAAAAAGGCATATTACAATACAACTCTGTTGCTATCATCGCTCACCTTTGTGCAACTTCTTTTAGCAGTGTTCTGTAAATTTTGGGTGGTAGTTTCCCCTGACAAGGAAAATCCAAATAGTTTACAAGCATTTACCTTCCCCTTGAAATTGTCATCATTTGGAATCCTCATGTTTGTCCCTAAAGAAGCAGCACCAGAAACACTGTCCTGCAGCATCTGCTCATTTGGGATTGTAACATCTGGCCTTCCAACTTCACTTCTCATGATCCCTGATTGAGTGGAAGCAGTGCTAAATGGGATGTTCTCACGTTGGAAATTGGAGGGCTTGGAGCATAACATGCTGCTACCTTGACCAGCTTTGTGAATATCACCATAAGGGAAATATGCAGTTTGAATAACTTCTTGTCCTAAAGAGTGAAAATTGGGTTTGGTTCCTTGATGCAGGTTGTAACTTGTGCAACTGGCATTGGTTTTTCCCCAAGCACCAAGGCTCAAATCAACCTTTCCTGTCAGGGATCTCAGTGGACATATTTCTTGACCTTGCAAGACCCTTGGAAACCTGTTAGTTTCCGTGAAGCCTGCATAACTAGAAGGGTGAACCCTCATAAACTCAGCAGCAGCAGCAATCTTTCTCACTCCCGTTGATGTAAGACTGGGATGAGTTGGAGCTCTGATATCAAATTCTGGCTGCTTTGTTACTGTGTCACATCCATAATATAGTGACATAAAACCTGTATTTTCTTGACCTTGCAAGACCTTGGATGATCTTACAGACTCATCAAAGTCCATAAACCCACTGCCTCCTGCTGTCACACAGAGAGGACAATTAAGATGCATCAAGTTTTACGTTGGCTATCTCAGCATTAGGATTCATACCAGTGACGAGGTGACTGGGTGAGGCAGTCTGTAGACCCGGCCGCAGTTTCTTCAGCCTTCGAGAGGATTGAATGCTCAAGGGTGGGAGAGAAGCAGAAGGATCAATCTCCCATGGAGACACTCTATCTTGATGATTAATCTCAATATCTTCATCCCACCCAACCTGTTGGATATCACAACAAGCTTTATATACCGTACTAGCTATCACCATTTGGTCTGTATAATGTACTGTGTTAAAATTTAAACACAATAGCTTTGTAGAGAGAGCATAATTGCAGCCTAAAATGAAAGATCTTCTCAACAGTTTAGAGTGAACTCTAGCCATAAATATGGTCAAAACATAGTGCATAGTTTGTAAAGAAAAAAATAGCAAATGTACCATTAAGCACCTCCATTTTGACTTAGGCCATTTATAGCGATCCAAATCAGCCATTCCAGTCACTATACCACTAGTACACCTGCAAGACAGGAAGAAGATGTCATATTCTTCATAAGATTGTTATTATTATTTTTGGTTGATGGAAGACAATGGTTAAAATTTTATAATTATGTTATAGTTGACCTTCTTTCTGGTGATTCATCCATTTCAAATTTCATTTTGAATCTTGTCCCAATGGTCACTGGATTCTTGATGCTTTTTACATACTTTTGGTAGGGCACAACAAAATCTGCATGACTTGCTCTGTATTATACCAAATTCACACATGTTACAAATTTATTGCTAAAATCTCATACACTAACATGAGTACATGGAAATCCTTTATCAAGCATGAAACATATAAAGCCTCACATACAATGAACAAGCTGAAAGATGTAAGGCTACAATCAGTAAATATGCAGTCAAATAAAGTTTATTATGTTGAAGGTTCCTTACTATTTGACATAACAATATAAGAAAGCAACTGAAAAGATACAGTTCAAATTAAAATATTAACTCTTCAGTTCACTGTCTTGCATTCACATCCATATGCTAATAGTTCTCCCTAGCCAAGATGAAGGTCAGATGTCAGGGTGTCAGATCATACACAATGGTCAAGAATTTTGAAAGCTCATTCCTCTCAGAGCCTGATGAGTGATTACTAATGACTAAATGTGATTCCACCTGAAAACTTCAGCTAGAATCAAAATTCATAATTACTATATATGGTACTGCAGTTGTTTAACAGAAGCTGGTGTAGGAATACCCACTATATGCGTGGTTTGGTAAATATTTTGGATAACACTAAGATGAAAGGAATCTTGTCTAGGATGGAATGCCCTTGATCAGTTTGTCTGTTATAGTCACAGCATAAGGTGGAAGGATAACAGACAACAAGGAGACATTACATAAACATGTGGGCTATCTATCTATCACTTCTAGATAAGAACAAATAGTTTTACAGGGTGTTCACTTTTTTCTTCCATACCTACCATGTGGCCTTGAATTATACTAACTTTCCACTCTCATTGTGACCAAGAATAAATTACTAACTGACACATAAGTTATCATGACATACATATATCAAATCGATGTTTCATCTATAACTGCCACAAGTGACAAAAAGACAATCAAAGGTTTGATAATTAGAGACTTCAAACATTTTATGTAGTACCTTGGACTGTAGAAAACATGAAACATGCTTCTTGCAGATATAGCATTAGCCACAGATGAAAGGAAGTTGGGATAACAGCTCTGGCTACCAACAATTGATTCAGGAAGACCATTTCTCGGTCGAGCAGCCCTTCTGATTCCCAATCTCAACTCTCCATTTTCACCCCTACATAGAAGATAATAATGAGCAACAAGGAATCTGAAATGTGCTAGCAGGACAGACTCATTTTTCATGCTTTCAAATTTTGGCAAGACAGAAATTCTAGATCCTTGTGAACAAAATTTGTTAGTGGATTAGATATATGTTCTGTGAGAAAAAGAATTTCTCCACGGATTCCTCTTGCTAATTTGGTATTAACAATCACTATGGCAAAGAAGCTCCTTAATTTTAATACTAAACAAAAAAGTATATATTAATTATTTCAACAGAAAAAAAAACATTCACTACATCTAAAAATTTATACTTGGCAGTTGATAATTACTTTGTACTAAATATGGTAGCATGAAATTGATTGTTAGAAAATTATGTAAAAACAAAATTGTCACACACATGACTATACCAATGAAAGAAGGAAAATCCTAGTTGAAGTGTTGAAGATATGTATACATATACCTTAGAAAGAGCACTGCATCTCCAGAAACAAGATTCTTTTGGCTAACAAAAATACTCCAGCCAGTAGTGAGTAGATGCCGCCTTGGCTGACCTGACAAAAATCACCACATGGACTTTTTATATAATTTTATAGTCAATATATGATTATGAAGCTAACAACACTTTTTTTTTTCTCAATTACCTCTATAAATATGGCGAAATTTCCACTCAACACCATGCAGGTCTTTAGCAACAAGCTCTTGAGAGGGTCTCTGCTGCTTATAATCCTGTAGTGAACACGAAAAGGAATACATCACCTTCAAGGAGACTATGAACTCAAAAACTTCCAAATAACTTCATGTTTAGAAATTATCAGTGCAAACTAGAGTATGGTGTCACACCAAAGGAGGAAAACAGTCTTCAGCAGCTCTGCGAGGAACAGAGAACCCTCCATGAGTGCTGGTATCAGAGGCAGTAAGTGTTTTGCAAAACATGTGAGGGGTTGATTTAGTAAGTGTTGCTCCATTCCCCCCTTCATCTTCTCCCAATTCCTCAAGCTCCTTGCTTTCCAAACAATTCCCTGGTAACTGAACACAACCCAAGATTTCAAGCTAGTAACTTTAAACCATGTAACATGTTCATAGTATTCTATTTAAGTAAAACTAAAACCAAGTCCAAACCAGAATAATAAAAACTAACCTCTGCCTGTGGAAGCAAAGTAACCTGTGTGTAAACCTCATCATTCTCCTTATTGGCCTATCCACAGAAAAAAAAGGACAATTAAACCAAACCAAACAAACAAAACCAATAAAAGGATGCAACTTTGCATGAATTAAGACAATTACAAGTCAATCTAAGAAAAGGGTTGACACAGAATTTTACTTAAAAGTACTCACAAGTAGCTGAACATTGACAACTCTACAAAAGATCTGTGGTTGAAGATCAAAAGTAGGCATTTCCATTGGTGAAAAGGGAGAAAAAGATGCAGCTTGTTCCAAGTGACCTTGTGGAAAATAGACCACTACATTCCCTTTCTTTGGAAGGGAAGTGAGAGGGCCAGCACAAGCGTGCCAGAGCTCAAGATATGAAGAGGATACACGTGCTGAAGAGGAGCTAGAAGAAGAACAAGTTGGAGAGGACAACGAGCAAACGCAAGCACCTTTCTCACACTCTCCATTGCAGGTTGCATTCTTCTCAACCTCAACCACTGCATCGTTCAGATCAATTTCCATGAACACACCCCCAGTATAGCTGTTTGTTCTTGTGGAGTGGGACTCAAATGGCAGAACCAAACAGAATATAAGAAAAGAAAAGAAGAAGAAGAAGAAGAACAAGGGAAAAGATGGTAAAGGAGGGGAAGAGTGTAATCAAGTGGATTTTTAAAAAAGGAAAACGAGAAAGTGAAAACTGTAACAAAATGGAAATGAGGTCAAATCATGAAAAAAGGAATTCATGTTTGGAGGGACACCACAAAGAACAGGGGAGGAGGAGTGGAACAGAGGAGGACACGAGATGAGACCAAAGTTTGTGAATCAAATAATAACAAGAAATTCAAAGTATGATTCCACCCCCATTTGCAAGTACTGAGAAGAGGGAGCAGAAGCAGCAGACATAGACAAATGCATAGGAAGCACAGAAAACAAAAGGCAACAAAAGCCAATGTGGGTAGTAGTGGCTTTTGAAGTTGGAGATAGAAAGAAAGAAAGAAAGAGAAAGTGAAAGAGTGTGTGTTGTGTTGTGTTGGGTGGGGGGGACAGGCTAAGACAGTACAGAACCCACACTCCCCCACCCTCTTCTCCTTTGCTTTGCACTTACCTTTATCTTTTCTTCTTTATTAATTATTTCCTTCCCTTGTGGGTGAGGCCCTCCACCTTTCATTCATTTCATTAAACAACATCTTCCCCCTTACTTCATTTTTCTAAACAAACTACATACTTGTAGAAATAAAGTTTTGTTTGTAATACTATTTAATGATCGATATTAATATACATCATTGAGATATAATATACTAATTTGTTAACTATTATCAGATAATTCCAATTAAGAATTAAAGTAGCATTACAACTTAAACCATAACACATTTTATTAGCTACGTGAATAACAGACCATGCTTTAACTCAAGTTCAATGTTAATACGTTATTTCTCAACCGTAAATAGTAAACAATATTCTTTTTTTTTTCAGCTGTTTTCGTTTGGAGCTGTGTGATACCCGACCATTAAATTTGAGTCACGGCGGTTCATTTAATAAAAGCTTTACTGTCTTTAATCCTGCCACATATAAATATGGTTGTATAATTTTCTTTCTAATTTAATGTGTTTCTGTATGTATCTTAATGGAAGGTAAACAGACTAGACTAGTGGCTTGTCCATCATTTGAAATGCAATTCTTTTACTAGGATCATGTATTTCTACCCCTATATCAACATCCTTATTAGTAGATGTGTGTAGAATTTAGTACAGTTTCTTTTTTTTTTTGGGTGTTGTTTTGTAATGAAAGAACGAAGTTTTGCCATGATAAAGTTTGACATGAATTGTGAAACTCTTATTGTAGTTAAGAAAGCTCTGCCTAACTTTTGTTTTTCTATTGGCTTGTATAAATTACACTGCATTTTTTCACACTAACAATTTTAACCGAAGATTGTTCATTTATTTGTTTTGTAATGGCAATGGCATTGGCAACAAGTATATATGGTGGGCGTGTTGTTAGTTGTTAGGACTCCTAATCAGTGGCTCAGAGCTTCCCTCTGCATCAACAGTTCACTCCTTTACATATCTCACGTCTCATCACTCTTCCCTTTTTTCATGTTCATGTTTTCCAACTGCTCACGCGCCTCCAACTTTTCTTACTTAATTTTCCTGTTTTTCTCTTTAGCTAAATTTGAGGGTTCATCTCAATCTGTTTGTGTAGCATACACCCCTCAATGTTAAAGTCTTTATTTAATATTCAGTTATAAAAATTTGAGATATGTAATAATTAATATTGATTTTATATATCATTTGTAATAATTAAACTTTCATTTAATTGATGGATTTTTATTTTGTTTCTGCCCAGCCTCTGCTCAGATATCTATATAGTTAAACAAATAGGTTAACAATATATTTTTTGGTGCAATCTGAAATTGCTATGAATCAACTATCAATGAATATCAATTTTCATGTGTAATATTGATATGTTGAATTGACATTACAATTTGCAAAAGTTGGAGCTAGATTGAAATAAGTAGAATACGACAGGATCTTTAAATGCTACTTTTTCTGATGCTAAAGTATGATAGTTGATAGATAACTACTGCACCTTCACATCTTTAGCAAGCAAATAAATGGAAAATTCAAATAAGGATAGTCAACTAGAATTTGGTTGACTCTATATGGTTGCTTTATCTAGTGTAAAATAATAATGAAAAGTTTGAATGATTTGTAGGTTGGAATTCAAACCTCCTTAATTGAGTTACTGAGCTGAATTCAAGAGCCTTCGTTCTCTTAGGTAAAACGTCAAATTGATGTAGAAAAAATTACTATTACTTAATAATTATCAGTAATTAACATTGCATGTATATCAAAGTTATTTAAGTTATTTTTGACCCCAAAAAAGGGTGGTTAGTTTTTTTTCACTCAAGATGTACCTTAATTGAAAGTTGAATATTAATTATTATTTTGGTAAACATCACTTAGAGTAGTTACTTTTGGTTCTGCCTTTTTTAATTGTATTGCCCATTCCCCAACACTGATATAAGAATTGTTTGGAAAAATATTAACTAGGACTACACTTTTCAAGGACTTTTGGAGGACCATAACATTTTCTCCCTTTCATTGTATCACTTTGTCTCTATCTTTGCTACCTTAGTTGAGAGAAACCCTCAATAATAAGTGACCTCTAATAATGCTTTGAATAATATCTTTTTATAAAGTAGTATTAATTAAAATGTTGGCATGCACAGGTTAATCTCCCTTTTTCACTTTCATTTTTTAAAACAATCGCTAATAAAAAAAGTATGTTAACGCAATCATATGTCATAATTGATGAAGTATAAAGAAACTGATAGAAGATACATAACTTGGATCATGGATATTAGCATAAGAAAGAATATGCAGAATTTATACGGATAAGTTACGAAAGTTGGTAGTGTAAAGTAACTAAACATTAAGATGTGAGTATATATTTCTATTCTTACATGAAATATGAAACCAATGGAATAAAATCTAAATTAGTGTCATTCTCCTTTTAATAGTAAAGATACAATATTGCATATATACGTAGGGTTCTGCTCAAAATACGTATGTATTTCAGAGTTATACACTCTTCCGAAATAACTAAAAGCTGCAAGTGTCCACCAAAAGAATGCTTTTAAAGTTGTAACTTTGTCATATTGTAAGCAAATGGATTATGAATATCAGAACCGTATTAGTAACTCTCATAGCAGAATAGATTATTGATTCTTATTGATGTAATTATATATACGTAATTGCATAATATACATATAATTCTATTTAATCAGTTAACAGACTCTGTTGATTTCCAATTTCAGCATTAGCTTTTGAAGAGAAATTAATGAGTCTTTAATCTAGGGTAATGCATTAACTTGGTTGTGAAAAGATGCCCACAGAATATACATATATCTCCACATGCCTACAAATGGATAGTAGACAATTGGATATGGACGTGACTTAAAGGTTTGTCTGTCCTCGTGCTAAAGTCATGCAAGTTTCATAATAAAGTTGGATTGGTCGAAATCAAATGTGGGGTACAAAAATTAGAGTTTTTTTTTTATATTTCATTAGATTTACAATACCATCACAGTAATAAACAAAATATTGGCTAAGTATTTTAAGATTATTTCATATCTAAACCAACACTGTATTTGTATTATTAATGAAAAAATGGTTTCAGAAATTTTGGTATGAAGTATAAACCTAAAAAGGACGCAAAGAAGCACCACAAGACGCTACACAATAGCTAAAGTTAGTTAGTAGACAAGATGCTCTGCCATCAAATGCCTGATATTCAGAACATACGTTTATTTTTGGTTTTTTTTTTCCTTTATCTGGTGTGGCCTTTATCATGAATCATGATACTGACAATAAACAGTCTCGTTGGGGAGATTCCATGCTTTTTAAGTGCATGCGCCCTTTATAACGTTTATAGAACTCCTTAAATATACACACCCACTTTATTTTTCTCATGTAAACAGGGGATCAATGCAATATTGATTATGTTTCAAGTTAAAGCTCACTGTTTATTAATGATGAGCATTGCAATTTAAGGAATCTTTTCTTACCAAAGTGATGGTAACTTCAATTATTTTACTTTTTGAAAAAATATATAAAAAGAAGCTAGGACTCTTTCATGATTATGGATTTCCATTTTCATTATAGATACAGACAGAAGAGGAAAAAAGGGTGAAGTTAAGTTAGAACGGTGCAAGTGATTATATTATTAATAATTTTATATAAAAATATGATTTTATTTTTTTATGATCAAATTGTTGAATTGTTGTGGTATATATTATGCAGATTGTTCACGAAAATTAAGGATTAGTTGCAGAGCGCACGTGGCATAGGGGCAGTGAAATTCCGTAATTTCCCCCGTGGTTCTCTCAGAACTCTTTTTCTGGGTAGAAAGCTCACTATCACTTTATTAAAGCTACACACCACAAGCATCTATCAACCCTCTTCCTCAGCTCACACTCACCCAACACTGTTTTGTCTTATTATTATTATAACATAACTATTTTTTTTTAACCATCCACAATATTTAAATCCGAAGCTTATCTAAGAAAAATCAATTTTGCACCCCTTAACTCAATCATTTACCAAATTTTAGTATTTTGGCTTTGTGTCCTTTACTTATTTACTTATATTTTCTGCTTAAAAAAGCAACACCACAACAGACAAATAAAGATAAAAGTGTCATATTGGATCAATGGTCACTAATTACTAGTTAGTACTTAGTGATCAGTATCAGTGAAAGAAAAGGAGACAAGAGTATATGGCAGATAGTAAAATAAGAAAGATGAAGTAATAAAAAATTCACCTGATTTGTTGCTACCATTATTATTATTTGTTTTAATTTCATAGAAAGAGCAGAAATATATGAGAATAATGAAATGGATTAAAAAGCATTATGCATGTCAACAAGTGTTTCCATAATAGGAGAAATGAGAAATTGTGTGAGTGAATGAATTATGAAGCATGCAAATTCTTTCTTAATAAGAAACGAAATAAGGGATGAATATCTTTTGTTCCTTTACTTTTAACAATAGCAATTCTGTTTCTCTCTCTACTTTAATCAATGTGTCTTTGTCTGGTGGATTGATGCTGTGTTTTGTCTGGCAATAAACAGCTTTCCCCTGTTTGGTTTATAGTCTTATTAATCGCCCGCATTCATCGTACCCTTCATCATATGTCCATGTCTCCTTTCCAATATTGTAGCTGCGTCTTCCTACCATTTTAAAACCCTTTTCACTATCTTGTATATTCAATCAAAACAAATAAAATAAGTCCCCTGTTTTAATCTTTTTATTTCTATTCACATTTAATTATTTTTAAATTTTCAGATTTTTTAAAAATAATTATTACTACTATGTGATATATATTTAAATATAATATTATATGTTTTCTCATTACACAATTGTTCTCAAGACATAACTGTATGCATGTCATGTATGACCCAAATTTATGAAATATATATATATATATAGTTAAAAAAATATATGGTTAAAATTAAGAATCACTATGTTTATAAAAATATACTTAAGACCGTATTATATCTATATATAGTAATAGTAATAATAATTTTCCTTAAATTATTTTCAATAACTGTCTTAATTAAGTATAAAATAAAAATATTAAATACAATAAAAATGTTAAATATTTTATATGGTTTTAATTTTTTTAAACCACTTATATCCTCAATTGAAAATAATCATATTCAAACTTGATATTATAATAATGAGACTATATCTTTTAGCAAAAAAAATCATTTATAAAGGTTTGAACTTTTAAGATCTTACTTAAGATGAATCAAATATATACCATTTGAATCAATTACATTTTAATAATTATTTTATTTTGGATTTTATATAAGATATTGGAGGGTTATTGATCAATATTGGCCCATTTGTTTAAACTTATTTTTAAGTATTTTTAAAAAAATATTTTTTGATAATCACTTTTTTAATAAACAGATCATAGTTGTTTCTTAAAATAAGCAGAAATCAGCTTTTTTTCAACTTCTGTTTATTTTTATAACTTTAAACAAACACATCAACATTTAAAATAAGCACTTTTTTTAATTAAAGAAGCACTTATCTCTTAAAATAAGTTTAAACAACGAACCCAATATAAAATTATTCATGTTAGTAATTTTGGGTCACATATATTATTTAAATGTGTTAAGGTCAATATACAATTAGCCAAAATTTAAAGTGGTCTAATTAATATTAAAGTGATGGCTAAGGGCATAATTGTCATAAAAATTATTATGTAGATACCTATGGTAATATTCTGATTTGATGAGGGGCCAAATTAGAGATATTATATTTTAATATGTAACTGACAGAAGTTACAAAAGAGGTTATGGTCCCCATTTGTAGAGAGAGAGGGTTACACTCAATTTCTGCTTTTCCTCATCATCCTCTCAGAGAAGAAAATAAAAGAAGGAAACATAAGGCTCTCTACATCTGGAAGATCAAATACCTACAATGTAACATCCTAGGTCAATTTACCTTTTTATTTACACCCGGTTAATTATTTCCACAATAAATTTTTCACGTTTAATAAAAATTTAGATTTTAATATAAAATAATATTTACTTCCCTTAATAAATAATCCACTCGGCCTTGATGTAAAATAATATTTACTTCTTTTAGTTACATTCTAAATAATAAAATCATACTCAGTATAAACAAAACCGATCGAAAATAAATCCTTTAATGAAAGTATGTTAAAAGTAACAACCGATCGGAAATGATTCAACTCGGTCTTGATATAAAATATTATTCGCTTAAATATATTCAAAATAATGATAAGAGCATACACAAAATAATATCTAATCGGAAACACATCCTTTAATAAAGGGGAGTTAAAAGCAGCAGGAGGAGGAGGAGGAGGAGGAGAAGAAGAAGAAGAAGAAGAAGAAGAAGAAGAAGAAGAAGAAGAAGAAGAAGAAGAAGAAGAAGAAGAAGAAGAAGAAGAAGAAGAAGAAGAAGAAGAAGAAGAAGAAGAAGAAGAAGAAGAAGAAGAAGAAGAAGAAGAAGAAGAAGAAGAAGAAGAAGAAGAAGAAGAAGAAGAAGAAGAAGAAGAAGAAGAAGAAGAAGAAGAAGAAGAAGAAGAAGAAGAAGAAGAAGAAGAAGAAGAAGAAGAAGAAGAAGAAGAAGAAGAAGAAGAAGAAGAAGAAGAAGAAGAAGAAGAAGAAGAAGAAGAAGAAGAAGAAGAAGAAGAAGAAGAAGAAGAAGAAGAAGAAGAAGAAGAAGAAGAAGAAGAAGAAGAAGAAGAAGAAGAAGAAGAAGAAGAAGAAGAAGAAGAAGAAGAAGAAGAAGAAGAAGAAGAAGAAGAAGAAGAAGAAGAAGAAGAAGAAGAAGAAGAAGAAGAAGAAGACAGGGGTCATTCGCCTAAGCAAGACCCCAAGGTATCAAGGCGAAATCCGAGAGTCGCTTAAGCGAGTACCGACTCGCTTGAGCGAATGCCACACGTTAAACCTGAGCGAGCAAGACGCACACGGGAGACTCAAGTCGGGGTTTCACTCGGCAAAAGGGTTTCACTTGATCTTTTGTCACTCGGAAAACACCCTAACCTTACCTCACTCGGAAGGCGCTCTCTAGGCCCTAACGAACTCGAAATAGTCATACCTTTTTCTTCACTCGGAATAGTCATGCTCTTTCTTCACTCGGAAATATTATACTCCATTTTCACTCGGAAATATTCTACTCTATTTTCACTCGGGAGTATTCCACTTTATTTTCACTCGGGAGTATTCCACTCTATTTTCACTCGGGAGTATTCACTCTTCATCACTCGGAACATTCTCCCGGCCAATCTCACTCGGGACATTCTAACCTTCCACCCAGAAGGGGGTCTCTCAGTTATTCTTCACTCAGAAAAGGAACGAGGAATTCCCATAGATAAAACAAACACCAAACCGACCGACCCTCGCTCGGACGGGAATGAATCCACTCGGGCATGATTCACTCGGTAATAGACTGCTACAGCAAACACGCGAAAATAAATACCAATCATAATATAGCATAAATTAACATCCTATTCAAGTTAATTCAGCATATATGTAATATCACACACTCGGAAAACTCATTATACACCTATATATATTACCATCACTCAAAGTCACTGGGGCCTTGGCATCGATCTCCCGCTTGGCGCGACTCCAGGGCTCCGACCTCCTCCCTGTCACTGGTTACTAAATTGAAAACAACAGCAAGGGTGAGTGTTTGGCATCATAACTAATCTAGAATGGAATTTAAATAAAATATGAGTGTAAGCTCCGTCTGATTCCTTCATCCTCAAGTTGCACATCACACTCAGCATTTAACTCACATTCAGCAGTACACCCACACTCGGCAATTTACTCATTAATACTCGGCATTATGGTAATTCATACTCAGTATTATGACAGTTCTCATTCGACAATTTTAACAAGTAACATTTGGCAAGTATAATAATTTACCACCCGGTGAATATAACAATCACTCGGCAAATATATGAAATTACACTCGGTAATTACATCAAATCACTCAGCAACTATTTCAATTTTCATTCGACAATTATAACCAATTTACCACTCAATAATTATAATAAATCACTCGGAAAATATAACAATCACTCGGCAATATATGAAATTGCACTCGGCAATTACATCAAATCACTCAGCAATTATAGCAATTTGAACTTGGCAAATATAACAACTCGTTCAGCAATTATGACAGACTGCACTCGGCAAACACAATAAGTTGCACTCGGCAAATATCATTAATCACACAACTAACAATTCAACAATTGTCACAACTGACTCTCACATGAAATCAACGCCTAGTATCCGGATACTAAAGGATCGGCCTTCAGCTGGGGGTCCTACTTGACACCCTGTGAACCCTGCTTGGTTCACCGAGTCCTGCTTGACTCTCCACCTCGACCACTGGGTCCTACTTGACCACTAGGTAGCTCAACTGGGCACAAAAACCACGGGAGCCAGAAATGAGGGGCTATATATACCGTCGGCCGTCCCACACCACATAATCACGTATCATAATCATACAATCTGTTTACTGGAAGCCTGTCAGGAGCCGCTCCTTGCTCGTGCAACGCACCGACGACCACTCCCCGCCCTCAACAGTATACGGAGTATCTCATACACAATATGTAACTTCAATATAACAAACATTGTCAATCTCATGCCACACATAGCAATTACTTATCGTACATATACCACTCACATTTCTCATCATATCACGAGTGGCCATTATCAACACATACTCATCACTCGGGCGACCTGCTTGTCAAGCCCGACTTCACACTGCCACTACACCGATTGTCACAACATCAACCATTCAGAATCATCATTATCATAAGCCACACACACACCCGATCCTCAAGCGATCGGTGTCCACAGTCACACATGCATAATCATACGCACACAACATCATTCAATAACATTTTCTTACTCTGTCCACACAGTTTAACGATTCAGATACGAAGTAAGTCCTATTCTAATTAATCATAACCTGAACACCCCCTTACCTCGGTTCCAAGCTTCTATAATCTGCTCCTGGTGTCGGTTACGCCCTCTTAGCATTGGGTTCACAGTCTCTCTTCCGAATGCAGCACCAGCTCCTTCACTGCTACCTACGGGTCAAAATACAAAACTTATTAGCTTTGCACCACCTTCGAGCTCACACTCACCAGAGAAGTGGAGAACAGGCCTACACACAGCCATGCATGGCCATACGGTTAGCAGAGAAACAAAAGAGACAAGGAACCACAAATGAAAACGGATCAGTGGACTCACCTTGAGGCCACGGTCACGGAAACGAGCTTGTTACTCGGTTTTGGTGCAAACAGAGTCCTCTCCTAGAGCATGCAACTCAGCGATGGAGGAGGAGGAAGAAGGTGAACAGGAACAGAAGCAAATGGGAAAGAAGGGAGAAAGGGAGACAGAGAGACAGTGGCTTGTGCGTGAATATTAAACGAATGAGAAAGTGAAAAGGAGCCTCTTAAAGTCCAGGGGTAACCGGTAACCTTCCTAACCGGTTACCACCTCACTTCCCTTCACTTAATCGCTCCAGTGTTTTTCCCTCAAACTCTCCTCTTCCTTTAATCGAACCCCACATTATTATTAACCAATCAAATAATTTTGTTTATATTCTCAATATTTAATTATCCATAATTGCCCCTTAGTTCATAAAAATACCGAATAAATTTCAAAACAATTAATAATATTTTCTACTACACGTAAATTTTCCTAAATTGCCTGGGATGTTACATCCACCCCCCCCTAAAAGGGGATTTCGTCCCCGAAATCAATGCACCGACTAAAAAAGATTGGGGTACTTTCGCCGCATGTTTGATTCCAATTCCCAAGTATAGGTTATCCAATCCAGATTCTGCCACTTTACCTTCACTAATGACACCTCCTTGTTCCTTAGCCGTTTGGTTTGATACTCCTCAATACTGATCGGTATAGCTTCCACCGTTAGGTCCTCTTTCAACCCAATAGAGTCACTCGGCGCAATCATCGTGTCATACGGAATATAGGCTCGGAATTGTGACACGTGAAACACAGTATGGACGTCAGTTAACGAACTGAGAAGATCCAGTCGGTAAGCAACATTACCGATTCTCTCCAATATTTGATACAATCCGATGTATCTCGGATTAAGCTTTTGGCTCTTCAATATCCGACCTACACCTTTGGTCGGTGAAACCTTCAGGAACATCCAGTCACCCGTCTGAAACTCAAGTGGTCTATGCCGATTGTCATAGAAACTTTTCTGTCGGTCTTGGACCATCTTCATTTTCTCTCGGATCAAGGCAACCTGTTCATAGCCAAGAAGTAAGCACTCTTGAATCGGTCTACAATCACTCAGATTGCCTTACACTCGGATTGGTTACAAGGTAACCCGGATACGAAATCCATAGTATTACTTTCCCACTTCCAAATCGGAATCTCTGATAGTTGAAGCAATCCAGGGGTCTCTGGTGTTCAACCTTATAAGTTATTACCTTCTTCATTTCCGACCACCAGAATCCTTCCTTACCCGGTAACACCGGAATGAATGCTCAAAGAACCCTTTTGCATGCACCACCACTCGGTCTCGGAATCTCTAAATTCCATCGTTACCTTCGGTTAATCCCATTACCTTGAGAATATCACTTGGATATATCTGCCCGAGTCAAAGCCTTTCTTTACTCAAAGATATTCCTCTCAGAAGTGCTTCACTCGGTACATATCAATCGGTTCCATCCCACTCGGGAATTCTCCACTCAGTGTATCTTAGTAGAGACTCAAGTCATCTGATTTCCCTTTAAGGCCATCTCTTCTCCTCCAAATCTAGCAGTAATCCATAACGACTACCATCTCAGCATTTACTTTTCTATACTCATTATTCATCAATTACCAAATCTCATCTCTATTTGTTCCCCATCTCTAATCATTTACCGACTTCAGAAATACGAATCATACACTTCTCTTCGTTAAATCCGATCACCTAAGATCGGCTAAAACACATCCGTCTCCTCGACTTCACACGGCCTCAACCACTAGCGCAACTACCTGAGGTGATCAGTCTCAAGAGTTCAACACTTCGTAGTTAAGCCAAGTGAAAGTCGGCTACACAGTCCAACTATCCATATCATCGATCAGCGTGCAAGCTGTTTACATCATAATCCATTTACCTATGTCTATTGGCAACTTCACAATGAATTAATGTTAAAAGGAACCCACGATGGCCAGCCGCTATGATTCCCATGTAACATTAATATCCGTGCAAAGTCCAACGACTAGGTGTTACTTCTCTTCGTTCTTATTATTTGCCTGCTCACCCACTTTTTAATTACTTTGTCCCCTGTTCTTTATTCTCTACTCCTTATCATATACACAACAGTCCAATATATATATATATATATATATATATATATATATATATATATATATATATATACTTCACTCGACCATCACTCACACAATTCATTCTCTTAATTATTCCGAGTGAATTCTTGCCTCATCAATTATCTCACTGAAAATTATTACTAACCACCCTTCGTCTATTACCTTCAACTTATTCGACATTCTTACACCGTCCTCCATTACGTACTCAGAGTTTCTCCCAATGTCTTAATCAATCGTCTATCAATTTGAACATGACATACTGGTAACGTTCATTTAAACCACTTTGTAGAATCACTACAGAAGGCTCACCCCTCCTAGAAAGTCAACCTTATTACAACGTTGCTAACTTGCATCACCTATTATTCATCCATTCCCTTTTCGATTTATTTTATAATCCCTTCTATTTACTTATACCACTGATGTTTCCACATCTTTGGGTGCTCGACGTTACTAGCATACCACCACTTGCTTACTAACCTTAAGCTCGATACAGGACAGTTTATTGCAATAGTTTATTCCTTCCCTTAAAAGAATTTTCGTACTATCCATCAAGTACGTTCAACACCCGAATGAACAACTAATACCAATCGTCATTCTGACCCAGTAGAAATGTATAGGGAATTCATCCTTCCTAAGAATAATCATGTCAGAGTATTCATCCATTTATTTCATTCTATGTAATATCAAACTCCATTATTCCAACAAACTCATAGCTATCAACGCCCTTACTATTCCCATTTCATCCTCCTCTCAGAGAATTAATACCCGGGTCCTAAAGGTGTGGGCTCGGTTACCAGGCCACTCGGTTGCTTCTTTTGTGGGCAATCGGGCCTAAGGTGTCCCGGTTGTCCACATTGGAAACAAATGATTTGTCCAGTCGGATAGTGTTTCACAATATGGCTCAGCCACAACTATAGCATACTCGGCTACCCGACTGATTACCAGATCGACCAGTAGAAATCCGACCAGAAGAGAAAGGAGACGTAGCGGAAGACTTACCGCCACGAAAGAACCGATCCATTTTCTTGAAACTGGATCCTCTCGCCTTCACGACCTTTTACCTTCCGACTGAAAGGTCCTCTGTAATTGCACTTCCTCGATCAACATATCCTTGTTTACCAGAGTTGGATAATTCTGAATCTCAATCGGCATAATCACACTGCGATAGAAGTCACACAGCTCGTCAAACTTTGTAGTGTGCTCGGCCATTGACACTCGGCCCTATCCTAACCTCAAGTTCCCTTTTCTTTCGAATTTTCTAATTATCCGAGAAGTACCTGACAAGAAACCACTCTTTGAAATTCGCCCACACTAACGACTCACTCGTCGTCTTCATCTGTACCTTAGTCCGAGACCATCCTAGCCTCTCCTTCAACTGATAGGTCATAAACTGTACTTCATGCTCCTCCAAGCACTTGGAATACTCAAAAGCTCATTCGATTTCCCTTTATCCAAATGTACACCCCACCGTAGTCATGCCCTTCTTCATAAGCAGGGAGATTCCTTTTCAAGAGTTTATCAAGAGTGGGACCTAATTCGGTCTTACTCATCAATTTGGAAAATTCCAAGAAGAAACCATTTCCTCCGGCAGAACTAGTTTTTCCAGCCATAAAATAATTCTATAATGAATAAACACTTCACCATTAACCAATACTCTACCAGGGAGTCAGATATTTACCTCATATAAAATACAACGCCACTGGAGTGCCAAGGGAATGATGCCAAGCTGCACAAACAATCACAAACACAATGCAACAAGATACAAAACAGTCCAACATAGGACTCACACAAATCTTTGGATTCACCCATACACCCGGCTCTAGAAAGAACCGCTCTGATACCAACTGTAACATCCTAGGTCGATTTACCTTTTTATTTACACCCGGTTAATTATTTCCACAATAAATTTTTCGCGTTTAATAAAAATTTAGATTTTAATATAAATTAATATTTCTTCCCTTAATAAACAATCCACTCAGCCTTGATGTAAAATAATATTTACTTCTTTTAGTTACATTCTAAATAATAAAATCATACTCAGTATAAACAAAACCGATCGAAAATAAATCCTTTAATGAAAGTATGTTAAAAGTAACAACCGATCGGAAATGATTCAACTCGGTCTTGATATAAAATAGTATTCACTTAAATATATTCAAAATAATGATAAGAGCATACACAAAATAATATCTAATCGGAAACACATCCTTTAATAAAGTGGAGTTAAAAGCAGCAGGAGAAGAAGAAGAGGAAGAAGAAGAAGACAGGGGTCATTCGCCTGAGCAAGACCCCAAGGTATCAAGGCGAAATTCGAGAGTCTCTTAAGCGAGTGCCGACTCGCTTGAGCGAATGCCACACGTTAAACCTGAGCGAGCAAGACGCACACGGGAGACTCAAGTCGGGGTTTCACTCGGCAAAAGGGTTTCACTTGATCTTCTGTCACTCGGAAAACACCCTAACCTTACCTCACTCGGAAGGCGCTCTCTAGGCCCTAACGAACTCGAAATAGTCATACCTTTTTCTTCACTCGGAATAGTCATGCTCTTTCTTCACTCGGAAATATTATACTCCATTTTCACTCGGAAATATTCTACTCTATTTTCACTCGGGAGTATTCCACTCTATTTTCACTCGGGAGTATTCCACTCTATTTTCACTCGGGAATATTCCACTCTTCATCACTCGGAACATTCTCCCGGTCAATCTCACTCGGGACATTCTAACCTTCCACCCAGAAGGGGGTCTCTCAGTTATTCTTCACTCGGAAAAGGAACGAGGAATTCCCATAGATAAAACAAACACCAAACCAACCGACCCTCGCTCGGACGGGAATGAATCCACTCGGGCATGATTCACTCGGTAATAGACTGCTACATCAAACACGCGAAAATAAATACCAATCATAATATAGCATAAATTCACATCCTATTCAAGTTAATTCAGCATATATGTAATATCACACACTCGGAAAACTCATTATACACCTATATATATTACAATCACTCATAGTCACTCGGGCCTTGGCATCGATCTCCCGCTTCAGGGCTCCGACCTCTTCCCTGTCACTGGTTACTAAATTGAAAACAACAGCAAGGGTGAGTGTTTGGCATCATAACTAATCTAGAACGGAATTTAAATAAAATATGAGTATAAGCTCCGTCTGATTCCTTCATCCTCAAGTTGCACATCACACTCAGCATTTAACTCACATTCAGCAGTACACCCACACTCAGCAATTTACTCATTAATACTCGGCATTATGGTAATTCATACTCAGTATTATGACAGTTCTCATTCGATAATTTTAACAAGTAACATTCGGCAAGTATAACAATTTACCACCCGGTGAATATAACAATCACTCGGCAAATATATGAAATTACACTCGGCAATTACATCAAATCACTCAGCAACTATTTCAATTTTCATTTGACAATTATAACCAATTTACCACTCGATAATTATAATAAATCACTCGGAAAATATAACAATCACTCGGTAATATATGAAATTACACTCGGCAATTACATCAAATCACTCAGCAATTATAGCAATTTGAACTTGGCAAATATAATAACTTGTTCAGCAATTATGACAGACTGCACTCGGCAAACACATCAAGTTGCACTTGGTAAATATCATTAATCAAACAACTAACAATTCAACAATTGTCATAACTGACTCTCACATGAAATCGACGCCTAGTATCCGGATACTAAAGGATTGGCCTTCAGCTGGGGGTCCTACTTGACACCCTGTGAACCCTGCTTGGTTCACCGAGTCCTGCTTGACTCTCCACCTCGACCACTGGGTCCTAGTTGACCACTGGGTAGCTCAACCGGGCACAAAAATCACGAGAGCCAGAAATGAGGGGCTATATATACCGTCGGTCGTCCCACACCACATAATCACGTATCATAATCATACAATCCATTTACTGGAAGCCTGTCAGGAGCCGCTCCTTGCTCGTGCAACGCACCGACGACCACTCCCCGCCCTCAACAGTATACGGAGTATCTCATACACAATATGTAACTTCAATATAACAAACATTGTCAATCTCATGCCACACATAGCAATTACTTATCGTACATATACCACTCACATTTCTCATCATATCACGAGTGGCCATTATCAACACATACTCATCACTCGGGCGACCTGCTTGTTAAGCCCGGCTTCACACTGCCACTACACCGATTGTCACAACATCAACCATTCAGAATCATCATTATCATAAGCCACACACACACCTGATCCTCAAGCGATCGGTGTCCACAGTCACACATGCATAATCATACGCACACAACATCATTCAATAACATTTTCTTACTCTGTCCACACAGTTTAACGATTCAGATACGAAGTAAGTCCTATTCTAATTAATCATAACCCGAACACCCCCTTACCTCGGTTCCAAGCTTCTATAATCTGCTCCTGGTGTCGGTTACGCCCTCTTAGCACTGGGTTCACAGTCTCTCTTCCGAATACAGCACCAGCTCCTTCACTACTTCCTACGGGTCGGAATACAAAACCTGTTAGCTTTGCGCCACCTTCGAGCTCACACTCACCAGAGGAGTGGAGAACAGGCCCACACACAGCCATGCATGGCCATACGGTTAGCAGAGAAACGAAAAAGATAAGGAACCACAAATGTAAATAGATTAGTGGACTCACCTTGAGGCCACGGTCACGGAAATGAGCTTGTTACTCGGTTTTGATGCAAACAGAGTCCTCTCCTAGAGCATGCAACTCAGCGATGGAGGAGGAGGAAGAAGGTGAACAGGAACAGAAGCAAATGGGAAAGAAGGGAGAGAGGGAGACAGAGAGACAGTGGCTCGCGCGTGAATATTAAACGAATGAGAAAATGAAAAGGAGCCTCTTAAAGTCCAGGGGTAACCAGTAACCTTCCCAACCAGTTACCACCTCACTTCCCTTCACTTAATCGCTCAGTGTTTTTCCCTCAAACTCTCCTCTTCCTTTAATCGGACCCCTCATTATTATTAACCAATCAAATAATTTTGTTTATATTCTCAATATTTAATTATTCATAATTTCCCCTTAGTTCATAAATATACCGAATAAATTTCAAAACAATTAATAATATTTTCTACTAGACGTAAATTTTCCTAAATTGCCTGGGATGTTACATACAATTACTCTCATCACCTTCATTATTCCCAATGGCAAATTCAGGTACACTTCCACATTCTGCTTCTCATCATGAATAGGGTATGAGTTTATAAGGATTATTCAGGAATGTGCTCAATCTAATTTCTATATGAGTAGAAGCATGTGGTTAGGCACAATTCTTAATTATTTGAAATACTCCCAACAATTGGTATTAGAGCCTTCCCATACTTGATTCATGTTTGATTTTGGGAATTCTAAAATTAGGGTTCAATTTTTTTGGATTAATCTAAGAAATTATTAAATCCTAATTTGCGGTGATTGTATGTGAGTTGATATTTGGTATTAAATTGATTTTTATGTATAAGTGTACTGTACCATGCTATATTATTATGAAATTCATAATCCATGTATATGTATTTTACGTGAAATTCATATGCTTTACGTTTACTTGGAGTCTGTGCGTGAATTGGAATTCTACGTACAAACCATAAATTATACATATGAATTATGTCTATTATGCCTATATTTCATAATGGTGCACATCAATTACTATTTCCTGGCACAGTGCAATTCATAAGTCTGCAGTACCATGTGTATATAATGATGTATGTAATTAATGGTTTGTTCATTCATATTTAATGGTGCAGTGCAATCACGAAAATATATGCCTATGTAATATATAATTTTGTTCTTAATGTGAAGTTCTCACGTGATTGAAAATATGCATATATCATGATGCCATTATCATTATATATATATATATATATATATACAAATTCTCATATCTTAATTCATGTGATTATATTACCTTTCACTGTTTTGGGAATTAATAATTTTGTTTCATTATTTATTATAATGGCAAATTAAGATTTGGAATATTGATGTTCAAATTTTGGTTATTGTTTGTATATTTTATATACAAAAGTTTAACATTTTAAATGAATTGATTAAATCAAGATATCACCAAAGTGACCTCTCTTGTGTAGATAGTTCATACAAAATGTTTGTGTGTATGTTTATCCATGCGAGTATTAATTACCCCAAAGGAAAATTTAACACTTGGCCGGATTGTGTACACACCTGTAATAGTAAACATATGATAATTATAAGGTTTAGCATGTGCATGATAAATCAATCCAAAGAGGGGTTCATTATGTGACATGTTTAATTGTTAATGTTTGATTATTACAACAAGGATACCACTAGCAATTAATATTACTGTCCAAAGACTTGATATTGATGGTGCACTAGGTGTCTTGTATTGAGTTCTGCCATTATTTGAATATATTAATGATTGAATTTATTGTGTGAGTATAATTGTATTATTTGTCTTGTTCTTTTCAACTACTATTGCTTCAATATCTGTTAATCTGAATTCGGTTCCAGTTCTTAATGGAACAAATTTTAAGGACTGGAAAGAGAACATAGAAATTGTTCTTCGTTGCATGGATTTAGATCTTGCATTAAGGATTGAGTAACCCCCTTCTCCTACGAAATCTAGTACCTCTGAACAGAGGAAAGATTATAAGAAGTGGGATCGCTCAAATCGCATGAGTCTTATGATCATTAAGCGCGACATTCCTGAGGTCTTTAGGGGTACTGTTTCTGACAAGATAACAAGTGCCAAAGCTTTCCTTGCTGAATTTGAAAAGCGCTTTGCAAAAAGAAATAAGGCGGAAACAAGTACTCTTCTTCAGAACTTGATTTCCATGAAGTATCAGGGCAAAGGAAATGTTAGGGAATACATTATGGGTATGTCCAACATTGCTTCAAAATTAAGGGCATTGAAACTTGAGCTGTCGGAAGACTTACTCATACATTTAGTGCTGATTTCTCTTCCCTCACAATTTAGTCAGTTTAAGATATCTTATAACTGTTAAAAGGAGAAGTGGTCTCTTAATGAGCTCATTTCATACTGTGTGCAATAAGAAGAAAGATTGAAGCAAGAAAAGACAGAAAGTGCTCATTTTGCAAGTACCTCTGAAGACAAAGGCAAAAGAAAGAGAACTGAGGAATCCAAGAATGAAGCTGCTAAGGGTCCAACACAAAAGAAACAAACTCAAGGTGACAAGTGTTTCTTTTGTGACATGCCTGGACATGTAAAGAAGAAGTGTGTCAAATATCATACTTAGCGTGCAAGAAAAGGTATGCTTCTTACTTTGGTCTGCTCTGAGGTCAATTTAACTTTAGTTCCTAGAAACACTTGGTGGTTAGACTCTGGTGTCATTACTAACATTAGTGTTTCATTGCAGGGTTGCCTGAGCTACCGAAAGCCAATTGATACTGAAAGAAAGATCTATGTTGGAGATGGAAAATCGGTAGAGGTGGAAGCTATAGGGCATTTTAGATTATTATTGTGTACTGGATTTTATTTAGATTTGAAAGACACTTTCGTTGTACCGTCATTTAGACGGAATTTGGTTTCAGTTTCTTATTTAGACAAGTCAGGTTATTTATGTTCATTTGGAAAAAATGCATTCAGTTTGTCTTTTGATTCAAATATTGTTGGAACTGGTTCACTTTCGGCTTATGATAATCTATATTTGCTTGAAACTTTATCTATCTATGGCGAATCCTAAAATGTAGAATCACGTGGTACTAAGCGTAAAATTGACAACACCATCTCAGGTGCATTATGACACAAGCTATTAGGTCACATTTCTAAAAATAGAATTGAACTACTTGTGTCAATTGAGATCTTAGATTCCATTGACTTCATAAATTTTGACATTTGTGTTGAATGCATTAAAGGAAAGCAAACTAAATCAAAGAAATCAGATGCGTATAGAGCTACATACATCTTAGAATTGATTCATACGGACATTTGTGGGCCATTTCCTGCACCTTCTTGGAATGGTCAACAATATTTTATATCATTCATAGATGATTACTCTAGATATGCGTATTTATTTCTTATACATGAAAAGTCACAATCTTTGGATGTGTTCAAATCGTTTAAGGCTGAAGTTGAGAATCAACTCAACAAAAGAATTAAGTGTGTCAGATCTGACCTGATGGTGAATACTATGGTAGATATGACGGTTCACGTGAACAACGTTCGGGACCTTTTGCCAAATACCTAGAGGAATGTGGAATCGTCCCACAGTACACAATGTCGGGTTCACCCTGTAACGCCCTGGCCGCTTTTCAGGAATGAACGACTCTCCCCACAAACCAACACAAGACCTTACCAGTGTGCTTTGTCCTCAATCACACACTTCCTGAGAACTTCCCAAGAGGTCACCCATCCCAGAATTACTCCAAGTTAAGCACGCTTAACTTTGGAGTTCTTAAGTGATAGGTCACCGAAAAGGCTAATGCATTTGTTGGTATAGGTAGTACGAATTCATTCCTTTAAGCTATCCTCGACTGTATAGTCCCATACCTATACAGTCTTTAGATCCCTCTCATTCTGGTATGTATTCGGTTTGTTCATGTGTCCCTCCCACTGGAAGCCTGCCAGGAGCCGCTCCTTGTCCGTGCCCATGCACCGGCGATCACTCCCCGCCCTCAACAGTGCCCGGGATATCACATTCCCCACTGGAAGCCTGCCAGGAGCCGCTTCTTGTCCGTGCCCATGCACCGGCGATCACTCCCCACCCTCAACAGCGCCGGGATGTCACACACCCAGCATGAATGGTGTAGCTGAAAGATGAAACCGAACTCTTAAGGATATGGTAAGGAATATGATATGTCATTCTACCTTGCCAGAGTCCTCTGGGGAGAGGCACTAAAGACTGTAGCTTACATTTTGAATAGAGTACTGACTAAGGCAACTGCCAAAACACCTTTTGAGCTTTGGACTGGGCAAAAACCTAGTCTAAAACATTTTCATGTATGGGGATGTCCAGTTGAAGCAAGGCCTTATAAGCCAAATGAATGAAAATTGGACTCCCGAACCATGAGCAGCTACTTTATTGGTTACTCTAAGAGATCCAGGGGCTATAAATTTTATGATCCCACACTAAAGATAATTTTTGAGACAGGAACTACCATGTTCTTTGAGGATATTGAGTTTGGGGAGAAGAATAAGGTAAGAGACTTTGTCTTAGAGGAAGAATCGGTAACAATTCCAGAACCGATTCATGTAGTTGCTATTGATAAAACAAATTCAACACCTCTTCAAGACACTGTTGTTGACTCTCCTACTTAAGCTAATTTGGTTGTTCATGAAGAACAAACTCAAGATCCTCAAGAACCTATGCTTCAAGAACCAATACCTTTGCGGAGATCCACTAGAGAAAGGAGAAGTGCTATTCCTAATGATTATGTGGTATTTCTCCAGGAACATGAGGAAAATAATGGTGTAATGGAAGATGATCAAATCAACTTCCGTCAAGCCATGCAAGGTTCCAACTCTGAAAAGTGGATTAAAGCAATGAAATAGGAGTATAAGTCCATGCAAGACAACAAAGTTTGGGAACTTGTCCCATTACCAGAAGGTGTGAATCCTATTGGTTGCAAATGGATCTTTAAGACCAAGGGGGATTCTATAGGTAATGTGGAAAGATATAAGGCACGTCTTGTGGCTAAGGGCTATACACAAAAGGAATGGATTGACTTTAAAGAGACTTTCTCTCCAGTTTCATCGAAAGACTCTTTTAGGACAATCATGGCTCTTGTTGCACATTATGATTTGGAGCTCCATCAAATGGATGTCAAGACGACGTTTCTCAATGGCAACATTGACGAGACAATCTATATGGTGCAGCCAGAAAACTTTGTGTCGGGAGACCCAAAGAATATGGTTTGCAAACTGACAAAATCCATTTATGGGTTGAAACAGGCATCTCGTCAGTGGTACTATAAATTTCATCAAATAATTCTCTCATTTGGTTTCCAGATGAATCTTATTGATGATTGTGTGTATCACAAATTTAGTGGGAGTAAGTACATTTTCCTGGTCTTATATGTCGATGACATACTGCTTGCACTAATGATATAGGCATATTACATGAAACCAAGAAATTTCTATCAAGAAACTTTGAAATGAAAGATCTTGGTGACGCCTCCTTTATTTTAGGAATCCAGATACATCGAGATAGATCTCAGGGTATTTTAGGATTATCATAAAGGAGCTATATTGAAAAGGTACTTAAAAGATTTGGCATGCAGGACTGTAAGTCGGGGGATACTCCAGTTACTAAGGGAAACAAGTTTAGTCTCAACCAATGCCCAAAAGGAAACTTAGAAATTCAGGAAATGCAGAAGATTCCTTATGCATCAGCTGTAGGGAGTCTAATGTATGCCCAAGTATGTATGCGTCTGGATATTGCATACATAGTTGGGATGTTAGGCAGATATTTAAGCAATCCAGGGATGGATCATTGGAAAGCAACCAAAAGGGTTATACGGTATTTAAAGAGAACAAAAGACTATATGCTCACATACAAGAGATCAGACCAGTTGGAGATCACTGGGTATTCTGATTCAGATTTTGCTGGATGCCAAGATAGCTTTAGATCTACTTCAGGCTACATCTATTTGTTGGCTGGTGGTGCAGTTTCTTGGCGTAAGCAAACTCTTACTGCGTCATCCACCATGGCAGTAAAATTTGTGGCATACTACGAGGCATCTGGTCATGGGATTTGGCTGAGGAACTTTGTCACTGGGCTGAAAATTATGGAAGGAATTGAAAGACCACTTAAGTTATATTGTGACAACAAATCAGCTGTTTTATATTCCAATAACAATAGGAGTTCAACCAAGTCAAAACACATTAACATCAAATTCCTAGTTGTTAAGGAAAGGGTACAAAGTGGACAGATTTCTATAGAACACTTAGGGACAAACTTCATGATTGCAGACCCTCTTACGAAGAGTCTTCCACCTAAGGTCTTTCATGAGCACACCGCTCACATGGGTGTTTTACAGCTTGAGGAATCTTTAGTTTAGTGGGAGTTAGTCATTTGTATATTTGATATTTTATATTTTGGTATTATGTATGCATACTTTTGTATTTGGATATTTGGATATTTCTGATCAAATATAAAGTTTTTGTTCTAGTAATACACTTTGTATAATAAGGTTATTGCATGATCTCATTAAGGTAAAGTAGGACCAGTTGAAAATTGACATGTACAGGCCATCTTCATGTAATTTTCATGCTACACATTTCATGATGAGTCTATGTCGTTTGGTTATGTCAATATGAGTAATCATTGATGGGTTTAGTTATGGTTGATATAACAAACACTCCTTTGGTTCTATGTACTGATATAACTGATGGACAAGATTTTTGGATATGCTTAAGGTATATATTGGCAACATTTTGAGCTCATAAAGTTTGACACATTTATAAGGATACATATGTGACCAGTGGGAGATTATTAGTAATTTTGTGTCACATATATTATTTAAATGTGTTAAGGTCAATATACAATTAGCCAAAATTTAAAGTGGTCTAATTAATATTAAAGTGATGGCTAAAGCCATAATTGTCATGAAAAAATATTATGTAGATACCTATGGTAATATTTTGATTTGATGAGGGGCCAAATTAGAGATATTATATTTTAATATGTAACTGACAAAAGTTATAAAAGAGGTTATGGTCCCAATTTGTAGAGAGAGAGGGTTTCACTTAGTTTCTAGTTTTTCTCATCATCCTCTCAGAGAAGAAAATAAAATAAGGAAACATAAGGCTCTCTACATCTGGAAGATTAAATTCATACGGTTACTCTTATCACCTTCATTATTCCCAATGGCAAATTCAGGTACTCTTCCGCATTCTGCTTCTCATCATGAATAGGTTATGAGTTTATAAGGATTATTCAGGAATGTGCTCAATCTAATTTCTATATGGGTAGAAGCATGTGGTTAGACACAATTCTTAATTATTTGAAATACTCCAACAATTCATATATTTATGTTGACATACAAAATTAATCAGTGCTTTATGAAAGTATTATAGTTTTGATCCAGACCAAAATTGATGTCCTTCTTTTGGAAATAAAAATATTATAAATTTCTTTTGTAGGCTACATAAAAGCTAAGTTCAATAAAAACAAGATATACGGTCGTTTAAGATGCAAAATTAATGTGTTCTAATAGGAGATTAACTTTATGCTTAAAACATACAAGAATAGATTATCCTTCACTAAGTTAGCCAAGGAAGCCCAGCAAGGATGCCCAAATAGAACCATGAGTCAACTATGAGAGAAAATATTGAAAACAACGAGGGCACCCAAAAGAGAAGCATGTGCCTGATGTGTCTATCTTATGTGCAACGATAATTTCACATGAAAGTAATGTGATCATTATTCTAAGTTCCAAGGTTTACACAAAAGAGAAATGCTAGAAAATCATTAAGACAACTCGGTTATATATAAAAACCATATACACAAACCACGTGTAAAAGTTGTTGTAAAATCTTAATAATCTTGATAGTATAAGGCGTGTGTCTCACACTACCCTTAAGGGTTTGTGCGATCTAATCGTGACCTACGAGACACAACAACCCTTTATGCTTGTAAATAAAAATTAATTTTATGTGTAGCTTAATGATCCAAGGCATTAGAGAATCAAAAATCTTCTAATCAAAACTTACTTAAGAAAAATTTATTATTATAGGTAATAAAATCATTAATTAAATCAAATGAGTTTTTGAAAAATAATTAAATCATCATTAAAAGATAACAAAAAATAGTTAACTTTTAACAAATAATTAAACAATTCAAATTTATTAACTTCAGAGAATTTTTTGAAATATCCCAGTATTTTTATATATATATATAACAACAACGTCCAAATCCTCAATAAAATGCGTATTCCTCCATCATTAAACATCATACACCGGAATAACAATCGGAGTGAAACGCAAGATATCGAACATGTATCACGAAACACTTCTCAGTCATAGAATACATTAGATCAAGATTAAATTGTTAAAGTTGTGATTATGAAATTATGATAAAATGTTTGGAGAATTACACATGAACATTTTATTAACATTACGTATTGCAAAACTTGAATAAAGAGAATTGGGTGTGTGGCTTGTAAAGGTGACCCATGCTTTGCTTAGTTCCAAAATCCAAAGAGCCGATGGGTCCATCATAGCAGACAAAGGGTATCCCCATATTCACTGACCTGCAATTTGGGGCATCAACAAAGAAATAGTCATTATCTCTCTTTTTCATATTATACTAATTTTCAACAGGCATAATTATACATCAGAGATTTAAGTGGATTGAGGTTTAGATCACCTTTCATTACCACTAAATCGTGATAAGGTTATCTTAATCAAACCACACCTACTCTCCTTTTCACCTTCAACACTTCAATGACTTTTACATCCTTACACATTATTAGTTATAAGGGGAGTTTCCAAGGAATCAAGCTAGCTAGATCGGTTAATTAAAAAATACGTAATGTTTTTTCTATCCTTCTTATTTCTTAATCTATATTTTTTTAGTTATGGGTATTTTCACCAATTCGATATTGTCAAAATTTGTATTATGGTGGGTCTAACTCTTTTTACATAGGTTTTTCTTTTTTCGTCTATCATGTTTGAATCCTTTATTTGAGAAGAGTTAAACATGTACCAATTAAACTAAATTTTTAATCCATATTTTAAGCATGTGTTAGAAAAACCAATAAACATATATATCTAATTTCTTGTGAGTATTAATTGCATGTTATTTTTTACTTATTCCAACTATGCAGCATTTGTTATGTTAATATAAGTTTAAGTGATGAATGTTTAATTTCTTTTAAAAATATTTGGTATTTGAGTTCTATAGACAGAAAAAATCTTTGTTGATAGAGATAGTGTTACTGTCATATAAATATTTTATAAGTTGTATAAAATTACCTCAAAAGATGCAATGGTTAAATAAAAAGTTTTCAAAATGTTCCCCCATGGAATTATCAGAACCATCTTCCTAAAGATGTGATTGCCCCGTTGTCCTTGACAATTAATTGCTCACATTTGAGAGGAAAAAAAATCATTAGACTATAACCAAGGTATAGTGATATTATGTCCCACCCATGAAATGGAATAAGGGTCAAGCAAGTCTTTCGATAGATTTCTTTTTTATTTAAAACAATTTTATAAAAAAATAATTAAAAAGTGTAAAGTAATTAAAATGTGTTATGGGTAAAATAAATAAGAATTATTTAAAATTATGTAAGTATTGTTTAAAAATCAAAATGGATGAGTTTTAATAATATTTTATATTTTTAAATAGTTTTTACTTTTATTTCCTTAACTTATGTCCTAAAGACACTTGTTAGGAACCATTAAACATATAGATAAGTTATTTTTTAATGGTGTATCTATCTTATCAAAAAATCAAAAGCAGTCCTGAAATCAAAGTAGGTTTTGCTATTTTTTAACAAAAGTTTTTTTTAAAAGAATATATTAATTAGTAAGTAATTGCTTGATCTTAACTTTAAAATTTGGTGCGAGAATTTGGCTGTTTATAATAATTCATTTATGCTCAAGGTTAATATATGAATATGATATATTGAATAAAGAATACATTTTTCTTAGATTAAATAACATAAATTTTATTATATTCACCATTTCATTAATTAGCTATTAATATTTGATAAAAAAATATTTACATTATTATCTCATAACAACGCATATGCTTCTAATATTTATCTTCTGTATATTTAAAATTGGAAATAAATTTGTAAAAACTATTAAAGTGACGTAATCCTTAAGGTGCCTTTAATTTCTTGATTCGGTCGAATTCTTCTTCTTCTCAATTTCTTGGACCTTTGGTAATTTGATTGAGTTTTGAGATTCTAAATCGGTTAAAAGGTTCCTTGTAACCTCTGCAAAACAATGGTATTGTTTCAGCGTGCGTAGGTTTCAAACTAAGCATTGAAAAATTAAGTAAACTTGAATCAGAAGTCAAAGTTAGTTAAGTTATTAAAGTATTCGAGGTTAGTTTTGAAGAGTTTCAATGAATTAGATTGTGGTTTGGGAAGTCAGAAAGCTTAACCCAATTTGTAATTGATTCAATTTTTGATATTTGAGGTGTTGACAGCTGCGGGAAGAGTTCAAAAGCCCGGAATCAAGGTAAGGGGGTGTGTTGGGTTAAGGTTAGTATAGAAACTTGTTTACGCTATTTGGCGTATAGGAAAAGGGTAAACTGTAGCCGTTATTGGTTGATTGATTAATGTTAATAATTATATGGTGAGCGATAAGAGATTGACGGGGAATTAAATTAATTATGAAAGGATGGTTACTGAATATAAATGATGATAAAGTGAAGGTTGCAGAATAATGGAAGAATTTAATTATAAATATAACTTTATTGAAGTATGAATTTATATGAAATTAATTATATGTATGGATGATATGATATGATGAAGTGATGATTTGTTAGTAAACTTAGAAGTTAAAATGTAAATTATGTGGGGTGTGAATTGATTTGGAAAATATAGGTTACAAAGTTGTAAATCTAGAAATGTTTCGGTAACGAATTATAATATGAACTATAGGAATTATGTATATTCGAATATAGAAATAATGAACTATAATTTTATATAGGAAGGAAATTGGAGAGTTATAAGTTTGTGAATGAGTCTTATATAAATTGATGAGATGTGATTATATGAAAAGATGTTGCAATAACAATATAAGAAGTTTTAATATGAACTGAAATGAGATAATTGACAAAAAGTATGTCTGAGTGGCTTGGCTGTAAAATATAAAAATGTGCTTGAATGGTTTGATGTTGGTCCCAGAGTGATGGTTGTAATGCCGAGTCGAGTTATTATAAATTCATCAAGATGAAGATGAAATATAATTGGGTTGAACACATAATTGATGATGTTTTTGTATAAATGTGGTGAATTGTAATGATTTAATATGAACGATGATGATATTATGATGAGTTAAGATGATGTGGTGAAAATTATTGAATTATGAGAAATTTATGAATTATGTCAAGTTGTGGCTTATGTGAAATGGTGATGAATTATGTCAAATGTGGCTTATTGATATCCCAAGGTGATGGCTTTTATGCTAGGGATGAGCTGATGATGATTGTTGATATTTTATTATGTTATATATGCATGTTGTGTGGTAAGGACAACTATTCGGTATATTTTACCCCTCGTTTTTTACTCCCATGATCGTTAGTGGCACAGTTGAGCTACCTAGTGGTCAAGTAGGACCCAATCCTTGAGGTGGGGAGCTAGGTGGGCTCAGTGGACCAGGTGGGCTCACGGGGATGTCAGGTAGACTTCCAGTTGATGGTTGATCCTTTTAGTATCCGGATACTAGACGTCTAGCATTATGTTGTTTAAGAGTCAGTTGTGACTTATGTGATTGATACGATGATGATTGTTATATGAGTGATATAATAATGATTAATGATATTTCATGTAAGTTAGAAGGGTTTTAAAGAAATAAAGAGATTGGATTATTATAAATTATGCTTTTATGGGCAATAAATTATTATATAGCTGGCATGAGAGGTTTGATGATAAAGGGGAGGTAGAATATCGTAGATATATGATGGAAAATGTTAAAAAGAAGTATATGTGAGAGTGAATGATAGATATAACTACTAAAGAACTAAATTATGCTTTTCCCGTTGTGTATTCTATATTAATTCTCAATTACAGTCACTCACCCCCTTGTTATGGTTTTTAGTGATTGATGGTAGGTAAATGATGGACACCATGGAGGCAAGCACTAAATGAGGCCAGGAAGGAATTTAATGCTAAATGAAGGTGGAATTTTTTTGTAATATTATATGTGTTTGTATAGTTATGGGTAGGGGTGGCAAAACGGGCCTACGGGTTAGGCCGGGCCTAGGCCTACATAGGCCCATCCAAATACGGGTCGGGCCGGGCCATAATAGGAAAACAAGCTAAAAACATTGGCCCGGCCCGCAGGCCAAAATAGGCCAACATGTTTTTTAAATAAAATTATACAAACTATTTTTTATTTTAAATTTAAACTATTTTTAAATATCTTTTAAGAAAAATTAGAAATAAAAGTTAGATTTTACATTTCCAAAGCAAAGTTTTTATAATTAATCCAATTTATTTCATTAAATGGAAACAATAAATAGTCATCAAAATTAATTCCTTATCAAATAATCAAAATTATAATCAACCAAATATTAATATTATATATATAACATATTAAAATATATTTTAATAAAGGCCCGCCGGGTCGGGTTGGCCCGTGACGGTACCATTTTTTGGCGGGCCAAAACGGGCTGGCCTATCCAAGAAAACATGCCTTAAAGGTTGGCCTGGCCTGACCCGTTTTAATGGGCCAGCCCACGGGCCTAGCCCATATTGCCATCTCTAGTTGTAGGGTAGAGGTTGGTGATCTGATGATGATTATATATGCAGATATATATATATATATATATATATATATATATATTCCCTGTGTGTTGGTGTTGCCATGGATTTATGTATGGTTATATATATATATATAATGTGATTGGTAATGAGATGACACTGAGCCATTAGTGGTTGATATTGAAATTATGCCCAGGTTCTAATGTTGTGTGTGGAATATGACATTGGGCCATTGTATGTAATTTGCATATAGGTTTGATAGGTAGGTAGTGTGGAAATTGTAGGCTGTGTGGTAGTTTTTATGAATAATAAATTATGAAATTAGCATTTAGTGATGGACTGATTTGAGCAAGGTTTAGTGAGAAATTGGTTGAAATAGAGGAATGTCTACTAAGTGTATAGAAATTGATGTTTGTTCTATAATGTTGTGATTGGATTTAAGAAATGGTTTGGTAGAAGTATGTACATGAATAAGTAATTGATAATTAAATGAAGTTCCCTATGTTAATTATGCAATTGAAGGAACTAAATAGGTGAAATAGAGATCTGGTGGGATTTAGGATCCTCAGATAATGTCTATAGGTTCCTTAGGTAAATTATGACTCATGTGTGCCTTTGTTTGAGGTTGAAAGGGCTTTGGTTGAGTTTTAAGACCTTAAGTTGTTTGAAAATGTGCAAAATGCAATGTTATGCATAATTTAGTCATATGGTGGAATCTTAGCGAATGAGCTACGCAATAGGTTTGAAATTGAGAAAACATGGTGCCCATGAAGTTTGGTGGCAATCAGGGCAAGATAGGGTGCAAAGAAGTTGGAAAACAATGTCATATTTTTATTACTAAAGAAAGACACTTTCTCACAGTTATGTGGATTAGGCTAGCATATGATACCCACCACTCACGGTTATATGCATGAGAATATGTAGAATTGATATAGAATTTCACATGCATTTTTGTCAATCATATCAAGCTAAACATTGTCAAACTGAACCATAATGCATAACAATGATTAAGTAGCATGAGCTAAAAAAGAGGCCAACTACCCACCCATATGTGCATCAACACATAAGAAATAATGTATATTGTAAAATCCCTCACTAATTTACTCATAATTGTAAGCATATAAATAAAATACCAATAATTTTTTCATAAATTAATTGAGTGACAATTAATTAATCATCTAAAAACTCACAAGACCTCAAAATATTATTAATATAACACCTCTAATGCCCTAATTTCAAGTTCTAACATAAAGATAAACATGACAGAAACAGGGTCCCGATGCTACGTGTGAAGCCACAATTTCGCACCCGGTGTTACGTGTCATGGTGACGCTACACGCCAAGCATGACAGTAGCAGCAATGCTGCTGTCATGAATTTTACACCATTTTACTAACTTCTTATGGTTTTATCTTGCACAATTCGACTCTAAACCTTACCAAACTTTAGGGGCAATATATTACACCCATTCTGGAGCTGTTGGTGCAGTCCGTTTCCCATAATTCTAATCTAATAATGAGTTATGCATAAAAATGCATTTAGGCCAACTTATGGCCATAACTTTACACCAATTTGCCTTAAATCCATTTAACTGTAAAAATGAACATGCAAACAAATTATAAATAACCATAAGGATCTAATTAGCTTTCCCAGGGATACTAAATCCCACCAAATCTCCATTTCACCTATCTAGTTCCTCAACATCACTTTCAAATCCATTAAATTTAGCATAATAACTCTTTAATTTTAATCCCAACTTTTATAATTCATTCATATAACACTACTATCACATTTACATAACAATCAATCAATACATTCCTTACCAATAATGCATGATATTAAATACTATTGGCTTCGTGTCATATTCATATTTATATAAACAGTTCCTAGTCATTATGCATGAATTACTTTCTAATAGCTCAGTGTCACATCACACACATATTATCATAAACCTAAACAAATCACACACACACACACATACATATATATATATATATATATATATATATATATATACACATACATACACACACACTAATGGCTCAATGCCATAATTTACCAAACCATACAAAAATCATCATAAACACACATAATACAATCATACATGTATATCTACTTATACATACCTAATAGTTATTATACATACATATATATATATAGTACCCAAAATATAAATCAACATATAAATCTCATATTACAAATTGTTATGGCATCGCCTCCACCGCTCACTTGGTATCGGTCTCCGTAGCTTTCGCAATATCCTTTTGCTCACTCACTGTAAAATAAATTGTAAGGGTGAGTATCTTGCAATATATATAAAATATCATCACCTGGAGGATTTTACACACACCTCCCTCAAATATTAACCTAATAAGTCTTTGTTTTTCAACATTAAGATATACTCATAATTCATCATAACCATTATAATTCTTAATCAATTTAGAGTATTCTATATGCATTACTTATTAACATCAACACAAATCAAGTTAGATATCATAAATTTATCACAGTTGTCTCTCATGGTCGAATTATCAAAAACAACATTTATTGTCTAGATACCACAAGAGCAGTCATCAGCTGGAAGTCATACACACCGACCTCCCATGAACCCTCCGGTCCCCCGAGCCACACCCTGGCTCCACCTGAAAGGATCCACCGAGCCACACACCGGCTCCCCCACCTCAACCATTGGGTCTCTGCCTGGACCACTGGGTAGCTTAACTAGGTCTTTAGATGAACCATTGGAGTCAAAACGAGGAGGTAATTCATATCGAATGACTGCCTTTACTATATATACATATCATGTCATACATATAACATATAATCATTTACTTTATCAATCAATATAGAATCTTTGGCATAAAAGCCATCTTCTATTGAATATCCTAATCGAGTCATCTTCTAGCATAATTCTATATCAATAATATAACATATATCTTAATATTCCATTACCATTTTTCATAAGCTATTCTAGGCACAAAATACTCCACAACTTTCATCATATTTATCATTTTATCTTATAACTAATAACACCAAACAATTTCATCATAATTACACATCTCACAATCATTACTTATTCTTTTCTTATAAACACATCTTATATCTCATAAACCTCATTTTAGTCACCACTCAACACTTCCTCATTGCAACCATTATTATTACATCAATCATATTTATCAACTCATTATACAATCAATATCAAATCTAAACTACATATATATTTTTAAACAACACTCACATATTCACGCAAATTTGTAGCTTATAGTATAAAAATATCAAAATCTTAACTAATTGCTCAATAAAACTCCCCTTACCTCACTTCTGTTGTTTATTTCCCTTAATCACAAGATTTGACATGCCAAAACACTAAAAACGCAAGAATTGTAAAGAGGTTTAAGAATTCAACCTCCAAAATCTCAAAAATTTAATTCAAGGAATCACTTGAAAATTGATTCTTAAGGCTTTATAAGCTTACCACAATCAAAACTGACAATTTTCTTAAGAAACCCTGACTTCTGCTAAGCTTCTAATACTCCGTTTATAAGCTACGCAAAACAGAAACCATTCTATCACTTAATCTTCTATTTAAAAGCCTTAAAGGACTCTTTAACCGATTCAGAATCTTAAATTTCAATGTCCCCTTACTTTCATGAGAAAAGAAAGTAAAAGAAAAAAACTCCCATAGAAATTAAAATTGAAACACCTCACACATTTACCTCGAGTTTCCCGCTTCTAATTCGTGATTAATTTGAATTCCAACCAACATTTGGCTTCAATTAACTTCTAGAGCTTCAAGAGCAGAAAGAAGGAAGAGAAAGGGTTCAAAACTATGTTTTTGCTTCTAACTCACATTGCTATCACTGTGAGGTTTTAATTCTAATCGCGAAGATGACGATACACGTCCCCTGATACTACACGTCAAGTAAAAACCATGATTTCCCCTTAAAATTCATCCTTAACCCATACCAATACTCCCTTTTCTCATATTATCATAATTTAAATTCATTTGTACATTTATTCATTCGTTTTAAAATAAATAAAACATATGGTATGTTACATATATTTCTTGTATATTAAGTCATTATGTTATGGAAAAAATTTTACCCTATTTGGGTTTCTAAAAAAAACTTCTTTCGAGTAGCATTGAAGAATGCAAAAACAGTGGCAAACAAAAAAACACTTAGTAAAAAGAAACATAAAAATGTTAAATCTAAAGTACACCCCATCCCAATGCATACTAATTAAGCACCACATTTAATAATATATACATAGCAAGAATGATATTGGATAAAGACATTGATCATGAACTGACAAGGTTACCTCTCTAATGGGTCCTCCATCAACCAACATAAAAAAAGGACTCCAAATGACCTTCGTCACTATCGTCCTGTGTAGAGAGAAAGAATACAAGGCTTAGGTAAAACTTCAAGCAATTCCCTATGAAACTATTAGATATTAATTTTATGTTATTTTTTATGTGAAATTTGCATCTAAATTGATGTTTAGTAGCTTACTTAATTAATAAAATTGTCATCTTTATGTTTAGTTTAATAATTGTCATTATTTGTAACTTACAAAATGTTTTTGATCTATTTTAGGGGTCTATAAAGAATAAACAATAGATATGAAAAAAGTGTTGAATTTTTACTTAACTTTTACAACAATTTTAAATTTGCAATTTTCGTTTTGTTTATCGTTGGATTGAGATGAAATTTTGATATGTTGTTCATAACATCTAGAACTTTAATTTAAATGGGCAGATCATTTTTTTGAAGTTGATGTTGACGCTACATGTCAACCATAAAAAATTATGACCTGACACATAATGTTAGGGCTGATGCTTAGTGTCAACTCTCGTAAGACCCTTGTTTCATTATAAAAAGTCATTTAAAGGGTTTAGGTCGATTTTAAGGTCATCTTAGAGGTTGGGGAGGCTAGGAGAAAGGTGTGAAGGCTCTCCAACACTTTGGGGAAGCTTGAAGATGAGGGATCTCCTCCAATATTCTTTCCTTTTCTCTTGATTATCTATTATCTTGTTATTTCTTTGTGTTTTTTTTGTTTTTATGGTAGATATGCACAACTAAACTCTTTATTGTTGGGTTTGGTGAATCCCACTCTCTCCAACTATGTAATTGAATATTTCTGTATGATTTGTGCTTTTAATCAAGTTAGTATTTTGTTTATCAATTCTAAATATGTATTTCGAATGTGTGTTTGGTGTTTACAAATGAGATTTGTGAATGAAATACCTATTAATTATTCTTCATTGAGAGACAAAATTAAATTTAATAGTTCTTAAAGCATTTTCTTAAAACGAACAATACTATGAGAAATATCAAAGGGGTCAGTTTTACTATTACTATTTAGAATCTATTTGTCAAGGGACCAGATATAGTGAAATTTATGCTACAAGATCTAGATTAATTGCATAATTATACAAAATATCATATCATATGCTAGAGAGGGAGGAACGACAAACCAACCTCAACAGTTTTGTTATACTTGTTACCATTTTTATGTAATTTTTATCATTATAATTATTTCCTCTATCAATAACAACCTTTGTAAATATTTATGAATATATTGTATATAATTTTATAGTAATTTTACAAGTATAAATTGTTATTTTGTTTATTTCCAACAAGTTCTTATATATGATACTCTGAATACTTATTGAAAACTACAACGAATTTGGTGCGTTTGCCAAAGTCTCAACAAGTTTTCTCAATTTCCTCATTTTCACACGAAGTCAAAACATCCTCCTCTTCTAATTAGCTAAGAGAGATTGGTCGTAAACTAGTCAATATAGATGGGTCTACACACAACCATGGTTAACTTACATCTCTACCTTTGTTTCATGTAGTGAGGCGGAATGTAAGGATCATTAAAGTTTGGATCAATTTATAATATCCCCTTCATTTTGGGGTGGGTTGTAATAAACCTAATCTACAAGGGGGTTCTTGTAACTTTCCTTTTTTTATAATATTAATGGATACTATATTATTCGCACTCTCCCTATTTACATCCTTACTCTAGATCTGTTATTCGACCACATAATTGTCGTGTGGATCTTCAACTCGGGGCAGGCTCCGTGCCACGCCAACCAAGATAGCAATCTACTTATTTATGTTTCTCTCCTTTCTTTTCACCCACATATTTCTCTTGTCAATGTCCCTTGAGTTCCTTGAGGTGATATGGTGGTTTATGATATTTAATGGTTCAAATTGTTTTAATGGAGAAATATAATAAATAAGATGTATTAATATTTATGAAAGATTTGATGGTTTAAATTTTTAGTATAAAAATTTAATTAAACGATGTAGATGTTTTCCTGACTTAGTAAAAAACTTTAATCAAATAATATGTGTACGTGTGTGTGTGTATATATATATATATATATATAGAGAGAGAGAGAGAGAGAGAGAGAGAGAAATTATACTAATCAATACTGAACTGGTCTAAGTCGGGGTATGTAGTCTGGTATGGAGACTAACCCTTAGATTGTGATGTTTGTGTTTATATTATGTTAGTCTAGTGGGGATCCGATATTATATCTTCTATTCTAGTGGGGAAATAGAAGTCTTGGAGTGCTCCTTCAAGAAATCTCACCAACCTCATGCGTTGTGGGGCGAAAGGGGGTGCCACCTGCAATGATACTTCAACACTCAAGTCAGTGGGATATTCAAAGGGAATGTAAGAGCTCGAGCATAAGTTGGAGTAAATATGTTCTACCTTTTCATTATTGATTTGTAGGTATTTATACCTTAGAGTAGCGAAAGAGTCATTTTGCCTTGAAGAGCTTTCCGTACGCGTCAATACAATTTTGATCCTTACAGAAAGGCTGACACACGACAAGGATGCCACTGAATGACTATACTTTCCTATCAGTCACTTTGCAGGTTACTTTTCAGCATGTAGTTGCATAAGTCAACTCTAATATACCGATATCAAGAAAATGACTCGTACCAATATTGGATCATGAGTCACATGCATGATGCTGGAAGTCGGTATAGAATCATTAGACATGGCAATATGGGCTAGGCCCGCGGGATGGCCCGTTTGGCCCGTTAAAATGGGCCGGGCCAACCTTTGAGGCCTATTTTCCTGGATAGGCCCAACCCGTTTTGACCTGCCAAAAAACAGGCCCGTCACGGGCCAGCCAGGCCCGACGGGCCTTTATTAAAATATATTTTCATATGTTATATATATAATATTAATATTTGGTTGGTTATAATTTGATTATTTGATAAGGAATTAATTTTGATGACTATTTATTGTTTCCATTTAATGAAATAAATTGGATTAATTATAAAAAATTTACTTTGGAAATGTGAAATCTAATTTTTATTTCAAATTTTCCTAAAAAATATTTAAAAATAGTTTAAATTTAAAATAAAAAATAGTTTGTATAATTTTATTTAAAAAATGGGTTGGCCCGTTTTGGCCCGCGGACCACATAGAAAACGGTTCGGGCCAATGTTTTTAGTCCGTTTTCCTATTTTGGCATGGCCCGGCCCGTAGGCCTCTTTTGCCACCCTAAGAATCATAATATTACGCGAGATGTCGGTCATGCATAATGGCTTTAGGTTAAATTACCTTTGTGCCTATAGACTGGTATTGAGACCAGATCAAATACATTTATGTTAAATATTTTTTTAAAATATAGAATTTTTAGTTTTAAATATTTTAAATATTTCCAATGAGATATATAAAATATTATTAAGGGGGTGTTTGGTACACAGGTTTTTTTTTAAATCCTAAGAATTACATTTACCACGAATTATATTATCTAGAAATTACATTTCTAAGAATGTTATAAATATGTTTGGTGTGATTAAAATGTTCCTAAGAAAATTACACAAATCTTTTAAATTTTGACCATTATCAAATTTTTGAAATTTTGGATGAGAATTCAGTATGCAAAAAAATTTAAAATGAGTTTGTATATAATACATAATTGCATTTTTAATTGTAAAAGCAACTTCCAAACTAGGGGAAATTAAGATTCTCACACTCTTTGGTGGGAAAATTTTGGTGAGAATTATTAATAAAAATAAATTCACAGAAATCCTAATTTCCTAGGAATACTTTTTAAAATGATTAAACACCTCTTGAGAGTTGATCCGGTCTGGATACCAGCCCTAAGGTTAAGAGGTCATCTTAGCCGTCCTAGAGGTCAACCGGTATCACAGGATACTGACCCGGTCTGCAACTATATGATGCAAGAGTCTCTCTTACACCGGTCGTCCGAAGTAACGTCCGAGACACCGGATCCCTTATCCGCTCTCATTCATCCGTCACCTATAACCGTGTGCCTCAGTGTCATAATGAGATAAGAGGAGTCATCGCTTAACGATATAGATCCTCTGCACAACGGAATATATCTCTTTCATTCACTAAAAGGAGTAGGTATGACTACATACGTGATAGACGAAAAAGGTGATTATCCTCCATCCCTATGTCAGAATCGTACACTGATAATTGACCTACCCACTATCACTTTCTGAATACTGAGCCACTATGATTGACACTGTATACACGGCATCAGAACCTGTGGGCCCACTGGCACTCAACGATTCATTTTCCACGCTTAATTATAAATAGCACATTCCAATACACATGCAAGGTGAGGTTGTTCTATCTCACATCTTACTATTGCATCGCTTAAGTATTCACAGAGTTCATATACACTCTTCTAACTTAAGCGTCGGAGAATCTTCATAAGTGACACCACCTTTTGCCCACTCTAACGCGAAACTCTGGTGTGAAGGATCTCCAGGACAACGAGGTCGGTTTCTCCCACTGAGAGACCGGATTACAATACCGGATACCTACTGTACCGGTGTATAAACACTAAAATATATATACTTTTATGGCTGGTCCCACACCGGATCCTAGACCCCAGTCCAGACCAGTTCATTGGCACGCCCAATGGGACTCGGTAGAGTTATTCCCACTTTCTGTAGAAGTTAGTAGTTGACCATGGAATGAGATAGACGTGATTTTGTGGATGGTCATGTGGAAGATGTGACCCATCAACAAGCTGGTAGGAGACTCGTTTCCGAATCGCCAGCAACCCACTCAAGGAGAATGGTACCAGTGGCAACCCCTGATCCTTGAGATGAAGTTATAAGGCAACTCAGGAAGGAGTTGATGGAGTTGCGAAGAGAGAGAAGAGGAGCTGGGGACAGAGTGATGTCTCAGGCGGAGGATACTCGCCATGCATCTGCGAGAGAGAAGTCCCCAACTCTCCAGTACTCTAAGATTCCAACTTATGAGGAGAGAGAACAAACTCAAGATTCTGGGAACAGAATTAGTGCAAGGAGGAAGGAGCAGGTAGTGATGACTTCTGGGGCATACCGACTCAATATTCCTTTTTCAAGGAGACTTATGAGTGTACATATCCCTAAGCACCTGCAGACTACTCAACCACTCTCTATTGGAAAATATAGTGGTGAAATTGATCCTACTAAGCATCTTGATGCTTATGTATTTGAAGCCATGTACTTGGGGGCAGATGAAGATGTCATGTACAGGATGTTCCCTCGGACTCTTATGGATGATACCCTGAGTTGGTTCAGGGGGCTACCATCAGGTTCCATCAACTCATGGGAAGAAATAGCAACAACGTTTGTGGACCACTTTGTCATTTCCAGAGATATTCCCAGGACATCTCATACTTTGGCCCAGATTAGGCAAGGGGAACGTGAAACTCTCAAGGACTTCTTGAAGAGGTTTTACAAGGAAGTAGCCGCTGTTCCAAACTTGGCAGAGGCACTACAGTTGCACATCGTGATTGAGGCCTTGCAACCGAACTCTGCTTTCGCCCTGTCGTTGGCGAAAAGTCCTCTCACGAGTTTGGAAGAATTCAGGAGGAAAGCATCCAAGTATGTGGGGATTGAAATGCACTTAGAAGCAACAGCGGCGAAAGGGAAATCCCCAATGCCACATCAACAACAACGGAGAGATAAGGACAGGCCTAGATCAGAACGCATTGAGAGACCGTTTGGTGGCAACACCTTTGATAGCCCTGCTCTGCAACACCAAGAAAAATGAGTAGATGCATTTGGAAATTATGCTCCGCTAAACTCTAAGTGTTCGCAAATTTTGAGGGAGATCAGATGGCCAACACTCAGTACATACGGGGTCAGGAAGCCGCCCCAGCTTCGCAAACATGGTGACCCTCGGAAATACACGAATTCCATGAGCAAAAGGGCCACTCAACAAATGAATGTCACGCCTTGAAGAATACTATCGAGACCCTGATCCGAGAGGGTAAGCTCAAATAGTACCTTTTCAAAGAAGGGACTTTCGATGAACCAGATCGGATTGAGAAAAGGGGAAGGTATCACGAGTACGGCGATGACGATAGTTCCACTCCGATCAGAAGATTTTCTACTTCTGAAAAATAAAAGGGAATTATGATTGGCGAGTCTACACAGTAAAATGTTATGCCCCAACAGCAACTCTAGGGCCGTCGGGAGGTCATTGATTAGGAATCAGCCCATCAAGGCCAATAATGCCTTTCACTAATATAGCTAATTGGTAAGACAGTGTGCACTCTTTTTCCTTACTTGGGTTTTACCAAGGAGGTTTAACGAGGCATGACCCCGACTCAGTTCTTTTTCTCTCTTTTGTAATTCATAATTAATGAAAAATTCTTTATGATCACCCATTGTCTCTATGATTTTATTCGATGCACAACGCTGTTGTGAACAAGATATTTTCAGGATGGATGATCCTAACAACGTATCCGTTGTTGGCGATGAACCTCTTCGAAGGTATAAAAGGGTGAACCATATGTTGAAGGCTTGGGCGTAGTAAGCTGGTCCCTTTTTCAGGCCACGCTGAACCCCGAGAATGGTGAATGGGTAAAATCCAACACCGATTGAAAAAGAACGGTGAATGGGTAAAATCCAACACCGGTTGAAAAAGAACGGTGAATGGGTAAAATCCAACACCGATTGAAGAAGAACGGTGAATGGGTAAAATCCAACACCGGTTGAAAAAGAACAGTGAATGGGTAAAATCCAACACCGATTGAAGAAGAACGGTGAATGGGTAAAATCCAACACCGATTGAAGAAGAACGGCGAATGGGTAAAATCCAACACCGATTGAAGAAGAACGGTTAGTAGGATTAAACCAAACACCGGTGAAGACCTGGGTTGTGGGATTAAACCGAACCTCAGAAATGGGTTGTAGGATTGTACCGAACCCCATTCGAAGGCTCGGATTGTAGGATTAAACTGAATTCTGAGTACGGTTAGTAGGATTAAATCGAACACCGATGAAGACCTGGGTTGTAGGATTAAATCGAACCTCAGGAAATGGGTTGTAGAATTGTACCGAACCCCATTCGAAGGCTCAGATTGTAGGATTAAACCGAACTCCGAGTACGGTTAGTAGGATTAAACCAAACGCCATCGAAGGCTTGGATTGTAGGATTAAACCGAACTCCAAGTACGACTAGTAGGTTTGGCCGAACGTTGTGGAAGAATCAATCGTCATCCTCATTATTGAATTCGCTCAGAAGTACTTTTCCCGAGAATTCTTCACTCGGAAATATCTCTACCCAAAATGTACTCATTCGGAGTCAAAGCCTTTCTCTGTCCGGAAGCGTTTCACCCAGAAATGTTCCACTCTGTGCCATACCACGCGGGGATCGGAAATGCTTCGTTTGGTGCCATACCACGCGGGGATCGGAAATGCTTCGCTCGGTGCCATACCATGCGGGGATTGGAAATGCTTCGCTCGGTGCCATACCACGCGAGGATTGGAAATGCTTCGCTCAGTGCCACACCACGCGGGGATCAGAAATGTCTTACTCAGTGTCAACCCACTCAGAAAGTGTCGTACTCGGAGACATTCCACTCTGAAAAGTTGCACTCAGAAAAATTCCCACCCGAATGAGGACTCGGATTATAGGGCAACCACTTATTCTTATTATTATTGGCCATTACTATTGACCACATGACTTTGCGAGCAATTTAACAAGCACGTCCATTATCAAAGCAGACTAAATCCCTCATCCCTAAAGAGTTAAAGGCAGCATAAAATCTCACTTGGAAATCTTCCACCCAGAAGGATCACTCGGTATTTTTTAAGACAAGCCCGGGCACGAGCCCTCGACACCAAAGAAATAGAAGACTCGAATAACACACACATACCTTTACCAAATAGCACGAGGAGGTTCCAGCTAATGGAACTTCCCAGGTGACAAGGCCAGAACTTACCTCACTCGGAATCGCTCACTCAGAACCGTTCACTCAATAACGCTTGGGGACAATATTCAATGGTTAACAAGTACTGCGAAGGTAAAAACATAATAAGTGTGTCGAAAACTTCAGAAGCTACATTATAGCATGTCATTTCTGACAAGTATCATTCAGAGGCACGTCATTTCCCACGTCGAAGATCAGCGGGATAGTCAGGGCTTAGACCTTCAAAGAATTCCTTTTCACTCATAGGACGACCCAACAAGCATTGTGTCAACATAGAACTTATACGTGTCTCAACAGATATTTTTACAAGTTACACCGGTATACAGACCTCTCATGAACAGCATAGCTTATATGAGCAACTTACAGTCCCTCACACAAGCTAGGGGACAAATGATCTGGTCTGGATACCGGCCCTAAGGTTAAGAGGTCATCTTAGCCGTCCTAGAGGTCAACCGGTATCACAGGATACTGACCCGGTCTGCAACTATATGATGCAAGAGTCTCTCTTACACCGGTCGTCCGAAGTAACGTCCGAGACACTGAATCCCTTATCCGCTCTCATTCATCCGTCACCTATAACCGTGTGCCTCAGTGTCATAATGAGATAAGAGGAGTCATTGCTTAACGATATAGATCCTCTGCACAGCGAAATATATCTCTTTCATTCACTAAAAGGAGTAGGTATGACTACATACGTGATAGACGGAAAAGGTGATTATCCTCCATTCCTATGTCAGAATCGTACACTGATAATTGACCTACCCACTGTCACTCTCTGAATACTGAGCCACTATGATTGACACTTTATACACGGCATCAGAACCTGTGGGCCCATTGGTACTCAACGATTTATTTTCCACGCGTAATTATAAATAGCACATTCCAATACACATGCAAGGTGAGGTTGTTCTATCTCACATCTTACTATTGCATCGCTTAAGTATTCACAGAGTTCATATACACTCTTCTAACTTAAGCGTCGGAGAATCTTCATAGGTGACACCACCTTTCGCCCACTCTAACGCGAAACTCTGGTGTGAAGGATCTCCAGGACAACGAGGCCGGTTTCTCCTACTGAGAGACCAGATTACAATACTGGATACCCACTGTACCGGTGTATAAATACTAAAATATATATATTGTTCTATCCTGAACCGAGGTCAAAGAGATCCGGTGTCGGGCCAGTCACAAGTAGTGAGAAAAGTCTATGTCTGAAGGCCGGATCTGTGAATATCCGGTATATGTATTCGATGTCTCTGTATGTAGAGAACGGTCTTGACGTCCTAGAGATCCTTCACACCGACCTCCCGCGTTGATGTGGGCGACAGGTGGTGTCACCTGCGAAGATTCTCCGATGCTCAAGTCAGTGATATATTCCAAGTATGGAATGTAAATGATCACATGGATCAGATATAAGCATTTGGGAAAGAAAAACCAGAACCAGGACCCAGGAAACCCTCACCAGTAAACTGAAGTGAGTTCTTATACCTGATTGGCTCGATTTACGAGGACTCGTTAATGGGGAACCACTAACCTTCATTATGTAAGTATATTATTGTTTAATGCGCACTTACCAGCATAATTGAGGCAAGTGGCTATTTTATATTGAGCGTAGGGAGTATGGGCTAGACTTAGGGGACAAGTTGATCATTCCCTGAAGCAGAGTTTGGCTCGTAGTGTAGGGAATTATTGATCGGTCCCTGTAGCAATGCCCATCGTCTTCTGTCAGGTGATACGTATGTTATCCGGTGTGCATGGTGTTGTCCGGACTAACCAGTGCAGGGAGAACGCCTGACTCGGAATTACAGTCCGGATGTATACCGATGACACCGGTTGCATGTGTTATGATAGAAATCAGTTGATTGGTCTGGATCAGCTTCTCAACACCGGGTGAAAGGGGAACGGTTGAGGTATCCGATATCTTGGTCACTACTTCGGGTAACCGGTATAGTTGCAGACTAAGTCAGTATCTTATGATACCGATTGAGGCCGGCTAACATTTTTACCGACTGGATCATTGTCCAGTGGTATACCGACTAGATCATTGTCCAGTGATACCAACTGAACTCTAGGCCGGCTAAGATAATTATCTCTTAGTCTTAGGGCCGGTATCCAGACCGGATCATATGTCCCCTAGCTTATATGAGGGACTTATGAAGTTGCTCATATGAGCTATACAACCTGCGAGAGGTCTGGATGCTGGTGTAACTTGCAAAAATATCTTTGCAGTACCCGTTAGCCATTGAATATTGTCCCCGAGCGTTATTGAGTGATCGGTTCCGAATGAAAATTTGACTCTGAGTGAGTGATTCCGAGTGAATATTCGACTCTGAGTAAATGATTCCGAGTGAAGTTGGTTTTGGCCGTGTCACTCGGGAAATTCTATTACTTGTAATCTCCTCGTACTGCTCGGTAAAAGTTTGTACGTTTTATCCGAGTCTTTTATTTTTATGTCGAGGGCTCGTGTTTTGTCTTGAAAATTCCGAGTGGAAGATATCCGATTGATCCTTCCGGGGGCAGGATTTTCCAAGTAATCCCTCGGGGGTTACTTCCGAGTGAATTGATGGCGTTTGGTTTAATAATGTTCTTAACCGTACTCGGAGTTCGATTTTACTCTAAAATTCGAGCTTTCACGCGGGTGGGAACTTTTTGAGTGCAACTTTCCCGAGTAGGTGTGTCCCCGAGTCGAGTGCAAGTTCCCCGAGTGAGGTGTCTCCGAGTGTGACACTTCTAATTGGGATTGCACCGAGTGAGACGTTTTTGACTTCCACTGGGTAAGGCACCGAGTGAATAATTTCCGACTTCCACGTGGTATGGCACCGAGTGAAGGAATTCCGACCTCCATATAGCATGACACCGAGTGAAGGATTTCCGAATGGGCCATTTCCAGGGGAAGTACTTTTGGTCAGAGGAAGGCTCTGACTTTGAATAAGTACGTTTCAGGTAGATATATTCCCGAGTAAATAATTCGAGTCTGACTTCGAATTTGAAGTGTTTCCGAGTAAGGAATTCCAAGGGAAAGTATTTCCGAGTGAGGAATTCCTAGGGGAAGTACTTCTGAGTGAATTTGAAGTCATGCTTGGAGTTAGGTTTGACCCTACAATCCAAGCCTTCGACTGGGGTTCGGTTTGATCCTACAACCCGTACTCGGAGTTCGGTTTAATCCTACAATCCAAGCGTTGGAATGAGTTTGGTAAAATCCTACAACCTATTTCCTGGGGTTCGGTTTAATCCTACAACCCAGTTCTTCAATGGCGATCGATTTAATCCTACTAACCGTTCTTCTTCACTTCGGTGTTGGATTTTACCCATTCACCGGTTGTTTTTAATTTACTCGGGGTTCAGCGTGGTCCTGAAGAAAAAGCTTCACCCAGCTTACTGCGCCCAAGACTTCACCGACGTTCGGCCAAACCTACTAGTCATACTCGGAGTTCGGTTTAACCCTGAAATCCGAGCCTTCGACACGGGGTTCAGATCAGGGCTAATCCTAAACCTACTGTGCCTGTTACTCGGGGTTCAACGTGGCCTTGAAGAAGGTCCAGCATACTGCGCCCAAGCCTTCAATCGGTGTTGGATTTTACCCATTCACCATTTTCTTCACTCGGTGTTGGATTTTACCCATTCACCATTTTTCTTCACTCGGTGTTGGATTTTACCCACTCACTGGCCTTCTCAATCGGTGTTGGATTTTACCCATTCACTGTTCTTCATACTCGGTGTTGGATTTTACCTATTCACCGGCCTTCATAATCAGTGTTGGATTTTACCCATTCACCGGTCTTCGAATGGGGTTCGGTGCAATCCTACAACCCATTTCCTGAGGTTCGGTTTAATCCTACAACTCAGGTCTTCAATGGCGTTCGGTTTGATCCTACTAGCCGTATCTTCAATCGGTGTTGGATTTTACCCATTCACCGTTCTTCATACTCGGTGTTGGATTTTACCCATTCACTGGCCTTCACACTCGGTGTTGGATTTTACCCATTCACCGGCCTTCACACTCGGTGTTGGATTTTACCCATTCACCGGCCTTCACACTCAGTGTTGGATTTTACCCATTCACCGGCCTTCACACTCGGTGTTGGATTTTACCCATTCACCGGCCTTCAAATGAGGTTCGGTGCAATCCTACAACCCATTTCCTGAGGTTCGGTTTAATCCTACAACTCAGGTCTTCACCGACGTTCGGCCAAACCTACTAGTCGTACTCAGAGTTCGGTTTAATCCTACAATCCGAGCCTTCTCTAGTGTTCAGTCAAACTTACTAACCGTACCCAGAGTTCGGTTTAATCCTACAATCTGGGCCTTTAATCGATGTTGGATTTTACCCATTCACCGTTCTTCTCCGACGTTCGGCCAAACCTATTAGTCGTACTCGGAGTTCGGTTTAATCCTACAATCCGAGCCTTCAAATTATGGTTCACCCCTTTGTACCTTCGAAGAGGTTCATCACTAACAACAGATACGTTGTTAGGATCGTCCGTCCTGAAAGTATCTTGTCACAACAGTGTTGTGCATCGAATATAATCATAAAGACAATGGGTGAATATATAGAATATTTCATTAATTATGAATTACAGGAGAGAAAAAGAGCCGAGTCGGGGTTATGCCTCGTTAAACCTTCTTGGTAAAACCCGATCGGAAAAACTCAAGTAAGGAAAGAGTACACACCGTCTTACCGACTAGCTGTAATAGCGAAAGGCGTTTTTTGGTTTTGATGGCCTGATTCCTAATCAATGACCTCTCGACGGCCCTGATGTTGATGTCAGGGCATAACATTTTGCTGTGCAGGGTCACCCATCATAACTCCCTTTTGTTTTTCAGAAGCAGTAAATCTTCTGATCGGAGTGGGATGATCATCATCGCCTTCCTCGTAATCCATCCCCTTTTTCTCAGTCCGGTCCGGTTCATCAAAAGACCTTTCTTTGAAAAGGTACTGTTTGAGCTTACCCTCTCAGATCAGGGTCTTAACAGTATTCTTCAGGGCTTGACATTCGTTTGCCGAGTGGCCCTTTTGCTCATGGAATTCGTAGTATTTCCAAGAGTCATCATGCTTGCGAAGCTGGGGCGACTTCTTGACCCCATATGTAGTAAGCGTTGGCTATCCGATCTCTCTCAGAATTTGTGACCGCTTAGAATTTAACGGAGCATATTTGCTAAATGCATTTACCCGTTCTTCCTGACTCGGAGGTACAGGATTATCGAAGATGTTGCCCCGGAACGGTCTCTCTATGCGTTCCGATCGGGGCCTGTCCTTATCTCTCCGTTGTTGTGGCGTTGGGGATTTCCTTCTCGCCGTTGTTGCTTCCAAGTGCATTTCAATGCCCACATACTTGGATGCTTTCCTCCTGAATTCTTCAAAACTTACCGGAGGACTTTTTGCCAACGATAGGGCGAAAGCAGAGTTCGGTTGCAAAGCTTCTATCATGATATGCAACTGTAGTGCCTCTGCCAAGTTTGGAACAGCAGCTGCTTCCTTGTAAAACCTCTTCAAGAAGTCCTTGAGAGTTTCATGTTCCCCCTGCCTAATCTGGGCCAAAGTATGAGATATTCTGGGAATCTCTGGAAATGACAAAGTGGTCCACAAACGTTGTTGCCATTTCTTCCCATGAGTCGATGGAACCTGATGGTAGCCCCTTGAACCAACTAAGGGCATCATCAATAAGAGTCTGAGGGAACATCCTGCACATGACATCTTTATCTGCCCCCAGGTACATGGCTTCAAATGCATAAGCATCAAGATGCTTAGCAAGATCAGTTTCACCACTGTATTTTTCGATATAGAGAGGTTGAATAGTCTGGAGGTGCTTAGGGATGTGTACACTTATAAGTCTCCTTGAAAAAGGAACTGTGAGCTTATAAGTTACCGGAGAGGCTGTCATCAGCTTCCTCTTCCCTTTAGAAACTCTCTCGTCAGAATCGTGGATCTGTTCCTTCCCTTCAAACGTGGGGATGTCTGAATACTGGGGGGTTGAGGACTTTTCTCCCTCGGTTGTGTGATGTGTCCCCTTGGTCTGAGACATGGCTCTTTCTTCCACGTTCTTTCTCTCACGCTTTAACTCCATCAGTTCCTCCATCAACTTTCGTATCACCTCATCCCTTGGATCTGGTGCAGACACCTGCACCATCCTTCTTGAACTTTCTACAGGCGACTTGAAAGTCAAGCGTCTGTTCGCTGGTTGTTCTTGGGCAGTGATGTCTTCCACGTGCCCATCTGGTTGGTTTCTCCCATTGCCTTCCATGATAAGAGACAAGACTTCCCAAACGAGAAGTGGGAATAACTTTAACGTGTCCCACCAGGCGTGCCAATGTTTTATCCTGAACCGGGGTCAAAGAGATTCGGTGTCGGGCCAGTCACAAGTAGTGAGAAAAGTCTATGTCTGAAGGCTGGATCTGTGAATATCCGGTATGTGTATCCGATGTCTCTGTATGTAGAGAACGGTCTTGACGTCCTGGAGATCCTTCACATCGACCTCCCACGTTGATGTGGGCGACAGATGGTGTCACCTGCGAAGATTCTCCGACGCTCAAGTCAGTGATATATTCCAAGTATGGAATGTAAATGATCACAGGGATTAGATATAAGCATTTAGGAGAGAAAGACCAGAACCAGGAACCAGGAACCCCTCACCAGTAAACTGAAGTGAGTTCTTATACCTGATTGGCTCGATTTACGAGGACTCGTTAATGGGGAACCACTAACCTTCATTATGAAAGTATATTATTGTTTAATGCGCACTTACCAGCATGATTGAGGCAAGTGGCTATTTTATATTGAGCGTAGGGAGTATGGGCTAGACTTAGGGGACAAGTTGATCATTCCCTGGAGCAGAGTTTGGCTCGTAGTGTGGGAATTATTGATCGGTCCCTGTAGCAATGCCCATCGTCTTCTGTCAGGTGATACGTATGTTATTCGGTGTGCATGGTGTTATCCGGACTAACCGGTGCAGGGAGAACGCCTGACTCGGGATTACAGTCCGGATGTATACCGATGACACCAGTTGCATGTGTTATGATAGAAACCGGTTGATCGGTCCGGATCAGTTTCTCAACACCGGGTGAAAGGGGAACGATTGAGGTATCCGATATCTTGGTTACTACTTCGGGTAACCGGTATAGTTGCAGACTGAGTCGGTATCTTGTGATACCAATTGAGGCCGGCTAACATTTTTACCGACTGGATCGTTGTCCAGTGGTATACCGACTGGATCATTGTCCAGTGATACCGACTGAACTCTGGGCCGGCTAAGATAATTATCTCTTAGTCTTAGGGCCGGTATCCAGACCGGATCATATACTTTTGTGGCTGGTCCCACGCCGGATCCTAGACCCTGGTCCAGACCAGTTCAAGAGTTAACATTTTTTATTACATAATTCATGATAGAAGAATTACTATTATAATTAAAATCACATGTTCAAATAAAATATCGTAAGTAAATATTAATTAGTTTAGTTGTTTCACCTGATATTTAATACATAAATTTATATGAATATATAAATTTTTATAATTAAAAATTAAACATGTAACCTCATTCAAGTTATTTAAACTTCTCACACTATGACCATTAAATAAATTATAAATTAATAGAAAATAAAAGACATCATTGTTATTAATCAAACATAAAAAAATTACAATACACCGATGATGAAAAGAAATTACAATATTAGCAAACACAATTACTTAAGCACTTCATATGTAAGTTAAATAATATTTTATGATATTATAGTGCAATTCATACCATTGAAAATTTAGTTTCTGAATAAATTTTTAAAAAATAAAAAAAAAGTACAACATTTCATATTTTTTATTCATAAAGAATCTTGGCTATATTTCCTTTTGTTTTATTAAAATAATGTTATAAAATTGACAGAATTCAGTTGAAACGACATGGGCATTTGGTCTAGTGGTATGATTCTCGCTTAGGGTGCGAGAGGTCCCGAGTTCAATTCTCGGAATGCCCCACTTTTTTTTTTTGACTGAAATCCCAAACATATCTGTGCCGTGGGCTATGAAGGCTATATTTTGATAAACCCAATAACAATCATGTTGGGTCTAAAACATAGATGGACTAATAGTAACATGTAAGCACTCTACAAAGGAAAAAAAATAACCTTAATTATGAGAATACCATAATTGATTGAGTTGTTATAAATCCCTTATAATATATTTAACTGAAAATAGTGCTTATATTCTGACAAACAAAAAATAAAATATTATACATGCTATTTGGTTTAAATTTTTTCATAATTCTATTTTGATATAAAACCATTGTATACTTCAGCGAATTAATATAAAACCATTAAAACTCGTAAAGTCTTTTATTTATCAATTTTTAAAAAAATTTAATTAGTTTTACTTCGCAAATACTTTTTTATCAACAAAAGAAAAAATATATTAAAAAAAGATAAAGAGGTAACTTATAAAGATATTAATCATAATCCTGATAAGCATAAAAGAAGTTCCATATACCATTCACATAACTTATAAACAACTCATTCAGTCGAAACCTTAACCAAAGTCATAATCTATGATGAACCAACTCAAACATGTTCTCAACAAACACATTCCCTCCGTGAAAAATTACTTCATTCCTTACAACCCAAATAGTTTAAATAATAGCAAACCACATGACAACCAATCCAAGTGTAGTCCCATTGTCAAATCCATATCACATAGCACATTCAAAATGTTCTTTACCACAATTATGCAAAACAGAGCAAAAACTCAACCAGTCAGAACACAACTGCCATAAAGAATAAGATACTTTACACAAAAAAACAAATGAAAATAATTCTCTTTACATTCTTCGCAGAAGACACATAGGACAGAACAATTATCAAACATAACCCACGTGTAGCTAAATTATTTTTAGTTTTAATGCGATCAAGTATTAATCTCCATCCAAAGTCTCCCACTTTAAGAGGTACAACATTATTCTAGAAGAACCGCACAAAATATGAATCCCACAAGTCAGATTGTTGAAGCAAAACATTGTAGGTCGACTTCACAAAGAACTGGTTGGAGGAAGATTCCAACCATAACCAAGAATCAGGTGCATCCACATGCATGCCAACAAAACTTCCAAGATCAAGAAGGAGAGATGACAACAATTCACGTTCACAGGCGAAAAACTCCTTACGCCATTTAAGATCCCAGACCTACACAGTATCCACCCACACACTCATATCAGTTATAGAAGCATGTTGTTGTGCGAACACTAAGAACAACCTGCGATACTTGGATTTTAATGTTGTTTCCCCTTACCAACATCAGACCAAAATCTTGTTTTTAACCTATCACCCACCACTTTCCTCACTCTATACTGAAACCACCCAAACTCATTAGACATTTTTAGAACACTCCCCAAATCCCTCCACCATCTTGAACATTTCCTAAAAACCTCTTAATCCCCAAATTGTACAGTATTCTCATATTTTGATTCTAATACTCTAACCCACAAGCACTCATGATCTCTCAGCAACCTCCACACCCATTTTTCTAATAGAGCAAAATTAAATTTTTCCAAATCCCTCACACCCAACCCACATGCCTTCTTACTCATACACACTTGATCCCATTTAACCCAACATATTTTTTTCCTCATCTCACCCCTCCCCATAAAAAGACCTTTGTAAAGAAGTTTGTAATTTTAAAACAGAAACAGGTGCCTTAAAAAAAAGAGGGAGTGAGGAAAGTACCGATTTAAGAAGACAGAGACGACCACCAAAAGATAGATGACGCTGGTTCCAAATAGATAACTTTTTCTGAAATTTCAAGACAACGGGATCCCAAGTACACTTTCTCTTAGGATTCTTTCCCAAAGGGATACCAAGATACAAAAATGGTAACCTCATAATATTACATTGTAACAAGTCTGCATACCAATCCATTTCCTCCTCTTTACCCAAAACAACTCCTAATTTACTTTTAAAAAAATTAACCTTTAGGACATAAGCTAATTCAAAACATCTCAACACTGTAACATCCGAAAATTTTAAATTTGGTAATTAAATTAAAATAAATAATAAATCTAGAGTTTGGAGAATATTCTAAAATAATATTACGACGCATTAGATGGTAAAACAAAATGAGTGTAGTTAAATTAGAATTTTTAACTAACTAAAAATTTTAGATGCTTAATTAAATGATTTAAACTAAATTAATTAAATTTTAATTTCTAAATTCTAAAAACCAATTTTCATTATTCTTCTAAATCTAATTTTCCCTTCCTTGTCTTTCCCTGGTCCAGTTTCACTCTCACGTACGTCTCTTTTCTTTTCTCTTCTTTGCACAAAAAAACACCATCACCGTGCACAATTTTACTTCAATTGCTTCATCCTAGGCTTGAATCCTTACCATCTTTGCATGTCATTGCTAAATTGGTAACAAAGGTAAGCTAATGTGGTCTTCAATTTCATTTTCCCTCTCTCATTCTTCTTGGTGCATGTGATTAATATTTCCTTTTTCTTCTCCTAGGGCTAAGCCGTAAGCACCCATGGCCACTATTGAAGTTGCTTGAGCTTGGGTATTGTTCTTGAAGCTTAAAGGGTTTGTAAGATAACTTCCCCCTTCTCTTTTCATGTTCGGTTCATATAAAGTATTACCTATGGTGTGATTCCTTTTCTCCTTTGCTCGTGGGTTCTGTAGCAATACCTTGGAGAGCCATTCAGAATCATTCTTATTTAGTTTAGAGACATCAAAAGTCACTAAGTTCAAATCAGAAGGTGTATTAACACTTTGGCAAATTGTTCATTGCCAAAATATTGATTTCATTCTTAATCAAGCTTCATATCGTGTCACAACCCAATTTTTATAATTTAATTTGAACTGGTAATTAAATAGTGAAATTTAAAATTTCTCAAGAATTAGGAAATAAGTTCTAGAAAATAAGAAATTTAATCTTGGTTACAGGGATATTTTTTACTTCATAAGTCGGACTTAAAATGAGATTAAACGGAAATAGAATGCTGCAATAAAACGTGAAATTTTTTAAGGAACCAGTGATTTGTTAAAAAAAAAAAGAAAAGAAGAGAGAGAAAAATCTTCTTTGTCCCAAGATTTTTCTTTCCACGAAGTTTTCTTCTTCTTTCATGCATCGCCATTCATCACCACATTAAGCAACCTATAAATAAAGCTTTCACTTCTAAATTTCTTCAAAATTAAATACCCCATAAACTCCGTAGCCCTCTATCATCTTCTTCAAGCTTCTAAATCTTCATTTCCATCTCTTAAAGCTTTTTAGTTTTGCATAATAAGGAACCACACCCACTTAAAGATTTGAAGAAAAATAAAGAGGCAAAACAATTTAGCACTTGAGAAATCTTCAATTGAGGTAAGAAAGAGGAGATAGAACATTAAATAGATAGGAATTAAGTTGGAAATGTTTGTTTAATTGTTAATGGTTTATAAATCCATATAGTTAGATTTTAATTTAAATTGAATTAAGTTGTAAAATTCATGTTAATTGATATAGAATATGATATATGATATGTTTTTAATGTTGTATGGGGATTTGGAATCAATTGGCATGTTTAATTTTCAATTGAAAGTGATAAGAAACAACAAAAATAGAGAAAACTGAGTGTTGTTTCATTTTCTGCAATCAAACCCCCTTTTAACAGCGTATATTTCCAACCGGTGTTAAGAACCCTAAAACATCCTAATATTTAAAACTAGGTTTCTAAAACCCAAATAAATTTTTCGTGAATTACTTTCAATTTCAAAATAGGATTTTGGAGCAGTACAATAATACTGTCATCACTACATCAACCTTCTAATGTGCAGTTCATCATCACATAACCTACCCATTTATGCAATGCAACAGTTTCATGGATATATCAAATATCACACACATTTATATATATGGTGGGACCAACCAGGGTCTCCACAATACAACATCATCATCCACCATAACAACAAGCATATGCTCAAAATAGGTCTAGGCTTCCAGCTGAAGCTGTCAGTTACCTATTCAACTAAGCATTTATATATACACATATATGTACACGCAACAAAACAGGTATGCACAGGAGTCGGCCAAGGCTATTACAAAACTTGGTGACCTATCACCAATCTTCGTCACGTCCTAAGTCCACTGTAAAAATATCCACAAATAGGGGTGAGCATATACATGTCAAATGACAGTTATTGAATCGGATCAAGTATGCAATTCATTAACATATATAATCATATTCAATACTACACAACCTCATCATATAACATTCAATCTCATATTCTCATATAATCATACCACTCATGTTGTTCTCAACAACATATATCAATGCATAAATATGCTCAATTATATAGATCCATTATTAAGTTCTAATTTTTATGTTGCAACACTGGCTCTCAGCCATAACTCAGCTCCCAGCTGATCCGGCCGTTTTACTGGTACCAAACTGTTTGCCTTCTCACGTGACACAATCACTCTCAGTGACAACGGTAGTGTCACGGGCTAACCCCGAGCCCCGCTCAACAGGTTTTTCCTTGAGTTCCACCCAAGGTCTTTTGTGGAATCCTCGAAACCACCATCATATAGATTTTACATTTCATATATATGTATTATCACATATAGCACCCCATGCCATCATTGACTATAAATCATTCATTCTTCTTGCATCTCATGCATACATATATCATAATGATTTCATAAACACAATTCATATTTCATGCCAACTCAATATCAATAATATGAACGGAAAACATCACATATATCATATAATCGGGGTATCACACTAATAATTCACAATATATAACATATGGCATAACAATATCACCCCGAATCCGTTCATAAACTATACATTTAAAATGTAAAGCTCCCCTACCTGGAATCCTTGATTTCAAAACTCGAACGCTCCCCGAACGATCCGAGTCAATCGTTGATTTAAACTCGTGCTACTGTTCAAGCATAATATCTCCCAGTTTGTACCTTAAAACCTAGATCCCAACGGTCAGTACCTAGTACCACGTCTCAGAAACCGCATACCCAAATTTCAGCCCGATCCAACGGTTAACGAATCGGCAATGGCAGTTTTCCCAAAGCTGGTCAGAATTCCTGCGAACTGGAACAGGGTCACGGTTTGAACACGATTTCTCCACCTACAGATGTCTAACTGAAAATATGAACGGTGAGAATGTAGAGGAGGATGTTAAGAACATACTCTCAAAGTTTCAGGTCGATCCAACGATGGGATTGACGGAGATCATTGATGGAAGTATGCTGATCCAGAAACTTTACACTCTTTTCTCTCTTCTTCTCTCTCTCTCTATGGCTACGGGTTATGATGTATAAGTTTGATAATGATAAGTGGTGGGTTGTAGTTATGCATGGGAGAGGAGTTTTGTGACACCCAAAACCCAAATTACAAATTCCAATTAATTAACCTAAATTTTTGAAATAAACTTTTCGCGTTTAAAGAATCATTTTGAAATTCGTAATTTAAATTCTGAGGTCACGTAAAAATTGATAAATGCGGAATATTATCATGCATACTAGTCGTGAATGAATAAAACACAATACATTTATATAGCGGAAACGATAGAGAAGATTGCAGTACAAGGTACATAATAATATTATTACAACACATTAAATCTCAAATGAAATCAAAGTCCAAGCAATAAAACATAAAAACTTCATTAATTGCACCACTCGTCATTCTATGAAGCATGCACTGTAAAAATAATGTAAGAGTGAGATAAAATATAGAATAAATATAAAATAAGTAAAATTGCACAAACACAATCAACAAATAATTATGATATGATGAATATACCAAACAAGGTCATTTACATTTAATAATCTTTAATTTAGTCAAATGATGTCATGTTAGATCCATTTTGATTTAGTGGGAATACTGCAGTAAAAAGTCTCATAGAGACATAAGTAGGACTTAGCATAATGCCACGAATCCTTACCCTTCGTAGCGCTCAAGTACCAAAGTACACAAGTAGGACTTAGCATATACCATGAATCCCTACCCTTCATGGCGCTCAAGTACCGAAGTACACAAGTAGGACTTAGCATAAACCATGAATCCCTACACTTCATGGCGCTCAACGAAAATAAGGCTTTAACTCATCATAGAGTAACCCCCACCAGGGCCGGCAATCATGGAACCCTTAAATTCCATGGTGCGTCCAAATGCTTATGATGCATGAATGCCTTTAATTCTTTTTATCAATTTAACATACCATGATATCAATACTTCCATAATCACTTGAAAGCCATAAGTTCTCAAAGGACACATCACATATATCAATTCTCAAAATCATGGATTTACAGTTCAACAACATATCTCAATAAACCACAAGGCATTCATGTATACATTAATTTAGTCATTCATAATTATTCATCACAAAGATATACTATATGACATTCATAGGACACTCAATAACATCCATAATAATCAATAATCCATCAATAATTCATAAATAAATCATTAGCCACATGGAAAATATCATTTTCATCCATAATAATCATCATAGGTAAATTTCAGAAATTTACAACAGCAACATACATTAGTAAAAAGACCATAACGTGAGCAAATCAAATCCTTTTTAAGTAATTCCACTTTCTGTAGTTCCATAAAAAAATTATCTACAACATTCATGTAGACCATAATTTTAAATTCCAAACAAAAACATCACATAATCACATAATAGTCAATAGGTTATCATTTTTCATTATCACCAATTGCTGGAAAATTTACTGGTTTGACAATCTTTAGTAAATTAGCTATAACTCATGGTATAAAAATAATTTTTGAATGAGGCCAAGTTATGTGTTTCAATAATTCCATTATCTATAATTTTTATGAAGACCAAAAATTCTAAATCCAAACAGAAATATCACAAATTTATAGTATACTAAACTATCTCAAGGAAAGTAACAAAACGTACATATGTTGGTAAATTCAACGTTTCTGGAGCTACAAAAATAATTTTGGCATGATACCAGTTCTAAATTACTCATAACACAAATATCTAAAACTTTTATGAAGACACTAAACACTAATTCTCATCATAAAATTTCCAGTTTTAAAAATACAAATAGCGATTCACGTCAGTAGATTTTCAGCATGAACATACTTCTGTATTTTAGGTATAACTAGAGCTACAAATATCCTTTTAACTTGAAACTACTTTCTATAGATCCATAACATACATATCTACAACTTTTATGAATAAATTAAAGTCTAAATATGTATGTATAATTCCCAGAATTTTAATATTTACACAAAATAGAAGGTACATATTCCAGAACAGACATACTTTAGCATTTTTGCAATAACTCGAGCTACAAGCATCAAAATCATGTCATTCAAAGCTCAAAATTCATATAACACATATATATACAACTTTGATGAAGAAATAAAAGTCAAATTCACACGTTTTTAGCTTCAAAAATAAGTAACAATTTACGAAAATAAATCTGGAAATCCTAGAACAACATACAATTCTACCCATTCTATATTTATTCACAACCTTATCCCCTCTTACCTTAATAGAGGTTCCTAAAGTGGTTGAAAGTGTTCTCTTATTGTCCTAGTTTCAGATCAAGAGGGACTTTGATAGAGAAAATGAAAGAAAATAAGAAAGAGACTTCACTAACTTTAGCTTGTTCTAAGAATTCAAACTTGGGAACAAGATGTAGTGATGGTTTAATCATGCAAATGACAAGTGGGGGACAAGCTTTTCATAATGGGCTTGTAGTGGGATGTTAGGTACGTTAATTGTGGTTATAATAAAGGTTTTAGGTGAGAAAAATAAGCTGTATTATTGACCATTTCCGCAGCCTACATAATGTAGCTTGTATGATTGAAGTAAATATCAATTCTGATACTATTTTGGTATTTTGGGCATATCTCTCTCATATATTAATAGATTTTAACAAATTTGGTCTTGTTGGAAAGATAAGACAACGAGGAATAGCTTTTTAGTTTACCACTTTTTCAAATTCGGACTCTAACTAGGCATTAAAATATGTACAAGATGATATAATTGAAGTAAAATATCAATTCTGACACTATTTCGGTATTTTGGTCATATCTCACTCATATCTTAATGGATTTTAACAAATTTGGTTTTTTTGGAAAGCTAAGACAACGAGGAAACCCTTTGTAGTTGACCATATTTCCAAATTCAGACTCTAACTAATAATTAAAATGTGTACAAGATGACGCATTTTGAGTGGAGTATGTGGTAATTTGATGAGAGTAATTGGAAAAGCCAAAGAAATTAATAACTAAGGAAATATGTAATAAGCTATTTGATTAAGTTTTACCTAAGGTATAAAGTTAAAATTATTTACCATGGTAAAAAATTAAATTGAAGATGTTTTCCTAACCAAATTTATGTAGAAAGTTGAGATAAAATGTATAATATCATTAATGGTCTAAATCAAAATGATTATACATGAGAATGAAATTTTTGGGATGTTACAAGTTTAGGAGAGGAGGACATGTGGTAAACTTGATGAACAAGGGGTGAGGCTGATTAGAACAAGTGGTCATTGGTGTTGCAAGCTTATTGGATCATGTTGCATGGAGTAATTGAGTTATCCAGCTTTGCACATAACTTTGTACGAGATTTTAAGGGATGATGTAGGCAGAATTTGGAAGTGGTCTGAACAAAAAAGTTGCATAACATTTTGATCTCTTTAAATCCATATAAAGCACAAAAAAATCCATCAAGAATTAAGTAAGATATGGTCAAAATACGACAGGATGCTCTAATCGTCTTCGAATCAGGTATGTGCTCAGAAATAAATTCACCAAAAATTATCCTTTGAGAATTAGGTTTTATGCCCTTCATAACAATTATAGATAATTTTGATACAAATCTATACCAAAAAGAACAAAGCGATTTGAGTTCTAGACGAGGGAGATACGTAATTTTTTCTACAGGAAGTCAGTATCAAAATGAACAATCTAGGGGTTCTATATTTTCATTAAACTGTACCAATCTAGCAAGAATCATCCTTCAAGGACTTCACAAAAAATGTAAATAATTTGTTATGGAGATTTTGACACCAATTTTGTAAGAAACGGAGGTCATATGAGAGAGTTATGAATTTCTGAATGAACCATGCGCAGGATAAAAACGTGAATAATCATGGTTCTAAGATGGATTTACTTAATCCTTGAGTTTGAGCATGACAGATTGAGAATTTGGGATAGAGCCCAGAAATAGAGATTGAATATCTCTTCAAAACAAAGTGAACGAGACCGGAATCATTCCAATCAAGCATCATTTGAGAAAATTAGACCCGAAATACCAAAGGTGCGCAGGAAAAGAATAAGCCACCGAGCCTTAATGAGTTATTTTCTAAAATTTTCACATTTAGGATGTTACAAACCTAAAAGCGGTGGCATTTTTGTAATTAAATCAGAAGCGGTGACTTTTTTGTAAATAAGTCAGAAGTCGTGACATTTTTGTGAATAAATTAGAACGATGGTATTTTTGTAAATAAGACCAGTGAAATTTTTGTAACTATGATTAAAAACTTAAAATAATAGTATTTTTTTAAAGGCTAAAGCCCCTTTTTACCCCTCTTAATGTTTAGGGATTAGGAAAAAGCCCCTAAAAAAAAAACCCATAGGTTTTGGCCCTTATTAAATTTTAGGGTTTACGAATTTAAGGATGATGCCCTGAACTGATGAGGTGGCATGAGTTTGGGCCACCTCATCAGTCACACCTGGCAAAAATAATATTATTTTAATGAAGATAGTGCTTACGTGGGATTAATTACCCTAAACCCCAAATTACGTGGGATTAATTACCTTAAACCCCAAATTAAGAAACCCCCAAATTAAAAACCCTAATTAAGGAATGTCTTCAACATTTGGACCAGATAGTGCTTGCGTTGGCCTGCGTCTTCAACCTCTGAAGGTGAACTCAAAAAGACATGACAACATCAAATGTGTCAACTGGGTGTTCCTCATCCATAAAGAATGAACACGTTCGATGTAGATGTGGGGAGCATCCCGTTCTTCTTGTTTCAAAAACAAAGAAGAACAATGGAAGGACCTTCTGGAGGTGTCCATTTTTCTTGGTAAGTGGCCATCGTTTCATTGAGGTTCGTTGTAGTTGGGTTTTGTTTTTATAGGTTGTACTCTCTTGTCTCAGAGGAATGAAGACTGTGGGTTTTTCAAATGGGCTCATACTGCTGATACCACTCAGCTTCAACAGAGTGAAAGTGAGGGTTGTACCTGCAAGTGGGATCTTGAAAAGCTGCGTGAGGAATTCCAGCTCAAGAATACGAAAATGAAGTCTAAGTTGGTGGCTGAGAAAAGCAAATCCTCAATGTTATTGACAGTTACAATTGTATCCTGGGCCATAACTTTGATGATGATCATGTTGTATGTAGCAACAAAGCATTGAGGGTTGTGCTGTGGTGCTTCATGTTTAAAAGGGGTTAAGAAGAAGACCTTTCAATGAATAGGGTTTAGGAAAAAGCCCTTACAACTCTAAAGAGGGTTTAGGAAAAAGCCCTTACAACTGTAAAGAGGGTTTAGGAAAAAGCCCTTACAACTGTAAAGAGGGTTTAGGAAAATTGTCCATATAGCATGTAAGCATGTAAGGTTTAAGGACTTGTTGAATGTAAGGTTTAAGGACTTGTTGAATGTAAGGTTTATTATCCTGTTTAGGTTTGTAATGAACAAGTATTGTAATGGAATTATGTAGTTTGTTATTTCTGTGTTTATTCTAGTTTCAGTGAAGTTACTGTGGTTTCAGTGAAGTTATTCTGGTTTCAATTAAGGGACACCATGCACACAATAAGTTGTTCTTTGTGTGTCCTTTATCTCTGTTTTTGTTTAGGGACACCATGCACACAATAAGTCATCCAACCCTGGAACTCAATACACAATAATTAAGTAAAACCCATTAAATTAAAGGACCTGTTGGTCATTCTTTTTTAAAATATACATATAATTGAATGACCTATTGGTCAGGTTCCAAGGTAATACATTCATTTCATACAGTAGAGAATAAGGTAAATTCATTTGTTGACACTTTGTTGGGTTCCTAGGAAGTCATAACATTCAGTTGTAGTCTCTGCCATTGTCCCAGACCGTGTGGCCCTCCTTGCTCCCCTCCCTCCCTTTCCCCTTGGCCTTCCTCTGGGTCTTCCCCTCACAGATGGTGTTGCTGTGGCATCAGGTGGTGCATGAGACTGTCCATCAGGTTGGCCATCAGTTGCATTAGGTTGCTCATCAGGTTGGCCTCCATCATGTGTAGTATCATCAACTTCACCATTTGCAGGTGCAACCTGAAAAAAAATATCACATTGTCATACTGTAGGTAAGTGATTCAGTTAAATGGACATGTTAGATACTGTACAGGTTCTATTTTGGCTTACATTTGGACATGTAGTTTTATTATGCCCAGTCCCATCACATTTGGTGCAATGATACTTGCCCACAAATCTTGGCCTTTTGGGATGACTGTCTTCTTCATAGGGGTCCCTCCTCCTAAGTTTTTTGGGTCTGCCAGGTCCCCTCTTATATGAGGGAGGGAGGACATGTGGTGCATCAACATGGGGCCACATGGTCTGGCCATTAATTGGTTGTATAATCCCTGCATAACACTTGGCATATGTGCTTTTGGAGTACCAGGGTAACACAAATTGCTCAGGTGTGTCACCTCTGTATTTCATAGCAGATACAGCATGTCTACAGGGAATTCCATTCAGTTCCCACCAATTACAACTGCAATGTGTTTTAGCTAAATCAACAACAAACATGTGGTTTGAGTTAGTGTGTTTAACCTCAAAAAGCAAGTCTCCAGCCCAGACTGGAACCCATTCCCCACTGAACTCAACTTCTCTTTGAAGTCTCTTAGTTGGTCTTGGCATAAGATCTCCTTCAATTCTCCACACCTTTGATCTCAGTTTAGCAAACCTACCCAATAAATATTGTCTGATCCACTCCAACATTGTAATAATTGGCTTGTCCCTACAAGGTAGTATGACTGAGTTGAAGGCCTCACATGTGTTGTTCATGATTACATCACAGCAAGGGTAATGTGAAAAAGCATGTCTGCACCAGGTCTCTTTTGGAATTGCAATTAGCCAATCATATGCCCTCTGATCAAGCTCCTTTATCTGTTGCATTTTAGTCTCCCATTCATGAACATAAGTTGCTTTACTTGCACTGAGCATAAGATTTTTGAGTAAGGCACCCCCGCCATACCTTTTCTTCAAGTTTGTGTACAAGTGTCTTACACAATACCTGTGTTCCACACCATCCAGCAACTCCTCAAAAACTTGTAACAAACCCTGAAAGTACAATTCAGGCAAGTAAATATCAAATCAAACAGAAAGCCTACATATCAAATTAAATAAGCCTTAAATCAATACCTTTTGTTGGTCAGAAATAAAAACATATCTATTGGTACTCATATCACCAATATCCTCCAGCAGCAGGGTCAAAAACCATCTCCAGCTTTGTTTATTTTCAACCTCAACCACAGCAACTGCAAGTGGGAAATATTGGTCATTCGCATCCCTTCCAACTGCAGTTAAAAGTTGACCTCCATATTTGTTTTTCAGATGGCACCCATCCACTCCAATAAAGGGCCTGTAACCACTCAAAAAACCTTGCTTGCAGGCATCCAAACACATATAAAATGCACCAAATCGAGGCTGTAAATCTCCACCCGGATCCTCCAACTGTAGCTTACATCTGTTACCATTGGATACACGTTTTAACTCTGCACTGTAGCTCCACAACATGCTGTACTGCTTGCTACCTTCACCATCTAACATATCACGTGCAAGTCTTCTCCCATTGTAGGCAGACCAATCAGTCAACTGAACAACATGTTGAGATCTAAAAATCTCTATGATTTCAGGTATTGTAAGCTTAGAGTTCACCCTTAAGTGCTTCAACAGAATCTTGGCAACCCATTTAGAATTCTGGTTTTTGTTGTCAAATACCCTGGGACAGGTGTGTTGAGGTCCAAAAGCCTTCAACATAATCACATTTGTTCTCCCTACTTTGCTACCAAAAGCCATCCAGCCACAGTCACTATTTGTACATTTCATACGACACCTCTCAGGTTCATTTTTTACAAACTTCCCCTCTCTACCCTTGTACAAGTTATACTCCTTGATGGCCTGCCTAAATTGCACCATTGTCTGGAACTCCATTCCAACCTTTAACTCATACTTCTCCCCCATCTTTTCTTCATCAAAGGCCTCATGCTGAACTCTGGCTTCCTCGTCTGTCTCAACATCAGTGTGAACTTCTTCAGTATCATACCCTGATTCGATGTCTCCGTAGTCCTTATCAGCAAGACCATGTAGGTCTTCATCCCTAAAGTAAGTCCTCTGATCAACCTGCTCACTACTGTTGGGTCCAACATTTTCCCCTGAAAACTCAGAATTCACTCCTGAATTGGGTTTTTCAGATGGCTCAGGTTCAGTCCTTGATTCAGGAGCAGGCTGCTCATCTATGTCTGGAACTTCTTCCTGCTCAGTGTTGAGACAACAACCAAAACTTTCACCTGATAAATTCCCTCCACTAGCCACCTCAGTTGGCCCATAAGTTGGGAACTCAGTTGACTCTATAGTTGGCTCCACAGTTGGCCCATAAGTGGACCTCAAACTCCTCAGTCGACTCTTGTAAATTTTTTTTCTGGTCACTACTTTATTGGGAGTTACATAAGGGCTAGACTTTACTCTCCTATTTCTGTTACCATATTGGGCTTCTTGGACCACATCTTCATGGCCCAGTTCCTTTCCAACACCTTGATGACCCATATCTCCTTGGACCACATCTTCATGGCCCACACTCACTGCCCCACCCAAACAAACAACCTCCTCAGTCTCTGTTACACAGTGTTCCACATACAAGTCAACCTCACAATTCTCATTAACTGCATACTCACCCATTTCCAGTGCATGTGTGTCCCATGTCAAACTCTTGTACTCAGACTCACTTGATTTCTTCCACCACAGCTTAAATTCCCCTCTATAACCAAGGTCTTCCACTAGTGACCTAGCCTCAAAATATGACCATCTATCCAAGTCTACATTATGAATGGCATGTATTTCTTTATCAACATACAACACTGGTGGGCCCTCATCAAACTTCCCCTTATGGTGTATCACAACACTAAAACTCATACCTACATACAATATACACACATACACAAAATTATGCTTTATTAATCGCAAAAGTACAACACACGCATAAACGACAACAACAAACATGTGGTCCCTCAACCCCAAACCCCAACTTCATCCCAAAGCATATTAAATTAACAGTGTTTAAAATATACCTGCGCAGTATTAAAAATGCCCTCTTTTAGCTGTTGTCCGCTCACAGCTTTCCACAGCCACGCAACAGTAGAGCTTGCACGATACTGACACTCGAGTAGGAATCAGACACTGAACGATGAACGTGGATGGTGAACGATTTTCAGAGACGGTGAACGACAACAGAAGATACGACAGAGGGAGGGAAGGAGGGAGGGAACAGGTGATTTTCAGGGACGGTGAGGGAGAACAAAAGACACGACGGAGGGAAGGAAGGAGGAAGGGTCATTTCTCAGTAAGAGACCTTCAACTTTCCAAAACGCAGCGTTGTGGAAAAAAAAAATAACCTTGCTTAATTACCTTACTAATTACCTAAGCAATTTAATTACCTTACTTAGGGTAATTAATCCCACGTAAGCACTATCTTCATTAAAATAATATTATTTTTGCCAGGTGTGACTGATGAGGTGGCCCAAACTCATGCCACCTCATCAGTTCAGGGCATCATCCTTAAATTCGTAAACCCTAAAATTTAATAAGGGCCAAAACCTAAGGGTTTTTTTTTGAGGGGCTTTTTCCTAATCCCTAAACATTAAGAGGGGTAAAAAGGGGTTTTAGCCTTTTTTAAAATATAAATCAAAATTAGTATTTTAAAATTAAATAATAGATTTTATTTATCCTTAAGATTCTGTATTGAAATAAATAAATATGGTTGATTAAATTAAGTTTATAAGTTTATTAAAACATATTTAAAAGAGAAAAATTTCTGTTTTTTTAAATTATTTTAGATAATAAGTAGTACAATTTTATAATATTAATAAATATTATAATATGAAAAATATGTTTCCGTATTCTTTGGATTATGATATATTAATAAATATTATAATATGAAAAATGTGTTTTCATATTCTTTGGATTATGATATATAGAGTTAGCTTATAAATATGATAAAATATCATAATATTTTGATTGTTATGATAATTTTAGTGTTAAGATTAATTATAAAAAGGAATTTGATAATTTAATTCAGATCTAATGCATTCATGCATCATATGCATTGGCCGTTCAAAGGATCTGTAGGGGGGTTCTTTGAGGGGGTTCCAGGTAAGGGACACATGCTCTGTTGAGCAATAGACTCCTGTGGTGGTTTTATACCACGACCATCTGAAGGGCTGAGCAGTGTCCTCTTAAAGGGGTCCCGCAACACCTATTATTGATATTATTATATTTTAACCGATGTTGGTGTTGCATTATGGGGCGCAATACTGGTTGGATATCCGTAAAAATATTATTATTGCAAATCGTTGCTTATATTCCCACCATAATGGATCCATCATGCATTCTCATTCATATAAAAGAATGGAAAATAATAACATAAGTGTAATGAAAACACTTGTTTGGCATCTGTATCGCACAACATCCTAATTGTGTTTATGTATGTCCTAATTTAATTTCTATTTATTTGATATTTTATCTCACTCTTTCTTTTACTTGTGGTAACCTTTAGTGTTTAATCGGGAAAATATATAAAAAATCGATGATGCTTGATATGGAAGAACTATGAAGAATTTTGATGATGATGCTTGCTTGCGTAGCTACTTTGCCTGTATTTTGTATGTGTATGTTATGTTTTGGTGTTTATATCTTTATATTTTATAAGATGTAGGGTACTTGCTGTAAAATATAACATGTATGGAAGTCAGATGTTATGTATAATAATAATAAAAAAAATGAATTACCTAATAAATTTTATATGATTTGTTGTAACACCCTTAAGCCAACTTACAAATCCCAAGATAATTACCATCACCATATAAAATTTCTTGGATAATTCATTTTTCACCTAGTAATTATCAAGTGATTCACAACCTGATTCCAGAAGTTACTAATACAATATCAAAGTGCATAACCTTTTTACATAATTAACTTTTTTTTAATTATTATACATAAAATATGAGTTCCATAAATGTTGTATTTTACAACATGTACCCTAGATCTTATAAAATATAAAGATATAAAATATAAAGATATAAACAACACCCTTTCTCCTCAACTCCATTAACTCCTCCCTGAGCTGCCTTATAACTTCATCTCGAGGATCTAGAGCTGCCATAGGTATCACCCTCCTCGAGTTAGTTCCAGGAGATTCAAAAAGAAGTCTCCTGCTAGCATGTTGGCGGGTCACTTCCTCTACGTGACCATTGACGAAATCACGTCCATCTCCCTCCATGGATGACCACTGAACTTCAGTGAAAAATGGGAATAACTCTAATGAGTCCCACTGGGCGTGCCAATGAACTGGTCTAGTCCGGGGTCAAGGATCCAGACTTGGTACCATCCATAAAAGTCTGAGATTTAAGCGTTTGTACACCGGTATAGTGGATATCCAGTATTATAATCCAAACTCTCAGTGGGAGAGTCCGGTCTTGCTGTCTTGGAGATCCTTCACACTAAGCTTTCACGTTGATGGGGGCGAAAGGTGGTGTCACCTACGAAGATTCTCTGACGCTCAAGTCAGTAAAGAGAATGAAAACTCTGAGAAAACTTAAGCAATGCAATAGTGTATCAAGAGTAGGAACAACGTAACCTTATGTGTGTATGAAAATCAGCTACTTATAGATGAGCGTGAAAAATGAATCGTTAGGCACAAGTGGGGCAAGGAGACAAGTAGTTCAGTGCTCAGTATACGATTCTGACGCAGGAATGGGGAAGATCCGTATTTCCCGCGTATCACTCCTGTAGCTGTACTTTGTACCTTCTGATGGGTGACGTGGATACTTTCCGCTATGCAGAGTATCAATCATGGGAAGTGGAATAACCACTTATCCTCTCAAAATATAGGTGAACGGTTATGTATAATAAAATAGGGAGAGTGTAGGTGTTGGGTCGAGAGTCAGGAGGTGCGTGGCGTAGAGTACGCTTCCGACGCATGATACGGGAAGAACAAGGTCTTTACCAACGTCCCCGTGACCATAAAACGGATCATAATTGGTGTGCGAAGTGTTGTCTTGGACATACCGGTATAGGAAGAATGCCTATACGGTCTAGTAGTCTGATGACCAACCTGTAGCCTCGATAACAAATGGAAAACAGATAAAATGACACCTTTGCCCTGATACCGGTATCTAGATCGGATCAATATCAATTAATATGAATTTTACAACTTAATTAAATTTAAATTAAAATCAAACTATATGGATTTATAAACCATTAACAATTAAACAAATATTTCCAACTTAATTCCTATCTATTTAATGTTCTATCTCCTTTTTTTACATCAATTATTCCTCAAGTGCTAAATTGTTTTGCCCTTTGTTTCTCTTTAAATCTTCAAGTAGGTGTGGTTCCTTATTATGTAAAATTGAAAAGTTTCAAAATATGGAAATGAAGATTTAGAAGCTTGAAGAAAATGATGGAGGACTATGAGATTTGTGGGGTATTTAATTCTGAAGAAATTTGTAAGTGAAAGCCTTATTTATAGGCTGCTTAAGGCAGTGATGAATGGCGGTGCACGGAAGAAGAAGGAAACTTCATGGAAAGATAAATCTTGGGACTGAGAAGATTTTTCTTTTCTTTTCTTTCTTTTTTTTAACAATTAAAGGGTTCCTTAAAAAATTCCACATTTTATTGCAGCGTTCTGTTTCCGTTTAATCTCATTTTAAGTCCGATTTATGAAATAAAAATATCCTTGCAACCGAGATTAAATTTCCTATTTTCTAGAACTTATTTCCCATTTTTCTAAGAAATTTTAATTTTCACTATTTAATTGCTAGTTCAGATTGAATTATAAAAATTGGGTTGTGACATATCACACTTAGAAGCACTTAAAATAATTATTCATTATTTTTAGGAGTTGTCATTTGGATTGATCGTTGCCAGAAATTAATTTGAAGTTCGGGTCAAGGTATGTTTTACATACGAGGGGGAGTCTTAATTTAAGGCGTTAGATAAGAATCCTTGTTCTAGAATAAATCTTTATTGTTTAAGGGTGTTTTGGCATGCTTTGGTATATTTATGAGTTGGTTATTGGAGCGGTTTGACGAGAAGTAAATTTCATTTTTTATTTGATGAGTGTATTATGATATTGATTTTATATGACAATTAGTGGCGGTAGCGATGTTGTTGGTATTGATGAATATCTATTTCGTTGTTTGAAATCCATTCGAAGATAATTTTGTTTGATTGGTTTATGATGTTGTGTATGGAATTAAGCACTGGTATGATTACATATATATACATATGCGTTATGATTCGCATTTTAAGTTAGGATTGCATGTCATTACAACTTATGCATTTGTATAGCGCTATGATTCGCCCAGCACTATGATTTGCTGATGAGGCTGTCGTTCATACGCTACGATTTGTGGTGCAGTTCTTAAGGTGTCACCATTTATAGCGCTATGATTTGCTGGTGGTCACCTGGTACCCACCACTATAGTGTTACGATTCACTGGTTGGGTTGCCATGACACTATGATTTGCCTTGTGATTGAGTCAAAACCTTATTGCATTCTATGCATACTGTTCATTCAGTAATTCATGAGTCTTTTGCTATGGTTGGCTTGCCAAAGAATTAATATTAGGGCTGATATTGAATGATGTTTTATAAATAATGGTAGGTATAATGCATATTGAAATTCTATTCATCGCTTTGAATTGTCTTCACTCCTTTTATTGTGGTTTTAATGAACGATCAAGAGTATGGTGCTACTAATCAAAGGATTCAAGAAGACGGAAATGAATGAAGATGTCATATGGATGCCTTTATTTGTGTATATGTTTTGTGCATTTGTGTATAGTGCTATGTTCTGAGTGATAATGGCCTACTCATAGCTTTTTGGGTTATAAGTGTAAAACTATGTGTGGTATGGGATGATGATAACATGTTTCTAGTAATTAGTTATGTATATGATGTTATAAGTAGCAAACCTTGAAAGAAAATTGGATATGGTGTTGGTTTAATGTGATAGGTATATGCATGAAGTTACCAAGGAATAGGCATGATGCCTCATGTTGAATTATGTGAAATTATGGAAAATTATGCTTAGCAATGATGAACAGGTCTTGTGTAATTATAGAGGTTTTAGATTGCATTTGTATGTGTTATAATGTAATGTACTTGAGATAGGCAGGTTTGTATGGAGATGGATCCATTTGAATTGTCATGAGTATGATGGTGTGGTTTTGATGATGATTGTTATGTTGTTTCATTTGAATTGTTGCATAATAGGGAACTAGAAGGGTCAAACTTTGGTTCGTGAGGTTTTAGGGCTGTCGAATAGTTGGAATAGTCCATATACACAAATTGAAATGTGATTGGACGAATTTGGATCCAATTGAATGAGTTTGGATTGTTAAGGATGGTGCAATTGCTTTAAATGACCATGAACTAAAATTATGCATATTTCATACACATATAGGGTTTTTGAAGCAAGACTAGTTGGTACAAGTTCAATTTAGTGCCAAGGTGTTTGTGACAAAGTTATATGGCATTTGAAGTTCATTTGAGTGAAATGAGGTACAAGGTTGTTAGTTGGATGTGGAATTATGTAGAAAAATTCTGCATAATTAGTGTACAAGGGCAAAATGGTAGGCAGGGCAAGATAGAAAAGCTAAGACTAAACCATGAGACATTAGGTGTGTGAATATGTTAGATAGCAAAGTGTTTTAGTGGTGAGATTGCATCCATGAAGGTCTAAGCATTGTATGTTTAAGGTTCTAAGGCATACTACAAGAAAATGGAAAATTTTGGGCATCAGTGGGCAATCCACTGCCTATGGGAAATTCCCACAACCCGTGGAACCCACTATTTTTGAATTGTAAATTTTAGGGTTGTAGACAGAACAATCCACGACTAGTGGGATGCATCCACGGCCTGTGAAATTTCTCCACGACTTGTGGAATCCCCAAATTGAAATTTTCACGTATTTTGAGCCATGTTCTTGTTCCTTGTGGTCCTCTAGGCCTAGGGTTTCATCATTCCATCCTTTGTATCTCTTTTTGGCATTCTTTTGTAAAGGTTATGCTTCCGTTTGTAAGGAATACACTTAAATCTATGTGAAATCTTTGTTCTTGCCATCTTAAATTGTTGTGTGCACTTGATTCTTTTAATTTATTTAATAACACAAGTAGTTGGCTTGGGTGGGGGTTCGGATGTTAAATTTTAGTATGGCAAATCTCTCTCTATGATCAACCTAGGCAATAATTGAAAAGCATATGGGGGTCTATTGCTATTCAAATGGTCTTATAACCGCACTACATAATGAAATCACAAAAAAATTACTGAAAATTTATTTAAAACTAGGTATAGATTTTACAAACACACTTTTCAACGTTATAATGTTCCTCAAAGGCAATTCACCATAAAATAAAGTATTATCAGCAAACTGTAAATGAGATACACACACTTTCGCATCCTCACAAGAACACCTTTGAACATGTTCTTCTTTACCGCCTCCCTCATTATCCCACTAATCCCCTCAGCAACAAAAAGAAATAAGAATAGGGTCATAGGATCATCTTGTCTTATACCCGCCTCATAGGGAACTTCAGAGTTGGACTCTCACTCACAAGAACAGACACATAGGAGGACATTAAACAACTACACTGAATCCATCTATCAGTAAAACCCAACATTCTCATCATATAGAATAGAAAATCCAACAAATTGAATCATACGCCTTCTCGAAATCCACTTTAAAAATTAAGTAAGATTTACGACTCCTTTTCACATCATAAATTAACTCATTTGTAATAACTACAACATCTAACAAATTTCCCCCGCCTATAAAAGCCAACTGATTCTCACTAACAATCCCACCAACAACACCCCTCAACCGACGAGCCAAAACTTTAGCAATAATTTTATAAACGCAACCCACCAATGATACAGGCCTATAATCACCTAACCCCGCCTGAGTAGCACCTTTTGAAATTAACGCTAAGAAGGATGAATTTGAGCCCATTGGCAAAACCCCATTTCCAAAAAATTCTTTCATCATTCTACACACATCTTATTTCAACATGTCCAAAAAAGATTTAATAAAATTGAAATTAAACTCGTTATACCCGAGGCTTTTTGATCTATCACACTCCCAGATAACCAACCGAATCTCTTCCCCAAAAAACTTCTCATTGATTTTATTATTAAGATCCTCCCCTAACACCAAAAATTTAACCCCATCCAACACAGGCCTATTCCAAATGTCTCCAGTGAATTATTTCTCAAAGAAAGATTTAACACCCCCTTAACCCTTGTCGGATCCTCTTTCCATTTCCCATCCAACCATATGATAATGAAATATGCTCACAGTTCACTCTGATAAATGAAAATTGCTATGGTTGATAAACAGAAAAAAAATATATTTAAGTAAAATAAAATAAAATAAAAACAAAAATTTCCCAATTTTATTATTATTTTTTTTTGGACCACCAATTTTATTATATTGTTGCAGACACTTTATATTGCAGGCTCTGCGGAAAGATTGGCTTTATTAGATGCTGGTGGTGACGTGATGTCGTGGTTGGCCCATTCAGACGGCGGAGGATAACTTTATTGTGACGACCACAGTTTATTCATTATATATCATTATTATTATTATGAAACCTTTAAATCTTATTAGCTTTTTATATTCTCAACCGCAAAAACTTTATACGTTAATTAAGTTTAACTAGGCTTTTGTTAGTTATGTATCAATCTTCCCATTTAGTGTTCATTAATATTAGATAACTATTTTTGAGAGTATAATTGTATTTTTCTAGGGAGTGTTAAAACTATTATAATTTTTTGTTTCATTTCATCGTTAATTATTATTTTTCGTGACTCATAAAGAACAAAAGAAGTGAAAATTGAGGGGTGTAATAGGGTAAATCGTGATCAAAAAGTTTTTGGGGAAATTGATTGGTCTCTCCGATATAATATAATATGCTAGAGAGAGTTTGAAAGATAAATGAAAGACACGAGTATTACTATTAAAATGGAGAAGTTTGAATATGTTCTAATTTAATTTAATTACAGTTGAAGCTTTCCATTTCTCTAATGGAAATCTAACAAAAAAAACTCTTTTATAAGATTTAACATTTATACAATAATTTTTTATTTATAATTAATTAGTATTTTTATAACACCTTTATTAATAAAAAAAATTAGAGACCCTTTTTCCAGGGACCTAAAAGTAATTAAGGATCGATCATGTGCATAATTTCGGTGTCTAAAAATTAATAATTGACCTTTGATCCTTAATTACTTATATTTTCTTTTCATAAAATTTTAAGTTAACCCCTTAATATTATTATTATTTTATTTAGGTCTCTTATTTTTTAAAATTTTTAGGTAGGTCTTATACGTACATATATGACGTTGCAAAAGGTAATCACAGATATTAAATCATGCTAATGTGATAACGATAAATATTCTGTAAATTAATTTTTTTTAAAATGTCATGATTAAAAAATGCATAAGCAACATTTGATATATATGAATAACAATGGTACCATGTTAGCACAACTCATGTCAATAACATATGACACAAAATAATCATGGTTAATAAATAAATGACATATTAAATCTTCATTAACAAACCTTGTAAAAAATAAATAAAAATAACTTAATTGAAACATTTTTTAAAAATAAAAAAAATCCAACTGCCTAAAATAAAATTAAGAATTAGAATAGAAACGGTAATAATAATGATGTAGCCGTATAAGTATTTTAAAATTTATTGAGCTTAAAACTAATTAAAAAAAAAGCAAAAAACAGTAACGTAAATGATAAAGCACAGCATTTTTTTATTACTAAAAAAAGTTGATGAGCGAGGTTTTTAATTTTTTATGTGTTTGTAGGTTTGGCATTTCTTGAAGAAAAGTCAATATATCATTCTATACCAGCAGCCGTATCAATCTTCTTCCTGTAGCAAAATTTTAATACTGAGCTACTGAACCCGTCTACATGTAAATATTTTTTGGGATTATATTAATAAAATATTAAAAAATTTATAATTACATTATATACACATAAAAAAAGATAAGAAAGAAATTGAGAAGAAATAAGAATAAAAGATTGTCATCTTGTAGTATTCGTGTTAAATATTATATACTCGTCTAATAATATAAATAAACAGAGTAAAGAAAGAAAAGAAAAATATCAACACAAAATGAGAGAAACTATTTATGATGTTTTTGTTTCATATTTGAAATTTTAAAATAGATAAATTTTAAGAGTAATTATAAAAATCAAAATATAAAAAAGTGATATTTGATTTTTATTACTCACAATAAACGTTGGATACCTCATTTGTAAGATGATTTATTATTTTCAAATTTTATAAAAGATAATAAAAATCAAAGCTCATCACCTAGTCGGTCACAATTTATTGAATGGAAAAAAGAAACACAGTATTATAAGAAACGCAATCTAATGATGATAGTTATTTTATTATAAGAAACAAAGCCTATATAAATTATTATAAAATAATGACGATATTTTATTTGTATTTTGAGTTTTAAAAATGTTATGTAAAATATATGCTGAAGCTTTTAATAGAAAATGAGTATTTAATAAATATGGAATTATTAATTACTTATTTGTGAAAAATTTATTGTGAATTAAATGATTAAAAATAATTAGAACTTAGGGAATGATCTCACAATGTATTGTAGGAGCTTGTAGTCCAAGATTCTCATCGTTGATTTGTGTTGGAAGACGAATTTGGATGTTACCTGTAAAGACACTCAAAAGCTTTGTCAGTGATTAGTTCAACACCAAAGCATTATGGGTTGTAAGAATGTTGTCCCCTGTGTGTGATTAAATACAGGTATTTATAGGTATATGTTAAGGGGACAAACCTTGCTCTAAAGTCTGTCACTACCAACTTGCTTGGTACAGAAAAGCTATCTACTCAATTTGTTTGTCACACTAGTAGCCTTTTGATATGTCATGTTCCTACAATTTTGGTTCCCTCAAACCAGTCTTAATGGACCTGGATAAGAGAAGCTCAAATTTTATTACTTTGCACTTCTTCTACCACTAGTATCACTTTACGGAATGAGTATCAGTGTCTTGCCTTTAGGTCATAACACGTATAATGCTTAGCTAAGATATAATTATATGAAATAATTATATTAAATTTTCATTCAAAATGTAAACATAATAACACCAAGTATATGATAATATAGTATTAAATTTTGAATATGAATTTCATTATTCAGTGAATATTCTAGTAAATATTGTAAATTATAATTATCATGAATATTAATATTAATAATAAATATTTTGAGATTAAAAATTAAATAAGATTAAGGTTTTATATCTAATACATTATGATGTTGTAAAATATAAAATCTAAAAAAATAAATTTTAAATGCTCCATAATTATAAATAAAATTAATTTTGTAGCTATAATATAAATTTATATTATACTATGAGTTGTTTAGTCTGTGTAATTTTACACCAAATAAAAAATTAAAATTATAATGTTTTTTAAAAATTAGGAGAAATTGGTAGTCTAAGCGTGGGTGAACATTAACAATGTTTTCAAAAGATTTTTTTAATTTTTATTTCTATGAAAAATTACCAATATTAGGCAAATACTTATATTATATATGGTATTATGTATTATATAGTAAAATATTTATGTGAGAATTAAAAAAAAAGATTGGGGATTAATGGTGTTTTTAAAAGTAATTTCCTTTTAAATTTATTGACTATGTAAAATTACATAGATTAGATAAATTGTTGTATTATATATTATTAAAATAAAAATAAGTTATATTATATATTATGAGTTTGTTTAGTATGTACACCCTTACTCAAGATAATTAAAAGTAATTTTGTTATAAATTTTACAAGGATTGTTTTATTAAAAATCAAGGCAGGTGAATATTAATAATGTTTTGAAAAGAAAGTTTATTTTTTAAATAAATATAAATTATATTGTATATTACAAGTTTATCTAACTTATGTAACTTTCTTTAAAATAAGATAAAGAGTAAAAAAATATGTAATATTCTATTATTAATATATAATATTATATTATTATTATTATTATTGTAATGTAGTTTATAAATAATATGAGTTTTGTTAACCTATCCTAAAGTCTAACGATAAGCCTTAAATATATATGTGTTATGTTTAGTACTTATCCTAAGATTTTTTTTAAAATTATTAATTCGCATTAATTACCTACATTTTATTAGATTTAAAATATTTTTTCTCATAAATTAGTTAACATTTCTTCTTACATGATTCTTTCACACTTCTATTTTAGTACTTATCATAATGTTTATCTTCGACCCTTAGGAAATCTTAAACATGCCTGATGCATCTTTTTGATCGTCAGCGGGACATTTTTAAGCAATCATTTTTATCATTTAAAACACCAGAAAAAGAAAGGATAATACTGACTAGAAACTAAACATTTAACATTAAAATCTAAATCTATCATTATATGAACTACCCATATAACATCCCCTAATCATGTTTCATAAAAAGCCAATCTTATTTATAAAGTTTAATTTCTTCTGAAATTAAGAGGAAGGGATTATAAAATAAAAATATTCAGTTCAATATTTCAAATACATCTTTAACCATAAACTTTTTTTAGTTATATAATATCTTGGTTTTTCTAAATGTATTTCAAAACGCATTTAAATAATATAAAAATAGAATAAGTTTATAAGAAAATGTTTATGACATAATTCTTTGTTAATTTGAAAGTAAATCTAAAATAGCTTCCAATAAAAAGTATTTATTTTTTTACTTCCTTTTCATTACATTTATCCTTATCCTATCATTTTATTTTATATTTATCTTTTATAAATACCTGTTATATGTAAGAGTAGTCAAGAGTTGAACTGAGTCTAACTAACTGTTAAACTAAATTGAATCAAACCAAAAACTAAAAAAATCATCAACTGTAAAATCAAAAAAATGTGGATTTTAGTGTTACTTGGTTCAGTCTATAGTTCCCAAAATCAAACCAAACCGCAAATTCACACATTTTTATTTACCATTATATCATTTAGAATCAATTTTGTTTATAATCAATTAAGTAAATTCAATGTGTGATCTTTTAACTAAAAGGAGTATTTAAAGTCAATTTTGTATAGAATCAATTAAATGAAATTACAGAATTAATAATATTTTAATACTATTTTTTATAATTGTTATTTTTATTTATTTGTAATCATAATTTATTACACAGTCACATTGATTTAGCATGAGTAGAGAATTAATTGATTAATTATTTTAGATAAAATTAATTGAGTTGAGATTTTTATTATTAGAAAAAATAAAAATAAAAATTACATCAACCTAATCAAATTAAACCATAAATATTTTTAACATATAGTTTAACTTTTGTTTTTTATTTATCAAAACTGAACCGAATAACACCGCAAATACCCTTACATAGAAGGAAGCAAAAGTACAAAATTATGTGGATAATACAAATTTTGATGACACCATTGTAAACCCTGCCTTCCTTTTTTTTTTGTATTCACTTTGCCGTCACCAACTCCTCTACTTCGTTTCTCCTGAATTTCCATCACTCCGTACGATCTTCACAGCATGGCCAAAGGTGCCTCTCAGTCTCAGTCCTCCACTACTTCATCAACCACGCGCCCTGGAATCATGGCTCCCCGCGGCTCTGCGGCCGCCACCGCCGGCATGCGCCGCCGCCGTCTCGCCGGAGGGAACAGCACCGCCAATGTGGGAGGAGGTTCCGCCGCCGGCAGTAACATGCTGAGGTTCTACACGGACGACGCTCCGGGGCTGAAGATTTCGCCGACGGTGGTGTTGGTGATGAGCCTTTGCTTCATCGGCTTCGTGACGGCCCTCCACGTGTTCGGAAAACTCTACCGCTACAAATCTGGCGGCGGCGTTTGATTTTACCGTGATCCGATTGTTTCGGGTTCGGATCCTCTTGGACTTGTAGTTCTGATTCGTGTTCTAAGAGCTTGATTTTCGGTTCTCCGTTCACTAGTTAAACGCTACGTTTTGTGTTCCTGTTAATTAACACTACTGTTTTGTAGTTGTGAGTCGTTGAAGGAAAGTCGCTTTTCGCAAGTTTGCGTTCCTTTTTTCTTTGTATTTTTTTAAAAATAATTTCCTTCCAACCTGAGATCTTATATCACATGAAAAACATATGAATGTGTCCGATTGCATGTTCTGTTCTAGCCTCTTTCTAGAGCCAATATATATTTGGCGTGAAAATAGAGAGGGCTTTTTCTCCCATACATTTTACTTTATTGTTTTAAAATTAAATAGAGTTATATATTTAACTATCTTTTTAAATATTTAAAAATAAGACAAAATTACACTTTTTATTTGTTACTTTTGGGCTTGATTTGAATTAAACTGTTACGATGTTTTTATTAAAAAAATGTCCTAATATTTTAAAAGTTGATTAGGTTGATTTTTTCTCATCTATTTTAATAAAGATTGTCTTATGGTGCTTAAGTTACAATGATAAGTGACAACCTATTAAAGAGTGGCATGTGGAATCACCATCCAACGAGGATTTGAAAATATAAGAAAATAATTAAGAAATTGTCCTTCTTCTTTGAGTCCTACTCTATTTTCACTCTCTCTTTCATGGTTCACTTTCTTCAAAAGCTATGACTACTGTTAGTTCAATTTAACACAAAACAACTATAAGAACCAAACAGAAACTAACCAGAAATAGATTTATAGACTTAAGTAGAAAACAATTAATAGAGAATTATAAAAGATATGGAAGAAGAAAGAACACCAAGTTTTTACGTGGTTCATTCAATATAACTTACATTTATGGGAGAAAACAATCATTCACTATTAAGATCTTCAAGAACAGATTATAAGAGAAACCAGTATCAGACTTTCATAGACTGCCTGCACCAGACCCAGACCCTAGACTGCAACTCCTAAACTTACGAATTCTGCACTTGCTTTTCTTTTCATCACCTTTTCACTCTTGCTTTTTGATCTTAATACTCAATCAAGCAATCTTACATGTCACATAATTGTTACATACTAATTGATTCAATTACAATAAAAAGTAAGCCAACAAGCTTATATAATACATGGAAACAAACAATAACAAAAAATTATTATTTCTAACAACACAATAGAACTATGTTAAAACAGAATTTGTTAGAGAAACTGACATTGGTTTTAGAGTCAATCTTCACAAATCTTCACCTTGACTCTACAAACCAATGCAAACATGTTTCTATAAGTTGCTCTCGTATTTAATCTTCAATCACCTTGAGAAATTGATCAAGTCTAATCAATGCTTGAACTTTACTATAGGAAATGACTTTGTTAATATATCTGTGGGATTTTCTTCTGTAGAAATCTTTAGAACTTGAATCTTCTCTGAATCAATCACTTCTCTAATGAAATGAAACTTAACATCGATATGCTTAGTCCTCTCATGGTAAGTCTAATGGTTTGCCAAATGAATAACAATTTGACTATCACAAAAGATATTGATTCTAGCTTGCTTATGCGTAGATCATCAATCAAACCCTTTAACCACAAACCTTCCTCTACACCTTCTGTTAGAGTAATGATTCAGTTTTAGTGGTTGATAAAGCTACCACAGACTGTAAATTTGCCTTCCAAGTCACTATAGTGCCAAACAAAGTGAACACATATCTTGGACTTCCTGGTATCAACATGACCTGCAAAGTCTGCATCTACATATCCTGTTACAACATCGGTTTCTGCCATACTTTTCTTAAATCTCAAACCATGTTTTAAAGATCCATTTAGATATCTTAGCATCCATTTAAGAGCATCCCAATGAGCTTTTCCAAGATTTATCATAAACTTGTCTATTAGACTAATAACATAAGCTAAGTCGGGTCAACTGCAAACCATTCCATACATGATACTCCCAACACCACTTGCATAAGGGATAGACACCATCTTATTCCTTTCTTCATCAGTTTTAGGAGACAGAGAGACAAAAAGTTTGGTAAGAGAACACAAAGGTGTATGGGCAGACTTAGATTTATGCATTCTAAATCTTTCAACCACTTTCTTTAAGTAACCTTGTTGGGATAGAAACCGTTCTCCTTTATTCCTGTTCCTTACAATGTCCATGCCTAATATCCTCTTAGCGAGTCTAAGGTCCTTCATTTCAAACTCAAAACCGAGTCTGTCCTTGAAAGCCTTTATCTCCTCTTTGCTAAAACTAGCCAACAAAATATCATCCACGTATAGAAGTAAATACAGCACACATTCCTCATTCCTCTTAAGAACATAGACGCAACTATCATATCTGCATCTGCTGAAGCCACACTTTAGAAAGTAAACATCAAACCGTTTATACCATATCCCAGGACTCTGCTTTAGGCCATATATAGACTTATTTAACAAGCACACCTCGTTCTTATCTTTAGAGAAACCTTCTGGCTGCTGCATGAAAATAATTTCCTCTAATTCCCCATGTAAAAATGTTGTTTTGACATCCATTTGTTCCAATTCAAGGTCAAACCAGTTTACCAGACTCAACATTATCTGTATAAAACAGTGTTCCACAACAAGTGAGAAGATTTCATTGTAATCCACTCATTCAACTTGAGTAAAACCCTTTGCTACAAGCCTTGCTTTGAATCTTGGTACTTCTACTCATAAAATGCCTTCTTTCCTCTTGAAGATCCACTTACACCCTATAACTCTTTTGCCTTTTGGTAAGTCAACAAGTTTCCAGGTTTGGTTCTTTATAAGAGATTCCATTTCTTCATGTATAGCCTTCATCCAATTTTATGATTCACAACCTTCCATAGCTTCCTTGAAAGTCCTTGGTTCCAAACTTTGAATTTCTTTTGCCACACTTAGAGCATAACAAATAAGGTATGTGTAACGCCCTTTGTTACATCTCAATAAATTCTAAAAATTTCGTAATTTTTTTACTAAAAATATAATCGTTAAAAAGAAACTATCGGAATAAATTACATACAATATTTCTGAAAATACCTCATAATATCATTAAAATTTATAAAGTAACTTTACATTCATTCGAAGTAAATAAATATTAAACATTTATTAGAAAGAGAGGAAACTCCATGACCCAAGAGCAGTTACTTAATAACATCATTTATTCATTAGACCACAGTATTCATACTGAGCTCCCTTTCTAGAACGTGCTATATTCACTGTCGAGATTCTTTAATCCTTTCCTCTGTACAAACTATCAATTTAAAACATATGAAACAAAAACACGGAGAAAGGAGTGAGAAACAGAATATAATATTCCTAAATGGGGCATAAGAAATAAAGAGTTTTTACCAACTAATATATAATAATATCAATCACAATCGCATACACAATCAATTATGAATGCATGAATGTTATGTAATATCTTTATCATAACTTACCTATATATGTGGGCCCTTAAATTTTAATTTGCACTTGGTTAACCAGGAGTTTACACTGTTCCATAATTCTGGAAAATAATAACATGAACAGCTCAACTGGCATGGAAACACTTAGAGACTAGTCAGATTGAGAAGGTTTTTATTATGAAAGTACCCGACACTAGGGAGCTACCCCAGGTCCCCTGAAGCACCCTTTCACACCCTCTCATCCCAAGGCTCGTAATTAAGCCTCCTCTAATGTATCCTCGGTTTCTATAATATGTCCCCAGACAATATCATTTTGTTTCACTTTAATGATTCATGATGCATGAACTACTCGCGTATTTAGTTGGTTAAGACTTTTAGAAACTCAATTATTAAATACCATAAAGGTTTACAATATTATCTCAATAAACTGTATATTTTCTCAATTTCTTCTCTGAATTTCTGTCATACAAAAATAAATTTGGTAAAGTTTTCATATTCAAATCTCACCAAAATTGAGTTTCCAAGCCTTAAATATTTCAAAACTTTCTCATATAAAATTTTACATAATCTTTCTCAAATTTGAATCTTAACAAGATCGAATTTAGAAATCTCAATTATTTTCAAATATTTTTAGTTATTAGGTTGGAAAAAAATAAAATAATTTACTGTTGAAAATTTTATTTTACTAAAAGAGAATAATTCTTAATTCATTAACTAAAAATACTTAAAACTATAAAATTTTTCTTCAATTCAAGAATTAATTATTTCAACCTTTTTATAAATTAATTTTCATAAAATGTCTTTTTCTAAAATAAATACTAGATTTTTATTCTAAAGATTAAAAGTAAAGTTAATGAAAATAATTTCTAAGAAGGAATAAAAGATTAAAATGATTATAAAATACTTTCTCTTAGAATAAAAATTTAAAGAGTAAGGTAAGAAAATTCTTACTGAGTTTAGCTTTCCGTCACGCTTGCTATATGCTCAACTCCACATCACAAGATCATCAATCACAATCAAATATTATTAATCACAATTACATATCATCAGTCACAATATAATATTATGAATCACAATTAAATATCATCAATCAAAATCAAACATTATTAATTATAATCAAATTAAATCAATTAAATATCACTCATAAATATAATTCAAATTTTAATGGTTATTTAAATTAATAAAATTGATTTTGAGTCCTTATAGTCCATTCCTCGCATAGGTCTATGTAAGTCCATATAATCTAGTCCTTGCATAGGTTTAGTTCAGTCCATATAGGTCATAATAGTCTAAGTCATTACATAGGTTCAGTCCAGTTCGTATAGATTATAAAAGTCCAGGTCCTTGCATGGGTATGTCAGAGTAAGTTACACAAGATACTTAATTTAAAATTTATTATAAATTTAAGTTAAAAAATTATTATTTTAAAATAATAATCTTATTAAATTTAAAAGGAGTAGGGGACTCCTCCCATTATTCTTATGTCTTTTCATATTGTATTTCTATCTTACTCCCCTTACCTCTTGTATCTTGATTCATTATAAAAAATCCGTGTGCGCCTCGTCTCCAAGTTCTAAAACATAGCAATTTCATTTTAATATAGTTATAAGATAAAAATTTAGATTACTATTTGAAATAAAAAAGGTGAATAGTAATTATGCATAGAAACGGTAAATAAAAAATTTTAAATAGTTACTGTGAATAGTAATAGTAAATAGTAATTTGTGAATAGTAATGGTAAATAGTAAATCGTGAATAGTAATAATAAATAGTAAAATGTGAATAGTAACAGTAAATAGTTAAAATGTGAATAGTAATGGTAAATAGTAAAACATGAATAGTAAAAGTAAATAGTAATAGTAAATAGTAATTTACTATTTGAATAGTAATTTATTATTCGTAATAGTAATTTACTGTTGACATAGTGATTTACTATTTAGAATAGTAACTTAAAATAATATTATATCCAGTATAATAATAGATCTTTAAGTGATATAAAAAAATAACCTTCATAATCATAACAGAATATAAAAGAAATTTATTATTACCTCAGAATTTTTACAGAACCTTTTTCCTTTGGAAAATATCTTCCTCTCTTTACTTAGTACTCTCCTACCAACACTACTAAGTTTTCAAATTTTAACGAAAAACTCAGTGCCTCACCTCTCTATTTATAGCAAAAAAATTTACTGTGTATTTGAATATTTTATTATAAAAGTACTGTGCAAGAATTAAAAATTTCATTTAGAGTACTGTGGAAAGTTTGAAAATTTCAAAATTGAACAGTAACTTTTCACGTGAAGGCTGTTGAGAATTATGAGGGGTGGTGTGAATAGTAATTTAGGGGGTGCAAAAGAAATTTTTCATTTTTTTAATAAATTTTTTTTAAGAATTTTTTTTATAAATTTTTAAATAATATACTGATCGAAAAATTCAAAAAGTCTATGGTCAAATTCCATCAAGATTTTAATATAAAATTTATGTAATTAATTAAAATAAAAATAGGGGTGTTACAGTATGCGTAACCAAATCTGTTTGGAGGCTTAGGATTTCTCCTTATTCTATCTCTGACCAACTGATAATCAGAGGTATCCTAAAAGTATGCTGCTCCACCTGAACTAGATGCTCCACCTGAACTAGATGATTCTCTTGGTTTTGCTTTTGGGTCTACTCTTTCAGAGTATGAAGTCTGGGAGGGACACTCCACCTCAAAATGAGTCTGTTCCTCATTTAAAGTACTCTCCTACAGATCCTTACTTACCATACCCATCTTAGTTTCATCAAACATAACGTCTCTGCTGATAATGCATTTTCCTCTATTTTTTCAAGTTTCCACAGCCTGTGACCCTTCACTCCTTCAGGGTATCCAAGGAATACATATTTCGTAGCCTTTGGTTCTAGCTTCCCCTCTTTAATGTGAGCATATGCTAGAGACCCAAACACTCTCAGACCGGAACAGTCTGTTGGCTTTCCACTCCATGCCTCCATAGGAGTCTTAAAGTTCAGAGCTATTGAGGGACACTTATTAATAAGATAAACTACAATAGTTGCAACTTCTCCCCATAAACTCTTTGGCATTCCTGCTCCAAGAAGCATACATCTTACTCTTTCTAAAATAGTTTTGTTCATCCTCTCTTGAAAGAGTATAACTGCTGCTTCAAACAGAGTCTATGAGCTAATGATTTGGTCATATGTAAAGATTCAAGTTTAACCCACATAACTGCAGCAGTCTTTTCCCTTGCGACCTTTCTTAAAACTTTGTCTCCAAGATACAAGATTATCTCATTTCTTGCCTTCTCACTCATATCAGTTTTCTCCCTTAGAGTTAAGGATGTTGGCATATTCTTTTTCCCCTTGATAGCTTCTGCACATTCTTGTTGAGTAAAGATAGCTTCCATCTTGATACTCCACAAGCCAAAGTCATTATCTCCGGAGAATTTCTCTATGTCATACTTGATAGTTCCCATTCTTGATCTGTTTCGGGCTTCCCATAGACAACGCCCAATTGTCGATTCAATCTAGCACAAGACAATCACAAGAACAGAGTAGAAACTAACCAGAAACAAATTTATAGACTTAGGCAGAAAATAATTAATAAGGAATTATAAAAAATAAGGAAGAAGAAAGAACACCAAGTTTTTACGTGGTTTAGCCAATATAGCCTACATCCACGGGAGAGAGTAGACATTCACTATCAAGATCTCCAAGAATAGATTTCATAAGAAACTAGCATCAGACTTTCATAAACCCGACCCTAGATTGCAACTCCTAGACTTATGAATTCTGCACTTGCTTTTCTCTTCCTCACCTTTATTTTCACTCTTGTTTTTTGATCTTAACACTCAATCAAACAATCTTACATGCCACATAATTGTTACACACCGATTAATTCGATTACAAGTAAAAGATAAGCCAACAAACTTATATAATACATGGAAACAAATAATAACAGAAAACTGTTATTTTTAACAACACATCATAATTTTGTTAAAATGAAACTTGTTAGAGAAACTAAAATTGATTTTGGAGTCAATCAGTTGGTCTTATTTCTACCTTCACAACCACTACTTTTTTTGAGTGATGTTTTAGTCTTAACTTTCACCTACTATAGCAGAATATATTCTTTAGGGGGGAGTATACTCTAATCCAAGTTTTTAAATAATGTGAGAGAGGAAAAAAATGCATGGACAAATTATTCGTGCACCAAACTCATTTGATGTTTTAAAACACTTGTAACATTGACATATATTAAATTATTAAGCATGGTAAAGATATCTTTGGATAATCTGGTCAATCGGTTAAAATATTACCGTCAATTTTAAAATACTAAAATTACATTAATTAATCTCTTAAGTTTCTGTATTGTTTAGATTTTATATACTAGTTTTGATTTTCTTTTCCCTCTCAACCCATGAGACTTGAAGAAAGAATAACTTATGTTTTCTGAACAATTTATTGAGACTAATAAGATCTAATCATCATTGCATAGACCAATAAAAGGTATGCTAACACCTTATTATTTATGAACAATTTATCAGTACAAACCTAAATGTCGAGACTAATAAGATCTAATCATCATTGCATAGACCAATAAAAGGTATGCTTATAACTTATTATTTCTGAACAATTTATCAATACGAACCTAAATGTTGGTAAGGTAACAAACTTGAAATTATAGTGCAGATCAAAATGTTTTATTTTCATGAACAAATTTTTATTCGTGAAAAGGAAAGAAAAGGGTTAATACAAAAGCAACTTAAATTCCTTTCATAATAGAATCTGGATGTTTGGAGATAAACACCATTTATAGTGTGTATTTAGTAATTTCTAATTTTTCTTTTTCATGAACAACTTAAATCACATTGTTCTGTTCAACTATTATTTGTCAAATATGAAGATTCGAAGGGTAGTGTCGAGAAGGACTAGTGGCGATGATTGGTGTGTATTAAAGAGAATTTAATTTTCTAACCGAGTATATTTGGTCAAAGAAGTTTTACATAAGTTTTATCATATTACTATTATTAAGTGAAATTTGAATTTTATTAAGAGGTGATATTTACTTTTATTTTCATTTATTATTGTGTGAAAGTTAAAGTATGATAAAAAGTAAGTAAGTAAATGAATAAATATTGTAAGAATTGGGCCGTTGAATATAGTTATGAAAGAAAGAGGGAGAAAAGAAAGGGAAGAATTGTTAGTAGTTAGTTACCCGCGAGAAACGAATTGAAATTGGTAGGCATTGCCACACTATCCTTCGCGTACCGTTTTCTACGTTCAACGTTTGGCTTGCGTTTGAGATGGAACAGAGCATAGTAACTGTGCCACAAACAGAAACATGGACAATATCAACCTTCTCTCTCTCTCTCTCACTCCCATTCCCCATTCTATTTCCCTCTCTTTCCCTCTCAAAACCACTTTCTGAGGAGAATAAACCAAAACACAATGTCCGTTATCGACATTCTCTTCCGCGTCGACAACATATGTCACAAATATGAAAAGTACGACATCGATAAACAGCGCGAGATCAACGCCTACGGCGATGACGCCTTCGCCCGCGCCTACTCTGTCTTCGAAACCACCATTCAAGCCGCTCTCAATGTTCCTTTCTCTCTTCTTCTTCTTCTTCTTCTTCTTCTTCTGTAACATGAATTCTCTCATACGACTCGTATGTTTATTTCATTGCAGAAATCCGAGGTTGCTGCCACGGAGCAGAACAGGGCTGTTTCCGCGGCTTTAAATGCCGAGGTTCGTCGTGCAAAGGGTAGACTTATGGACGAAGTTCCTAAACTCCGCAAATTGGCCAATAAGAAGGTCAACCTTCTTTCACAACTCTTCCCGCTTCACTGTCTGTTTCTTTACTTTTTGCCGTATTATTAACCACAATTTTACTAAGCTAAAACAAACTGTGTTTTTACATCATAAATCTAAACAATTGTCCATTTAAAAATTGAGCGCATACATCTGGCAGGACATTGTTCTGACCCAATTTGTGTTATCGAGTTCGTATATCTGGAAAAGCAGTTACATTAAATCTTACTATGTTTTTTAAATCGTGAGTTTTTATGTTTTTATGACATTTAACATGTAATTCTTTGGGAGGAGATGAGTGAAGGTTCATGAACTAACTACCCCTAATGGTTGATATGCTAAGTGAGGACACGTGAATGGTATTATATTGACATCTCGTACGGTTTTTAGGTCTATGTTTTCGACTGGCTTCTGCTAGGAAAAATAAAAGCAAGCTTTTGAAATTCTAATAGTGTAAGTGACAGGTTAAAGGTCTCACAAGCGAAGATATAGCCATTCGTCAGGATCTTGTTTTGGCATTGCCAGAAAGAATCAACGCAATACCAGATGGTATTACAAGTGCTGCTAATCAAACTGGAGTATGGGCAGCTACCTCATCCCATCCGAATATTCAGTTTGATTCATCAGGTGATCAGTGTTGCTGATGTTAATTGCATTTAATAGCAGCATTTTTCTTCGTTAATTATTGACGAAGTTTTTCTCCCTCATTCCTACCTCAGATATGCATCATGATAGTGAATATTTCCAACACAGTGAAGAATCCAGTCAATTTCGAAATGAGTATGAAATGCGCAGGATGAAACAGGCATGCAACTGTTTCCTGCTGTATTTCAGTTACCTTGGTGTCTATGCTAATTCTAAATTAGGAAGTGCTTGTGATTTATAGTCATTTTGTGATATTTGTCACCAGCTGGTCTGCAGTCTTTCCTGATTGAAATTTTTATTTGTACAGGATGAAGGGCTTGATATTATATCACAGGGATTGGATACATTGAAGAATTTGGCCCAAGATATGAATGAGGTTGGTTGTGATTTGTTAATCTAGCTTTGTCTTGGATTTCATTTAAAGATGTTGGAGTTTAAGAGGATAATCATTTTTTTCTTTTTTTCCTCCCAACTATGTTTAGGAATTAGATCGGCAAGTTCCTTTAATGGATGAAATTGAGACAAAGGTAAACAAGTTATTTACTCAATTTTGCTTTTCTATGTTCAAATAGACAGTTTTCTGAAATAATATTGCAAGTATATCTTAAATGCTTAACAATTGCTTTGTTTGTGGCCTGGTTATTCAGGTGGATAAGGCAACAGCTGATTTGAGAAACACTAATGTGAGGCTGAAGAAAACTCTCACCGAGGTAATTGATGTGATTAGTTACACTCTCCTTTCTGCTTAAATTTGTATGTTACCATTGAATTGCAAATTTTTGTTTCCTCTCCAGATAAGATCTAGTCGAAATTTCTGCATTGACATCATCCTGCTGTGTATTGTTCTGGGAATCGCTGCTTATTTATACAAGTAAGTCACGTTCTACCCTCACTAGCCAAGCCTTCTAATTTGATCATATATTCTACCCTTAATCCCCCAGCCTTCTAAGTCAATACATGTTCGGTGACATAAACATTGGCTTTTTTGTCCAATGTTTACTTGCTCTGCTATTAATTTTCTTTTACTGTTGAAATCTTTGAAGTACTGTCTCCGATACTTTTCCATGAAGTATTTATTTATTAATCACGTTCATAACAAAACACGCGGTGATTGGGTAATATGTTCTTTGTTTCAGTGCACTCAAGTGACTTGATCTTCAACTCTTTCCCATCTCATACTGGAGTCTGGTTGTAACATGGTATTACATCCTTGGACTATCTGAGGGCTTTTAGCGTAATTTTCAAATGTTCCATGATGGTTCAGCCGCTGGAGGATGGCAACATATATTATACCAATGTGCTTTGTAATTCATTGATGTATTGACGGTGCTTGGATATGTCATCAATCTTTTCTTTAAGTACCTTTGCTTGCCTACTATTTCTCTTTGCATGATGAAAGTCTCTGTATACTAGTTAGAAAAATTGATATTTGGGGCACATCTATATTTTAGCACCATTCTTACATAACTGCCCACACAAGTTTTTCTTATTAAACATTAACTCAATTATCATTATGTTAAAAATCAATGATTAAAACACATGATGCAGCTGCAGCGGAAAAATTTTGACATGCAAAAATCCATGACGATTTATGCTGGTTCAACAATTAAATGCTGCTGTATTGGAAGGGAGAAGATAACAATGACAAACAGACATATTACACCCTTCTATATGGTTTTTCCATTGTACAATGAAAGCAAATTACCTACCCCCTATCCCTAGGCCAACCCTAGTAGGTTGATTTTGAAATAACGCAACTCCTGTAGGTTGGAGAGATACAAATTATATCTACAAGTTATCCATACTAGGAAGGATAAACTACTAGTTGAGCTGACACAGGCCACACTCAAGAAGGTAAGTGACCATGGCTTTATTTACACTGTTTACAAGGAATTTCATGAATACATGGAAATTTCTATATCTAGTCACAGTCCCGTGTTGCAGTAGCAATAGTTATAACCATGCATAAAGAAATAGAACAACAATTTGTTTAAATATTGAGGTCACATTTCCGGTTATTTCTGCGCCTTAAGTGGTATAGTCCATGAAAATATACTTGTGAAGTAAAGGAATCTTGATTTATTTATAATTAGTACCTTGATCACTGCGGATACCGTCCTGTAAAGGCTAATTGGTTTAGCTCTTGAAAATTGATGCTAGGATCTGGTGAATTCCCATTGAAAATGCTATCCTGAGACTGATTTTGGTTATAGCAGTTCAATTCTCTGCTGGTCAACACCTTGCTAGGCGATTCATCCATTTTGTTCTCTGTGTTCCTGTCAAAAGAAATTAGATTTTCACACTGTTCATCTTCATTAGATTTCCTTGTCAGTTGGTTGAAGTAACTGTCAAAAGAAGGTATTGTCCTTTGAGGATTCACTTCAATGAAACCATCTTCATAAACTGAAGCCAGATTTTTGCCTTTGCATTCCTTAAAGATCAGGTTTGACATGTTCTCAGTGGGAGGTATAGGTCCACCAACAAGAATAGAGGCTATGATCTGATAGTCTTTGTATTGATAATCAGTGATCATGTCAGCCTGAAAATTTGTGTTTGTTTGGTATTCTTCACTTCTTGGTAGTTTTTCTGGAAAGTTTAGTTCACAAGGATTCTCTTGGTTGTCATATGAATTCTTCAATGAGAAGCCTTTATGTCGAACCCGACATAGTACCCAGTCATCCAACTGTGATAACAAGAGACATGTTTTTTATTGCGTCTGAGTTCATGTACTGTGAAACTAGTACGAATAGACATCTCACCTTGCGTAGTAGAAAGATGGCCCTAGATTATTGTTTTCTCGGTACAAAATGATTGGTTGTCTGCCATTCATTATATTTCAATTTTAATAATCATACATATCAGTTAATAGGACAAGACTGAACTCCTTATGCCTAATAGGAGTTGCTCGCCCCATGCTGTTCATCATGGAATATATTTATATATATAGTTGATTTTAGAAAATGTTTTTGTTTTTATTTCTGCTTTCATTTTTTAATTATAAAGTTGTGACCTTATTTTTTGTGTTTAATAGTTGGTATAAGAAATACTTAAAATATATTTCCTTTTCTGCTTTTACTATTTTCTTCCAATATAAACTTTGGAATATAAAAAAGTGAATTGGATTTTAAAGACTCTACCGAAATCATCAATACGGCTCGATGAACACTTGTATAAGTATTTACAAATCACCTATTAACAATTCCTCAGAATTTAAGCCTTTGTAAATATAGGTTTAATTTTTAACCAAATAAACCTTATTAAAATGAAAATTTATTTAATCTGGCCTTAAATTTTGGGATTTAATGGTGAATTTTTTATCTTCCTTTGTTTTGTGGGGACAACAAGCCGGTTTGTGTTTAATTCATTGGAAAGATTTGTGCAAAAATTGGTTTTATATAAGGTGTGCTAATTATACTGCATTTTATATTCAACAATTTCAAAGTTCCTAGTAGTCATATGTAGGATGATTGTTGGAATGAGTAGTTCTAGCCCCTACGTGAAAATGATTCTGCTATAAATATCCTGATATGTATTCCTTAGGAACAAAATGTTAAGTAAATGAGCACTTACCCGCATGGAACCTTTTAGCCTGGAGGATTTGGTGGTTGTGTCAACCAATCTATATTCATTCATGATCCAATCAGTCTTGGCCCCCTTAGGAGGTCTACCTGAATAAAAGACAAGTGCTTTCTTCACTCCTATGCGCTTTGATCCAGAAGAAGAAAGAATTGGCTTGTCTGTTCCAGTTGCCTTCCAGTATCCTGAGGCTGCTGCTCTGTTTGGCCTTAATCCATTTGGGTACTTTCTGTCTCTTGGGCTAAAGAAATACCATTCTTCCTCCCCAAACAAGGACTTATCTGCACAATCACAAGAAAGCAGAAAAAGTAAAGCATGTTCAATTTACTTAACTGCACATAATCATAAACAAGAGTTAGTAAATAGAAAGAGTGGATGGCATGGAACAAACTAGGTAACTCCCACGGATTATACTTATACAGATCTATTTCAGCTATGATAGAAGCCGGAAGTGGACGAGAGCTGATTTTGTTTTGCAAGTAATGAACAATGAGTTCTTCATCAGAAGGGTGGAATCTGAAGCCAGGTGGAAATGAGTAACTAGAGGCTTGTTGATCTCCCTCCATCAAAGAGTTACCTTGTTCTTGACAAAGGAGAGACCAAAGGGAATCAATAAGTGCCGATAATACCAATTTGGGTCGCTTTAAATAAGAGAGTAAAGTGTTGTCCACATTATATATGGCTCTAGTCCCATGCAGATTCTAACATTGTGGAGAAGATATTACGGACAGGAACCAATAAGTTGCATGTAAAGTTTGAGAGAAGAAGACAGAGAAACCAATCAACTTTGGCTTTACTCAATGAATTGACCTTCACCTACGTACTAGATAGCAACTTGCGCATGAGAGAACATGTTATCTGCTTAACACCTCATCAGCACAATGCATAGTAGTTCTGCTATAAATTGCGCTTTGCAGAAAATTAAAAATTAAGATTTAAAATTGATATTGTGACATAATAAGTTAGTGTCACTTTCTCAAACGTATTGTAGATAGTACTCATGCAAAAGAAAAATGTATCCTAAATGAAGCAGATTAATAGGAGAAGATAAGTTACTTGTTTGATTGGATTACACATTACAGACGAGCAATTTACATAGCCTCTGATATTGACACTCTATGAATCATAGGCAACCCCAACATAAATAAACGGCAATTTTTACTTCTTGTTTGTTTTGCCACTGAACCCCTTGTACTCTGAACATAGCTCACCCACTTTTCAATGTATATTAGTCTTGTGATATTACCAATTTTCAGTGCTTTTAAAATTAGAGGGTTATTAAACCAATGAATCATCACTAAAGTAAAGATTGAATCATAATTGAACTAGTAATTAAAAAAAATAAATACAACTAATTATTTAACTAGTTTATGATTGAATCAGTTAAACTGATTTTAATAACCATGCTAATTTAACTAGGATTTTTTATTATAGGTTTTTAGATGGGTTTTTTTTTTTCAAATCAACCATGAAGTTTTTAAATCTGAACAAGTTTATAACTCCCATCTTCTCTGTTTCTCAAAATGTTCAGTAAAAAAAGCATGAAGGCTCCCTTCATCATATGTTCATCAGGTGGTGAATACTGCACAAGTGACCTATTAAGATGTAGGTTTCCTAAAAACTTAAAACGACAAAAACACAGATATATAATGTTAGTATTGTTTTCTAATTAAAATCTATACTTCTTCCTCTTAATTATTATCAATTTTAGTTTAGATCAAAGTAATGATTATCAAGATAAATATAACTTTTAAATTTATGATGAATATCTTAGTTATCATACTTTTTGTTAAATACTATTCATTTTTTTCATATAAGTGTTAATTACCGTTATTACTGCACACTAAAAGCAGTCAAAATTGTGAGGAATTTGGGTAGTTACCTTGAGTCCTAGATTCAAACATCATATTTTACTGTTTCTATTGTTAAAAGTAAAACTAACGAAATGTGTTTGACGTACGCATCTTAAGTTTCAACCATTCTTGGTTGTTAAATTTCATTGTGTCTTGGACAATTTTCCAGATGATCAGTGTGGGCAGGACGAGAGGAAGTATGAAAAAAATGAAGACACTATAATTTGATTGTTTTGAAATTTTGTTTTTAGTTTATTTAACTTCAAAGGTAATGATGGATTAGAAAAAAAAAAGGAGAAATAAATAAAATCTCGTGAAGAAACCCAGGTTACGGTGAAAGAACCCAGTCAACAACCAAATATGATACAGAGATTTCTGTCCAAACGACCAGTGTAGTAGATAAAAGGAATAATGTATTAGATGTATTAGATAACAAAGTGTTATGATTTAAGTATTATATTCATCTCTCTTAATTATTTAATATAAGATTTATATTATTACTATGTTTTTAAGGTTTGATGTTCTCCATACCTTTCTCTTTTACCGGTTTCATTCATCTATCTAGTATTAATAGGTAACTATTTTAATGACACATTTCTTAATAGTAAATAATAAAATTTAAACATATAATGAAAACTCAATTTTAAAAAACTAATTTATTAGATGAGAAAGCATAATATCTTATATGTCATATTAAAATTGTTATTACAGGTAGAACTCCTATCAGAATTAGTAACATCATTAACACTGTTATTATAGAATGAAATTTAACTTAAAGTTTGAAGACAAAATATTATTTTATAAGTATTTATTCTGACTAAAACAATCTCTTACAAATTTATCTGTTAGCTCAATGTTCTATAGATTTTTTTAAAAAAAAAATTCATTGATAATACAAACGATAAGTTGTTTAAATTATACATCTTTTTAGTTAGATGGATCAAAATTAAACTCTTTAAAATAGCTAGATGTCTCTGTATAGAGTTTAGAGGGTTATTTATTTATAATGTTGGAAGAGTAGAGTCTCTCTCACAAGAATTACATGGATGGTGTTAAGAGCTTCGTGAGTCTCATGGCATAGGTTTCTGCGCTAAGGCTCTGTCGTTGGAGAACTTTACGAGTTGTCGTATTGATTACAAAGACATAATAAAGCTTCTTCATATATGGTTCTTTGAAACTTTCTCATTTCAACGTTACCTTTGTCCTTTCTTTCTCATCTCCTTCAAATAACACTGTAGAGCTTCCACCAACTTACGTTGGGACCTAATAATTATAAAATTTGCTTTGTTATACTTTGTTGGAGCCAATTTTATTGGAGTGAAAAACATTTATAGTAGGTTAACTCTATCGATAGGATGTCAAGAAACGGGACGGGCCGAGTATTATGATACTTGTATATTTACCCATAGGTATATGACTAGATGCGAGTATTCGTAGGTAGGGAAACAAATATTTATAAATATTATTTATTTTTAATATTTAAAAGAAAGCTACAATAATAAAAAAATACGTTAAAAATAATCTTATTTTCTTATATTATGATATAAATTAATATTATATAATATAATTATAATTTTAAACATTAAAAATGTTGTCATTGAGCCATATTAATTTTTTATCTTATTATAAAATGATGAAATATCTTTATATTTGAATACATTTAATATAAAATAAGTATAAATACATATGCGATGATTCATTGTGGGTATATTTGCCGCGGGTGCGGATTAACAATGGAGATTTTTTCTATTCACAATACATATGTTGCTTAGAGGAATCAAACATGTATTATTTAAACCAATTACTTGTTGCAATGGACATTATAATCTTTTATATTTTTTTATAACATGTTTATTTTATGTTAGCGGAAATGGTAACAGAAAATGGTCGTTGTGAACTATAGAATGTAACTAAGAAAAAGAGGTAATTAAAAGAAAGAGTGGGTTGAAATTAATAAGAAACCGATGAGAACCAGGTAGTGAGTTTGTTGGTGAGCAAAGAAAGCAGCTTGAGATTTGGAACTTACATGCACATGTTTGCGTTGACAGAAAAATAAAAAACTTAGTTCCAATCGATTTTGGTTTTCTTCTTTGGCTCCTTATATCACCTCGAATCTTAGGACCATTCCTGCATCCATCACTAAGCTTATGCACTTCCCAATCATTTTTTTAACGTTCACTAATTAAGAACCAAAATTTTTAAAACCTAACAAAGATTATTAAACCTGGTTTACAATCTCCCACTTTATTTGATGTTGTGCAATAATAACATATAATTCTTCATTTAATTGAATCCTATTATGTAAAAAAAATACATGTTATATACTAGAATCTAATAATGAATTATTATGTTAATATATAATTATATTAAAAAAATGTATTATGATACTGGCGTTGGATGTATTAATGGTTGGTGGCAGTGGTAACAACAATGCCAAAATTGATGGTAGCAGTGGTGGTAGTGATGGTGGGACATTAACAATAATAGTTATAGTGAGGAGCCGGAGATGATTAAAGCCAGGATAACAATGACGCCAATGATGATCATGACAATAACGAATGTGATAATGAAAGTGGTGAAGGAAATCATATCATCTTTTTCTCTTGAAGATCTTGGTGGTTGAACATAGGATGCAACTCTATGTTGACTCATCTTTTTCTCAAGTTCCTGCAAAATTTCAGATTGTAATCTTGCTAGGTGCACAGCTTCTTGTAAAGATTGAGGTTGGTGGATTCGGATTGATTTTTCTAGTTCAGTCTTTAATCCTGATAAGAAGAAGCTTAATGCCATTGTCTCTGATACTGTTACACGTGCTAATAAAGTATCGAACTTTTCAAGAAATTCATCCAATGAGCCTTCTTGCTTTAATCTTGATAATTTTGCTACTGGATCATCAAATGTGGTATCATCAAAACGACGACCAGCATCTTGAAGTATTTGCTGCCATGTTCTCTCTTTGAAGCTTGTCGACTGCATGTAATGGCGTTGCCATGAAAAGGCTTTACCATCCATAGAGAGCAATAACAACCGTCCTCTTTGATCTTCACTAGTTTCTTCCAATTCAAAGAATTGTTCAGCTTTTACCCGCCATTCACGAAAGTTGGAGCCATCAAATGTAGGAAATTGCAGTTGTGCTCGTTCCAAGACGGAATGCACAGATTCATGTGTTTCATTGCTATGATCATTTTCTGGGATCACTTTCTTGCCTGTATGAAGAGCTGCTACAAAGGCTGCTAGACTTTCAATTGCCTTCTGCAACGTTTCTAGCTTTCTTTGTGTTGAATCTTGATTTTCTGACAAGGATTTCTCGTAAGTTTCCATGCGTGATTCCAATTCTTTGGTGGTCACCATCGTCCGCCGGCAATTTGATACCAATTGTCAGAGTTAGAATGATTTTCTAATTCTGAAGATACTCACTCTTTCTTATTAAAGAAGAAAAGAAACAAAACACCATATGAATATTCTTTTTTCTGCTTAAGATGTTTACAAAGATGTTTATTTATAGCCTTAGTTTCTATAGCTATCAACAACTAACTAACTAGTTCCTAAAATACTTATTTAATTTCAGACTTGATCCTAACTACCTTTTTACTTATTCAAGTCCTCTTCTCTAACAACTCTAAATCGAAACTTAAACGACTTATTCTCCTTCTCTAGCGACTTCTCATTCTTTGGCGTTGGAAACTTAAGCTAGAAGGCTCCCCCTGATTGGGCCTCCCCAGATCCAAAAGTGGATGAAACTATGCCTATTTTTCTTTTGACCAATTAATTATGGTGAGGGTTGATGAGTCTAAACCCGACCAAGTCTGTTGTCATTATTCAATTAAGATCTTTTCTTAATAAATTTCACATTTAGTTTGATATCAAAACACTCAACTGATACATTTTAATATCCACATTTTAACTATTTTAAATCAATACTTAAATTACTAGTTAACTGATGTTTTCGGTTTTTTATGGTAAGTTTTGGATAACAGAATGAAGTTGAAAATAAATAATTGAATTTTTTTAGAAGTCATCCGCTCAACAATTACCTCAAAATTTTGTAAAACTATTAAATATTAAATATAGAAAACAAAAAATATTAGTGATCTGGTCTGGATACTGGCCCTAAGACTAAGAGATGATTGTCTTAGCCGGCCCAGAGTTCAGTCGGTATTATTGGACAACGATCCAGTCGGTAAAAATGTTAGCCGGCCTTAATCGGTATCACAAGATACCGACTCAGTCTGCAACAATATCGGTTATCCAAGTAGTGACCAAGATAATACCTCATTCGTTCTCCTTTCACCCGGTGTTGAGAAGCTGATCCGGACCGATCAACCGGTTTCTATCATAACACATGCAATCGGTGTCATCGGTATACATCTGGACTGTAATCCCGAGTCAGGCGTTCTCCTTACACCGGTTAGTCCGGATAACACCAAGCACACCGGATAACATACACGTCATCATACAGAAGACAAAGGGCATTGCTACAGGGACGAGGATAAAGATTCCATTCCCCACACTACGAGCCAAAATCTGCTCACGGGAATGATCAACTTGTCCCCTAAGTCCAGCCCATACTCCCTACGCTCAATATAAAATAGCCACTTGCCTCAATCATGCTGGTAAGTGCGCATTAAACAATAATATACTTGCATAATGAAGGTTGGTGGTTCCCCACTAACAGTTCCTCGTAAACCGAGCCAAGCAGGTATAAGCACTCACTCTAGCTTACTGGAGGGGGGTTCTGATTTCTGGGTTTTCTCCTTAATATCTTCTTACATTCCATACTTGGAATATATCACTGACTTGAGTGTCGGAGAATCTTCGCAGGTGACACCACCTGTCGCCCACATCAACGCGGGAGGTCGGTGTGAAGGATCTCCAGGACGTCAAGACCGGTCTCTTCATACAGACACACCAGATACACATACCGAATATTCACAGATCCGACCTTCAGACATAGACTTTTCTCTCTACTTGTGACTGGCCCGACATCGGATCTCTTTGACCCCGGTTCAGGACAGAACAATTAGTATGCATGGAGAATGATGTAAAACTCATTTCAAAATTTGTTAGTAGAGTTCCACTATTAAAAAGAAAGTAAGTTAAAATTTTATAAAATAATAATAAAAAATTGTTATCATACTTAAACACCATCTATAAAGTAGCACCGTGTGAATGGTATAACGCTACTCCTCTAAATATCTAAAGTAAATTGAATTATCAGAAAATAAATATTCTAATTTTATTCAATAATCAGCTATTAATCCTTTTATTCTGAATAAGCCCAAACAATCTATATATACAACTAAATAATAAAAAAAATCCCTAATCATAAGAAACATCTAAAATTAAATCTTATTTTAAAAGTAGATTATCATTAGACAAGAAGTAGAGTATTATTGCGTGTTGTAGAGGTTTCGTTTTGAGGGGCCAAGTTTGTCCCAGCAACCATATGCAAACAAACCATTCACAATAATTTATTTTAATTTTTCACTCTTAAAAATGATTCTTTTTCAAAAAATAAGCTGAAAACAGATGGATATATGCCTTGCGAGAATGTTTATTAATACTTATCATTTTTAAATATATTCAAATATTTAGATTTTTAAAATATTTTTAAGATCATAAAAAATTTAATATTTTTTAATGATAAAAGTTTTAATTCATGAAGTTGTAGTGTATAATATAATATTAATTTATATTATATTATACTAAAATAGTATTATATTTCATATGTTATATCATATTTTCTTCCTTGTTTTTTTTTTTTAAATATTATATATCGGTAAATTCTCATGGCCAAAAAAAATATACTTTTGATTTTTATCCTATGAAAAATTATACATATTAGACAATTTATGATATAATACTAATTTTAAAATAATTATTTATTATTTATATTGCTATGATGGATATAACATTTAGGATTAGTACTTAAAAATAACAACATCATGTGTTATATAATAACAAATTTATTATCACTATTTTATAATTTACTTTTTATGAAAAAATAATTATTACTATTTATATGTCAAGTTGTGTTTTTTTATAATATTGTGTTTCTTCTTCTTTTTCATTGATGGATAATCGAATGTGATAAGCTTTGTTTTGTATCCTTTTTTTATGAAATTAAAAAAATAATAAATCCTCCTATTGGTGAGGTTAGTATAAGTTCTAAAAAATCAAATAGAAATTTTCTGCTTTGCTTTTATGTATTTATTTTTGAAATTCATTTGTCTCAAATATTCAAATGCAAAATAAAATTGGCTTTCGTAGACTCTCTCATTTTGTATGTTAAATTTTTCTATTTCTCCACTCTATTTTGTCTTAATTTTTATAGGAATATATCATATTTAACATAATATTATTTTATCATAATCCTTCTCCATCTTCTTCCCTCTATTTTTATATGTACATAATCTAATTATACAATTATTTGTATATTTTATTGAATAATTATGTGGGTAATAAATCATTTGTCACCAACACACGGGTCCAGTGGCTGGTATTAATATTTATCAAATTTATACCAACAACATTGTTTACACATGTGTGTATATATAGTTACATGATTACTTAAAAGGTAATATGGCTTCTTTAAAACTCACATGATTACTCTTAATCATCTATTGTATGGTTGTATGCCTCAGATTCACTTCTCTCATTCACATAAGAGATTCTTTCTCATATATATATATATATATATATATATATATATATATATATATATATATATATATATCATGTGAGAAATTTTTTTAGCAGGGAGTGAGAAGAATAAATCTGAATTATTAGATCTTATTATAACAGTTGAAATTAAAATATATTGGTCATATGAGTTTTTTTAAATGTCGTATGACCTTTTAGTTTAAAAATCTTTTAGTTATAACTATCAAAATATAATTATACAACCAAAATTTACTGTTTTCTCATCAAATACATCATCAATATATATTCAAATTACATATTCTATCATCTTTTGTTGGTTAAAAATTATGCTAACAAAAGTTATGTTAATAATTAGTAAATATCGTGCGTTGGGAAATGATGTTTTTTAGTGGTTGTTAATCCATTTTCTAGTTATAAGTGACTCATTTGATTTCTCACTAATAATTCTAAATTTCTTAAATCTATTTGAATCCAATATTTTAGAAAATATATTTTACTTTTATTTTTTTTCATACACACGAATACGTACAATCATACATAAAAACACATATTTATTAAAAATTGAATTGAATTTATCATAGATTATCATATATATATATATATATATATATATATATATATATATATATATATAAGCAATCAATATTGATTTTTTGTAATAAATAATTTTAAATGTCATACTTAAGACAAATTTGAATTAGTTGTCATTGCAAAACTTTTTATACTAACAGTGTATAATAATTAAATTCTTACAAATTTAACAAAAATATAACATATAATAAAACTTTTTATACCGCTAGATTATTATATGTTTTGCCTAATTGTTATAAATTCATATTTAAGATATTACGTAGCTAGTTTAATTATGAAAAATATAAAATTTCATACACCTATGTGTATAATGCATTAAAATCAAAGTCATATATACAATAACTTGAATTATTTTAACCTCAAGGGAAGTTTAGTAGAAGAATAGTTTTAAAATCATAAATGATTATTGATATGCCTATAAATTAATGAGAAAGAATTGATCATACAATCACTGATGAATACTTTAAATTAAAAGGTTTATTTTAATTTGAACTGGGCTAGGACTTATACGGTGCATACATGTGAAACTCCATTGATTTGAAACTCGTGACAAACAATAGAGTGGTTTAGGAATTAATCAATTACCAGCTCATAGATAAATTGGAAGACCCCATTGATATTGCTTGGAAGGTTGGTATTGGTGAATGACAAGACATGATTAAGATAGATAAAAAAAAAGGGACCAAAAAATGATACATAACAAAACTAATAAAACATTTTTTTTACCCTACTGAAAATTCCAAAAAATGTCATTTCCGAAAAATGTCATTTTTTCCACACAAATATCATTTTTTAATTCAAATTGATAATATATCCGAAACTTTTATCTACCATATCGCTCAGAGCTCATAAAATTTTTAAATCGGGTAACTTTTCAAAGTTAATATTATTTGAATTGAAAATATCACGTTATAATAAAACTAATTTTTAATGGAAATTTTTCCCCGTCCACAAATATGCCTTTTACGCGGAGGATTTGGTCAAAATACGTATCAATACAATTATTCAACTAATACTAACTTTACACATACATAACAAGAAATGAAGATAATTTTTTAAAATGAAAACTATATTAGAGTTACTTAAAAATCGCATAAGGCTAATTTAAATTGTTTTTTAAATTGTTTTTGGCTTATACAATATTGCACATCTTTTTATTAGCAATTCAATTAACAGTTTAGCCACCATTATTTCACTGTTTGATCAGTGTCACATGCACCAGCTCTTCCATAGACAAAATTCGATATGTGTGGATTTTAATATGCTTTCTTTTTCCTTTTTTCTTATAGAAAATGAACGTGAATTAATTTATTTTTTATTCTTTATATGTACACATATACCACCCTCTGTTTTTTTTTCTAGCTTTTAATTTATTTTTTATTCTTTATATGCACACATATACCTCCCTCTGTTTTTTTTTTAAAAAAAAAATTTAATCTACCTTTTAAGGTTTCTATCCACGTAATGAGGAATATAATTAATATATATATATGTTTTACTTCTCTTTTTTCTAACATATTATTTCTTTTTTTTATACTGAATATAATTACTCCACCCTTAATTAATGTTATCTTGTTTTAAATAAAAATAAATTATAATTAATTTAAAAATATAATTTTATCTTGAGATTTAAAAAGAAAAAATATTTAAAAATAAATATTATTTTCTAAAAAGGTAGATGAAAAAAACAGAGGTGTATAAAGGAGGAATATATATATATACACACACAAATGAAGGGAAAAAAGAGAAAATAAATAAAATTAAAAATGTAATAACTGATAGTTCTGTTAAATTTTTTATGAAGAAAATTTTATCAAACACCATAATATTGTTATATTACCCTGGAACTTGCATAGGATATTCGAAGATATATACAGTAGAGAGAAAGTGTTGCAGACTTGCAGTGGCTTCATATATATGATTATGCCAAACTCTCTCTCTCACACACACACACAATCCTTTCCTTTCCTTTTGTGGGCTCCCATTCCCATTGATGCTCCCAGGGACAGACAAAGTATACATTACGTGGTTAATTATACATGTATACAACCATATTATTCACCCATCTTAATTATTATTAATAAGATTTAATATATATATTGTTAAGTTTGATGTATATGAATTTAATGATCGGATTAATGTATCAATTCTTTTATCTTCTCATTTGAATCATATATAGATATTCTTGTCTATAAATCATATTTACTTTTTAAAGATTACTTTAAAAATAATATTTTGAATAATTGTGCAGTAAAATTAAAATTACAATAGTATTGATGAAAATAATGTATAGGCACACAAGCAGAAAGTGATTTAGTAAGAACTGATATGACAAACCTAATTAAGTTATAAATATATGAAATTTATGGATGTTTGTGTTCCTGAATGGTGAAGGATATGTGAACGTTGAAAGGAATGAAATGTAATAATAATAAGAAGAAGAAGATTTAATTGAATAGAATTTTGAACTGTTACTTGGATTAGCCAAGTGGTTGCTATTGGTATATAGTATAGATGAAAGCGAAAGAAAGTGGTCCATCTTAGTCTATGGCTGACTGACACCCAGAGCAGCCGTGTTGATAAGGAGATCCATTTTTTATTTCTCTCTTTCTCATCAAAACCACCACTCACATATATCTAATTATAACCATTTTCTTTCAACACACATGTATGCTAGCTCTTTCTCTTGTCTCAAATTTCAAAATAAATATAAATGATTTCTTTTTTATATATTGTTTATTAATTAATCTGTTCAATATTATTATTGCTTTGTCTTAGGTTGATGCTTCAACAAAGCTCTTGAACAAGCAAGCTAGTACATACTTTGGGAACTTGCCAAGGTTCCTTGCTTAATTAGGACACTCCAATAATCTTGTCTCGGTTCCAAAAATGATGTCTGAAGAAGCAACTTCTGTTACTTCCAACCTCATCAGAGGCTCCTCGGTTCAAGTTCATGGACCAAACTCAAGCCCTAGTCCTCATAACCCTAATTCAAATTCATCATTCAAGAGAAAAAGAAGTCTACCGGGAACACCAGGCAAGTCTTTCAATTGTACATATGCTCTTCACTTCAATCTCTTTATTATTATTAATTCATTCACAACTAAAACTCATACATAACTGTCTACAAATCTAGCATGAACGTAAAGCGTTATGATTATTACGAACATAATTCTCATCTTGATATCCACGTTTTTCTTTCTCTTCTGTTACTGTTTTTCTTTTTTCTTTCTTTTTTGCTATTCTAATGGATAAAAAAAAATACATAGAAAATTCCTAGTTGGTTAATTTAAATTAATAGAGAGGAAACAATGATGACTAAGGTTGAAGACATTAATTACAGATCCGGATGCAGAAGTGATTGCCCTGTCACCAAAGTCACTAATGGCGACGAACAGGTTCGTATGCGAAGTGTGCAAGAAGGGGTTTCAGAGAGATCAGAACCTGCAGCTGCACAGGCGAGGGCACAATCTACCATGGAAGTTGAAGCAGAGGGCGAAGGAAGAGGTGGTGAGGAAGAAGGTGTACGTGTGCCCGGAGACGACCTGCGTGCACCACGACCCTTGCAGAGCCCTCGGTGACCTCACTGGAATAAAGAAGCACTACAGCAGAAAGCACGGTGAGAAGAAGTGGAAGTGTGATAAGTGCTCCAAGAAATATGCTGTTCAATCTGACTGCAAGGCCCATGCCAAGATTTGTGGGACGAGACAGTACAAATGTGATTGTGGCACAATATTCTCCAGGTACCCACTACTATAGTACTACTTTACACCCCCCCCTTCAATTATTCTTCATATACCATATCACATCCACCACATAGATATATATAAACTATCATCCAAATCTTATAGCTTAATGAATATATGGTTTTTAGTTCATCACAGCTCAGGTAGTTGTTGCTTTAAATCTTGGTATAGAGAACTTACTACCTAACCAATATCTAAACAAATAATTAAATTGATATTGCGAAAGGATTAATCTTGGGTTATATAAGATATTAAGTGAATAACATGTTTCATGTTTGTGCTTACCAAAAAAATAACTCAACATTCATGCTTAATTATATTAAGTAAGAACGGTAACTATCATTGTTACTAAGTTCTGAATAGAGTTTTCTTAATTTGTACAGTGAATATATGTAGTTACAAAATTATATTAAGTAATGAGTTTAATTTCTCTAACTATAATTTAATGCATTTATTTTGAGAAACTGAGAATGTTTCGGAATAATAATTGAATATGGGTTGTTAATTGATTAGTGGTGTGACAAAATCTGCAGGAAGGACAGTTTCATAACGCATAGAGCGTTTTGTGATGCTATGGCGGAACAAAATGCGAGAATGGCTTCACTTCCGAGAGTTTTATCAAATTTCCGAAACGATGTTTTGATGAACGCTCAAGCACCGAGAATGATGCCTCATCAGAGTTTACAATTACAAGGGTTTCATTCATCAGAAGCATTATTAATGGCGGATTCAGAGTATGAGCACAAGCTGCTAAGACTGCCACTATGGCTAGAGCAGCAGCAGGCGAATCCTCCAAACCTTCACCATCCAAGTAGTAATAATAATAATAATAATAATATTGTATTCTCATCATCATCGGGAACAACGTTGGCAGCTGAAGCAAATAACATGTTTGGGACATCATCATCGACGTGGTTGAATTACCGGTACCCGGAGGCAAGTGGCAGTGGCATTGTATGTATGGCACAGGGACTGAAGCTAGAACAAGAAGAAAACAAATTACAAGACTTGTCGCATAGTTTGTACCCACCAGGTCACATGTCATTGTTTCAGAAAGCAGCAGCCCAAATGGAATCTACGAGGATCAACTCTAACAATGTCTTTGCCTTGTTGGGCGATGGGTTGAAGAGTGGGAATAATTTGGATGATATGGTAATGGGGAGGGTTGAAGAGTGGGAAAGTGGAGAAGCATCATCAATGATGGAGAAGCAGTTAACCAAAGACTTCATGGGCGTTGGAGATCATCATGGCTCTTTCAACTCAATGGACATGCAAACCCAGTTCGGCGGAGACCATTACTGAATGATATAATAATAGTAATATTGGTTAACTTGCAGAATAATTATAATTAAGTAAGGTAGTGATAGTGAAGTTAATAGTTGTGTGAATAGCAGGAGAAGAAGATAAGAATGATTGAGGGAGGCATGCACAGTGAAACAGGTCACGTGTTGAAAAATATGGATATCCCGTGATCAACGTGGGGGCCATTGCATTTTGGAAGAGACAATATATATTCTCTCCATTTGATGCTTCTGTGTATATTTGTTAAGATTGCCTACTTTATAGCTTTCTCTTCTCTCCCCTCCATGCCCATGCATCTTGTAGAAACAGCTGTTGCACTATTAATTATAGCAATTTTACTTTATTCAATTATTTAGCATTTATTTTAAATTAATTAGCTGGCTAAAGTTGGAGGCTATGACCTACATTCATTTGTTTTCAGTGAGCTTGTGAACTGAACTACTGCTTTCCAGTTTCCATCCGCGTATAAAATACTCACCTATTTCAATTTCTTCCTTTTCACACACACACACACACAGTCCATTTTGTAATTTACCATAAAATTTTACGTATCGAATTTCGTAAATTTCACAGTTAAATAAACAGTTATCATTATTTCATATTTCATCAATTATTTTAATTTTAACGATACAAGTAAGCATTAACTATTAATGGTGTATTTACAAATGTATTTTTTTTAAATTTTGTATGTGAAATTATTATATTGTTATATAATTCAATGATTAAATGATTAAATTTATGTATTTTTTAAGTCATAAAGTAAAGTAAGGCTGGTTTGTTTTGTTGGAGGTAAAAGGATGGGGAGGAATTGAGAGAAAAAAAGTAAGTTTTTCTTTGTTTATTTTGAAAAAAAAAGAATGCAAAAGAAAAAAGTAGTGAGATTTTTAGCAAAAATGAATTCCTTCCCAAGATAGAAGGAAATGAGAGGAAATATGGTAAATATGTTATTTAATAAATTTTAATAATTAATTAAAAATTATTAAAAATTCTAAAAAATTAAAAGTATTTTTTATTAAAATTTATTATAATAAAATTTAAATTTTTAAATATTAAATTAAATTTGTTCCGTCCCCGACCGGGGTCTAGGATCCGGTGTCGGGACGGTCTCAAGAGTTGAGAATTGAATGAGATAGAAGACCGGCAGTGCGTATCCGGTCTCTGTGATCCGGCCTCTCGGTGTGTGGAGGTCGGTCTTGTTGTCCTGGAGATCCTTCACACCGACCTCTCGCGTTGGTGTGGGCGACAGGTGGTGTCACCTGCGAAGATTCTCCGACGCTCAAGTTAGAAGAGTGTAAGTGAACTCTGTTAATGCTTAAATAGTATAATAGCAAGAGAGAGAGCAAGGACAACGTAACCTGGAACATGTATTGCAACATGTTATTTATAGATGAGCGTGGAAGATGAATCGTTGAGTGTTAGTGGGCCCACTGGTTCTGATAACGTGTATAAAGAGTCAATCCGAGTGGGCCAGCATTCCGAGTGTGTCAGGAGGGCAGGTGAATTATCAGTGTACTTTTTTGTCACATGGATGAAGGATAATCACCTTTTCCGTAAATTCCGCTGGTGATGGTACCCACTCCTGTCGGTGAATGAAAGGGACACATTTCGCTGTGCAGAGTGCCTTCCTTGTTATGACACTGTGACAGTCGGTTATCAGTGACCCGGTGTAGGAGGACGGATAAGTCACCCGGTATCTCGGATGTCACCTCGGACGACTGGTGTAAGAGAGGTTTGCCGAGTGTGTTGCAGACCGGATGGGTATTCTTGACACCGGCTGAACACTAGGACGGCTAAAATGACTTCGCTTTAGGTGAGACCGGATCAACATGTTTACCGACTGGATCATTATCCTGGGATACCGATTGACTTCCAGGAAGGCTGAGTCGGCCTTTTGTCCTTAGAACCGGTATCCAGACCGGATATCCTTGGGGCCGGTATCCAGACCGGATCATGTCCCCTAGCTTATATGAGGGACTTATGAAGTTGCTCATATGAGCTATACAACCTGCGAGAGGTCTGGATGCTGGTGTAACCTGCAAAAATACACGTTATGTTTTTACCTTAATAATACTCGTTAATCGTCAAACATTGGAGTGAGCGATTCTGAGTGGAGGTTTGACTTTGAATGAACAACTCCGAGTGAAAATTTGATTCTGAGTGACCGATTTAGAGTGAGCACTTGAGTCTGAGTGATCGACTCCGAGTGAAATTAGTTTTGGTCGTGTTACCTGGGAAGTTCTGAGTGATACTTCCGAGTGGAAACTCTCAGATTGATTCTTCCGGGAGGAAGCTTTCCGAGTGACCGTTCCCGTGTGGAAGATTTCCGACTGGTGCTTCGACTGCGCTCGGTTTAACTGTTCCAACTAGGAATGTAAACGGGGCGGGGCGGGTACGGATACCATATTACCCGCACCCGCACCCGCAATAGAAACCCGTACCCGCACCCGCCCGTTACCCGTACGGGTACCCGCATAACGGGTTTTTTACGGGTTTTGAAAATCCGTGGGTACCCATGGATACCCGCGGGTACTTATCAAATAACAATAAATAATTATAACCTTCAATTATAATAAAACAACACAAATCCATACATGACAAAATTAGAATCAATTTACAAAATCATAGTAACATCCCTGACGCGCATATCACGGGATTAATAGAACATTATTTAAAATTTAAAATTAATGCAATAATTCATTTACACATTGAAGTGGGATTCAGGACTAAATATATATAAATATTCTAAAGAGCAGAGAAGAAAAGAAGATCAAAAGTAAAAAAGAAAGAGTTGTATGATTGACGAGGAAAGGACAAAAATTATATTTTATTTTATTATTGTTTTTTCGGTGGGGATGTTATAATTTCAATTATCACAATTCTCAACCAGATGCAGTAACCATGTATGTTAAATCAAAGTACCACTAAGATAATACCAAAAAACTATTATCTATATTAACTATTATATAATATAAATAAGGGTATTTTAGTATTTTTATATATACGGGTACCCGCGGGTACGGATACCCTTATACCCGTGCCCGCCCGTTTATTTACGGGTTTTAAAATACCCGTTACCCGTTACCCGCGGATACCCGTTTTTACGGGTTTTTTTACCCGTTACGGGTATTTACCCGCGGGCGGATACCCACGGGTACGGGTCTCTTTTGCCATCCCTAGTTCCAACCACACTCGGAGTTCGGTTTAGTCCTACAATCCGAGTCTTCATTCGGGTTAAAGATTTCTGAGTGCAACTCTCCTGAGAAGGTGTCCCCGAGTGAGATATCTCTAATTCCTGGGTAGTATGGCATCGAGTGAAGGATTTCCGACCTCCACGTGATATGGTACCGAGTGAAGCATTTTCCGAGTGAAACTTAAAGAATTCACGAGTCGGACTTTAGTGAGACTTTACCGACTAAAGAATTTGCAAGCCTGACCTTGAGTTTGGAGTGTTTTCAAGTAAGGAATTCCAAAGGGAAGTATTTTCGAGCGAATTCGATAACGATTGATTCTTCAATAGCAACCGGCCAAGTCTAGAAGTCGTACTCGGAGTTCGGTTTAATCCTACACTCCGAGCCTTCATTCGGTGTTGGATTTTACCCATTCACCATTTTTCTTCACTCGGTGTTGGATTTTACCCATTCACCGGCCTTCATCACTCGGTGTTGGATTTTACCCATTCACCGGTCTTCGAATGGGGTTCGGTGCAATCCTACAACCCATTTCCTGATGCTCGATTTAATCCTACAACCCAGGTCTTCAATGGCGTTCGGTTTGATCCTACTAGCCGTATCTTCAATCGGTGTTGGATTTTACCCATTCACCGTTCTTCATACTCGGTGTTGGATTTTACCCATTCACCGGCCTTCACCGACGTTCGGCCAAACCTACTAGTCGTACTCGGAGTTCGGTTCAATCCTATAATCCGAGCCTTCAATCGGTGTTGGATTTTACCCATTCACCATTCTTCACACTCGGTGTTGGATTTTACCCATTCACCGGCCTTCATCACTCGGTGTTGGATTTTACCCATTCACCGGTCTTCGAATAGGGTTCGGTGCAATCCTACAACCCATTTCCTGAGGTTCGGTTCAATCCTACAACCCAGGTCTTCACCGACGTTCGGCCAAACCTACTAGTCGTACTCGGAGTTCGGTTCAATCCTACAATCCGAGCCTTCACCGGTGTTCAGCCAAACTTACTAACCGTACCCAGAGTTTGGTTTAATCCTACAACCTGGGCCTTCAATCAGAGGTTCACCCATTTGTACCTTCGAAGAGGTTCATCGCTAACAACAAACACATTGTTAGGATCATCCGTCCTGAAAGTATCTTGTCACAACAGCGTTGTGCATTTAAATAAGATCATAAAGACAGTGGATGAGTCAAGGAAAGCTTCATTAACTATGAATTACAATCAATACAAAAGAGAGAAAAAGAGCCGAGTCGGGGTTATGCCTCGTTAAACCTTCTTGGTAAAACCGATCGGAAAAACCCAAGTAAGGAAAAAGAATGCACACCGTCTTACCGACTAGCTATAACAGCAAAAGACGCTTTTGGTTTTGATGGCCTGACCCCTAATCAATGATCTCTCGGGGACCTTGATGTTGTTGGGACATAACATCTTGTTGTGCCGACTCTCCAATCATAATTCCCTTTTGCTTTTCAGAAGTAGCTCCTTTGAAAAGATACAGTTTGAGTTTTCCCTCTCGGATCAGGGTCTCGATAGTATTCTTCAGAGCCTGACATTCATCTGTTGAGTGGCCCTCTTGCTCATGAAACTCGCAGTATTTCCGAGGGTCGCCATGTTTGTGAAGCTGGGGCGGCATCTTGACCCCGTATGAAGTAAGCGTTGGCCATCCGATCTCCCTCAGAATCTGAGACCGCTTAGAGTTTAACGGAGCATAATTTCTGAATGCATGTGTCCGTTCTTCCTGACTCGGAGGTACAGGATTATCGAAGACGCTGCCTCGGGCCGGTCTCTCCATGCGTTCCGATCTAGGCCAGCTTTTATCTCTCCGTTGTTGCTGTGGCGTTGGGGATTTCCTTTTGGCCGTTGTTGCCTCCAAGTGCATTTCTATGCCCACGTATTTCGAGGCTTTTCTTCGAAACTCCTCCAACGTCGTTGGAGGATTCTTTGCCAAAGACAAAGCAAAGGCGGATCCAGGCTGTAAGGCTTCGACAATGATGTGAAGCTGAATAGCCTCTATGAGGTTAGGCACCTGATCCGGTCTGGATACCGGCCCCAAGGATATCCGGTCTGGATACCGGTTCTAAGGACAAAAGGCTGACTCAACCTTCCTGGAAGTCAACCGGTATCCCAGGATAATGATCCAGTCGGTAAACATGTTGATCCGGCCTCACCTAAAGTGAAGTCATTTTAGCCGTCCTAGTGTTCAGCCGGTGTCAAGAATACCCATCCGGTCTGTAACACACTCGGCAAACCTCTCTTACACCAGTCGTCCGAGGTGACATCCGAGATACCGGGTGACTTATCCGTCCTCCTACACCGGGTCACTGATAACCGACTGTCATAGTGTCATAACAAGGAAGGCACTCTGCACAGTGAAATGTGTCCCTTTCATTCACCGACAGGAGTGGGTACCATCACCAGCGGAATTTACGGAAAAGGTGATTATCCTCCATCCATGTGACAGAAAAGTGCACTGATAATTCACCTGCCCTCCTGACACACTCGGAATGCTGGCCCACTCGGATTGACTCTTTATACACGTTATCAGAACCAGTGGGCCCACTAACACTCAACGATTCATCTTTCACGCTCAACTATAAATAACATGTTGCAATACATGTCAAATGTTATGTTGTCCTTACTCTCATTCTCTCTAATATACTGCTCCAGTATCACAGAGTTCATCTTACACTCTTCTAACTTGAGCGTCGGAGAATCTTCACAGGTGACACCACCTGTCGCCCATGTAACACCCCCTTATATACACGAGACATGTATCTATTCTTCTTGCTCTCTTTTTTTAAGAAAGATATACATATTTATCACTTCTTATCTCGTGTATACAAGGACATATATATATATATATCTGATTTTCTTTGAATTTTGAAAGTAAAAAGTTTTAAATTATTTATAATGATAAAATGAACTTTTAGAAAATCATAAGTGATCAAAGATTTCAGTATCATATCCAAAGAATAAGGTTTATTAAAGTTTAACCTTTACATTGATTTACAATCATCCAACTTAATATTGTATTAAGGTAAACTAAAACTAAAAATTTAATACCTCTACTTCGACTGTAACCAATTATTTCCTTATCTTCAAACCATGTGATTTTGAATCCTATTCTTGTCACATCTCTTCTCCTATCTGATTGAGGATGAGACAATTTACCCTCTTGTAATTTCATCCTTTCATCTTAAATTGCTAGCTATATATCATATAACATATATTTTGGACACAAAATTCAAACAAGAAGGAGTGAGAAACAGAATATAATACTTTACAGATAAGACATAAGCATAAGAGTTTTCATAATATAACAATTATATTTTCATTCACAACCATCCACATAGAATGTCACAATCATATGAATGTCATGCAATGTTTTTAATACTATCATCTCATTCATTCTATGCATGTGGGCCCTTAAAGCTTTAGTTTGCACTGGGCCAACCAGGAGTTTACACTGTTCCATAAATTTCGGATAATAATAACATAAATGCCTTCATGGCATATGAACAGCTCAATTGGCGTGGAAACACTTAGAGACTAGTCAGACTGAGAAAGTTTTTATTGTGAAAGTACCCGACACTAGGGAGCGACCCCAGGTCACCTGAAGCACCCTTTCACACCCTCTCATCCCAAGGCTCGCAATTAAGCCTCCTCTAATGTATCCTCGGTTTCTATAATCCGTCCCCAGGCAATATCACATCTCATTTCTCTTTAATGATTCATGATGCATGAACTACTCGCATATTTAGTTGGTTAAGACTTTTAGAAACTCAATTATTAAATACCATAAAGGTTCACAAAATCATCACAATAAACTGTACATTCCCATAAGTTCTTCTTTGAACTTCTGTTATACTGAAATAATTTAGTACAGTCTTCAAATTCAGATCTTACCAAAATTGAGTTTCCAAGCCTTAAATATCTCAAAACTTTCTCCTAAAAATCCTCACATATTTACATAATCTTTCTCAATTTGAATCTTAACTAGATTGAGTTTTAGAAATCTCTACAAAATATTCTTTAGTTATTTCGTTCGGGAAAACCAAAATAATTTACTTTAAACTTCTAATTTCTAAAGAAAATAATTTAAAATCATTAACTAAGAATAATTAAAACTATAAAAATTTTCTTTAATTCAAGAATTAATTATCTCAACCTCTGATTTTCATAAAATAACTTCTTTCTAATACTAGATTTTATTATTGAAATTAAAAATAAAGTTAGTGAAAATTATTTCTAAGAAGAAATAAAAGACTAAAATAATTATAAAATACTTTCTCTTGGAATAAAAATTTAAAGAGTAAGGTAAGAAAATTCTTACTGAGTTTTAACTTTCCGTCATGCTTGCTATATGCTCAAACTTCATATCACAAGGTCATCAATCATTCATCAACCACAATCAAGTATAGTAATCTCATCAATCACAATCAAATATCATCAATCATAATTGCATATTATTAATCATAGTCTAATACAATATCATTAATCAAAATCAAATACAATTAATTATAATCAAGTCAAATCAACTAAATATCGCTCATAAATATAATTCAAATTTTAATGGTTATTTAAATTAGTAATTTTGATTTTTGAGTCCTTATAGTCCATTCCTCGCACAGGTCTATATAAGTCCATATATATAATCCAGTCTTCGCATAGGTATGGTTCAGTCTAGACAGGTCATAATAGTCCAAGTCCTTGCATAGGTTTAGTCCAGTCCGTATAAGTTATAATAATTCAGATCCATGTATAGATATTTCAGAATAAGTTACACAATATATTAAATTTATTATAAATTTTAAGCTGAGAAGTTATTACTTTAAAATAATAATATTATTAAATTTAAAAGGAGTAGGGGACTTCTCCCTTTATTCTTATGTCTTTCATATTATATTCTTATCTCACTCCCCCTTACCTCTTGTATACCGATTCGTTATTGAAAATCCGTGCGCGCCTCGTCTCCGAGTTCTAAAACATACCAATTTCATTTTAATATAATTACAAGATGAAAATTAAGATTACTACTTAAAATAAAAATGGTAAATTTTGAATAGTGAATAGTGAATAGTAACAGTAAATAGTAAAACGTGAATAGTAACAGTAAATAGTAAATCGTAAATAGTAATAGTAAATAGTAAAACATGAAGAGTAAAGGTAAATAATAACAGTAAAGGTAAATAGTAATAGTAAATAGTAATTTACTATTTGAATAGTAATTTACTATTGAAATAGTAATTTACTATTGAAATAGTGTTACTATGCAGAATAGTAACTTAAAATAATATTATTTCCAGTATAATAATAGATTTCTAAAAACGATATAAAAATAATCCTAAAAAATATAAAAGAGATGTATTCGTACCTTAGAATTTTAGCAGAACCTTCTTCCAAAAAATTTATTTCTCTCTTACTTCCACCACTATCTCACTAACAGTACTATATTAAGAAAACTTAATCTGAAATTGTGAATTCTAAAGAAGAATTCCTTCGGTAGTTATAGGAAAAAATTTACTATGCATTCCATTATTTTAATATAAAAGTACTATGCATTTTTTGAAATTTAAAACCTGGTTACTGTGCAACTTTTGAAAATTTCGTACATGCACATTGTTTTGCATAGTAAATGTTGGCAGAATTATTAAGCCAAATAGTAACCTTTCACTCGGTATATTTTAAATATTCAAAATTAATCCTTTTTGAAATTTAGCGATATTATATCAGTTCTCACTAATTTTATGATAAGTAATATAAAGTTTAAATTTTAAAAATCTAAAATTTTCTGTTAATAAAAATTTATTAGTACGGTTTCAATTTTTTTACGATTGGTAAAAATCAAGATTTTACTCAAACCGATAATTTTTAGATAAGTCTACTTGAAATAGATTTTAGAAAATTTTCTTATAATTTAACTTTACATTCTTGTAAATATTTTTAATCTTAAGCAGCTTTATATGAATTTAAAATTATTTAAAATATATTATTTTATTAAAATAATAAAAAATTTCAAAAAATTCCAGAAAATCATAAATATTATGTAGATCAAAAAGTTCAAAAGAACCATAGTCTAATTCCTTCAAAATTTTATTTTAAAATTCTAATAAGAGTTAAATCTTAAATATGTAAAAACATAAATATAAGAACATAAAATAAAAATGATGAATAATAAAGATATTAAAAATTATTAATATAATTTTCTTAATTAGTGAATATTAATTAAGTCATTTTAAAATTCTCATTCAGAAATATTTTCATTTTCTTTTTATTATTATTATTTAAAAAACAAATAATTAAATATAAATACCAAAATAAAAAAAATGATAATAATAAACTAACTTATAGTAAGTATTTCTCAAGAAAGATATATTAATATCTATTTCCTATTTGTGATGAAAATGGGATGTTACAGCCCACATCAACGTGAGAGGTCGGTGTGAAGGATCTCCAGGACAACAAGACCGACCTCCACACGTTGAAAGGCCGAATCAGAGAGACCGGATACACTCAGTCGGTCTTCAATCTCATTCAATCTTCAACTCTTGAGGCCGTCCTGACACCGGACCCTAGACCCCGGTCGGGGACGGAACAACACCAAAGTAGCTTCCTTGTAAAATCTCTTCAAAAACTCTTTGAGAGTTTCATTTTCCCCCTGCCTTATCTGAGCCAAGGTATGGGAAGTCCTTGGAATGTCCCTAGAGATGATGAAGTGGCTCTCAAATGAAGTCGTCATTTCTTCCCAAGAATCTATTGATTCCGAGGGTAAACTTTTGAACCAACCGAGAGCTTCCTCCGTTAAGGTTCGTGGGAACATCCTGCACATCACATCCTCATCGGCTCCCAAGTACATGGCCTCATATGTGTAAGCATCAAGGTGCTTAATGGGATCAGTTTCTCCGTTATACTTTCCGATGGAAAGTGGTTGGGTCGTTTGTAGGTGCTTGGGGATAAGTATACTCATGAGCCTCCTTGAGAAAGGGACGTTGACTTGGTATGGCCCAGCAGCCATCACTGTCTGTCCCCTCTTCCTTTCATCGATCCCGTCCCCAGAATCTTGATTTTGTTCTCTCCTCTCAAAGGTAGGGATCTTGGAATACTGGAGAGTTGTGGATCTTTCTCTTGCAGATGCATGGCGAGTATCCTCCGCCTGAGACATCACTCTGTCCCCAGTTCCTCCTTTCTCCCTTCGCAACTCCATTAACTCCTCCCTGAGTTACCTGATAACTTCATCTCGAGGATTAGGGGTTGCCATTGGTACCATTCTCCTTGAGTGGGTTGCTGGTGATTCAAAGACGAATCTCTCCTCAGCTTGTTGATGGGTCAAATCTTCCACATGTCCATCCACAAAGTCGCGTCCATCTCCTTCCATCGTCGACTACTAACTTCTGCAGAAAGTGGGAATAACTCTACCATGTCCCACTGTGCGTGCCAATGTTCCGTCCCCGATCGGGGTCTAGGATCCGGTGTCGGGACGGTCTCAAGAGTTGAGAATTGAATGAGATAGAAGACCGGCAGTGCGTATCCGGTCTCTGTGATCCGGCCTCTCGGTGTGTGGAGGTCGGTCTTGTTGTCCTGGAGATCCTTCACACTGACCTCTCGCGTTGGTGTGGGCGACAGGTGGTGTCACCTGCGAAGATTCTCCGACGCTCAAGTTAGAAGAGTGTAAGTGAACTCTGTTAATGCTCAAACAGTATAATAGCAAGAGAGAGAGAGCAAGGACAATGTAACCTGGAACATGTATTGCAACAAGTTATTTATAGATGAGCGTAGAAGATGAATCGTTGAGTGTTAGTGGGCCCACTGGTTTTGATAACGTGTATAAAGAGTCAATCCGAGTGGGCCAGCGTTCCGAGTGTGTCAGGAGGGCAGGTGAATTATCAGTGTACTTTTCTGTCACATGGATGGAGGATAATCACCTTTTCCGTAAATTCCGCTGGTGATGGTACCCACCCCTGTCGGTGAATGAAAGGGACACATTTCGCTGTGCAGAGTGCCTTCCTTGTTATGACACTATGAGAGTCGGTTATCAGTGACCCGGTGTAGGAGGACGGATAAGTCACCCGGTATCTCGGATGTCACCTCGGACGACTGGTGTAAGAGAGGTTTGCCGAGTGTTTTGCAGACCGGATGAGTATTCTTGACACCGGCTGAACACTAGGACGACTAAAATGAGTTCGCTTTAGGTGAGACCAGATCAACATGTTTACCGACTGGATCATTATCCTGGGATACCGATTGACTTCCAGGAAGGCTGAGTCGGCCTTTTGTCCTTAGAACCGGTATCCAGACCGGATATCCTTGGGGCCGGTATCCAGACCGGATCAAAATTTATTTTATATAACTTTCCATTCACCTTTTTATCTTCCAACCAAACAAAAAAAATGTTTTTCTTTTATTTCTATTCATCCAAATAAAATATTTTCCATTTTATTTCCACTATATTTCTTTCCTTCTTAATTTCTTTCCCTCTTATTTTATCTTTGCATCCATGATTTACTTCCCTCCTCTCTCTATATATTCCCAGTTTTGTTGCCGAACTTGTAAACTTAAATTAAAATTAAAAGTTATATTAATATTTAATTAAGGGTTCCATTAACAGATGAATTAAGATATTGTTTAAAGAAACAAAAATATAATTTTTTATTAGAAATTATATGTGATTATATAAAAATCAAGATTAAAATGTGTGAATTTTAATAATGTTTTTAAAATAGAAAATTTTTAAATTTTATTTCTTTAACCAGTATCGTATATGTTTCCCTTTACAATGACACATTGACAAATATTGGTGGTGAACAATTTGATAACCTCAGTTTAAGTCAACAAAGTCTTGTACAGCAAGATGAAAACATCAATGAATTGTCTGAGTTTGAGATTGAAATTGATACTAAGTCTATGAGTGAATTTTCTGAAACATACTCTAGTTAGGTAACTACTTTTTTTTTTAAAAAAAAAATGTTTACGATTCTTAGTTTTTTTCATGTAGTAAAATGATATGTTCATATTTGAATGTTTGTCTTAACAAATGGCACATGACACACATCCTAGAGGACGTGGACTTAAGAGTGGTTATACGACCAAAGCTCGTGGTGGTGGACAGGTTGGCCAAATAGGCCAACAAACCATACCGCAGGTCTTCAAAGCTTTACTATCCCCTCCACATCCCTCGACTGCATTACCCACCACTTTTTCCCAAGCACAACCTACAACACTACTTACCCCTCATACACTTATCACTCTATCATCAGTTCAACAACCAATTTAGGGGTTTGCAGCTTCATTCCTTGGACTAGAGGCCCTTCCACCTACTGGTTCTCAAGATCAGCAGACAACAACAGGATTTGGATATATCCATCTCGAGACAAGCTTGAGTAAGTATTTATGCATTTATTAATTTTGTTATCAATGTTTCTTGTGTAAGTTGAATTTGATTCATGTGCATATTTGTGTATTTCACATCTTTGAGCCTAGTTATGGTATCACATGAACCATTACAAGGATCATAAAGTCAAAGTTTGAGGGTGTGTGGCCTATTTGGAGAAAGGTCAATGTCGACACTCAAAAGACGTGGTTTGTAGAGTTTCAGGTGAGAAAATATGGATCTCCCCAGTTTGATTGATATATTTGTTGTTTTGATAATTTATATGAATTTCAAGTTTGTTAACTTTTAAAACTTCTTGACAAAAAAGCTATAAGTGGTTGCTCAAAGATGAAATACGTGTTAAAAGGGTATTTGCACATGGGTCAGAAATGCTAAAGAATGCATTCAATAAGATACATCATGGACTTGATGATGGGGATTGGTCGAGTCTAATGGTTAGAGCTGGATTAGATGAAAATTGAAAGCGGGAGGAGTTTCAAGTCTAATATTGCAAATCAAAATTGAGTCAAGGACAGTAGGGCATTTGTTTACATTGGAGGCTCAGTTTCTATTGTAACACACCGGGATATGATGGTAAACTCTGCTAAACCCTACAAGATTTCATTTTCGTATGTTAAGCATATTTGACAATAACTTTTGGGTCACAAATGCAGGCTGCTAAGCTTAATAAGCCCCCTACAGCCTTTAACCTTATGCAGCGGACCAAAAAGACCAAAGCTAGAGAGTGGGTAAATGAGAAGGCGAAGGCAATTGTTGTAAGTAACACGAAATGTGTTTAAATTTCCTTTTTTCTTTTCAATACTATGTAAGTATTTAACCTTAACTAGATAACATGTAGGATGAGTATTTTCATTGGAGAGCAGAAACATTATCTCATGATGACCTTGACATTGATGGTGATTTGGATGGTGAGGTTGGAGAGGATGATTATTCTTCTATCTCTTACAATGCCCTATATATACGTTGTTGGAGGAATCAATAAGAAGGGTAATGTTTATGGTTTAGGCCAATTGGGAAAGAAGTTTGCCAACATTTCATTTCATCGTAGGGCCACTACTTCAACCCCAGATTACGTCCAATCATTTCTAGCCTTCAAAAGGAGATTGCACAGAAGGACTCTCAGATCCAAACTATGGCGCAGACTATGAAGGCCCAAACTACTAAAATCCAGACATAGGCAGTTGAGCTTTCTAAAACACATACTTTATTGATGGAGATATTCTCCAGGAGTTTATGAGCCACATGGGATTCTAGCCCATCATTCCTATCCCTACCCCCACCCACCAAGTAGATACACCTCAAGGTCATCCATCAGCATAACATCAACAGCAGGATGACTCACCATAACACCAAGATGATGCAGTTTAATGATCACCTTTACCTTATTATATACTTGATATTTTGGAGACTTTGTTTTGCATATATATATATATATATATATATATATATGTCATAGTTGTCTCTTGAAGGATATTTTGTTTTGTCTATATATTATCATTATGCTTTTAGTTATGTATGCTTATAATATTATTGTTATTTTGTTTCGCCAACTATATATACATTGGGTTACATGGTTGGTTTATTTGCATATAATATATAATTGGAAATATTGTTATATTTATCAAGTGAAATATAAAAAAGGCCCTAAATCATATAAAAAATTTCACACACAGGCTAATTAGCCACCAATTTTGTTGACATTGCACTAGCAATTAATTAAGAATTAGCCACTGAATTTGAAAATAATTAGTCACAAAATTAGCCACTGAATTCTCATACATTTTTATATTAATAACTTTTTGTTAGCCTCATTATTTTGTTACAGATTTAGCTACGGAATTGTTTGGTCACAACAGTGGTTATTTTTTGTTGAAATAACTGGTATTAGCAACAAATTATGCTAGTTTTTGTGACGAAAGATTTCGGTGGCTATTTAGCCACGAAATTTCAAAATCGGTGGCTAATGTTTTTAGCCACTAAGAATTTTGTCATGTCCATAATTCCGTGGCTAATTTGGTGGCTAAAATGATTAGTTATAAAATTTTAGACTTTAGTCACGAAAAATTTCAATGGCTAAATCAGTTTTTTTAGTAGAAACTTATTAAAATTTCCCTTTAATTAAATACACGTTTATGTTGTAAAAAAAAAAAGAAGTTTGACGTGCGCACATATATATTATGTGTGCATGTGCTTTGTCTTTGCTTATATTCCGTGCAGTTTTAAAATTTATGGAATGAATTTTTTTAGTATAGCGATGAAGGTGAAGTGTGAGAAACATGGAAATCAAAATCAAAATTCGTAATTGTTTCGTGTTTAGTTGGCAAGTTTTTTAAAAAAATAAAAAATTATTTTTAAAAAGTAAAAAAAATAGAAAAGATGTTTGTTTATAAAATATTGAAAGAAAATTTATAGAAAACTAAAAACTGGGTTTTCTATTTTTCTAGAAAACTAGAGAAGTCTTTAGAAAATTTTTCCAGTAAAACTGAAAAATGAAAAAAAAAATTTAAGAATTTTTCTAGCTATTCTAAAAAATGAAACAGAAAACTTTTTTCAAAAAATTAGAACAATTTTATATAACTAAATACATTCTTAACATTTTATATCAATATGTCAAGCTTTCTTTTTTTTTAATAAATAATATGTCAAGCGTCCATTATGTTGATTTTAGAGAACTTATGGAATGAATATGAATAACTGAATAAAGAAACTGTGAGAAACGAAAGAAAAAAAATGACAACGAATTTTAAAAGGGAAGGCCACCACCAAAAAAAAATCCATTTATTAACGTAAAAAATTCAGAAGTTACTAGAAAAAAACTTTTATTGGTATGGTCGTTAACTAATAAAATAATAAATAAAGTATAAATATAAGTAATTTAGATTTTTACTAATAATTAAATGAATAACATTAATAAATATAAATAATTTTGTTAATATAAAATTAAATTACACTAATATTACATCAAAAGTATAATATTTTGTTATTAGTGATCCAATTCTGATACCGACATATGGACAATATGGTAATTTGACCATAAATCTGTTATTCGGGACCGGTCTTCCGTGCAGTGACCTTAGTATGTTGTTGTCACATGAAAGGTTCCACAACTGACCCCAGTATGAGTCATTCCCTCAATACCAGGTGATCAGAGTTGACCTATGTATTAGTGTATTGAACAAGTTGCTTGCAAAGTGGCTAATTGGTAGGTAAAGCCGTTTGGACACGTCCCTTTCATGTGTTAGCCTTCATGCAAAGAATTAGAAGATATATAATGTACTGAGAACTTAGAGAACAAGAAGATTCTTCTGCTATCTCCAAGTATAAATACTCGTGTAGTAAAGGTAGAAATTCTCTCCAAAACTTACGTTTAGCTTTGATATTCTTAAATATTCACTGATTTGAGCGTAGGAGTATCCTTGCAGGAGACACTCCCTTCCGCCTCACAACGCATAAAGCCGATGCTATTAGTACGATGAATCAATCCGAGACCTTTACCTCCCACTAGGATAGAGGATATAATACGGATCCCCAACCGATGTAAAACTCACATAAAACAAATTAATATTAACTATCTCAAGACTGATTCTTACATCCCGACTAGACCAGTTCAATTAGTAAATACCCAAAATATATTTATTAATACTTTATTTTTTGTTAGTTAAATAGTGTACCAACAAAGACTTTTTTAATAACGTTTAAAATTTGTGTCTTTTTTTTTTTTGTAGTAGGCAGTAAAAAATAAAAAAGTTTCACGACTAATTTTTAAGGTAGATAATTCTGTCGTGGTATATCCAACTTTTTATTTCTTAGAAGTTCCTTTTAAGAGGGAGCTAAAAAGAAGAGTGTTTTTTTAAAAAATAAAGTTAAAATTGTTTGGCTTGTTTCAAATTAAATTTTAATTTTAAGATTTAAATATTATTATATAAGGGAATTAGTCTAAGAGAATTTTAAAAAAAAGCCACTGGGATTGCATTTAATTTTATTTACCCTAAATCACTGCTCTTTTATTTCTTTGATTTATTTTAGGTTAGTGTTGTAAGCATTTTTTTTTTCTTGTTTTAAATAAGTCTTTTATATATTAAAAGTCTTTTATTAAATTTTTTGTTACACGACTCTATTTATGTTGATGTGATATCAAAGGCTAGAGTTTAAACTTATCAGATTAATTAAAAACTCACAACAACCTATGATGAAATGGAAATGACCATTGAGGTCTTTCTTCTTCACCACATGTGTTGCTCTTCATGATCGGTCCCTGAGCACTAAACCAAACTATGGTCATCCTTTCGTCACCAATAATCACAAAACACTCATTTCTTAGGCTTTCTCTCAACAAAAAATTGAATTCAAATCATTTCCTTTACAAAACAAAGCACCTCAAATATGATCCTCACCAGGGTTTTGAGGTTGTTGGTTTGATTGTGAAAGGAAAAGGGTGGATATGGTTAATAATGACTTTATCTAGTTAAGAAGAAGATTGTGGAAATGGTGGAGAGGTGCGGCCAAGAGAAAAATGGAGGAGGAAGGGAGAGAGAAAGATAAGAGGAGAGAGTGAAAGAGAAACACATTATTGAATAAGATGATAAATTAAATGTATTTTGATTGAGGTTGTAAGTCTAAGATGTAACTATTAATGTTATGTTAAGTTGAATAAGATAATGTAAAAAAAATATTAAAAAATACTTGTTTAATACTTTTTAAAAAGTTGAAAAACTTATTTTATAAAATAATTGATGTAAGTAACTAAAAAACACTTAAAATAGTCATTTAACCTTTTATTTAATACAATTATTACTCCCACGGAAGATAGGAGAGGAAAGTATATACAATGATATGAGAAATGTGACGGGGATAGAAAAAGGTGTGTCGTAGAAAAATTATTAAGAAAAAGTGAAATTAGAATAATATAACCAAGTCTTAATCATTTTAACGCCCACACAATACTAGCTAAGGTAAGAGACCCACATTAAAGAGAAGATCTATTTGAGGGGAGAGAATGACAATTTGAGAAAGGCACATCTTATAAAATGCAACCCTTATGAATTCTGGATAACAGAAAATGGGGTTTCTACTGTTTTCTGGAATCACAAATGGATCACAAGAGATATTCGATTAGCTGATTTTGTTTCAGAACACTATTTATAAGAAAAGCTTACACAATCTACGTTTGTTTCGTGACTGACGTTAAATCTTTTCACTCTAAAATATGTTGTAGTGTATATTGATCTATATACCTTATAAATTGCTGACTAAAATCCTTATTATCATGAAAAAGAGAAACGAGGGAAAACACAGAAAAAGTAATTACAATTTAATTGACAAAACAAACGAAGAAAATGAAGAAATGAAAAAAAAAAGAAGCAATAATTACTGTAAACAAGTCAAACCCACATACACACAAGAAAAGAAATAAAAAAAATTGACAGTGACAGTTGAATCGAATCGAATCCAAGACAAAAACTCCACCTCACATGGTGGCTCCAAGAAGAACAAGAACAATAGGCACCCACGTTACAAAATCTACCTTGAAACCGATCATAGAACCTGCATAACTAGTTTCCACTGGAACCACACCATCACCATTATCACTTTTACTGCCATCACCACTTTCATCACCGAACGATTTCGTTTTATCGGTTTTGGGTGAAATTTCTTTAGCCGGTGAAGGAGCCTTGGCCTTAGGAGTAGGAAGCACCAAGTCAAGTGGAAGAAGCACTTTATCAACCTCATAAATTGCAAGCTTATTGTCTGCATACACAGTACCTCTCACGGTGGCATTAACTGCACCTGTGGCCATACTCACTTGGTTTCCACCATAACTTGTCACATTCAATTGAAGCCTTTTTGGGTCATCCCCTGCTTGTGTTTGAACCGGGTTCGTTAGTGTGTCGAAGTTTGAGATAGAAATGAAGGAAGAAAGTGTGTGGAACTGCAAAAGCTCCACTTTTTGTCTATCACTCAAAGAGTTAAGGAACCCTGCTTTTAGCTTCGAGAAGGCATTGTCTTCAGGGGCGAACAGGGTTAACCCTCCAGACCCTGATGTTATGAGTTGTGAGTTGAGTTGGTTGATTAATTGGGTTGTCTTTAACAAACGGATTAGGATGGAAAATCTCTTTCCTTTTTTTAAGATTTGGACAATGTCTATTGTGGGGGGTTTGGGGATGGTTGCTGTTGGTGCAGCATTTGGTGACATGGTGGGCACTAAGGGAATTGTGCTCATTCCTGGTGGTTGTGGTTTTGAGGGTGTTGGAGGAGAAGGTAGTGGAGGCTGAACAGGGGATAGGTTCTGAGCTGATATTGTTGATGTTATGGTTGAGAAGAAGCTTAGTACAAGTGAGGCAGAAAGAACGAAATTGAATTCTTTCATAGTCATTTCAGTGATTGAAGGGTGTGGTTTTGGAGATTAAGAAGAAGCTTTGGTGGGAATTAAAAGGCTGAAGGGTTCCTTTTTATATATGATCAACTTAGGAGAGAATGATAAGTATTAATTAGGTGGTAGTTTAGTTAGCTAGAGTGGATTTAATTTGAGAAAAGCTTTCCCTTATCTATCGTGGAAAGGTGGTGCATCGTTCATGATTGAGAAATTATTTGGTAGTGGAAAGATGGGGATGTTATTAGGAACATTGAGATGTGCACTTATGGAGCTACTTTGCCATCACGTTATTACATGCATATGTATGTATGAATTTGAAAGGTGGTAAGTGTGATTTTGAATATATTAAGGTTATGCAATTTAAATCAGTAAGGAGGAAATGCTCTGGCCGAGGTTTAATTTAGGATTGAGGAACTGAGTAGAATCGTAGCTAACACAATGATCTCATCTGCTATATACTTGCATTTCTATATCAATTGATCAATTATATAACTAAAAATCAGATAGTCTTCAAGTTAGAAAAATGTTTTTCTGTAACCATTAGTATTTAAGAAGGATTGCAACTGTTGAATTAACAACTTTAATGTATTTATGGGTCAAGTTAAGTAATAATTAAGCCTTAAAAAAAGATGAAGTATTTGAGTTTAAAGTAGATAGCACCATTATATATCACAAAATGGTCTTTCCTACCCAACTTCAATAGTAATGCGTATTTAATAACTCAAACTCAAGATATATAGTTCAATCCTTTGTTAGATGGCTTACATATTTGATGATTAAATGACACTTCACATCTAGAAAATAGGTTTTTTTTTAATGTTTGTATATCTCAAATAATTATCATCTCAAATATTATTAATTATAATCTTACTTTATATTTTTAATTTTACATAGAAATACATTTTAATATACTATAATAAAAATTATTTTATGGAGTACTTGGTAAAGAACTCAATATCTATTATTGTTAAATTCAATCAAGTAAACATTTATCTCTTATAAAATTTTGGTATAAATAAAAATTTATAAAAAATTAGAGGTTTCAATTTTTTGTTTCTTAGTTATTTTAAATTATATCCATAAATATAAAATATCTGATTAAAAATATAACATTAAACACCATGTAAGTGGTACACATAGCAATATCATAAAATTTATTGAGGGACATTTTATTAAGTAAAAGAGTAACTTTTAACTAATAGGCCTAGAGGTTGAAATATTATTTTAAGTAGTGCTTGGAAAAATAATACAAACCAGCTAAAAATACTACTAATTTGTTTGAAACCACAATTCATGCCAAAATAAATTTTCAGATTGTATCATCTTAATATTAAATTCCTTTTATTAAGTTTATATTTATGAATTAAAATTATTGTCACAAAATTTCTATTCTATGAAAATAATTAAAAATTGATAAAATTATTTTTATCCCTTGCAACCCATCTGTATTCAAATGTTATTTACCAAATATAAAAAATAAAGATAAAACAAATTCTTTATTTAGGTTTTTAGACAATGGTATAGTTGGGTATACGGGCTTGCCCGTCTCGTAACGGGCCAACCCGCATAAGTCCGCCCCATAATGGACCAACCTGCGTGAGCCCGCGTTTTAACTGAGTCATTTTTTTGTTAAAAAAATGAGTCATTTTTTTAGGACTGCATAAGGACCGCAAGCCCGCATACATTTTTATATTTTTTTACTTTTTTATTTTAAAATTATTAAAATTTGGTCTAATACACATTTTTTTATGAAACTCTTCTTTGAAGAGTGAAGCTTTGAATTCTTACATATAATTCAAAATAGTTAATCATCCTAAATCAGGAACCTTCACAATTAATTTTCAATAAATTAGCGAACAATGAAATTTAAATATCAACTTTCTCATACTTCAATATAAGGAACAATGATATAACATCATCTTAGGTTAGAAGTTCTTCCTTTTTTTAAAAAAAATATAGTGTGAAAGTGAAATAGTATGAAGAAAAGGTAGAGTTATATAAAATAAAATAAAAAATTTAAATATATATTGGCCCGCAGGCTGGACCCATTTAAATCGCAGGTTAAAAAAGCTCAACCTACAAACCCGAATTTTAAATGGTCTTTTTTTTTCAACCTACAACCCGTATAAAAGTGGGTTAAATGGGCCGACCCACGGGCCTGAGCCCATATACCCAGCTCTAGACAACGGTGCAATATTTCATAATTATGACTCAAAACAAAGACACGAAAAAGGAATAATTATCGAGTTGGATCGGATTCCAATAAAAAAATCTGAAGTATTAATTGGATTGGATTAGATTAATTATATTTAGCTAAATATTTTAAAACTCAATCTAAATGGAATGATTTGGATTAGATGGTCATATATATCTGATTAGTTTATAATTTGTTAAAAAATTTAAAAAATAGAAATCTAAAAAATCTAAAATCACATTAGCTAGATATACAAACATTTAAATTCATAAAATCCATTTAAAACTAAATTCATGTTCAATATTTAATATAAAATGGCATAATTTAAAGTCAATTTAAAATTTAAAGTGGGAAAGAAAATTAATATTTTTCAGATTTAGGAAGAAATGGTATTAAAGTATTTCATAAGTGAAGTCTTGGGGTGTGCGTGTGAAACATAGAAAATAAAAATAAAAAAGTAATATGAATTCAGGTCAAGTGAGTAGCGCATTACTTAAATTTACTCACATGAGATTCAATACCTAACCTGTCTATCGTATATTCTTAATTTCTTTGCATTGGTTGATTCTGAACTGATTGAAAAAAAGTCAATCCAACTTATTTAAACTAGTTTAGATGTTTAGGTTGAATAAATAAAACTGATGTACTATTTAGAAAAAAAAAGCCCCCAAAGATATGGACAATAAATGTCAGCATGATATTTACAAATAAATAAATAAATAAATAAATAAATAAATAAATAAATAATGTCAGTTATAGATATAGATATATACTTTCTTTGCTTAACTATACGTATCCTCACTCCCTAAGAGAAAACGACTACATGCATTATAAGCATTATCTTGTCAACTTTAATTAATAGGAATCAAATATCTATAACCTAAATAATTATGAGTTTTGTTATATTATACGAAAAGTTAAAAATATATTAACATTTATCAGATGATTCATAATACCTCCAAAACCTTAATCAAATAAGGAGATACTCCTCTGATATTATAATATGCGATGAATCATATAATTAATCTCAACCTATAATAGTTATACGAATGGTTTAATTTATTTGATTAAATTAAATAGATAATTGACTTCCCTCGTATCCTTTAATTAGTCACTAAAATCAGTTTTTAAAAAAATTCAACAAAGGTATTACACAAGGAATTAAAATAAAATTTTAATTGAAATATATTCAAATATTCAATCATAGAGTAGTAGTTATTCATGATTTATTTTATAGTTATGGTATCTATATCTATAATTAAATCCATATAGATCGCGTAATAAATTATGGTGTGAACAGTGCAAGGAAGAAATTGACAACACCGAGGACAAAGGACACCCACATTCCACACATGGCGATCCTGAAAGCCGCAGAAATCTGAGTGGGAACAACCTGCGACGAAACCGAAGAATCCTCCGAGGAAGGTGCCTTCACCTTATCGGGTTTAGGAGCCTTGGCAACAGCATCGGTAGCTGGTTCGGGTGCCAGAGAAGGGGCCGAAGCAAGTTTCTTAGGAGGGAAAAAATCCGAAGGAAGAAGCACGTTCCCAACCTTGTAAATACCAAGATGGTTATCCATATAGACAATCCCGTTGATGGTGGTGTTAACCACTCCCGTTGATATATTCACACTCCCTCCATAGCTTATGACGTTGAGTTCCACCTTCCCTCGCTTGTTCCCCGCCAGTGTTCTCACCGGGTTCGTCAACGTGTCGAAGTTCGAGCTCGACACCAAATCCGGTAGCACGTGGAACTGAACGAGTTCCAGCTTCTGGGCATCCGAGAGAGTGTTGAGGAACCCTGGTTTGAGTTCTGAGAAGGCGCTGTCCTCTGGAGCCAGAATCGTCAACCCACCAGATTTTATGGTTATGAGCTGTGAGTTTATTTGGTTGACTAGTTGGGTGGTTTTCATGAGACGTATGAAGATGTTGAATGTGTTTGCTCTTCTTAGGATTCCCACTATGTCCCTGTTGTTGGTGTCACTTGGTGGTGGTTGGGGTAATATTGGGACTAAAGGGGTTGTTGTAGGGGCTGCAGACGGTGCTTTAATTGGTGCATTGGTTGGCGATAGTGCTGCTAAAGTAGAGGGACACAAGAGGGGAATTAGTAGTAGTGGTAATGAAAAGGGTAAGAGATATTGGTTTTCCATTTTGGGTTGATGGTTGATGCATTGGAGAAATGGAGCAACGGGTTTTATTGTGGCTGGTGATAATGATTGGAAGGTGAATGGTTTGGTTAATTGTGATTTGTGAACGTGTGTATGTATTGTTAATTATTTTGTTGGGAGATTAAGGTGCTGTATCGTTTGAGATGGATATGTGATTGAGAAAGGTTTAGGGGATAAAGCAGTTAAGGTAGTGCGTCAGGGAAGATTGAAACTATGGAGCAATTTTTATTTGTTTATTTTTGCTTGAGAAGGCGGGGAAAACACAGAGAGCTCAATTTGAAGTAGACTTGGAATTAGATGCATGCATGTGTTGGTTTTGTTTACTAATCATTCTAAAGCCACTTCTTCACCATATTGTTTTCTCAAGTGATTGGAGTATTAGTTTACTGACCCTTGCAGAAGGGTCCAATTTTCTTAAATTTATTCTGGTGCTGTACCCTCTATATTTTGGCATTGTGGCAGTAAAATTCATAGAAAAATGTTAATTAAGTGGACACCACTTTTAAAAATGTGGTTTTAGGTATTTGAGGAGAGAGATAGGAAAAAACGGAAAAGGAACACAGAAGAAGAAATGAAATATGTGATATGTGATTGGGAGATAGGGAAGAGAGGTATAGAAATTAAAAAGTGATGCTGAATAATGTTTAAGGTGATTTATATATGAATATAAATATATAAATTTATTTGTCCGATGTTACATCAAAAATTACATTGGGATACTTGGCATGAAGCAAATAAAAATTCTTTATGGATTCATGTTTTTATGGTTTCCATGTTTCCTTATAAAAGATATGTATACAGGAATATATATTAGAGTTGTTAAAATGAAGTGATCTTGTTAAGTTAGGTCATAAAATAGATGAATTTAGATTTTGAAAAAGGAATTTGAATTAAAAATAGATCTTTTTTAGTTTATAAGTTTGTAATATATATTTTTTATTTTATTAACATAGAAAAAAAATACTTTCTATATTTTTTTTACTTGAATTAGGTATTGTAGTTAATTTATAACATGTAAAAATTTTGATATATTTTAATGGTTGTGTTTTTTCCTAAAGGAACAACAAAACAATGTGGGTTTATCAAAAGTTCATATAACACTAGTGTAAAAAATGGCTACGACAACAGGATATGATCACGGTCTAGGGGAAAACCGTGTTTGAAAAATACGCGGTGACATTTTTGTAAATATAAGGAAGTTTTTTAATCACGGTTATGAAGTAACCGTGGTCATAGGAACAAGGTTTTTTTTATTTTTATATTTTTTAAAAATGTACCTATAATCACGGTTGAGAGGAAACCGTGATTGTAGGGTATATATAATCACGGCTTTATGGGAAATCGTGATTATATTTTTTTATTTTAATTTGTATATTTTTAAAAATGCACCTACAATCACGGTTGAGAGGAAACCGTGATTATAGGGCATCTATAATCACGGCTTTATGGGAAACCGTGATTATATCTGCAACTAGATTTTTTTATTTTTATTTTTTTATTTTTAAAAAAATGTACCTACATTCACGGTTGAGAGGAAAACCGTGATTATAGATACCCTACAATCACGGGTGTTTGGGAACCGTGGTCATAGGTATTTTCAAAATATAAATTTTGAACGTCGTGCGCTCCTTCTCTTTCTCTGTTAGCTTTCTCCCATCTTTCTCTGTTAGCTTTCTCTCATCTTTCTCTCTAAAGATTTCTCCTTTTTGTTTTCTCATTACCATTGACGTTTGCATTTTTTATGTTCTAGATCTAACGTGGTTCTACGTATATATTTTGCAGGTTTTCTTTTGTTATTCTCGTTGCGCGCCATTAACGACCACCACGCGACCCTTCTCTTATTTTCTCGTTCAACCATGTAAGGCTTCTCTTTTATACATCTCTTCTTTTCTATTTCTTTCGATTATAATGAAGGCTTTACATGTTTCTTAGTTATTCTGTTTGTTTTTGTTCTCTACGTTTTGCTTTTGTTTGTTCCTATAATGGAGGTTTTCTTTTTTGAAGGTCAACGTTGGGGTTATTTTGAGGAGGATGTTGGTGGCAACTGTGGAGATGTGCACAGAACTTTTAATCATGTTCTCTGATCGAAAGGAATGGTGGTGGTGATGGTGAGTTGGGTATGGATTGTGGCGTGGAAGATTATAGAAGGTTGGCTTTTAATCACGGTTGTGGTTGGCAACCGTGATTAAATGTGATCTATAACCACGGTTGTGAACCGTGATTAAAAGCCCTGATCTATTACCACGGCTGGAACAACCACGGTTCATGAATCGTGATTAAAGGCCAATTTTAACCGTGATTAAATCCCTTTTTTGCACTAGTGTAAGCCCGAAAAAACTTGTCCAAGTGGGTAGTTTGCTAGGCCGATGCAGGTCGGGCCTAGGCCATAAAATCTAAGTCTAAATTTACCACGGGCTCTTTTGACCCAGCTTGAGAAAAACCTGACTCTACCACGAGTTAGACTGAATAGCTCGTTTTGACAATTCATTATACATCTTTCATATAATTTGAGACAATACTATTGGAGATTTAATCACACTTCTTCCTCTTCCTTAAAAATTACAATTAATAATGATCAAATCCAAAATATTTCTCGTAATATCAATGTATATTATCAACTAATTAAGTCAATCTCATTGATTCCATGATTTTTATCTTAAAACTTAAATTAAGACAAGTTTCACTTTCTATTAAAATTAAATTAATAATGACTATATTTTATTATTTTAAGTAGCATACTAGAAATAAGAGGCCTTATGACCTAACCTATTTAAGATATAATTTGGTCTAATATATTTAATATAAATATCAGACTAAGGCTTTTTAAAAAGTCTATTTGATAAAATAGACTATATTTGAGTTTTTGAAAAAAATTCTAACTTGTCGGAGCAACCTTTTTAAGTTGTTATGTAGAATTTTATAAAAAATATAATTTTTAATATATTATAATTTATAAATACACATAATATTTTTAATGAATTATAGTTTATAAAATTAAATTTTGATAAAATAACCTTTAATATGTAAAATTGACAATTGAATGTGTATTATATGTAGATTGTTAGACTGCCAAAGTAAATCAGACTTTTAAATATGTTAAACTTAAAATTATGGTACAGGTCAAACTCAAACATCAAAATTAAGCATGTGTTTGTGTAAATGTTGAAGACTTGCAAACAGAGTTTGCAAGTAGGGAAAAATATATCCTACGATCAAACGGAATTTTGACTTACTCAAAAAGTATGAAAGATTAATATTAACCTTTAGATTTCTCCATTTTCTAAATTTTGTTTTCTCAACTACATACCAAATAGACCCTAAGTATCAGATACATACCTTGTAAAGTCTACACTAGTGGAAAAAATGGATATAATCACGGTTAAAAATGGCCTTTATTCACAGTTAAAGAACCGTGGTTGTTGCAGTCGTGGTAGTAGATGAGGGCCTTTAACCACGGTTAATAACCGTGGTAATAAATCACATCTGACCATGGTTAAGAACAACCGTGAATATAACTTACTATTTATATTCACGGTTATCGAGCATAACCGTGAATATAAGAACTAAAAGGTTTCAGTTACAAACTACTTATATTCACAGTTATGCTAGTAACCGTGGATAAAGAGTATCTATAACAGTGAAGTAGCCCAGCAGTGAACGAAGAAGAAAGGTAATGAGGCACTTACAAGAAAATGGTGTGAAGATGACAACAGCACGAAAGGAAGAAGGAAGAAGCAAGTGAACGTAGAAGCCCACGACCAGCAAAGAACAAACTCGAGCAAAAGAGGAGAACGAGGAAGAAGACGACAACTAGCGCGAAAGAAGAAGAGAAAGTGAAAAAAGCCTGAGAGGCGCGGCTTTTGAAGTTTTAGAAAGGATGTATATTCACGGTTCCCCTTGAAACCGTGAATATATTACACATATATTCACGGTTAAACAAAAAACTGTGGATAAATGTTAACTATTTATCCACGGTTACAACCACAACCGTGGATAAATATTAAATCTATAATCACAGTTGTAGAAACAACCGTGGACATACAGTACCCAGTGATTAAACCTAAGACCTGAACTACATATCCACGGTTGGAAATACAAACCGTCATTATAGACATCAATATATATCCACGGTTAACATCATAACCCTGAACATACCCATGAATATATATCCACGGTTGTGACCGTGGATATATATTTCAGGTACTATATATCCACGGTTGACTTCTCAACCGTGAATATATATTGATGTGTACGATGACGGTTATGATGTTAACCGTGGATATATAGTTTTCTCTGATTATAACGTTCACCTTATAATTTCAAAAATGTCACCGCGCATGTTTTTATCACTGATCCACTACAACCCGTGAATATATCTCGTTGTTATATCCAATTTTTGCACTAGTGCTAGCTCAACCCAACATATTCTCAACCTCTAAGCGTGACATATTGTCATGATTTTATTAAGAGATAGAAGTTAGCTTGAGTTATCGATAAAGCTGAGGTGTTCATCATTCAATTCAAACTGAAGAAAATAGTTTAATTAACCCAAAAAAAACTTATCAAATTGAAATTGCAAAAAAATCATATTATGTGTGCGATTTGTATTGGATTTTGGATTTACCTACGAAAATTGAATCAAACTTAAACTAAATCGTAATCTTCAATATATTACTCTTATATTTATATTACTTTATTAAATTACATACATGATTTAAACTTGTGATTTTTTTTATCCTTAAATTTTTTAAAATGGTAATTTTGTTTTCGAAGTAGTTATTCTTAAATTTATTGGGCTATAATTATATGTTTTACACTTGATTTTACAAAAAATATAATTAATATAAAATCGAAAAAATTGATCCAATCCAAACTACATCTGATCGGATCAGATACCATAATACATTCTAACCAAACCATAAGATAATAATATGATTGGATCAAATGATATTTTATCTAAAAATTGAATCGATCTGAACCATAAATGCCCTTCAATAGAGCTAGTTAAATTTCATAATTATTTATTTATTTGTTAGCTTTTAAAGAATTCATTAGTGTATGCTTCTTTGGAAACACAAATCCAGACATAAACCAACCATGATCTACCCCTCAACTTTCATATATATTCCCGTGCATTTTTTTTTCTCTTTTATGATATTTGTTGATGTATCCATCATTAAATATAAGTTAAAAATAAGGTGAAATGTAACATTGCCCCTTGTTAAAGTTTAAAATTAGAGTTTACTCCCTCTAATAATAAAACTTAGTTTCAGGCCCCAAATTTTTTTTATTAGTATTAAGCCTATGCGTTAATTGTATTTGTTAAATAGTGACGTGTAATAAATAAAGTTGTCACTAAAATCACATGTGGCAGTTAAGTGTTGAGTCACCACTGATATATGTATTTTAAAAAATATTCATTGTTGGCAATTTTTTGTTTAACCACAAACAAAAATAAACATTCGTACTTCTTATTGCAGATAAGACTATTATCAACGATTATTCCACCTAACCGTTAAGAAAAAGCACACTATACGCCTCTACATCTCGTCTATTTTATTTTATTTTTCATACTTCCATCTCGTCAATTTTATTTTACTTTCTTCTTTCACTTTTCCTTTTCTCTCTCCCTCGCAACCTAAACTTTCCTACTCTACATCTCTACCTAGTTGCCACCCCAAACCTTCACCATCACGAAAGCCCTACCTTAAACCCCCACCCCACCCACCGTTCACTCTCTTTGCCCATACCAGTCCTCGTTGTACCGCCAACCCACACCTTAAGCATAACACAACACCGAGGAGGCATACAAGAACAAAAATATACACACTCACCATAATCACTCTCAAAACCAAAATCAACCAAATCAACATAAACAACCTGAATCAATCAAAATAGAAACGAGAAAGCAAAACCCCCCATTGTCTTTGTACCACATCACCACCCAGAACCGAAGTACCACTATAGGGAGCCTTGGTGACCATCCCCCTCGAGCCTTCCACCTTTGATCTGCTCAATATGCCTCTGGTTGTTGCACCCGCCTAACGCCCCCTCTGCGATCGCACTACCATTTGTTGTCGTTGCCCCCATCACCGATCTAACCGCGATTGGGGTTCATACGCGAGATAGTTGCAGTATTCGTGGAGGTTTGACAACAACCATCATGGAAGAGTGTGCAATGGGTTTGATGCTACTGCGCACTTAGAGAAGGCATGAATGTTACATATGGTAGTTTGAAGAGCGGTGGTTCACGATTCCATGTTTGGGGCTAGCTGCTGGGTAGGAAAATTGAGTTTGGGAGGGAGAGAAGATAGAGAGAGAACATAAAATGAGAAATGAAATAATAATAGTAATAATTATAATAAATTGATGAGATTTATTTATGTGCACATGTTAATGATTATATTACCTCTGTCTCTAATTAACCTTTTTTTAAAAAACTTTTGTCCTTTTCAATTGTTTGGAACGGGAAAAATAGAAGGAAAAATAAGTTTTTCTTTATTTTTTGTCTGTGCTTAAACAAATAAACCACTGACAATAAATACTTTTATAAAAAAAATATATGTCATTGGTGACTTAGTACTTAACTACTACATGTGATCCTAGTGATAACTTTGTTTGTTACATGTCACTACTTAACAAAAATAGTTAAAGGCAGGAGCTTAACACTAATAAAAAAAATTGGGTCTAAAACTAAGTTTTATTATTATAGGGGGTAAACCCTAATTTCAAATTTTTACAAGGGCCAATTTCACATTTCAACCTTAAAAAATAATTATCTCACACTCTTTAAAAAAATAGTTGACTCCATTTAATATCATTGATTCCATCTAAAAAATGTATGTCGTTTTACTATAATATACTTCATTAGAACTTCTTAACGGAGTTTAGTTTTTCTTTATTGAAAATTAAAATGTATATTAAATAAGAGCATTTTAATAATAGTCATGCATTTAATGAACTAGAGGTAGTTAAATTTGTTTATATTCTTGAACAATTTTTTTATTACTTATATTTTAAGACGGAAATAGTATATGTGTATATATATATATATATATATATATATATATATATGATCCGGTCTAGATACGGGTATTCAGACTAGGACCTATACATAACGTCATCTAACCATTCCTTGACGCGTCACCGGTGTAGTAGGTATACATTCGGACTCTAAATCCGTATCAGGCGTTCTCCCTATATCGGTCTGTCCAGGATAACACCATGCACACCGAATACATCCATGCCACTTGACAGAAGAGAATGTGCATTGCTACAAGGATAACGACAAGGATTCCATTCTCCATACTACGAGATTACCACTTGCCTTAATCATGCAGGTGAGTGCGTATTAAATAACCATTTATCCACGTAGTGGAGGTTAGTGGTTATATCACTATCGATTCTTCGTAAAACGAGCCAATCAGGTATTTAAAAACTTTCTCAAGTATTCTCTCGGATCTATTCCGCCTGAGATCACTCTATGCTATTCCTTTTCTCTGGAATACAATCACTGACTTGAGCGTCGGAGTTCGCAGGTGGCACCACCTTTCGCCCACATCAATGTGTAAGGTCGGTGTACAGGATCTCCAGGACGTCAAGACCAGACTTCTCTCACTGAGATACCAGATACTCACTGTACCGGTATCCAATCTTAGTCCCACCGGATCATAGACCCCGTTCCAGATCAGTTCAATATATATATATATATATATATATATATATATATATTAATTCATTTCTCTCCGGTTAACCCATCTTCCCCAACTCATAACCTCAACTTCAAATTGCACTTCCCTCACCGTAAGTTTGAAGCCTTCCAAGCGTCCAAACTCCCAAATCCCCTATGAAAAAATTAGGATGTTAGGATGCCGGAATATTTAACATTATTATAATTAGTTTTGATTTAAATAAATATTAGGATTTATTAAGAATTATTTTAGTATTTTTACATTTTTAATCTAATAGTTTAGATGATGTCATGTGTTAGCACATCTTACCGTTAAGATTAAGTTTTTCCTTCTCTCAATCTCTATATATTGTAGCCTTTTATTAATATCGAATACAGAAGAAAATTATTATCTCTTTTCTTTATTAGTTTTATTATATTTTTAGTGTAGTTTTCTAGTAAAATCTCTTGGTAAGAACTTGCAGCCTAGACAATGATTGCTAGCTCAAATATTCTTTTGGTTTACCATTTGAGTCGAATTAATCAATCAAAGCTAATTAAACATTTTTTGTACGATAAAAAAAAAACTTGCATAACCTCTCAAGGATCCCCATCATCTTCATATATTAGCCCAAATACAACACAGAAACTGCAGACACAGAACACTGAACAAAGTTTGAAGGGGAAAACAGAACAAAAGAAATTAAGACGCTTGCTTCAGAAATCCATATGCAGTTACGAAAAGGATGATATGAGCATGATCATTATTTTCAAAGTCCATATTGTTGCTACTACGACTAAAGCTACACTAAGGGACAACAATGTGGTTCCTTGAATGCTAATTAAACTCACCGCTCCAGATTTGTTCTGTTCCTATGGTGTATCTCATCTTCTTCAGATGATTTTCCCTTATCAGATTTTGGCTCTTTTGCCACAACAGGAGCTGAAGCTGGAGCCTTTGTGACAAAGAAATCAAGAGGAAGCAGCACCTTGTCCAAACGGTATATACCAAGCTTGTTATCTGAGTACACAACACCAGTGATGGGGACATTCAGTGGCAACCTTGTAGGGTCTTTGCCAGCCACTGTCTGAACAGGGTTGCTCAAAGAATCACAGTTTCAGCTCGAAACATACTATGGCAGAATATGGAACAGCAAGAGCTCAATCTTTTGGCCTTGGTTAAGGGAGTTGAGGAAACCTGCTTTGAGTTGTGAGAAGGCTGCATCATCAGGTGCAAGCCATTATGATGATTGTGAATGTTTTGGCCTTTTTGAGGATTCTTGTGATGTCTTCAGGGGTTTAGTCAGAGGTGTCTGGTGATTGAGGCAATGTGGGGACTAATGTGGTTTTGTTGAGGGTGCTGGTGAAGCATTTGGGGTAGGGGTTACTTTTGGTGGCAGTTTTGTTGTGGTGAAAGAATTTAACGAGGAAAACATGAACATGAGTAGGAGTAGGAGTGAGAAGGAGAAGTGACCTTGTTTCATTTTTTTTTTCTAGTTGGTAATTGAAGGTTGTAATTTGTAAGTAATTGGATTTGATGATTGTGTTCTGTGGATATGATCACGATGTGTTTGATGTGTGGGAGGTAACAAGGAGGGGAGAGATTTATAGAAAGACCAAGGAAATGGTAGTTAGGTGAAATGTTATAATTCTGGTTGTATTTTAGGGGACAGACCATCTTTCATTGTGAATTTGTGATTAAGGATTTTTTATCTTATTTTTAGTGGCATCTGAGCCAGACCTTAATTGATGCTTTACATTACATAAATCTGCATTATGAAGTTCGGACTGGTGAGTTCTGAATGGACATATGAACATTATTAGTTGTTTGTTTCTAAAATCTCAAGTGCAAGAAGTGAAATTCAACGACATGAATCATTATTCTTTAGATGAGATGGAACCCTTGATGTTGATCAGTAAAGAATGAATTAACTACCATAATTAACAATCTTGTTGTGCATTGTGCAAAGAATAAAATAAAAGACTTAAATCAAGTTCATTCCTTATATCAAAATAACTAACTTCTCATGGTTATTTTAACTTAACAAACAGTTGTGCTAAACTTGGAAAGCAAAACCTAGTTGTATACCGGAACTAAACTTCAAATATAATATTCAAACACAAAAACAACTCTCACCATGTTACTATCTCTTTCAACTGAAATCTTCTCTTGAATTCAAATCGTGTTTTTTTTATTTGATCATAAAGAGTCTCTATTACTAAACTAGCAAACTTATCAATAGTAAAAAAAGATTTGAATAAAGTATTTTCTATTGTATTTTTGTAATTAAAGATGTATCATCTCTTTATAAAATTAATGTTTATTGATCAGGATTTGTTGTTCACCTCAATCTCAGTGTCTCTCTCCTTTCATCTTTTTTGTGTTTAATTTGTATTCTTCACACAGAAAAATATTACTTCATTTTTACTCTTCACGCACAATCAGCAAATGCGTCATTATAAGATGTTTTTTCCCGACATTCTTTCTTCATGGTTTACATTGATAAAGTCTTTATAAAAATTTATATAGCCTTTTATACTCATCTTTTTAAACTCATTCTATTAAAAAGACAGTAAAAAATACTATTCTCTTAACCATATTTATAAAATAATGTAAAAAGTGTTTTAATGATCTTATTTATAAGATAAAATTCACCAATTTAAAAATATTTATTATACTTTTACAGTAAGAATTAATATATTAATATATTTTCTTAATGTATATGTTTTGATCTGAATTATTCTATTAAAACAACTTAAATGACTAATTTTGTAATATTTTACACAGAAATTTACCGGTAGATTTCTAATTATAAAGTTACTGATAGAAAGTAGTTACTCAAATGTCTAGTTACTCAAATGTCTATTGAAACTTGAAAGTTCTTGGCTTGCAAACTTACAAGATTACACAAAATTCTCAATAAAATATAAGATATAAACGAATAAAGAAAAATAGAAAGCCTTCTTAATCGAATACAATTTTCACCACCCACGTACTAACTTGATACATCAAAAAAGAGAAAAGAAAAACGAAAAGAACACAATAATTGGAAAGTGCTACAAAGCGTTCACAGTTGATGATTCCCCTCTAATCCAACCAAATCCAACGAAGCGTGTAGAAATAACATAGCACAACAACATAGGACCCCAAGTAGCACAAGTTCATGTACCGCCACCAAGCACTCATTGTCACAATGAGAATACTGCTGCAGCCAAAGCAAAGGGCACCCACAGTCCATTCTGGTGTTTCAGACTCATAGCAGCAGAGTCATTATCCGCTGCAGAAGCAGGACCTTCTGCAGATTTCTTAGCAGAAGAAGCTTTAGCCTTTTCAGGTGAAGGAGCTGGTGGAGGAGGCTTAGGAACGAAGAAGTCCCTTGGAAGAAGAACCTTGTCCACTTGATAAATCGCAAGTTGGTGATCAGAGTATACACTTCCACCAACTGTAGCATTAACAACACCGGTTGTCATGTTCACTTGGTTCCCTGAGCTTGTTATGTTCAGTGCCAACCTATCTGGGTCATCACCAGCTTGTGTTCTAACTGGGTTGCTCAAAGTGTCGAAATTTGAGATTGAAACGAATGTGGGTAGCACGTGGAATTGGATGAGCTCGTTCTTCTGCTGGTCGTTGAGGGAGTTAAGGAAACCAGGTTTGAGGCTTGTGAAGGCATTGTCGTTTGGTGCAAAAACTGTTATTCCATTGTTTGTGTTGAGAAGTTGGGAGTTGATTTGGGTTGATACTTGGGTGGTTGTGAGGAGACGGATTAGGGTGGTGAATCCTCCTGCTTTTTTGAGGATTCTGATGATGTCTGTTGGGGCTGATGATGGTGATGGGGCAGGGGATTGGGCTGAAGTGGTGGTGGAATAGTAGAGAACCATGAGAAGAAATGAGAGAGAAAAGAAAGGGTGTTTCATCATATTCATAACCATTTTTTTGTGTGTTGGTGTTGAGGGAGTAAAGGAACGAAAATGGAAGAAAGAAAGAAAGAATTGTCCTTGATGTGGGAGAGAGGGAAAGGGGTGAAATTTATGGAGGATTCAAAGGGGATTATTTTGAAGTTAGGTGGAATGTTTAGATAGCAAATCTTAATCTTAGCTGTTTGTGTATGTGTTTTGGACATTATTGAAAGGTGGTGTGTCAAGGGAGAGATGCTTGATATTGCTACTGTAGTACCCAGTTGGATTTTGCTTGGGAAGGCAGGAAAAACAGTGGGATCTTGAGTGGGTGTGTGTGGCCTAAAAAAGATGCGCATGATTGCGTAGCATTCACTTGTAAACTGAAATTGTTCTGAAATACAGAATCTAGTGTTTGCTGATACCTTAAGGAACAAGTTCCATTTTTTAAATTTTTTTATTGTTCTTGTTTTGCCAGTTTGAGGAAGTTTAATGATAATTTGGGTTGGGTGATTAATCCCATGTGGATGTTAGCCTTTAACCTACGATGCATTGCTACTTGCTCGGTGTTCATTGCTAGTGGGTCATCGATATGATTGTGTTCTTTGCTTTTGTAGAGAAATTTTTCTCATTGTCCAGTGTATACAAAAGTGATAGCTATTTTGTCAAGTGCTGCTTTAACCCCGTCTCTTCTCAAGTTGAAATCTCACTGTTAAGTTTATCTTTTAGTGTAAGTATTGTTTCTCTGTTGGAATTACCCGGCTAAGAATGACCAGAAGCAAACTTTTGATCGGTCAACGAAATGAACCGATAGGATTGTTACTCAAATTTCATTTTGGACTATCAAATTAAGCCATTAGATCATTTATACGTATTTTTATATAAAATCCCTTATTGGGGAGCCCAGGGGCTAAGGTGTGTACATGGCCATCAGCACATAAACCAATGAGATCGAGGTTAACACTTAACACTAGCATGGCTTGAAGCTTTTCACAACCTTGTATTAAAATTTGAAACTGATTCTGAATACATGCCTAAAACCAACACAACAAATACTCCTTTGACTTGATCTTGACTATTCAACTAAGGGAACTCGGGAGGATATTTATTTATCTTGTAAGAGCAATTGAAAACTGAAAGGTCCAACTCAAGTTATGGTTGCTTAAGAGTATGAGGGTGGGAGTGGGATAGAGATGGCTACCACAAGGTCTCTTGACTCTGCTCTTTTTTTATCCCTGATCAGATATCCACAAGTTTTGACTAATAGAATAGATTTTTTTTATATGATATATCCTATTTTAAAGTATCATCGTGAATAGTAAATATCTTTCCGTTGAGTGTTAAAACAAATACATTATAGAATTCAAATTGAAAATCATTCGTTAAGTTCAGTTGATCTACATTTTAGATGACAAATTGAGTTGATAATATGATGAATTTTATCTTAAATGACCAAGTAAAATATTATCAAAAAGAGTAAGCAACTCATGTAATGTAAATACTGATGTATTAGTAATATTAAAAGAAAAATGTATCTCTGGAATGAAATCATGTGCTATTATTTTGGAAGAGGAAAATATCCAAATCCAACTTTTGCCAGAATCATGAAAAAGAGGGTTCACACTTCACATGCACTCCATATTACTTAGAAAGGGGGTTCGTATGTAACAAATATGAATGTTACCCATGGGGAGAGTTAGCTCTCCATGATGAGGTGAATGTTTTCTGTTAGAGTATGATTATTTCTGATAAATGATACACGTGGTTATAATAAAAAAAGGAAAAAGATTCATATTAAATGAAATTCAGCCACAAGCTTATGCTTGAATGTAAGTGGGTAGGTGAAAAATGTGGCTGTTTTACAATAAGCACTGTGATGGCTCCTAATAATGCCTCCTAGTTTTTCAGTTTTGAAGGGAGGAGGGGACAGAGGATTTGGTTTCTTAATGATCATCTTTTGCTCCTTGAATAGAGGAAGGCATATAAAGGGGCAATTAAGGTTTCAAATTGTGGTTCCCAATTGGGCCTAACTGCACTGCAGTCAATGTAATATGCAATCACAACCTAAACCGGTTGCAGCAACAACTGCAATCAGAATGTTGCTTTTGTTTAATAAATAAAAATCAACTTGTTCTAATCTAACATATCGAGTCTTAAATATATAACTCTGTTAAAATGTGATAAAAAGAGTTTTGTTTCTCAAAATTGACTTGTTTTATTTGAATCAGAAGATAATATATCAAATATAAAAGGAATTTACCCAAGGGCTTATGTAACAAATGTTGGCACAAAATTATTTAAGTGAAACACTAATTCTAATAAACAAAGAGTAATCAAGATACTTAGAAATGTACTCAAGTTCTGTTCTCTTCAATAAATCTTTAGATGTTAAAAAGTAAGAAATGCAGTTTTGTCATGTGATACCATCATAAATTGCTTAATGCTTACTCACATTGAATATGAAAGAAAAGAAGAGTAAAGGGAAGCATGCTATCAGTATCTATCAACATCAAATGCTGGATAAAAATATGGGTCCCGGACGAGGGAAAACTCTGCAATATTTGTAGACCAAAAAACAGGTCAAATGACGTTGTTGAGTCAATTTATAGCTAACATATTTGGCTGCTCCATTAATCACAATATATTGTTTCAAATTTTCATTTTCTCCATTATAAATATAACGTGCACCAAATTCACGCGACACAAGGCCCTGTTGCAATACATAAGATAAAGATGCTTAGTATTTCTATTTTGTGTGTGTGTGAATGGGAATTAATAGAATAATTAGTATCAACATATTTTAATAAATACCAACATTGTTAAAGAAAAAGTTTTAAATTATTATGTCAAAATAAAATCAATATGTGTAGGTTTTAAAGATGCTTTTAAATAAAAAAAATTACTTTGACTTCCTTAACAAATGTCCTTTCGCCACTAGTTAACATTTTTCTAAAGAAAAATGCATATTGGACTCGTTGGTTTAAACTTATTTTTAAATGCTTTTTAAAAAAACATTTTTTTTATGATCACTTTTTTAATAAGCAGATTAGAGTTGTTTCTTAAAATAAGCTAAAATCAGCTTATTTTTAGCTTCTGTTTATTTTTGAAACTATAAACAAACACATCAAAATTTAAAATAAGTATTTTTTAAATTAAAAAAGTATTTATCTCTTAAAATAAGTTTAAACAAACAAGCCCATTTAAGAATTAGAATGACAATTGCCACGATTGTTTTTTTAGTATAGGTATAATTAGATATTCATCGTCGATCACAGGGACTAATCCCTTCATTCACTTGTAGACACGTCAACAATTGTTTGATTAACTTAAATATTTATATTAAAGAAGAATTTTCTATATGTAAAAGAAAGGAGATACAAAGCTTTCTTATAGACAAAACAAAAAAGACCAAAGCCTGAGTTTGTTAGTGTCTATTGGTCTAATAGACTCTAATAATTTAACAAACCTTAACACATTCTCTCAAGTTGGGCGATGTACATTTTTAAGGCTTAACCTATTTGAGAAATTTCTGAAAGAAGTTGAATGAAGAACCTTAGTGGTTAGTTGAAGTAACAAGCAACAAATGAATCAATCCTTCCTTTATCTTCTCCCTTGTAACACGATAAGTCACTTCAATATGTTTCTTCTGTCATGAAAAATGACATTATGGGCTAAAGGAATTGTTGATATATCATCACATTATATAGAGGTTGGTTGAGAAATGTTTGTATTCAAGTTTTTGAAAATATTATTCAACCACTGAATTTCTCATGTAAAAGTAGTCAAAGCTCTATACTCTACCTCAAATGAAGAAGAGGCACAATGACTTAGTTTTAACTTTCCCATAAGATAAAATGATTTCCCAAGAAAAATAGAAACTTTTAATGGATTTTCTTGTCTCTTCACAAAAGGCCCAATCTGAGTTTAAGTTCTAAATTTTCAAAGAGAAAACGTCTTTGTGCAAGTGAGCCCTTCAAGTATCTTAACATTCTAATAACAACTTTGATGGTTTGGAGAACAGACTTAGAAGGGTGGGGTGAATAAGTATGTCCATTTTTTCAAACTAAAAAGTGATGTTTAAATGTTTACAACGTTATGTAGCATACCAGACTTATGAAGCGACTGAGAGCATGATTCTTTGATTGAGAGAGTAAGAGAGAGCACTTATTTTACTAGACTTTTACTATCGAGTTTAACAATCATTGTGCACCAGACTTTTGATAGTAAAAAGTAAGAGAGAAAGAGATAATACATAAGCAATTTATACTGGTTCACCTCCAACGCGGAGACTACATCCAGTACCTTCAAATCTGAAGGATTTCCACTATGTAAAAATATTTTACATTAACAACCCAGACCGAGCCTACGAGTATTATTGACTTCATCCACTCTTGGCTTAAGCACAACTCGTGCTTCTGAGTATTCTTAACACTGGCCATGAGTATTCTAGAGTCCGTCCACTCCTGGCCTCTGAGTATTCTAAAGTTCGGCCACTCTTGGCCTCTAAGTATTCTTGAGTCTGACCACTCCTGGCCTAAACACACCTCGTGCTTTCAAGTATTCTTTTGCACGCACCCACTCCCGAGGCAGACCCAAGTATTCTTTTATGAGCTACTCCTGGCTCAGACCCCGAGTATTCTTTCAAAAGCCTCTCCAGGCCAGGGTGTTTCCCAACAGGTTTACCAAACCTGTATTTACAAAAGATAGAAAGAATTAAACCTAGATAAGCCTTCTTCTTTTCATAGCTTATCGACGACTGGAGCTTGTGAGTGTGAGATAAGCTTATTTAACTCATAAGCTTTCTCTCATTCTCCTCTTTTTTTATATGACTCTTCTTTCTCCTTTTCTTTTCTTTAGAGTCATATAATGCTCACTGTTTATGCATACAAGCTCATATAACTATGTCTTGTATTTTTCTCCATTTTCCTTACGTGAGCTATTCTTCATACTCTCATATGTTCCTTGATCTGCTCTAACTCTTCATACTTATTTTACTCTATTCTAATGTTTTTTCTTTTTCTTCTCTGAGAGCTCTAACTGATGAAGAGATTGGTTTTTCATATATAGAATCATCTTATTGATCTCAGGAAGAGGCTTGTCAATTATATAGTCGTTGAGAGAGTAGTTGTATGAAGGACAAAAGCCTATCTTGAAGAGGTTACACAACGGGTAAAAGCTTTTGTTGCCAGAGAGAGACGTTCTGAACACGCAATCTTAATACGAGAGTTTTTGAGAAAAATGCAGTCGTGGGTGGGCTAGATATAGCACCAGTTACACCAAGAAGGAAATTTTAGATTCATAAAATCTTTGAATGCGTGAGATAAGGATGAAACTTTATATGCTTTTGAACTGGTATTGTAACATCTCGGATATTTATAGAAAATTTTGTGTAGTGGAAAATATTAAAAATTGTTTTAAGGATTCATTTGATATTTTTATGAATTATTGGTTAATTATAAAAGGTGTGATTAGAAGAAGAAAAGTTTAATTAAAACTTTTAATGAAATTGTAAAGGAAATGGAGAAGTGACCGGTTGAGGAAGTAACCGGTTGGAAGTGACCGGTTGGAGAGGTAACCAATTGCCATGAGTTTTAAATAAAGGTTTCTTTCTTTTTCCTCAATCATTTACGCAATCATTCACTCTTTCACGTGAATCTTCCTCTTCTTCATCTGTTACTTTTCTTTTTCTTCTTCCTCCATTGTTGCGAGCTGTAAGCTTTGAAGGGAGGTCCATTTTGCATCAAAACCTTAAAATAATTACATTTCTATGACAGTGGTTTCAAGGTGAGTCCATTGAACCGTTTAAATTTGTTACCTCATCTATTTTGTTTCCTTTTTTGGACCGAATGGTCATATATGGTGGGGTACTGTTCCGATCTCCACTCCTCTTGGCTGTGTGAGCCTGAAAATGGTCCTTTAACCGTGTGGGTAGTGGTGTGACGTTAACGTGTTTCACGTTCCAAACCCGTAGGTAGTAGAACGAACACAGGTGGAACGATTAAGGAAGTTGGTCCTGGATCCGGAGGTGGAACTGTGAACCCAACGATTGTTAAAGCTTGGAACAGAGGTAAGGGGGGTGTTCAGGTTATAATTAATTAGAATAGGACAAGTCCGAGTTGTTGGACTGATTGTGAAACATGGTAATAAATAATGTCAGATGAAAGTAGTATGTGAATATGTGTATGAATGTACGTATGAATGTGGACACCGATCGGTTTAGGATCGCGTGTGTGTGTGTAACTTAAGAAATATTTGATGCTGTGATAATAGAGATGATGCTGGATAAAAGTTGTGAATGTATATGCATGTATGTATGTGGACACCGATCGGTTGAGGATCGTGTGTGTGTGTGTGTGTGGCTTAAGCCGATTGAATATAAAATATTTAATGCTGTGATAATCGGTGTATAGTGGCAATGTGATGCCGGGCTTGACAAGCAGGTCGCCCGAGTGATGAGTAGGTGATGTTGTTAATGGCCACTTATTTGATGAGAAATGTGAATATGTGATTATATGGTGTGGGACGGCCGATGGTATATTTAGCCCCTCATTTCCGGCTCCCGTGGCTTTTGTGCCCAGTTGAGCTACCCAGTGGTCAAGCAGGACCCAGTGGTCGAGGTGGAGAGTCAAGCAGGACTCGGTGAACCAAGCAGGGTTCACGGGGTGTCAAGCAGGACCCCCAGCCGAAGGCCGATCCTATGAGTATCTAGATACTAGGCGTCAATTTTGTATGAGTCAGTGGTGACAATTGATGATTTGATGTATTTGCCGAGTGCAATTTCATATAATTACCGAGTGATTTGTCATATTTACCGAGTGGTAAATTGTTATATTTGCTGAATGAGTTACTTGCTGAGTGATTTGCTAAAATTGCTGAATGAGAATTGTTATATTTACCAAGTATAATTGGTTATACTGCCGAGTGTGAATTACTATATGGCCGAGTGTTAATTGCTATAATTGCCAAGTGTGAGTGTATTGCCGAGTGAAAGTTAAATGCCGAGTGTAATGTGCAATTTGAGGATAAAGGAATCCGGACGGAGTTTATGCTTATATTTTGTTATTTAAATTCCGTTCTAGATTAATTATGATGCTAAACACTCACCCTTGCTGTGGTTTTCAATTTTAGTAACCAGTGAGAGGGAAGAGGTCGGAGCCATGGAGGTGCGCCAAGCGGAGGATTGATGCCAAGGCACCGAGTGATTTTGAATAAATTGTGTAATATATGTATATAATGAGTTTTCCGAGTGTGTGATGCTACAACATGTTGCCTGTATGATGAATTAAATTTGAATCGGTATGTTGATTGATGTGAGTATAAATTCTTTATGTTATGTGATTGGTGTTTATTTTATGAGTGAATTTGCATTGTTGTAGTATAGTCGATTACCGGGTGAATCTCGCCGAGTGGATTCATTCTTGTCCAAGCGAGGGCCGATTGATTTGACGTCTGTTTCGCTCAAGTGAGTATTCCTCGTTTCTTTTCGAGTGAAGAGTAACCGAGAGACCCACTTCCGAGTGGAAGGTTAGGGTGTCTCCGAGTGAGTTATGGCTGAGAGAATCACTTCTGCGTGAAGAAAGATAAGAATGCTTCCGAGTGAAGATCAGAGTGTTTCCGAGTGAAGTATATCCGAGTGAACCTTTTTTGAGTGAAGTAAGGTTAAGCTGTTCCCGAGTGATAGATGACCGAGTGGACTTAATTCCGAGTGAAACCCGACTTGTTGACTTTCCTTGTAAGTTTTGTCTGCTCAGGTTTAAAGAGTAGCATTCGCTCAAGCGAGTTGTGTAACATCCCTGTTTTTAAGAATAGTTTTACTCTTGTAATTTTTGAATTATGAAAGGTTTGTGAGTAAGAATAAGTCAATATATACCTTGTTGATGGTCTGTGGTATCTCAGAAATGTCATTTTTGTGCATAATAATGGAATTTATATGGACCATTAGTGAAATTAAGCAAAAACCGAGTCAAAAGAGCTCTGTTCTGAGTAACAGAGAGGAATTCCGAGTGAATAATTAAAAATTCTGAGTGAAGGATGGAATTCCGAATCAGTGTCATGTTTTTCCGAGTAAAACATGACTGAGAGGGCTACCACCGAGTGGAGTCCTGACCTGAGAGGCAATTCTGAGTGAAGTGTGTTCAAGAGAACCATTTCTGGGTGAAATTCCGAGTCAAAACACCCTAGAAAGGCTCGTTTCCGAGTCAAACATTGCCAAATGCTTCCTTTTCCGAAGGAAATTCCTCTGATTGAAGCATTCCGAGTGAAAGAATGCATATATACTTATGTTTATGTTGATTTGATGCTTCCTACCGACTGGAATGTGTTGTGGAATCAATTGGGAAGGATTCCAAATGGTTTCGTATGTGTTTGCTTAGGAAACCGAGTGGAAAATAGTAGAGGGAGCCCATTCCGAGAGAAATGTAAGAGGCTGAACCATTTCCGAGTGAGTCTATGAGTATGACCCCTCTTCCGAGTGAGATATACTCTACTGGACCAAAACCGAGTGAGACTCGTATGTGTAGGTCTTGTTCCGAGAGGTAATGGCTTAAATAAGCCTTAATTTGGAAAGATAGTTGAAGAAGTTGGTCTAAACCGAGTGAACCAAGTGAATGAAGACTCGGATTTCCGAGTAAAAACTCTGAGAAAGAGAGAACTCGGTCTGGACAGATATTACCGAGTGAGAAACCGAGTACCTGAGTCGGTTTCAAAGGAATTCCGAGCGAGGACTTGAAGACTCGCTCAAGCGAGTCGGATTCCGCTTGAGCGAGAAGGACCCCTGATGCATATTTCTCTACTTCGCTCAAGCGAGCAAGCCACGCTCAAGCGAGCCTTGTATTTGTTGGCTCGGAAGAAGAATTCCAGTCGGCATAGTGGTTAACCGAGTGGAATTTTCACTCGGTATTCAGTGTCAGTTTTGCGTGTTGACTTCAATTTTGTCTTTTAATGCTTATTTTAATTCAATCATGCGCACTATAGCTAGTAGGCGGCCAGAAATAGGCACTGACATAGCCTACCTCCTTATTTAAATCTCCACTGACACTCCATTAACACTCCACTAAAAATCCACTAACAGCCCACTCACAAAAGTTGTTCCCCATTTAGTTTTCCACTTACTCTCTCATTATTTAAACCAGTGCGATGACTCTTAGAGAACACACACACACGAAACAGACACACCTCTATTATCATTCTTCTTCCTACAAGTTCCTTTCTCTCTCTTTTCTTTTCTATTTCACTCGGATTTGAAGCAGGACAATGGAAGGAACCTTTTTCTTTCCATCCAAGAACTTCATTAAGGTAAGGGGGTATATTCTTGGGTGCTCTGTGGGAAAACCGAGTGAAGGAAAGGGTTAAGGAATCATGTTCCTCACCTTTCCAGGACAGATTCAGTGATGGGTGAATTAAATGCTTAATTGTTACTATTTTGTATATATATATATATATATTTGTTGGTAAATTATATACTTTGTGTGAATTGTGAGAAAAATATGAACTGTATTGACTGTGAAAATACTAAATCATGGGTACCTATGTGCGTTCCAGTGAAGAATTGCAATTAAATGTTGGAATAAATGACAAACAACTCGGTTTTATATGAATTCAATCGGTTTTTACACAATATCACTCGGTAAATCATTATATATATCAGACAGAACCCTTTTCTTACTTGAAGAACCTCCTTTCAATCATTTTTACTCGGAATTATAGTTATTCCACTCGGAAATCTCTTTCTTAATTATATTTCACTCAGATTTGCAAACAATTCTACTCAAGGAACCATTTTCATACTGATTTCACACTGAATCATGTTTTAATTCACTTAGAAACTTATTTCACTCAGAATTTAAGTTATTTCACTTAGAAAATCCTTTTCAGTATCTGTTTCACTCAGAAAACATATTAATTTCATTTAGAAAACTCTGCTCAGTTTTATTTCACTCGGATTCATAGTTAATTCATGCAGAAAACCCATTTTCACTCGGAATCAAACCTGTTTCAGTCGGAAAACAGCCTTCCAGTTCATTTTCACTTGGATTTATAGTACTCGATTGTATTCTATTCAAACAGAATGATTTTTCACTCGGAAATACATCTTTCCAGTCGGATTTCACCCGGAATTATAAGTAAATTATTCAGAGAACTCTTCCTTAATTATATTTCACTCGGAAAACAACTTAATTCCTCTCAAAAAATTTCATTCAGTTTGATATCACTCGGAATCATGGTTATTCTACCCGGATTCACATTTAATCTACTCAGAAACTTCTCTGAACCATATTTTCACTCGGATTCTTACTTATTTCACTCAGAAATTCTATTTATTACACTTAGAATCAATCTCTTTTACTCAGAAACTCTGTTTTTAACATATATCACCCGGATTTTTCATTCAAAGACTTTTCTTTAATTCTTTTAAATTATTTTGGAAATGTTACAACTAAAATTACTATTATTCTTATTATTATAATTCTTATTGTGAATCTTATCATTATTAATAACTAGTATTATTGATATTATCTTGTTATGAAAAATTAAATAAGGAATATATTATTTTACTCTTGATACAAGTATAATTCTAATCAAGATATAATCGATATATTTTCTTACAACGTTTGAATAATGGAATCCTAGAACTTGAGAATAATATAATGAGACTGGAAACACATAGATATCCAAGGAATCAATTAATAAAATAAATGCATTTTGCATCATGAAAATATTTTTGAAGAAGAAAAACCTCTAGAGCATACACTTGGTACAGTGGAGGACACTCACGTTCAATCTCCATGAAGAATCTTGGGAGTACAACTGGAACGGCAACCCAATGGCATCAGAGTCGCGCCTGATAGCCGGGTGAGACGATGCAATGCTAGTGTACTTTGACTAAATGATAGAGTGTAACTATGATCGTAGGGATCCAAGTTCCAAAAATATTTAAATCAATGATAAGAACCAATGAGTTCATTTGTACCATATGGAACTTGGGCGGACCCTGATCGCTCTAGATGATTGGAATGGAGTTATTCTAAACAATGAGAAGAAGATGAAACGATTTATTGGGCCCACATGCATCATGAGACAGAACCAAAGATAAATTATAATAAATCCAACTCATGCATTCCATGACAACATGCTTGATTGTTATAATTGTGAATATGCTAATTGTATGATGTATGTGATATTGTATGTTAACTGGATTATGTCCGCATCGGATTAACCAATCAGGGTCTTGGCTTATACTTACCCTTACTGTTGACAATTTTCAGAGGAATTAGAAAATCAAGAACCCGAGTGTGAAGAACAGCACTATGCTGAACCCACTGAGAACTATCATTAAAGATAGAGTTTATATAGTTTGAATATTTATTAACGACAAAGACACCGGATGACTGTATAATGTTTAAGGGTGCCTGTGTGCCCCATTCTGTTATGAGTACAATTATTTGTAAGTTTGTGAATGACTATGTGATATATTCACTATTTGCTTCCATTGATCTGCCATCTCTTTATTTTAAAAAAAAATATATTCACTTTTTATGAAAACTGTTAACACTCTTAGTTAAATAGGATGATCCTATAGAAGGGTTGTCTTATCTAACCGAGGGTGTTACAAGTTGGATCTCGCCTAAGCGAATCAGGGTCTCGCTCAGGCGAATGACCCGTGACTGTTTTCCTTCTTCCGCTGTTTCTAAATAACTCTATTTTATTAATGGATTATTTCTGATCGGTTATTGTTATTCTAAGTATGCTTTTATTTTTTTTGAATGTATTTAAGAAAAGTAAATATTATTTTATATTAAGACTGAGTTGATTTTTATTAAACGTGAAAAATTATTATGAAAAATGATTAAATAATTGTTATTAAAGGGAAAATTGACGCGGGTCGTCACAGTTGGTATCAGAGCGGTTCTTTCTAGAGCCGGGTGTATGGGTGAAACCAGTGATCGTGTGAGTTTTGTACTAGACTATTTTTGCATTCTATTGCATTGTGCTTGTGATTGTTTGTGCAGCTTGGCATCATTCCCTTGGCACTCCAGCGGTGTTGTATATGTGTATGAGGTAAATATTCGACTCCCTGGTAGAGCATTGGTTATTAATGGTAATGTGTTTGTTCATTGTAGAATTACATTATGGCTGAAGGGACTAGTTCTGGTGGAGGAGATAACTTCATCTCAAAGTTTTCTCAATTGATGAGTAGGACCGAGTCTGGTCCCACTCTTGATAAATTCCTGAAAAGGAATCCCCCTGCCCACAAAGGAGGGCATGATTACGATGAGGCGTATATTTGGATCAGAGAAGTCGAACAAGCGTTTGAGTATTTTGAGTGCTCGGAGGAGCAGAAGGTTCAGTTTGCAACCTACCAATTGAAGGACGAGGCTAGGGTATGGTGGTCTCGGACTAAGGTTCAGATGAAGGCGGCGAGTGAACCGGTAGTGTGGGCGAATTTCCGAAAGAGGTTCCTTGTCAAGTATTTCCCGGATAATTATAAAATTCGAAAGGAAATGGAATTTCTGAGGCTGGAACAGGGCCGAATGTCAGTGGCCGAGTACACTACTAAGTTTGACGAGTTATGCGACTTCTATCATCCTTTCTCATTGGAAGGAACCGAGGGCAGTAAGTCTGCCAAGTATGAGGCCGGATTACGGATTGAACTCCGTAGTGTAATTGTACCGATGGAGATTCGGGATTATCCGACTCTGGTAAACAAAGCTAGACTGATGGAGGAAGTGCAACTACAGAGAGCATTTCAGCCGAAAGATAAGAGATAGCTGAAGGCAAGAGGGTTCAGCTTCAAGAAGACGGGTCAGTCTTTTCGTGGCAGTAAATTTTCTGCTACGTCTTCTTCTTTGTCTGGTCGGAGTTCTACTGGCCGATCTGGTAGCCAGTCGGGTAGCTGTGGGTGCTACAATTATGGCCAGGAGGGCCATATTTCATAGTACTGTCCAGCCAGTCAGATTGTTTGTTTCCAATATGGACAATCGGGACACATTAGACCCGATTGCCCACAGAGGCAACAATCGAGTGGGCATGGCAGCCGAGCCAACACTTCTGGGACTCGGGGTGCTAATGTTCCGAGAGGAGGTAGACATGGTTCTGGTCGTGGAGGCCAACACTCGGGGAGAGCAGATGCTCAATCCAGTGGCGCCCAGAATGTCATGACCGGGCGGGTATTTGCTTTTGATGCCTCGGAAGTTGCAAGGACTGATAACTTGGTGCAGGGTAAGTGCCTTATCCATGGCTGTCTAGTAGATGTAATTTATGATTCGGGTGCAACCCATTCGTTTATCTCTGAGAGCTGTGTACAACGGCTTGGTTTGCCGATTGTGTTAATGGAGAACGCTCTTAGTGTCTCCACTCCTACTGGCTTCACTTTCCGGGCAACCACTATGTGTGGGGAGTTGCCGATGCAAGTGAAAGATCGTACTTTCCTAGTGAATCTGATTTGTACGCCATTGAAGAACCTAGATGTTATCCTAGGTCTTGATTGGTTAGCTGCTAACCATGTGATGGTGGACTGCTATCGGAAAACTATCGTTTTCTCCCAAGAACTCGACACAAAGAATGTGGTGAGTGATGTCTCCGCCACCTATGTTATTTTATTTACTATGGAGGGTCGGTATAATCTTATGCTGAGTGATATTCCGATAGTATGTGAATTCCCTGATGTATTCCCGGAAGAAATTCTGGAGTTGCCTCCCAGTCGGGAGATTGATTTTTCCATTGATTTGATTCCCAGGGCCGAGCCTGTGTCCCCTGCGCCTTATAGGATGTCTTCGGTAGAATTGACCAAAGTGAAGAAACAAGTGAATGAAATGCTTGAAAAGGGCTTTATCCGACTGAGTGCTTCACCGTAGGGCGCTCCTGTACTGTTGGTGAAAAAGAAGGACGGTAGTATGAGGATGTGCATCGATTACCGATAGCTGAATAAGTTGACGGTAAAGAATAAATATCCGTTGCCACGGATTAAACTTGTTGGATCAGTTACGAAGCGCTGTTGTATTTTCTAAGATCGACTTGAGGTCGGGATATCACCAAATACGAGTGAAGTCAGAGGATATTCCGAAGACGGCTTTTCGGACTCGGTATGGGCACTTCGAGTATGTTGTAATGCCCTTTGGAGTGACAAATGCTCCTGCTATCTTCATGGATTACATGAATCGGATTTTTCAACCATACTTGGATCGGTTTGTGGTAGTATTTATTGATGACATATTAGTGTACTCGAAGTCGGTTGAGGAGCATGCTCAACACCTTCAAGTTTTCGTGCAGATATTGTGTGAGAAGAAGTTGTACGCTAAGTTATCCAAATGTAATTTCTGGGAAGAAAGTGTACAATTCTTGGGGCACGTGATTTCCTGAGAGGGTGTATCGGTCGATCCAACTAAGATTGAGGCGGTTACGGCTTGGGAAAGGCCTAAGTCGGTAACTGAGATTAGGAGTTTCCTCAGATTAGCTGGGTACTATCGGCGTTTCATTGAAGGATTTTCTCGGATAGCGCTTCCTTTGACTCGGTTGACGAGAAAGGAGAGTCCATTTGTATGGTCGGAAGAGTGTGAATTGAGTTTTCAAACTCTTAAGCGGTGTTTGACGACTGCCCCTGTGCTTGCACTGCCTGAGGTGACAAAGGAATTTGTAGTGTACTACGATGCATCCAAGTTTGGTTTGGGATGTGTGCTGATGCAGGCTGGCCGGGTGATTGCCTATGCTTCAAGGCAATTGAGACCACATGAACAGAATTATCCGACTCATGACCTTGAGTTGGCAGCAGTGGTATATGCGTTGAAGATTTGGCGCCATTATCTATATGGGTCTTGTTTTGTGGTGTTTAGTGACCACAAGAGCTTGAAGTACTTATTCGACCAGAAGGAACTCAACATAAGGCAAAGGAGATGGGTGGAGTACCTAAAGGATTATGATTTTGACTTGAGGTACCACCCGGGCAAAGCAAATGTGGTTGCCGATGCACTGAGTAGAAAAGTATTGTACACAGCTTTCTTGATGGGCAAAGAGCAAGAACTGTTGGAGAGCTTTTGGGATATGAACATTGGAGTTATTATGAACGCTCCAAACCGGATAACAGTCGGAATGCTGAAGATCTCCAACGAATTTCTGGAATCTTTAGCTGTGACCCAAAAGGATGATGAGGAGTTGCTGGAACTGCTTGACACTCAAGCAAGAGGCAAGGATATGGAATTAACTCAAGGAAAGGATGGAATTTGGAGATTCCAAGACCGAGTGGTGGTGCCTGTAAACGGTGATTTCAGGCAAGCCGTGCTGACTGAAGCACACAGGAGTTCTTTGATTATTCATCCCGGTGTTACAAAAATGTACCACGATTTGAAGAAGGAATTCTGGTGGCCAGAAATGAAGAAAGCAATAACCGAGTATGTGAAGTTGTGTGTGATATGCCAGAAATGCAAGGTTAAACATCAGAGACCCCCAGGTTTACTTCAACCTCTGGGGATTCTGATTTGGAAGTGGGAGAGTATTACCATAGATTTCGTATCCGGGTTACCTCGTACCCAATTCGGGTGTAATGCAATCTGGGTGATTGTAGATCGATTGCCAAGACTGCTCACTTCTTGGCCATGAACATGAAATGGTCATTGGACTGACTGGCTAGGTTGTATGTTACTTAGATTGTACGATTGCACGATGTACCTTCGAGTATTATTTTCGATCGGGATCCCCGATTCACTTTGAGATTTTGGGGAAGTTTGCAACAGGAATTGGGTACTGAGCTAAGGCTGAGCTCAGCTTATCATCCTCAGACTGATGGTCAGTCGAAACGGACTATACAGACCTTAGAGGACATACTGAGAGCCTACGTATTGGAGCAGGGTGGCTCATGGGAAAAATACTTGTCGTTGGTGGAGTTTGCATACAACAACAACTATCATAGTAGCATTAGAATGGCTCCGTATGAAGCTCTATAAGGTCGGAAGTGTTGTACACCATTTTGTTGGAATGAGAATGGCGATGCCATTCATCTGGGGCCTGAGTTAATTCAAGAGATGAATGAACAAGTTACTCTGATCCGAGAGAAAATGAAAGTTGCCCAAGACCGATAGAAAAGTTATTATGAAAATCGGCATAGACCACTTGAGTTTCAGGCGGGTGAATGGGTATTCTTGAAGGTTTCACCGACTAAAGGTGTAGGTCGGATATTGAAGAGTCACAAGCTTAATCCAAGATACATTGGGCCGTATCAAATATTAGAGAGGATCGGTAATGTTGCTTACCGACTGGATCTTCCCCAGTCGTTAACTAACATCCATAATGTATTTCATGTGTTACAACTTCGAGCGTATATTCCGTGTGATTTGATGATTGTGCCGAGTGACTCTATCGAATTGAAGGAGGACCTGACAGTGGAAGTTACACCGATCGGTATTGAGGAGTATCAAACCAAACGGCTAAGGAACAAGGAGGTGCCATTGGTAAAGGTGAAGTGGCAGAATTTGAATGGGGTAACCTACACTTAGGAATTGGAATCGGACATGAGATGAGTGTACCCCAATCTTTTTCAATAAGTGTGTTGATTTCGGGTACGAAATCCAATTTTAGGGGGGTGAATGTAACATCCCGAATATTTATAGAAAATTTTATGTAGTGGAAAATATTAAAAATTGTTTTAAGGATTCATTTGATATTTTTATGAATTATTGGTTAATTATAAAAGGTGTGATTAGAAGAAGAGAAGTTTAATTAAAACTTTTAATGAAATACCGATTGAGGAAGTAACCGGTTGGAGAGGTAACTGGTTGCCATGAGTTTTAAATAAAGGTTTCTTTCTCTTTCCTCAATCATTTACGCAATCATTCACTCTTTCATGTGAATCTTCCTCTTCTTCATCTGTTACTTTTCTTCTTCTTCTTCCTTCATTGTTGTGAGCTGTAAGCTTTGAAGGGAGGTCCATTTTGCATCAAAACCTTGAAATAATTACATTTCTGTGACAGTGGTTTCAAGGTGAGTCCATTGAACCGTTTAAATTTGTTACCTCATCTCTTTCGTTTCCTTTTCTGGACCGAATGGTCATATATGGTGGGGTACTATTCCGATCTCTACTCCTCTTGGCTATGTGAGCCTGAAAATGGTCCTTTAACCGTGTGGGTGGTGGTGTGACGTTAACGTGTTTCACGTTCCAAACCCGTAGGTAGTAGAACGAACACTGGTGGAACGATTAAGGAAGCTGGTGCTGGATCCGGAGGTGGAACTGTGAACCCAACGATTGTTGAAGCTTGGAACAGAGGTAAGGGGGGTGTTCGGGTTATAATTAATTAGAATAGGACAAGTCTGAGTCATTGGACTGATTATGAAACATGGTAATAAATAATGTCGGATGAAAGCAATATGTGAATATGTGTATGAATGTACGTATGAATGTGGACACCGATCGGTTTAGGATCGCGTGTGTGTGTGTGACTTAAGAAATATTTGATGCTGTGATAATAGAGATGATGCTGGATGAAAGTTGTGAATATATATGCATGTATGTATGTGGACACCGATCGGTTGAGGATCGTGTGTGTGTGTGCGTGGCTTAAGCCGATTGAATTTGAAATATTTAATGATGTGACAATCGGTGTATAGTGGCAATGTGATGCCGGGCTTGACAAGCAGGTCGCCCGAGTGATGAGTAGGTGATGTTGTTAATGGCCACTTATTTGATGAGAAATGTGAATATGTGATTATATGGTGTGGGACAGCCGACGGTATATTTAGCCCCTCATTTCTGGCTCCCGTGGCTTTTGTGCCCAGTTGAGCTACCCAATGGTCAAGCAGGACCCAGTGGTCGAGGTGGAGAGTCAAGCAGGACTCGGTGAACCAAGCAGGGTTCATGGGGTGTCAAGCAGGACCCCCAGCTGAAGGCCGATCCTATGAGTATCTGGATACTAGGCGTCAATTTTGTATGAGTCAGTGGTGACAATTGATGATTTGATGTATTTGCCGAGTGCAATTTCATATAATTGCCGAGTGATTTGTCATATTTACCGAGTGGTAAATTGTTATACTTGCCGAATGAGTTACTTGCTGAGTGATTTGCTAAAATTGCTGAATGAGAATTGTTATATTTACCAAGTATAATTGGTTATACTGCCGAGTGTGAATTACTATATGGCCGAGTGTTAATTGCTATAATTGCCAAGTGTGAGTGTATTGCTGAGTGAAAGTTAAATGTCGAGTGTAATGTGTAATTTGAGGATAAAGGAATCGGACGGAGTTTATGCTCATATTTTGTTATTTAAATTCCGTTCTAGATTAATTATGATGCTAAACACTCACCCTTGCTGTGGTTTTCAATTTTAGTAACCAGTGAGAGGGAAGAGGTCGGAGCCATGGAGGTGCGCCAAGCGGAGGATTGATGCCAAGGCACCGAGTGATTTTGAATAAATTGTGAAATATATGTATATAATGAGTTTTCCGAGTGTGTGATGCTACAACATGTTGCCTGTATGATGAATTAAATTTGAATCGGTATGTTGATTGATGTGAGTATAAATTCTTGATGTTATGTGATCGGTGTTTATTTTATGAGTGAATTTGCATTGCTGTAGTATAGTCTATTACCGGGTGAGTCTCGCCGAGTAGATTCATTCTTGTCCAAGCGAGGGCCGATTGATTTGACGTCTGTTTCGCTCAAGTGAGTATTCCTCGTTTCTTTCCGAGTGAAGAGTAACCGAGAGACCTACTTCTGAGTGGAAGGTTAGGGTGTCTCCGAGTGAGTTATGGCTGAGAGAATCACTTCTGAGTGAAGAAAGATAAGAATGCTTCCGAGTGAAGATCAGAGTGTTTCCGAGTGAAGTATATCCGAGTGAACCTTTTCTGAGTGAAGTAAGGTTAAGCTGTTCCAAAGTGATAGACGACCGAGTGGACTTAATTCTGAGTGAAACCCGACTTGTTGACTTTCCTTGTAAGTTTTGTCCGCTCAGGTTTAAAGAGTAGCATTCGCTCAAGCGAGTCGGATCTCGCCTAAGTGAATCAGGGTCTCGCTCAGGCGAATGACCCGTGACTGTTTTCTTTCTTCCGCTGTTTCTAAATAACTCTATTTTATTAATGGATTATTTTCGATCGGTTATTGCTATTCTAAGTATGCTTTTATTATGTTGAATGTATTTAAGAAAAGTAAATATTATTTTATATTAAGACCGAGTTGATTTTTATTAAACGTAAAAAATTATTATGAAAAATGATTAAACAATTGTTATTAAAGGGAAAATTGACGCGGGTCGTCACAGGTATCCACCTTGTTTAGCTAATTTTTCTTTTCGTGAATCTTTTCATTTGGCTTTTTGATGGAGATTATTTATGACCAATGATGCTTCATGTACCAGACCATTTTTGAGATGATTCAAGGTGAGGAGGCAGAGTCTGATGTTTTCATATGTTCAGAAGCTCGAATGATATCTTAAAGTCTGAGTCTGGTGAATTATTCTGATGCGAGAGAATTTCTTTTTAAGGCGAATCATCAAACTTTTAGATGCTTTTAGTCTTAGAATGTAGAAACCATGTTGCAACTAACCCGTTCAGACTTTTGATGTATGAGCTCCCTCTTCCTTTTATAACCAATGCTTTATGTTTCTTGAAACACTTAAACGCACATATCAAATAGTAACATATAACTTTATTCAAGTTAGCAAACATAATGTTAGTTATCAACAAATCTCATGGAATTTGGTTTATATATAAAAATGGTTTTCATCTCTTTGACCAGACTTTTCTTCAATAAACTTTATAATGAACATTCATTGATTTGCTGGACTGAATAACTAATATCTAGCCTGATTAAAGTAAGATAGATTAATTTTCCTATTAGTCTTTTGTATGACAAAACATCATTAAGAGAAGTTCCTTAATCAAATTGCAATTTTATTGAAGGACCAAAAAGTGTCTTTGTAGACTTAGATCATACATCATCATTATCTTCTAAGAGTTTAATGGTGTATTTCATTTGATTCATGATAATTGTAACATACTAAAAATTTTATTCTCATGTATAATCATTTTGATTTAGACCATCAATGATATTACCCATTTTATCTCAACTTTCTACATAAATTTTGGTTAGGACAACATCTTCAATTTAACCTTTTACCATGGTAAATAATTTTAACTTTATACCTTAGGTAAAAGTTAATCAAATTACTTATTACTTATTTCCTTAGTTATTAATTTTTTTAGCTTTTCCAATTACTCTCATCAAATTACCACATACTCCACTCAAAATGTGTCTTGTACATATTTTAATTGCTAGTTAGAGTCCGAATTTGGAAATATGGTCAACTACAAAGTTGTTCTTCGTTGTCTTAGCTTTCTAACAAGACTAAATTTGTTAAAATCCATTAAGATATGAGAGAGATATGCCCAAAATACCGAAACAGTATCAGAATTGATATTTTACTTCAATCATATCATCTTGTACATATTTTAATGCCTAGTTAGAGTCTTAATTTGAAAAAGTGGTAAACTACAAAGTTGTTTGTCGTTGTCTTAGATTTCCAACGAGACCAAATTTGTTAAAATCCATTAAGATATGAGAGAGATATGCCCAAAATACCAAAACAGTGTCAGAATTGATATTTACTTCAATCATACAAGCTACATTATGTAGGCTACGGAAATGGTCAACAATACATCTCATTTTTATCACCACAATTAATTTACCTAACATCCTACTACAATTCCATTATGAAAAGCTTGTCCCCCACTTGTCATTTGCATGATTAAACCATCACTACATCTTGTTCTCAAGTCTAAATTCTTAGAACAAGCTAAAGTTAGTGAAGTCTCTCTCTTATTTTCTTTCATTTTCTCCATTAAAGTCCCTCTTGATCTGAAGTTAAGACAATAAAAGAACACTTTCAACCACTTTAGGAACCTTCATTAAGGTAAGAGGGGATAGGGTTGTGAATAAATATGGAATGGGTAGAATTGTATGTTGTTTTAGGATTTCCAGATTTATTTTTATAACTTGTTACTTACTTTTGAAGCTGAAAACGTGTGAATTTGACTTTTATTTCTTCATAAAAGTTGTAGATCTATGTGTTATATGAATTTTGGGCTTTGAATGTCATGATTTAGATGCTTGTAGCTCAAGTTATTGCAAAAATGCTAAAGTATGTCCGTTCTGGAATATGTACCTTCTATTTTGTGTAAATATTAAAATTTTAGGAATTATACATACATATTTAGACTTTGATGTCTTCATAAAAGTTATAAATATTTATGTTATGGATCTATAGAAGTGGTTTCAAGTTAAAAGGATATTTTTAGCTCTAGTTATACCTAAAATACAGAAGTATGTTCATGCTAAAAATCTGCTGACGGAATCACTATTTTTATTTTTAAAACCAGGAATTTTGTGATGAGAATTAGTGTTCAGTATATTCATATAAGTTTTAGATATTTGGGTTATGAGTAATTTAGAACTGGTCTCATGCTAAAATTATTTTTGTAGCTCCAGAAACGTTAAATTTATCAACATATGTACGTTTTGTTACTTCCTTTGAGATAGTTTAGTATACTATGAATTTGTGATATTTCTGTTTGGATTTGGAATTTTTGGTCTTCATAAAAATTATAGATAATAGAATTATTGAAACACAGAACTTGGCCTCATTCAAAAATTATTTTTATACCATAAGTTATAGCTAATTTACTAAAGATTGTCAAACCAGTAAATTTTCTAGCAATTGGTGATAATGAAAAATGATATCCTATTGAATATTATGTGATTATGTGATGTTTCTGTTTGGAATTTTAAATTATGGTCTTCATGAATGTTGTAGATAATTTTGTTATGGAACTACAAAAAGTGGAATTACTTAAAAAGGATTTGATTTGCTCACGTTATGGTCTTTTTACTAATGTATGTTGCTGTTGTAAATTTCTGAAATTTACCTATGATGATTATTATGGATGAAAATGATATTCTCCATGTGGGTAATGATTTATTGATGAATTATTGAGGTATTATTGATTATTATGGATGTTATTGAGTGTCCTATGAATGTCATACAGTATATCTTTGTGATGAATAATTATGAATGACTAAATTAATGTATACATGAATGCCTTGTGGTTTATTGACATATGTTGTTGAACTGTAAATCCATGATTTTGAGAATTGATATATGTGATGTGTCCTTTGAGGACTTATGGCTTTCAAGTGATTATGGAAGTATTGATATCATGGTATGTTAAATTGATAAAAAGAATTAAAGGCATTCATGCATCATAAGCATTTGGACGCACCATAGAATTTAAGGGTTCCATGATTGCCGGCCCTGGTGGGGGGTTACTCTATGATGAGTTAAAGCCTTATTTTCGTTGAGCGCCATGAAGTGTAGGGATTCATGGTTTATGCTAAGTTCTACTTGTGTACTTCGGTACTTGAGCGCCATGAAGGGTAAGGATTCATGGTATATGCTAAGTCCTACTTGTGTACTTTGGTACTTGAGCGCTACGAAAGGTAGGGATTCGTGGCATTATGCTAAGTCTTACTTGTGTCTCTATGAGACTTTTTACTGTAGTATTCCCACTAAATCAAAATGGATCCAACATGACATCATTTAACTAAATTAAAGATTATTAAATGTAAATGACCTTGTTTGGCATATTCATTATATCATAATTGTTTGTTGATTGTGTTTGTGCAATTTTACTTATTTTATATTTATTCTATATTTTATCTCACTCTTAAGTTATTTTTACAGTGCACGCTTCACAGAATGATGAGTGATGCAATTAATAAAGTTTTTATGTTTTATTGCTTAGACTTTGATTTTATTTGAGATTTAATGTGTTGTAATAATATTATGTACCTCGTACTGCAATTTTATCTATCGTTTTCGCTATATAAATATATTATGTTTTATTCATTCATGACTAGTATGCATGATAATATTCCGCGTTTATCAATTTTTATGTGACCTCAGAATTTAAATTATGAATTTCAAAATGATTCTTTAAATGTGAAAAATTTATTTCAAAAATTTGGGTTAATTAATTGAAATTTGTAATTTGGGTTTTGGGTGCCACAATAATTCCTATTTCAGACATTATAATTTCAATGCTCAAAAAAATACCTTAAAACCTTAAGTCTTTAATTTTAAAGGCTTCATCAAGCTTAACTTTTACTTCATTAATTTCCTTCAAGCAATTTCCAATTAACACAATGTCATCAAGATAGATCAAGAGAATAGTGAATTGTAAATTCTCAATTTTGATGAATAAGGCTTGGTTTGTTTGTGATTACAGCTATTTCTAAGATTGAAAGAGCATGTGTGAGAGTAGCACGTCGTTCCCTACTTGCTTTAATTCATATAGGGACTTGGTTTATTTGTAAATCTTGTTGGACTCCTTGGGTAGAAAACTAAGTGAGGACGACATATACACTTCTTCATGTAAGGTGCAATGTAAGAAAGCATTATTTATGTCTTATTATTCCAGACATCACCTTTTACAACTTCCACAGTTAGAAGAATTCTTACAGTAAGGTTTTCATAACGAGAAAGAAGGTTTCAAAGTAATTAACTTCCTTTACTTGTGTATAACCTTTTGCTATCAATTAGGCTTTAAACTTTTCCATAGTACCATCAACCATGTATGTGACTTTATAGACCTATTTGCATCCTATGAGAGTGACTACTTGAGATGGATCAACCAAGGTCCAAGTTTGATTTTGTTTTAGTGCATCTAATTCAACATTCATAACATACATCTCTCTAGTGTTAATCCTTATAGACTTATTGGTAACATGTTGGCTCTTGAATTAAGTTAACTATCAAAACCTAAGTCTGTTAAGAGACTTTAACAAAGTAACATGTTTTTTTTTTGTGTTCAAATCTTAAACCTTAAATCTAAACATGCTTTAACATAACCATGAAGAGAATGCATTTTGCCATATTGGACTTTTAAGGGAAACAATAAAACTGAAAGAGCCCACACTCAACTAAAAAAAAACATTAAAAGCGCAGGAAATATTCAATACACTAACCTGAGTTTGGTGTGTTAAAACATCAACTGAACTAACCAATAAATTACTCATTACTAAAATAATAATACGCAAAAAACAGTTTCATTCTCTCTTCAATTGGAAGAGCCTCTTCTACTCCTGTTTGGAGACTCGTAGGGTGAGAACGACCTGTGTTAGGTTTTTTCCTCCTCTGACCTTAGAGAGGAATAAGCTTTTGGCCCCATGTGTCCAACATTGTCCCTTTCAACTCTCGTCTTGTTGTCTTGCCTATTTGTTCCCTTCTTGCCTTTTCTCTTCTGTCTTCTCCCAATCCTAGTTTCTTATCCTTTTCTAGCCTTACCTTGTCTGTTCCCTGTCTTTCCCATCCTATTGTCTAGGCTATGGTCTTACTTGTGTCTTTTCCCAAGTCCTCCTTTTAGCCTTGATCTTTCATTTTAGTTGCCTTATTTTACCACTTCTCTCTTGTCTTTTGTCACTAGCCTGTTTCCAATGGAAGATTCCATAACTAGAATACTGCAGCAGATTAATCAAACAGGGTTGTGGGATGATGCTATTGTTGAGTTGGAAGAAAATAAACAAAGAAATATTGATCTCTATAAGAGTACACTGGTTAGAAAACTGATAACATCTAAAGTTGTTAGTTTTGTTTAGATTCAAAGAACTCTTGAAGCCTCCTGGAAACAATTTGCTGAGTATCAAATCACGGAAATAGGAAAAAATACCATCATGGTCAAATGGAAACAACCAGAGATTGCTCAACAAGTGTTGGAGAAAAGTCCTTGGCATTTAATGGGTCATTTATTAAGCTTACAAGAATGTCAACTGAAACTCTCCCTTAGTAAGATTAATTTTCATAAGGTTCCTTTTTGGGTCCAATTACATAATATACCCCTGGGGTATATGACAGTGGATAATGCTAGGAAACTTGGAATGAAGATAGGTGAATTGAAGGAAGTTGAAGACCCGGTTGTTGATGGAATGGTTCTGAGAAGCTTTTTAAGAGTCAGGGTTGGAATAAACGTATCTAGTCCTTTGGTTACAGGATTATTATTCCCGGGTCCAAAAGGTCAATTGATCCCCATTCCTATTAGATATGAAAAACTCCAGGGATTGTGCTTCAGTTGTGGGATTATAGGCCATGATTTTAAAATTTGCAGAGTTCCAAAAGAGAAGTCAATTTTTGAAGAAAACAAGTCCAAATTTGGCCCTCACCTTGTTGTTGCCCTGGCCAAATCGCTAGCTTTAATTGCTGCCCAGAGTTGGTGCAGAAACAAAGGAGTCCAGGAAGCTAAAAAAAGAAAGCAAAAGGTACATGATGGCATTGAATCTAGAGAACAGTAAGTTGTGGAGGAGGAAGGAGATCCCTCCCTTGAGACCACCAATCTGCAGGACATGGCTGAAGAGAATAAGTATAGGTATATAGGGAAACAACCTATCAGTCAGGAAAAAACAGACTTTGTTACACCCCATACTCTAGGAAATGATGATTCAAAACCCACTAAGAGCCCTTCCCCTAGCATAACCAATACCTCACTAGATGGAAAACGAAATGAGCCCATCCCTCCTATATCCTTTAATAATGCCTTTTCTACCATACCCCATTCAGTCTTAGTCATCAGCCTGTCCCACACGGTGGAAAACAAAATGAACCTATCCCTCCTGAATCTTTTATAAATACCTTTGCCACCAAAACTCTTGAAAGCCTAAAAAATCAGTCTGCCTCACTTGTTGGAAAACAAAATGAACCCACTCCTTCTAATTCCCTCAATACCTTTTCTACCAACACTCTAGACAGTCCAAGTTATCAGTCTGCCCTAAACCTTGGAAAATAAAATGAACCCATCCCTCCTAAATATTTAAAGAATACTATTGCTACCAATTCACTTGAAATATTCAGTTCTCAGCCTCACCATAATCCATGTGTAAGACCTGCTCCTATTTATCAAGCTTCATTCCCTCACCATAGCCCTGAAAAGGAACAACAATGCCATTTTAGACCAGATTCTGATAAACAATCCTTGGATACCCAAAACTCCCCTCTTTATCCTGCTCTCAAAGATAACCAAGCCAAATCCCCAGTTTACTATATGGAGCTGGCAGATGACTCTCCACCTAACATACCCAAATCTATTCCCTCCCCATGTGAATCGTTCCTAAGCAGAGGTATTCAAGAAGTATTAAGGCTCAAGAGAATAAGAGATGAACATGAGGATAAACAAGGTTATAAGAGGAGACTATTGCAGCTTACAGATTATGAATTCCAACCCTGTTAGCTCTACCAATATGGAACCAACTTTGTTACGAAGTTAACTGAGGCCGAGGAGGCGGGCCAAAGCAAGCCCCCAACTCAGCCATGAAGTTCCTAAGCTGGAACTGTCGCGGGTTAGCTGCACCTGCGACAGTCAGGGGGCTTAAGGCTCTCAAGAAGAAACTTAAACTTTCCCTGTTGTTTATTATGGAGACTAAGGCCCAAGCTCCTCGAGTGGAAGTCATTAAAAGACAGTTAGGCTTTCATTCAAGTTTTGTTGTAAACTCTATAGGGTCATCCGGAGGTCTAGCTCTTATGTGGGATTCTTCTTTGAACCTAGTTGTTAAAGAATCCTCGCTTAATGTTATCCATGCTGATGTATCATTTGTGGCGTCTAATATTAATATATATTGCTCTTTTGTGTATGATCCCCTTGTCTTTACTAAGCGAAAAATTTTCTGGCAAACCCTTAATCAGCTTACAATCCCAAGGGGTTATGGCTGGTTAGTGATGGGTGATTTCAATGAGTGTTTGCATAGTTTTGACAAATTAAGCCATATTCCGACTAATCCTACCACAATGCAAATGCTTAGGAGTCTCATTGATAAGCTTAATCTTATAGAGTTCCCCATGAAGGGCTGCAGATTTACTTGGATGAGTAATCCTAGAAATGGAAGAATCGCAAAGGTAAAAATTGATAGGGTCTTTTCTAATGTGGAGATGCTGGAGATCTTTCCTCACACTTTATGTACTACTCTCTCTCCAGTATCATCTGACCATTCCCCCTTTTTTATGGACCTTAATCCAAACACAATGGGTGGCTCCTATCTCAGGTTTGAAGCATATTGGGCTGACCATCCGAATTGTCATAAGATTATTCAAGAGGGATGGAATAATATAGAAAACATAGAGAACCCTTGGGAGCGACTAATGGCACATAATAGAAATTGTGGGCAAGCATTACAGCAATAGAGCAAGGAAATCTTTAGAAAACCTGAAGTTGAGAAAACCAGACTTGAACATAAGTTAAACAATTTGATGGAAAGCAGGAATGATGAGAAGTGCTGGAAACAGATTTTGTAACATCCTAAAAATTTTATTCTCATGTATAATCATTTTGATTTAGACTATCAATGATATTATCCATTTTATCTCAACTTTCTACATAAATTTTTGGTTAGGACAACATCTTCAATTTAACCTTTTACCATGGTAAATAATTTTAACTTTATACCTTTGGTAAAAGTTAATCAAATAATTTATTACCTATTTCCTTAGTTATTAATTTCCTTGGCTTTTCCAATTACTCTCATCAAATTGCCACATACTCCACTCAAAATGCGTCATCTTGTACACATTTTAATTGTTAGTTAGAGTCCGAATTTGGAAATGTGTCCAACTACAAAGTTGTTCCTCTGTTTCTTATCTTTCCAACAAGACCAAATTTGTTAAATTCCATTAAGATATGAGAGAGATATGTCCAAAATACCGAAATAGTGTCAGAATTGATATTTTATTTCAATCATATCATCTTGTACATATTTTAATACCTTGTTAGAGTCCGAATTTGAAAAAGTCGTAAACTACAAAGTTGTCCCTCGTTGTCTTAGCTTTCCAACAAGACCACATTTGTTAAAATCCATTAAGATATGAGAGAGATATGCCTAAAATACCAAAACAGTGTCAGAATTGATATTTACTTCAATCAAACAAACTACATTATGTAGGCTGCGGAAATGGTCAACAATCCAGCTCATTTTTCTCACCTAAAACCTCCATTATCACCATAATTCATGCACCTAACATCCCACTACAATCCCATTATGAAAATCTTGTCCCCCACTTGTCATTTACATCATTAAATCAACACTACATCTTGTTCCCAAGTCTGAATTCTTAGAACAAGCTAAAGTTAGTGAAGTCTCTCTCTTATTTTCTTTCACTTTCTCCATCAATTTCACTCTTGATCTGAAGCTAGGACAATAATACAACACTTTCAACCACTTTAGGAACCTCCATTAAGGTAAGAGGGGACAGGGTTGTGAATATTTGTGAAATGGGTAGAATTGTATGCTGATTCTAGGATTCCAGAATTTATTCGTAACTTGTTGCTCATTTTTGATATTGAAAACGTGTGAATTTGACTCTGACTTCTTCATGAAAGTTGTAGATCTTTTTGATATCTGAATTTTGATACCTGAATCAAGTAATTTGAATAAGTATAGCAAAAGTTATAGCCAAAATACTACAGCATGTTCGTGTGAAAGATTTATCCTTTGTTTTGTGTATATATTGATTTACTGGGAACTGTAAGTGCATAATCAGCCTTGGATGTCTTCATGAAAGTTGTAGATAATTAAGTTGTGGATCTTTAGAAAGTGATTTCACATTAAAATAATTTTTGTAGCTCAAGTTATGCTCATAATACTGAAGTATGTACAAGCTGTAAATCTGTAAACTTAAAATCCGTAACTTATTGTTAAAATTGGACATTTTGTAGTAAGAATTAGTGATCAGTGTCTTCATGAAAGTTGTAAATATTTTTGTTATGTGAATTTTGAGACCTGAACCGATTGATTTGAGTATGTGTAGCAAAAGTTATAGCCAAAATACTACTGTATATCCGAGTGAAAGATTTGCTTCATGTTTAGTGTATATTTTGATATGCTGGGAATTATACATGCATAATCAGCCTTGGATGTCTTCATGGAAGTTGTAGATAATTAAGTTGTGGATTTTTAGAAAGTGGTTTCACATCAAAATAATTTTTGTAGTTCAAGTTATGCTCAAATTACTGAAGTATGTGCAAGCTGAAATTCTGAAATTCTGGAATTTTGGAAATCCGAATTTGTTTTCAATACTGGGAATTTTGTGGTATGAATTAGTTGTTTGAGTCTTCATGAAAGTTGTAGATAATTATGTTAGGAGTATTTTAGAACTGGTTTCATGCAAAAATCATTTTTTTAACTCCAGAAACACTGAAATTACTAATATATGTACGTTTTGAAAAACTCACCTTGAGGCAGTGTGGTATTTCATGAATAAGTAATATTTCTGTTCGGAATTTGAAACTGTGTTCTTCATGAAAGTTGTAGATAATTGTATTATTGAGCTATAGAAAGTGGAATCACCTAAAAAGGAGTTGATTTGCCCATGTTATGACTGTTTTGCTAATGTATGTTGCTGTTGGGGATGCTGAAAGTCAACTAGAATGGCTATTTTGAAAGAAAATGATATTTTCTCTATGTATAAAAATTATTTATTAAATTATTGAGTGATTATGAATTATTATAAATGTTGTTGAGTATCACACAGTTTGTATATTGTGATGGTGAATAATTATGAATGACATAATTAATATATATGTACATGAATGCCTTGTGGTTATTGACATATGTGGTTGAAACAGTAAATCCATGATTTTGTGAATTATTATGTGTATTGTGTTCCTTGAGGACTTGTAGTATCCAAGAGGTTTTGGAAATGTGGATCTCATGGTATGTTAAAAGAATTAAAGGCATTCATGCATCATAAGCATTCGGACGCACCATGGAATTTAGGGGTTCCATGATTGCCTACCCTGGTGGGGGGTTACTCTATGATGAGTTAAGCCCTATTATGTTGTGTGCCATGGAGTGTAGGGATTCATGGTTTATGCAGAAGTCCTACTTATGATATTGTGTACTTCGGTACTTAAGTGCCATGAAGTATAGGGATTCATGGTATATGCTAAAGCCCTATTTGTGTCTCTATGAGACTTTTACTGCAGTATTCCCACTAAGACCAAATGGATCCAGCATGACATCATTTGACTAATTAAAGATCTATTAATGGACTTGTTTGGCATATTCATCATATCATTATGAATTGTTGATTGTGTTTGTGCAATTTTATCTATTTTATATTTATTCTATATTCTGTCTCACTCTTACATTAATTTTTATAGTGAATGACACGCAGAATGCAGAGTGATGCCATGATGAATGTCTATTTGTTTTATTACCTGAACTTTGAATTTATGGGTTGTAATAAATATAATATGTCATGTACCATTATCTTCACAATCGTTTCCGCTACTTAAATATTTTCTTGAATTTAATTATTCACGACTAGTATGTATGATAATTTTTCCGCTGTTATTAATTGTTATATAAACTCTGAATTAAATTTATAATTTTTAAAATGATCTTTCGAAAAAGCGAAAAATTTACTCGAAAATTTTAATCCACGTTTCGGGGCGTTACAGATTTCATTAGTCCAACAGCAGATTGATCAGTGTAGAGAAAGGGAAGAAAAGTATTGGGCTCAAAGATCAAGGGTTCAATGACTGAAATGGGGAGACTCCAATACAAGATTCTTTCATGCCACTACAATAAAAAGGAAGGCTACCAATAGAATCACTAGACTTCAGGACTGGAATAATAATTGGGTAAAAGGGCATGCAGAGGTGCTAAAGATGTCAATAGAATATTTCAAGAAGTCTATAAAGCAGAAAACTCAGAGAATATTGACGCTTGCCTTTAGGTTATTCCAAAAGTAGTGTCAGATGATATAAATAAGAGGCTACTGATCCCAATCTTAGAGCCTGGAATTGAGAAAGCTGCCAAATCCCTCCCTCCCCTTAAGGCCCCAGGACCTGATGGGCTTAATGGGTTATTTTATCATAAGAATTGGGCCATTGTCAAGGATCAAGTATGTCAAGTAATTGAATATTTCTTTGAGACTGGTGATCTCCCTGATCTTGCAAATCTAACCCTTATTACTATGGTTCCTAAAATCCCCAACCCTGAAAAAATATCCCATTTCAGGCCTATAAGCTGCTGTAATTTTGTTCCAAAAATTATCTCTAAAATTATACAGCTTAGGCTAAAAGAGTTCATTCCTAACATGATCTCCCTTCATCAAGCAGCCTTCGTAAAGGGGAGACAAATCCAAGATAACCTTACCATTGGACAAGAGGTCTTTCACTCTCTCAAAGGCAGGAATTCTTGTTCCAGAAACCATATGGCTATCAAATTAGACTTAAACAAAGCTTATGATAGACTTAATTGGAATTTTCTCAGTCAGATCCTTCTCGCCTTTGGGTTTGACTCTAGATGGGTTTTTCTTATAATGTCTCTTGTCAACTCTGTCTTATATTGCATTAGCCCAAATGGAGATAGGAGTCCTTCTTTTAAACCCCATAGAGGTCTTAGACAAGGTGACCCCCTGTCGCCTTATCTCTTTCTGTTTGGGGTTGAGGCTTTATCTTATCTTCTCACTAGATCATTGGAGGAAGGATCCCTTCAAGGTATGCTTCTTACTCCTAGATGTCCGAAACTCACCCATCTTCTTTTTGCAGATGATGCAATCATCCTTGCTAAGGCAACTAAAGAGGAGTCCTATAATATTTTGAAAATTCTCAATGTTTTCACATAAGCTTCAGGCCAAAAAATTAATGTTACCAAGTCAAGAGTCATTTTTGGAAAACAAATTCCAGGTCCAGTGAGGTCAAGAATTTCCTCAATCCTGTGCATGAGTCAATGGGAAGAGGTAGGAAATTATCTAGGACTACCAGCTGTCTGGGGGAGATCTAAATCCAGAGTCCTTTCTTGGATTAAACAAAAAATCTGCATAAAAATAGAGGGATGGAAGGAATCCTTACTTAATCAAACAGGGAAAGAGACCTTGATCAAGGCAGTATTGCAGGCCATACCATCATATGCCATGGCTTTAGTCAGATTTCCAAAAGGATTGGTAGAAAACATTAATTCCATGATATCAAGGTTCTGGTGGGCAAGTGACAAGAAGAAACAAGGGATTCATTGGAGGAGTTGGAGAGACTTAACTATCAGCAAACATTCGGGCGGCTTAGGAATCAAGGAACTACAAACACTAAACACAACTTACCTAGCAAAACAAGCATGGAGGGCTTTAAATAACCCTGATGCTTTGTGGGTACAGGTTTTGAAAGGCAAATACTTTCCCGATAAGGAGTTTCTCGAACAGCAGAAAATGAGAAGTTGTTCTTGGGTCTGGAATAGTCTACTTCAAGAAAGAGATGTACTTGTCAACCTGGGCCAATGGTCTATAGCAGATGGAAAAAAGGTGTTAATTTTCAAACACCGGTGGTTGTGGAATGGATCTCTTTGTCAGAGTTCTCAAATGGAAAATATGGATGATGATACGAAACTAGATGCTTTAATCAATCAAACAGCTCATTCATGGGATTTTCAAAAAATTAGACAAATTTTGCCACAGCCTTACTGGATGGTGGCTCTGCAAACCCCTCTAAGAGAGTGTGGAGAAGAAGATATAATGAGATGGCCTTATACTCAAAGTGGGGAATACACTATTAGATCAGGGTACAGGGCTGTTAAGAATCAAAGTGATTTATCTAGTAAAGATCCTTCAACTTCAGAGACTCCAAATGTGACTATATGGAAGGCAGTTTGGGCTTCCAAAACTCCTACGAAAGTCCAGATGTTCATTTGGAAACTATGCAACAATCTGCTCCCAGTGAAACAGAATTTAAAGTTCAAGAAAATTACTAATGACCCTTTTTACCCGGTTTTCTCAGAAAAGGAGGAAACTATAGAACATGTGTTCCTCCTCTGTGACTGGACCTCCCTTGTATGGTTTGGAATGGACTGTCAATGTCATCCCAGAGATGAGCCTATAACGACAATGTACTGTTGGATAGAAAGCAAAATACAGGTTTTTCTTAGTCAAAGGAGTGATTCACAAGTCTTAATTTCCAAGTTCTTCCTTACCCTATGGAATATTTGGCTAGCTAGAAATAAAAGCATCTTCCAAGGATCTACCCCTGACCCTGAAAATACTATTATCCAGACAAATAAATCTCTTAATGAATATTTTATAGCCAATCCCATTGATCAGCTAAAAGCGAAAAATATTCCTTGCTATGCTTCTTGGGTATCTTGGCGTCCGCCCCCTCTGGGAAAGAAAAAAATTAACACTGATGCAGCTTGGATAGGTCCCATGCAAAGATCTACATCAGGTATAATAATCCGGGATCACCAAGGAGATACCCAATTTGGCCAGTCCTCCTTTCATTGGACCCCATCTGTTCTCATTGCTGAAAGTTTAGCCTTAAGGAAAGCTCTGATTTTGGCCAGAAATCTGGAATTGACTGATGTTGTGCTAGAAACTGACAATTTGAATTTGGCAAAGGCTTGCAGAGGAGAATCTAAAATCAGAGAAATTGAATCAATAGTGCAGGATGTAAATTACCTGCGTAAATCCTTCAAATCGTGCGGTATCTTGTGGGTGAAGAGAGAGGCTAATAAAGCTGCACACGAAATAGCCAAACTATCCATGGAAGGCTCACTACCAAGGTGCTGGTGGTCTTCACCTCCGTTGGCTCTAAGGAAAATTTTGGTGGAGGATAAGTGTCGAATCCCGCCTTCTCTACTTTGATATGAATTGGAGTTGATCAAGTAAGTAGGATGGAAGCTCCCCCTCCCTGTTGTCAACTTCTGTAGGAGTCCCAAAGTGGCAAGGAAAACCTAGCAAAAGGGGATACCGTGAGGAGTAGGAAGTTTGGGCAGGCAAGCAAGCTCGAGACGCTCGATCATCTTTCTAGCTTTGCGTATTGCTTAGTCTTATTGGGCTGTAGGCCCAATTGACCCTTGGTCTTGTAATTTGTCTATCAAAAAAAAAAACCAACCAATAAAGATTTTTTGATTTCCCCCGTTGTAACCTCGCTGAGCTCCGATTGTACCTACGTTCAACAGGTTCCTTGCGATTTTCCTTAAGTTCTGTTTGCCCCCAATTCTTATGATGAAGAGGGTAAAAATGTGATGTACGCAGTTCATTTGAAGCATATTTGTATATTATTTTATTCTTCAAGTGTTTGGTGCATGGGGACATATACCACATGTTTGTAAATGAAGATATTTTGATCAAACATTATACACAATTAATTATTTTTTAATACATGCATGTGAAATCACTTTAAAAAACTATAACTCTTGAACCGAGAAAATATACATGCAATGTTTTGGCTTTTCAAACAACCTATAAAACGTCCATTAATTTTATTATTGCAATCTGATTTCTCTTCAACAAATGCATGATGATATATCATGGACTTTTTGTTTGTTGAACAAATTAAATCTCATGAGGTGAATACAGAGAAATTTAGATTTTCATGCACCGCCCAAAATCCACCCTCTAGAAGATTAGGAGTTCAGAGTCAAGATGCTAATTTGAAATGTTACGAATACTAGTTCAATTAATTAGTTTATGAATATCTTTTGATAAATGTAATTAGAGTATAACATGGATTAAATCATCGAAAAAAATACATTTTAATTTAAAGAATTTTATGATTAAGAATTCCTTTTATAGTTAGGTTCAAACTAAATGTACCAAAAACAAACTTTAGTGCTGAATACGACATGAGAATCGATTCTCAATGTTATGCTTTGTGTTGCTTTCATGGTCCCCTTCTCTCGTTTTAAGGTGAAAATGTGACCGACACAAATACTAATATTTGCATGCCACTGGGCACCAAATTCATTCGTATGGATAATCAAGTGTGAATAGTATAGAAGAAAAAATCTCATATTAAATAGAGATAAATAAGTGAAGTAACTTATAAGTAAATGAACTCATACATTTAATGTTAATTAGTTTTGAGTTACAAAAATATCCTGGTTGTTGGCTTTTCTATCTAAACTCTTCCAATGCAACTTTGTTTTTGCTAATTAATCTTTCACAATTGGAGTTTGGAGAATTATTCATGTAGCATGTATTAATTGCTCTGCACGAGTTTACTTGCCTTTTTAAACCAAAACACGATTTCAAATGGAATCCTCTTTTATTTTTATTTTAGTAAAATATGGTATCGCTGAAATGTTGAATGACACACCATCCCAATTCGTCACATGCATTGGTTACCAAATTCTTTTGTTCATTCTTCGTCTTTCTTAGTATTTTATATATCACCTTTTCGTTTGTTCATATTAAGGTTTTAAAATAGATGATTTGGATAAGATTTGAGTTAAATTTGGTTGAATGGATAAAATTCATCCATTAATCTATTTATGATTCATTTAAAAACTTTTGACATATCCATCCAATCCATAATATTAATTAACTAAATCCATCCATTAACATCTTTTTTTGGATAGATATCCAACTATCCATTTAAAAAATGGTGTTATTTTTTTCTTAATTTCTTTTTTTATTTTTCCATTTTATATTTTATATTTTTACATTTTAATTTTTTTCTCTCTAAACTTTTTCTTTTAATTTCTCTCCATATTTTTTCATTTAATTTTTTTTACCCTCTAAATTTTTTCTTTTAATTTTCTTCCTTCATATTCTTACATTTTAATTTATCTTTTTTTACTATGTAATTTTTTCTTTTAATTCTTTTTTTTATTTTCTCACTTTATATTCTTACACTTTAATTTCTCTTTTTCTTCTCTCTAAATTTTTTCTTTTAATTTTTCTCCATATTTTTTCATTTAATTTATTTTTTTACCCTCCAATTTTTTTAATATAATATATATAGATCCACACAAATATGATTATATATACTTTGAAAATAATTCTGTACATATAATTTTAATTTACTTTAACAGTCACTGTACTTTGAAAAATTAGTCTCTATTTATCAAATAATATGTACTTTTTTTATCAGCCAAATAAAGGGTACGTTAAATTATAAAATGATAATCCTTTATTGAGAAATTAAAATGCATTTATCATCACGTTTTCATATTTTTAACGCAATCGTTATAATAAATATATTTCTGTTAATAAAAAGTTTCAAATTTTTAATAACTGACGTCTAAAGGCTAATTAAGGTAAAAGAAAAAAGAAACTTTACCGTTGTTATATTAGAGAAATGTAGAACTTGGATTTAATCATTATAAAAATTATCTTCCAGGTATACAAGTATTATTAATTGTGTATGAGTCACCTAAACGATAAAAATAAAGTAAAAGAGCATGTAAAATTTTTACGGATTTTTTTAATTTAAAAACTCCAATGGATTTTAATAAAAAAATAAAAGTAAAATCCAATGGATTAAAAATTATGATGGATCCATCTATATCCAATAAATGAGATCCAATCCATTAAATCTATCATATTTTTATTTTATAAATGTATGGATTAGATGAATTATGTGTGGATGAATTGGATATTTAATGGATAATTGAATGAAATTGATTCCATATAGTGAGTTCTTGTATCTTGCTTATGCTAATTAGTTATTTTCTAGATATTATAAATATATTGTCCTTTTATTATAAAAAACAAATTTTGAAAAATCATAAATAGTTACATTTTAAAAGTGTTTCCCATGTGCACTTGGAGTCAAGTATCAACAAATAAATTGAGTGTTATTTAGGTCAGAAGCTATCTAATCTAACCAGAGTGTTAAGTAATGAAGCTATCAGAATTTATTAAAAAAGTTTCAGAGAAAAATAAAGAAAAGGAGACACCTCTTTGTCATTTAGGTGGAAAAAGTTGATGAATGAAATTGGAGTAAGTAATCAACCGTTGAATTCTGCTATTTATTTACTCCAGTCAAATTAATGTTATGTCACGGTCCTCTACTGTTTTTTTTTCTGGTAAACTATGAGCTTAATTGTTTTTTCTCCCTTTTTTATTCCAGTGTAATTTTACTTTCTCTAGTTTTAATTTCTCATATGAATTTCTTCAAATTGTCTTTTCTATTGTAACTCAAAGATGAGTGTTAAATATGAAAAAAGTTATTATATAGTGTAGGATTACCAATTGATAAATGTAAAAATTTAATAGAGATAAAAATAATATTATATTTATTAACCTATATTATTTTATAATTAATTAAGATAAATGGCTAAATAATATTTTATCATTAATGTGTGAAGTAGTTATTAGTTGGCCGGCTCCGTATACGTCCACTTGGTTATTGAATACGTAAAGTATATTTATTTATTTATTTTGAAAAAAAAAACTCAACCTTTTAATTTCTTTCTTACTCGTCATTTTGTTTTTCACTTTCAAAATTGTTTCTATTTTTCTAGTATCTTTTGATTATAACTCCATCAAGATTTTACAATAAAATATAAAAAATAGCGTATTTCAAGCCTAAAGAAATGATAAAGTAAAATGGTACATGGACACAAATTTGAGTCCTAGGAGAAGATGTTTAAAAAATTGTATAGCTAGGTAAATCTGTTTGTCTAATCTATAATACTAAAATGGGTTCTCTCACCCTAAGTTTCTTATAAGTCACATAGTGGTACATCAAGCTGGGATTCAATAAAAAAAAATTATTTATTTAATAAAAATTTAATCTTATTAAATGACTTGTAAAATCAATATTAATCATTAATTTTTTTAATTTCATTTTCATAATTAATTACTCTGAACACATAATCTATATATAATATCCCTGTCACTTAAGGTAAGAATCTGGTAAATATTTTAAAAATCACACTAGTCAACTATATAAAATACAAAATTTAAACATAATATAATATAATTCATAATATATTAATAATAAATTATATAGAAATAAGTTAAGTAAAGTTGGTAGTTGTATATCTAGTCATATATAATATTTATATATGTTCTAGATGATTTTTTTAAAAAGTAAAAAAAAATCATTTTTTTAAAAAACAGACAGGTTGGTTTGATTTTTAAATTTTAGTATTAGTTTTCAATAAATATTGACTGATTTTGAGTGCATTTAGTTTCTTCATTTGTTGAAACTAGTATTTTGATCAATTTCCTATCTAATATAATTCACAATAAAGGATAACAATAAGGCAGGTTCAAAACAGATTAAAATAAACTAAATTTAAAATTTTAAAACTCACCACCACCACATGGATTTCAAATAAATCACATATATCTAACATATTTAAATAAAAATAATATATAAAATAGACATGAAAAAATTTATAAAGAATAAACTTCATTATATTGTAGTTTAAGAAAATGTAAAATTTTTATTATCATTTAATTATTATTATAATAATTAAAATTATTGAATTAAGTATATCAAAGTGAGTTTGAGGCCAGAAATTGCATTCCACTAGGGTTGGGGTAAATATTTACATATGCTACCTAATTTAAAGTGAATTTTACCGGTGAAACTTGAAAGGGAAGTTATTTAATTGCATTTATCATTTAATTGTGACTATAAAATATACCAATTGAATCTTCATAAGTATAGTAGTAGTATTTTGCAAGAATTGATGTTGAATTAAGCGTTCAGAAGTAGCTCTACTCATTTGTATGAGGGTTTATCTATAATACTTTTTTCATACTCACTGTTCCTTTACTCATATTGGGAGGAGTGCTAATAATAGAGTACCACATAAACATACTAATTATGCTTGTAAGAATCCACAAAAATTATACCAAAGAAAGAAAAAGCATACAGAAAATTGCAACCCCCACCTTTTATTATTGATTCGCTTACCTTCTTCGATATTTTGTCCACAAGTGATATTATAAAATTGAGATTTATTAACTTATGTTATGAATTAAAAAATATATTTGAAATATCAGAATGTATTTGTCAAAAGTATGTAAATATATAAACTACTATGGAATTATGTTAATCACATAACATATAGATGTGAAAGAGAGAGAACCAATATCAAATGACTTCCAATTTACTAGAGAGATAATAACTGTCAGAGTCAGGTAGAATAATAAATTCTGGTCATGTAATGTAGTGTTACCAAATGCTAGTGGTTACAGCTGCTGCTGCTGCTGCTGTGTGTCTCCCCCTTAGCAGTCTTCATAGGCATAGTTTAGTTCTAATCTGCATTCACACACACACACACCCTACCCTTCCATTCCCTCCACCATTGACACGCACACGAACACGACAATGTCACCGACAACCTTTTTCCTTCCTTAGTAATCACATTCACACTCACAGCTGACACCTACCGTGTCCTTTTTCTCTCTTTAGAATAATAAACAAGTATTCACTCTTCTTCTCCCTTTTGATTCCCTTCCCTCTCTCCAAGTTTTATCTTCTCTTTCATTTCATTTTTCTCTTCACTAGGCTACATCATTTGCAATTACATTAATTTCTCACACACGCATGTGAGACACATAACACATAACAAGTAAAGTAACACACTTAAAGCAAAGCGAAACTGTTCTGCATTGTCTTAACGAGGAAACCCCATTATTTTTTGCCATTTTGGTTCGGAGAAAGTCTCTTCCTTTCCTTGTGGGCTTGCTCCCTTCCCTCTGTTCTGGAAAACCCAGAAAAAAGGCCATGAGAGCGACCCAGATTGTGGTGTTTATTCTTTGGTTCCTCAGCATATATGCTCCCACTTTGTTTTGCGCCAATGTGCAGTATGATCACAGAGCATTGCTCATCGATGGCAAGCGCAGGGTCTTGATCTCTGGTTCTATTCATTACCCTCGTAGCACTCCAGAGGTATCTTTCTCTTCTCTCTCACACACTCATAAATATAATGTGTGGCTTTCCATGTGATCTTTGAAGCTAAAGAGAGTAAGGATTTGTTATTGTTGTTGCAGATGTGGCCAGACCTTATTCAGAAATCCAAAGATGGAGGATTGGATGTGATTGAGACCTATGTTTTCTGGGACTTACATGAACCAGTTAGAGGCCAGGTTGGTTCTGTTTCTTCTGTTACCATTCTCTTTTTTCATAATGCCTACGCCTTTCAGCATTTGCATTGCATTTGTGAGTTTGCTGATGAATGAATAAAGCGCAGGTGAAATATGATAAAGAAAATTTTGTGGCTTTATTTATAAATAGAGAAGTGCTTATGGCTCATGCTACTCAGCTGAAATGTTCCTGGTTTATTCACATGATAGTTGGAATCATGAAATATTGAACACTTTTTTTATTGTCTGGTTTTGAATGAAAAGACTAATTGGTGACATTAAATTCGTATTGGCAGTATGATTTTGATGACAGGAAGGATTTGGTGAAATTTGTGAAGACAGTAGCTGCAGCAGGTCTATATGTGCATCTCCGGATTGGTCCATATGTTTGTGCTGAATGGAACTATGGGTAAAGTTTGATCCTTTTCTGCATTTTCTTTTCCAGAGATGTTCTGTCTAATTGAAGGCTTTCACTTCTGCACTCAGTGGTTTCCCTCTTTGGCTGCACTTCATTCCGGGTATCAAGTTCCGAACTGATAATGAACCTTTCAAGGTAACCTCATCCTTCTGCTTCTTGTTGCTGTCCTTGGATCTGAGCTCACTTAACAAAAACTTTGTCTTCAGGCAGAAATGGAGCGGTTCACTGCCAAAATTGTGGATATGATCAAGCAAGAGAAACTGTATGCGTCACAAGGAGGACCTGTTATTTTATCTCAGGTTTTTGATTTAATATATACCTGGTTTTTTCCCCTAGTCAGATACAACGTCAATTTGGCACATGTGTTATCTGTTTTGTTTTTAAAAGAAAGTATTAACAACCAGATGTTTAAGTTTAGTTATAAATTATAGTACTTTTCTAGATATATATGTTTTGGGTGAAAACTTATATTTGTTAGTATGAGAATATTTGTACTTTTTTATGCCAGATTGAAAATGAATATGGAAACATTGATTCAGCATATGGTTCTGCTGGTAAATCCTACATCAAGTGGGCAGCAGCGATGGCTATCTCCCTTGATACAGGTGTTCCTTGGGTTATGTGTCAGCAAGCAGATGCTCCTGATCCAATTGTGAGTTTTCTCCATTTTTAAATGTCAAAATCAAGCGTTGGTTGTTTATGTTTTACTAGATTGTTTGTCTTCCTGAAGAGCAACAATGACTGTATTTTACATATGTTTTACGTGATTATTAATGTATGCAGATTAATACATGCAATGGATTTTACTGCGATCAATTTACACCAAACTCTAACTCAAAACCAAAAATGTGGACTGAGAATTGGAGTGGATGGTTAGCATCTTTTTTCTGTTTTAAATAATTTAGTTATTTCATTGAAATATATCTATTGAAATGTGTTTTTAATTTTTTTAAAATCTTTTGAATATTTTCAAATGGTAGGTTTCTTTCATTTGGTGGTTCTGTTCCTTACAGACCTGTGGAAGATCTTGCATTTGCTGTGGCACGCTTTTTCCAGCGAGGTGGAACATTTCAAAATTACTATATGGTGATGCAACCTTAAATTTGGCTTAAGTTCATTTTATACAATAGTTGGAGTTAAAAATCAGCCTAAACTAAGGAAATGAGCTAATACTGTAATAATTTTTATTGCTTTCTCTGAAATAGTACCATGGAGGGACCAACTTTGACCGAACTTCTGGTGGACCTTTCATTGCTACAAGTTATGATTATGATGCACCTATTGATGAGTATGGTAAGCACTCATTCAAGCACCAATTGCGTATCTATTGCTGAGTTGTAGACATCCCAAATTGTCATTTGAGTGCAGTTTAGCTTCCATATGCATCAAAGAAGATAAAGAAACAGTATTTCTTTTAAAGTTTATTTGTTATTTATGGAAGACTAATTACCCGGGACAATTCTGTGTGGGTCTGAGAATATCTTTACTGCATGCTGCAGGAATTATTAGACAGCCTAAGTGGGGCCACCTTAAAGATGTTCACAAGGCCATAAAGCTTTGTGAAGAAGCACTAATAGCTACTGATCCAACAATTACATCCCCGGGTCCAAACATTGAGGTATAAGTGGTTTGTAATGAAGTTTTTGATCTGTTTAAGTCATATTACTACATGAAGGGATAAAATTTTTCACTAAACTTATTCCTGGGCTGGAATTCTCCTAGTCTTGAAAATGCCCTGCATGGGATGGCATTCTGACATAATTACCAATTGGTTCTCTGGGTTTTTGTGATACCTTTCTCTGGTTACCTCCCGCTTCACAATTTCCTGAGTGCCGCTTTATATTGTTTGTGGCAAAATGTTGTTGCATGCTGATGCCTGTTTTTCTTTCCGCGTTGCCACATTTTGTATACTTTGCAAACAATTAGTCACTCCATAATGTATTTTTTACTATTTAAACCCCTCAGGTTGCAGTTTACAAGACAGGATCTGTCTGTGCAGCCTTCCTTGCTAATGTTGGCACCACATCTGATGTAACAGTAAATTTCAGTGGCAACTCATACCACTTGCCTGCATGGTCCGTGAGCATCTTACCAGACTGCAAGAATGTAGTGCTGAATACTGCAAAGGTTTGCCTTGCCAACTTCATTTTCATGTTTATCTGCGGCTTCAGTAATGTGTAGTTTCCTGACAATAATGTGATATTGGTTGATTTTCCTAATCAAAACAGATAATTTGACTGATTGAGTTACTTTGAAAGTATAAGTAATAGCTACTTTGTGATTAATCTATCTGTAGTCAAGATCTTTTGTGTTATTCACTATCCATGAAGTAAGAAGAGCGTGTAGTAATAATGAAATATTGTATGGCAGATAAACTCTGCATCTGCAATTTCAAGCTTCGTAATTGAATCTTCAAAAGAAGATATTGGTTCTTTAGAAGCTTCTACTTCAGGATGGAATTGGATAAGCGAACCAGTGGGGATTTCAAAGGCCAATTCATTCTCACAAATTGGATTAGTGGAGCAAATAAATACAACAGCTGATAAAAGTGACTACTTGTGGTACTCATTAAGGTAGATACAGGCCTTCAAGGATGAAGATATTCCCTCTGACCATAAATCTACTTGATAACATTGTTAGTGTGTTTTTTTGAAAGCATTGATCATGAAGATGATGCTGGTTCCCAGACTGTCCTTCAAATTGAATCACTTGGTCATGCCCTCCATGCTTTCATCAATGGAAAGCTCGTAGGTAATAAAATTAATGCTATGACATAACAACTTATAATATGTCTCAATAACTCTGCATCTAAACATGTTCTTCCTAGATATTCATTTTTTTGTGTTTTATATATTTGCATGTCCCTATGTACTCTTTTTGTTAATGAATCTTGGCTAGCAAAATCAAATAAAATCAATTTTCATCCAATTATATGACTTCAAAATGTTGTAATGTATATTGGCCAGATCAAAATCAGATAACTGAAATTACATGGAACATTTCATACTCACTTGTTCTATCAAAAGACGTTAAAAAATTTGTTACCAAACTCCAGATTCATTAAATGTGTAGAATAGGAAACAGTAAGTTTTAATATTATCATAATTTTGGGCATTTATTGCCAAGCATAATTTGAACTGATTTAAAAATTTAGGGAAAATAAAATCAAGGTTGATTTGAAATCAAGAATATATCAGTTGTTGCTCACAGCCACAGGCGTTCCTCCCAAGAATGTTTCGGGTTCAATCTTTCAATTATGTTCTTGAATTAATTAATATTAATTATCTGTGATATTATTGAAAATCTTCACAGGGAGCCAAGCAGGAAACAGTGGCAAAGCCAAGTTCAGTATTGACATCCCCATAACACTAGTAGCTGGAAAGAACACAATTGATCTCCTGAGTTTAACCGTGGGACTTCAGGTTCAGTTTTTCTGACAATAATGTATATTGGCATTTACAAGAGAGAAAATTACAGTTTATAGTGTGCAATTATGCACTTGCTTGTTAGTTTCTATTCCAAATGATCTAGCTTACCTGTCCAATGATTTATCTCATCATTACATTGCCTAATTGAACCTTATACACAGAACTATGGAGCCTTTTTTGACACATGGGGAGCAGGGATCACTGGTCCAGTGATATTGAAAGATTCAAAGAATGGAAACACTCTTGATCTCACTTCCCAGAAGTGGACATATCAGGTCTGTTCTTTATTTGACTAAGAGTATTCTTTTCTTTTTCCTTTCTTTCACTTCATCAAGTAAACATTGGTAAGCTTCATGCAATGCCAATATTATATCTATCTGAAAAGTTTACTTGTATGTTACATTGATTTTCTCTTTTTCTGCCTATGGGTTTCATATATCAATAAATTTATATGCTAGAAAGAACCAAGTGCAATTATTTATTTCGTGAGGCTGAAGATATAGAACTGAAGTCAGTTGCATTCCGTTAGGCCTCTTATAAGTAAATATTATAAGAGGAAAGCCAAGACTTAGGCTTTTTAATAGGACTAAAGTGTTTTTAGCAGTTATTAATTATTTTAATAGTTATTTTGAGTAGTTATTTTGAAAATGTAACTAAAGGATAACTGCCTCTAAGCAGTTATTAGCATAATAAAAATAGGAGAAGAAGCAGGAGAGAGGATAGGCAGTTTTTGAGTGATTTCAGGAAGTGAGAGACTAAGCTCTCGAACATCTTAGGAGGAAACCTTGATACTCAATCAGTTTTACTCAATTTCCTGTGTAATTTGTATTTATGTAAGTGAATAAAATTCAGTTCTTATTCTCATATTGGTTGAGGTCTATCAACTGGTATCAAAGCAACACGTTTCTGGAGACTATTCATGGTGTCAACACGCAGCATGGAGGCGAGAGTGGAAGCGTTGGAGAGAGGGTTCGAAGGCTTGCTGGCGATGCGTGACATAATAGAGAAGACCGCTGAACAATTAAATGAGGTGCGGGCTTCGGTGTGAGAAATTCGTGCGAAACAGGAGGAAGAGAACAACGACGGAAGCCAAACAATTTTTCAGGGCGGAACACAAGGGAGCCACAATGGTGGACGACACAAAGTGGATAGATGGAGGAAGTTAGAGATACCTGTTTTTAATGGAGAAGATGCGTATGGCTGGACCACCAGAATTGAGAGATATTTTCATTTGAAAGGGATGTCTGGAGAAGAAAAATTACAGGCGGTTATGGTGGCGATGGAAGGAAAAGCACTGACTTGGTATCAATGGTGGGAGTTCTCGGAACACCAACCGAATTAGGAGGATTTTCGGGCAGCGGTTATTAGGCGTTTCCAACCCACCATGGTTGAAAATCCTTTTGAACTATTGCTGAGTCTCAAGCAAACAGGTTCAGTAGAAGAATATAGAGAGAAATTCGAACTTTATGCTGGTCCGTTAAAGAGTGCAGAACCAGCATACTTGAAGGGCATCTTTTTGAATGGGCTCAAAGAATTAATTAAAGCAGAATTAAAGCTCCATCCAACAGAAAGCTTGGCTGATTTAATGGATTGTGCACAAAGAGTGGATGAGAAGAGCCAGTTAACCACCAAAAGGGAAAATTTAACCGGTACAATCAGCAGGCCAATCAAGACGTATAGCAGTAACCGCACGGTGACATGGGAACAAGGAGAGAAGCAACAACCAATGTGTCCGGATCTGGAAGTTCTACTGGAGAAGGAAGTGTGGTGAAATCTTCTAATACATTCAGAGGAAGAAGCTTCAAAAAGTTAACAGATGCAGAGTTACAAGAGAGGTCTAGGAAGGGATTATGTTTCAGGTGTGAAGAAAAATTTGGTCCAGGCCATGTGTGTGCAAACAAACAGTTACAAATTTTAGTGTTGGTTGAAGGGGAAGAAGAAGGGGATGAAAAGGGAGAAACTACGGTGATCGAGGAAGATAGAGAGCTAAAAAATCTCCAATTATCTATGTGTAGCATTGCTGGCTTTACGTCTAAGAAAACAATTAAGTTATGGGGTAAGATTGGGGAAGAACAGGTCATGGTACTTATTGATTCTGGAGCCTCTCATAATTTCATTCTAGCCACGTTTGTGAAACAACAGAAACTGGACATGTATGCAACCTCGATTTATACAGTTAAGGTAGGTGACGGGAGAAAGATAGATTGTGAAGGGGTATGTTCTAAATTGAAGTTGGAGATGCAGGGCTTAAAAATTCAACAAGATTTTTATGTCTTTGATCTTGGAGGAGTGGATGTGGTGTTGGGAATGGAATGGCTGGCTAGCCTTGGAGAAATAAGAGCAAATTTCCTAGAATTAATTCTTAGAATTCCGGTTGCGGACGGATATCACACATTGAAGGGAGAGTCAGATTTAACTAGAGCCGTAGCTTCTTTAAAATCTGTCTTAAAGGCTATACGTGATCAAGGCCACGGATTCCTTGTGAAGTACTGTCACATGCAGGCTGAAAAAACAGAACCAAAAATCTGTCCGGCTTGGACAGAATCAGTCTTGAAAGATTGACTCGGTCTTTCAAGAGCCGTAGGGATTACTACCCCCTAGAAGGCAAGACCATGCGATTCGGTTGAAGGAAGGGTCTAATATCCCCAACATCAGACCGTACAGGTACCCACACTACCAGAAGAATGAAATTGAAAGGTTAGTGGATGATATGCTTAACTCTGGTATAATTAGAGACCTAGTGTCAGTCCTTATTCTAGCCCTATAATCTTAGTGAAGAAAAAAGATGGCGGATGGCGTTTTTGTGTAGACTATCTGGCTCTTAACAAAATTACTATACCAGATAAATTCCTTATTCCTATTATTGATGAATTGCTTGACGAATTGGGAGGAGCGGTGATTTTTTCTAAGTTGGACTTACGATCTGGTTACCATCAGATCAGGATGCGGGAAGAGGACATTCATAAAACAGCTTTCCGAACTCATGAAGGGCATTATGAATTTATTGTCATGCTTTTCGGACTTACCAATGCCCCTTCCACCTTTCAATCTCTTATGAACGAGGTGCTAAAGCCGTATTTAAGAAAATTTGTACTTGTTTTCTTTGATGATATTCTGGTTTACAGTAAGGGTGAGGATGAACATCAGCGGCATTTACGAGCTGTTTTAGCATTGTTGAAGGAGAACCAATTGTTCGCTAATAAGAAAATATATACTTTTAGCCAACCTCAATTGGAATACTTAGCTCATATCATTTCAGCAGAGGGGGTGGTAGCAGATCAAAGGAAAATTGATGCTATGTTGGATTGGCCAATACCTAAGGATATTAAGGCTTTGAGGGGATTTTTGGGATTGACAGGTTACTATAGAAGGTTTGTTAGAGACTATGGTAAGATAGCTAGGCCTTTGACTCAACTATTGAAGAAGGATAAATTTCAACGGAATGATGAAGCACAAGCTGCCTTGGAAAAAATTAAACACCTGGTGGCTGAATTCCCTATATTGACGGTCCCTGATTTCTCCAAAACATTTACCATAGAAATTGATGCATCAAACAAAGGGCTAGGGGTAGTTTTAATGCAGGAGGGCAGGCCTGTGGCTTTCCTCAACCAGACTCTTTCTGATAGGGCACAATCTAAGTTAGTATATGAGAGAGAATTAATGGCGATTGTGGTGGCTGTACAAAAATGGAGACACTACTTGTTGGGAAGGCACTTCATAATTCTGATTGATCAAAGGAGCCTTAAATTTCTGACTAAACGAGGAATATTTCAGGTGGACCTCTAAACTCATGGGTTTGGATTTTAAGATATGTTATAGACCAGGAAAGGAGAATGGGGTGGCTGATGTTCTCTCTAGAAAAATGATATTTTCAGCGTTGTCCTCAGTCCACTTTGAGCAAGCAGAAGATTGGGAAGCAGAAATTCATAAAGATCCTAAGCTCCAAGGGATAATTCATGATCTGATACAAGATTCTAGTTCACATTTGGGTTATAAATTTCAGAATCAGAAGCTGTTGTATAAAGGTCGGTTAGTCCTTCCAAAAGACCCTTCTCGAATTCCCTTGTTGTTACAAGAATTTCACAACTCTGCTGTGGGGGGACATTCAGGTTTCTTTAGAACCTATAAGAGAATTTCTGAAGTTGTGTATTGGACTTCTTCAACCACTGCCTATACCAACTCAAGTGTGGGCTGATATATTTATGGACTTCATTGAAGGGCTTCCCAAGGCTTAAGGAAAAAATGTCATCTTAGTAGTAGTTGATAGATTGACTAAATATGCTCATTTCCTTGCACTTAGCCATCCTTTTACTGCAAAAGAGGTTGCTGAAATTTTTATCACAAAGGTAGTTAAATTGCATGGGTTTCCCTCTTCTATTGTATCGGATCGTGACAAAATATTCCTCAGCCATTTATGGTCAGAATTGTTCAAACTGGCCGGCACTAGACTCAAGTTTAGCTCTGCATACCATCCCCAAACAGATGGCCAAACTGAGGTGGTCAACCGATGCTTAGAGACTTATCTAAGGTGCCTCACTGGAACTAAGCCTAAGCAGTGGCCTAAGTGGTTGAGTTGGGCTGAGTTCTGGTTTAACACCAACTACAACAGCTCTTTGAAACTGACTCCTTTCAAAGCCTTGTATGGCCGTGATCCACCCCATCTTTTGAAAGAAGCCACCATTCCGTCAAATGTGGAAGAGGTGAACAAGATGACTCATGACAGGGACCAAATGTTACATGATCTCAAAGGAAATTTGGTCAGAGCCCAGAATCAAATGAAGAAGTTTGCTGACCAATCTAGGCGTCCAATATCCTTAGTTGTTGGTGATTGGGTGTATCTCAAGTTACAGCCATATAGGCTACGGTCATTGGCTCGGAAGAGAAATGAGAAACTAAGTCCACGTTTTTATGGTCCTTATCAGATCACAAAACAGATTGGAGCAGCTGCTTTTCAGTTAGCCCTTCCACCGGAGAGTAAAATCCACCCCGTGTTCCATGTTTCCTTACTCAAGAAGGCCATCTCTCCTTCAGCAAATCCTCAACCTTTACCACCTATGTTGTCGGAAGAGTTGGAATTGTAGGTAACACCGGCTGCTGTGAAATTAGTGCGTAACACCACAAATGGGAATGATGAAGTGCTTATTCAGTGGACTAATCTGTCACAATTTGAAGCCACTTGGGAACCAGTGGAAACCATCATGCACCAATTTCCTTCTTTTCACCTTGAGGACAAGGTGACTCTTTTGGGAGGGAGTATTGTTAGGCCTTTTATAAGTAAATATTATAAGAGGAAAGCCAAGACTTAGGCTTTTTAATAGGACTAAAGTGTTTTTAGCAGTTATTAATTATTTTAATAGTTATTTTGAGTAGTTATTTTGAAAATGTAACTAAAGGATAACTGCCTCTAAGCAGTTATTAGCATAATAAAAATAGGAGAGAGGATAGGCTGTTTTTGAGTGATTTCAGGAAGGGAGAGACTAAGCTTTCGAACATCTTAGGAGGAAACCTTGATACTCAATCAGTTTTACTCAATTTCCTGTGTAATTTGTATTTCTGTAAGTGAATAAAATTCAGTTCTTATTCTCATATTGGTTGAGGTCTATCACATTCCATATTTCCTTTTTGATTGAAGTCATAGAATGTGGTCTTAATTTTGTTGATATAGGTCGGCCTCAAAGGTGAAGAGTTAGGTCTGTCTAGTGGAAGTTCTGAACAGTGGAATTCACAAATCCCTAGGAATCAACCACTGACTTGGTACAAGGTAATCTTAATTGTCATTTTCTTGTTTTACTGGTCATAGGCTATGGAATTTGGAATTATACTAATCCATTCTTAATTCCCATCTTCATGGCCCCTTCTCACTATTTCTTCTTCATAGTTTTAGTCAGCAGTGCTTACTACTGTTGTCTTCAATTTGCAATGCCATATAGCAATTAAAATTAAGGAAAGGGAAAATATTTTTGCTACTAACTAATGTCGTCCATGTTGGAATAGACAAATTTTAATGCCCCATCTGGCAGTAGTCCAGTTGCTATTGACTTCACTGGGATGGGAAAGGGAGAGGCTTGGGTGAATGGACAAAGTATCGGGCGATATTGGCCTACATATGTCTCTTCAAATGCGGGTTGCACAGTCTCATGCAATTATAGAGGACATTATGAAGCATCCAAATGCCGCAAGAACTGTGGGAAGCCATCACAAACATTGTAAGTGTTAGATATATAAACTAGAAAATTTGAAAAAACCTTGAGTTTATGATGACACTAATGCTGCAGATACCATGTACCACGATCGTGGTTGAAACCATCCGGCAATACTCTTGTATTGTTTGAGGAAAGAGGCGGAGATCCAACAAAAATATCTTTTGCTACAAAACAGATAGGAAGTTTGTGTGCACATGTATCTGAATCTCATCCACCACCTGTAGACATGTGGAACTCAAATACAGAATCAGGACAAAAAATAGGGCCAGTACTGTCCCTCAAGTGCCCTCATCATAACCAGGTCATCTCTTCCATTAAATTTGCTAGCTATGGAACACCCCTTGGGACCTGTGGAAACTTCTACCACGGACGCTGCAGCAGCAACAAGGCTATGGCCATTGTGCAGAAGGTGTCATCTAGCTTCCTCTTTCTCTATTAACTTTGATATGTTTCACTTTGGTTTAAACTAATTTTCAAAATGGTCTTGAACAGGCTTGCATTGGATCAAGCAGTTGTAGTCTTGGAGTATCAACTGATACATTCGGAGAACCTTGTAGAGGAGTGGCAAAGAGTTTAGCTGTTGAAGCTACTTGTGCATAGTATGACATGTTGCTTCAAGAGCACTCCCTAATTGTCTTAACCATTTGGTTGAAGATGATGCCTCCTGCTAAGCCAAAGTAGTTTTGTATTCTAGAAATATCCAGGAAAAAATTGTCAATTAGAACAGCCTAGTCTCACTTGCAATAAAAGAGAAAAAGTCTTGGGCTGATGCAAGATAGTGATTATTAGAAATGGTGAACATCTTAACAGTGATAAAATGGTATCTTTATTTTTGTTTTTACTGAAAATGATGGCTCAATACTTGGCAAGATGAACTTAGGAGTTTGGACATTTCCTGACGTAATCATGGGAAAATTTTACAATTGGAAAAGGATGTGTAGTTGAAATTCATCAAGTTTAATCAACCCAACGCTTCTCCAAGTGATATTTCCAATCAAGCGGGGTCAGTTTCAATCTTTATTTGTGTCCAACTGCCATCAAGATATTGTGAACTTTTTCAAACAATTTGAACCTTGCATTATTATTGAGAATAAATGCAAGACTTTAGTGCATGTGGCCGGCCACTATTAGAATGAAGAAAATGATTGCCATGGGAAACATTATGGTAGGCCATGCATTTGTCTGGGATGCAAATACAACACTAGGCTCAAATCAACAATTAGTTCTAGAAGAAAATGTCTTCTTTGTCATGATTGATGATATCAGTACTATCCAGGTTTTTTTAATCATAATTGTAGCATAAAGAATGACAAAATGTTAAGAGACAATTTTTTTTTTGGTTTGGTACACCTTGTGATAAATTTCCACCTATTAAAAACTTCAATTTGAGCTAATAAATTAAGTTACAATAATTTTCTATCAGCTCCTCTACCATACATATTAATGTGAAAAACTTAAAACACTAGTTGAAACTCTCCTCTATTATTAGATGGAAGTATTTTTTTTTATTTTCAATTAAAGTTTGATACTATAAGCTAAAAAGGTGTTAACAAAGAAAAAAAGCTAAAAAGGGTTAATAATCACCCTAAGAACAAAAGAATTTATATTTGTCATTAAACCACAGTACATTTAAAGAATCTAATTCCTACCCTAACCGGGAGAATACAGATTACAAAACAAAATTATAACGACAATAAATTATATAATGTGTATGTATTGTAAAAATATTTATTTTAACTAAAATGCATTCTAAATTCTATAACGAGGTAATACTTGTAATCTTACATTGTAGAAACAGTTAAAAAAAATTGTATTTATAGTTTGATAATGAGTGATCCCAACGTGGCCAACCTGTTATTACCGTTGTTCGATCACTCCTAAAAATTGAACAAGTTTTTTAATTCTCTTTCTAGCTTCCAGTTTCATATTTCGTTGTATTTAATCATCTTTTTTCTGTTTCATTCTTTCTCCGACCCTTTCATCCAATTGATTTCCCCGCAAAACCTAGGGTTCTTCCGCAATCGCATTCCCATCCCTCATTCCAACGCTTTCTCCTCCTCATTCTCAATTGCCATCACAATACGGTCCTCGTTCCCTTCGCCTTTCTTCTGAAGTAATCAATTGCACCTTTCTCGATTGGAATTTAGGAGTTAGGGTTCCGAGTCTTACTCCAAAGGCCGTCAATTCGTGCTAGAATTTTAGGCTTTTGGAGCCGCAGAATCAGGGCTCTTCTAATTTGTCATTCCCCCCAAAAATAATAATTTAAAAAAGGTAAATTGCTGAATTTTTATTATTTATTGTGATAATTGCCTCTGTTGTTGACGTTTCTCTATGATGGCGTCCCAAGCTTCTGTTCTGCATTCAATTTTGTTTTTTTATTTGTTTTCCCAATATTCAATGTTGTTTCGTGAATGGGTAGCTTTGACTTTTTTGAATTTTGGGTTTGTATTTTTTTATAATTTTTCCTTGTCCCTGTTCATGATAAAGGTCCACGATTTCTCGGTGGTGAGTTGTGGGCTGAGCCTGCAACCATTGTTATAAACTGGAGTTATCGCAATGTTTGGTGTGAATCGTAGTGGCTTTAATTTCTGTAGCCGTTTTCTTCACCTAGCAGAATGGCATCCTCTAGAATAACAATTTTAAACAGGGCTTGAGGCCCTCTTCTCTTATCTGGTAATCATTTTTCTAATCTTGGTTTTGTGCTTAGTAATTAATCCATGTAGTTTACGATAGCCCAATTTGGTCTTCATTTTTTTTATGAGATTTCTGTTTGTGAAAACAATTTGCAGGGTCAGCAGAGAACTTAGTTATTAGGATATTTGCTTTGGTCGGTTGAGGTGAGTGAGACAGATTGATGTTGTGATGGGAGATTATAGGAGTTTTTCTTTTTCCAAAATGATAGGTTGCTGTGGTTGCTTTGGATTCATCAAAAAGCCAAAACAGCATCGGGTTAAGCGTGCCATCAACAATATTCTCTCCCAGGGGCTGTTAATGGATGGAGATACAGAAGGTGATGAGTTCTCGTGTAGTGGTGATGCTAGTAACACCACCAGTGGAGATGATAATGAGGTGCAACCTCTACACAACCGTTCCGAGGATATTTTGAACCTTAGAGTAGAGAATGGCATGGTTTGTAGGCGATTCCCTGTTAAGGAGACTTGCAAACTTGTTCGCTCAGAGGTAACTGTGGGAGTAGCTCTTTTGTCTTGCTATGAAGTAGCTTTCAATTTATGGAAAAATATCAAGACTAGGTTACCTAGTTTTGGTACATGAGTGATCTTGAGTTAATTACAGGTGAAAATTGAAGTCGTTGTGTTTTGATCAGTTCATGATATCGAGGCCCTTACTTTGAGTTATGTGAAATTTATTTAATATAATTACAAAAATAAACTCTTCTCAATTTCTAATGACTGTTATACACTACAAACATAGGTTGGGTTTGGTTTTCAGACACTTTCTTTACCATTTTTGGTGACTGGATATCAATTTAAGGCTGAACTTTGAAATGTTTTGCCTTAATTTCTTTCTTCCTAGTTATTGCTTTTCTCAATGTCTCTTCATTTGTAACCACAATTTTACAGAGTTTATGTCTTGCATGTTAGTCTTGGTGTTGAATGGTGATTTGTAATAATAGATCATCACTTGTTTTATTTAAATTTTTTTGTCCCTTCAGGATGAAAATGGGAACAGGATGATAAATGAATATGTTCGAGAGTATAAAATTGGTTCTGGAAGCTATGGCAAAGTGGTAAGCATGATGGTGTGGAATTATGCCTTGTCTGTTGTCAATGAATCCATTTTCTTGACCCCCTTTCCCAATATGCCTTGCAGGCTCTTTATCGAAGTAGTATTGATGGAAAGCATTATGCAATTAAGGTAAGGACTCTTTTTGGTGTGAACAAGAAATTACTTCATAATAGCAGGGTTTTTGTAAGAGGACAGTAGTCACTGCTCCTGATAATAGGGTGGTGTGACATATTCCCTCTGTTCCAAAACTATTGTATTGTCACTTTAGGAGTTCAAGGTGTAATCAATTTATATTTTCCAATCGTATCCTCTTGTAATTAATATATCCTTCTCCTATCACCTTTCATTTGACCAATGAATAAGAATTAGGAAATTGAGACATTATTTGTTACTAATAAAACAATAAAATTAAATGAGGGTATTTTAGTCCACATTGGCTTAAATAACTATACATTTAAAGATTTATTAATTTGTGTGAAAAAAGTTAAAACAACAATAGTTTTAGGAAGGAGGGAGTAGGTAGATTGTAGGACTAGTTAGTGTGACTGAGAAATTGCAGACTGTATTACATTAGGAGACTGAAAAGAACATAAGAACTACCCAAGTCTTACTGCAAGATGCATATATGCAATGTCATTATTCAAACAAGATAAGGGCATAGCTGGTCATTTATTGAGGTTAACTTTCTCAAACTGCAGGGGTTTCATAAGTCTCATTTACAGAAGCTTCGAGTTGCACCATCTGAGACTGCCATGACTGATGTTCTACGTGAGGTATATATATCTTTTGTTGTTTTATTTTTTTGTATAAACAATATAAGGTGGCACAATGGTAGGTTTTTTCATTTCATGGTCAGGGCATTGGCATACTATTTTTAATATCTTTGATTATAATCTCTGCTATAAATGTTATTCAAGTGTAATATGTTGATTTTGGTCAACATGGATTATTACATAGTGGCTACTCTTCATTTGGCGGTTTATATCCACTGACAGTATATATAAACTACTACTTGATTTAAAGCATAGAAAACTTTTTTGCCAATGTTTTATTTCATTTGTAACATTTTTTGTCTGTTTCCTATGGTTTTAGTTTGACCTTGCTTCCTGATTTGTTCACTTTGAGACATTATTTAACTAATTTTTTTATGTTCTTTACCACCCCTGCAGTTTTTAATAGATGCATGTCGTTTGTTTTCAGGTACTTATTATGAAAATGTTGGAACACCCTAATATAGTTAATCTAATTGAGGTGATTGATGACCCTGAATCGGATGATTTCTGCATGGGTATGCATGGCTAGTTTCTTTTTTGTTTTGTTATTTAGTGATGAGTGATGACTGCTTATCCTTAAATTTCTACATATGTATTATGTATTTGAGCCTCAAATTCAAACAAGAATCTTGGATAACATTACTTAACTGCCAATGTTTACTTGTACAGTACTTGAATATGTAGAAGGCAAATGGGTTTGTGAGAGTTCAGGACGTCCTTGTGCATTAGGTGAAGAAACTGCTAGGAAATACATGCGTGATATAGTCTCAGGATTAACATATCTTCATGCTCATGTATTATCTCTCAACCAATCCTTTTGTAGTTAATGTTGACTCGGTCTCTCCCCTCCCCCCTTCACCCTTTCTTGCTCACAGACACTGACCTTCCATCACATGTCTATGGTTTTCATAGTTATTTTTAGTTGAAGTATTACACTTTTTTAACAATCATTTTATGAATTGAACAGAAGTGGATGCTGCTGCAACTTTTTAGTTTGGTAACTTGTATGTTTATGCTTTATATACAGTTGCACACCTTGCTTTGCACTCTTAAAAATTGATTGTGTTTGTCTATATAATGCTGTTAGTGTTGTATATTTTTATCTGAAGTTTTTTCTTTTGACATCATATTTTTGTCTAAAGTTGTTTAAAGTACAATTTTTGTATATCAATGGAATTACTAGATATTAGTTATCAATGCTTAAAAACTTTTCTTAACCAGCAATCCATTTAGTGAGGATGGTCAGGTTCATTCATTTCACATGCTTTGAAATAGTTTTTGACTATTATGTTGATTCTTTATTGATTTGCTTCAATGCAGAATATAGTGCATGGAGATATAAAACCTGATAATCTGTTGATTACTCGTCATGGTACAGTAAAGATAGGGGATTTCAGTGTCAGCCAGGCTTTTGAGGTAATGTAATTATTGAACTCAGTCACACATAAAAACATGCGAAAGCTGTTGGGATTACAATGACATTATTTATTTGTAAAATTGAAGCATGATTGGCTTAAAGATTAGAAAGCTGGTGAATGTGCGTTATCATACTTTGCTTGAAGGTCAAAAGTCATTAATGTCTCGTTAATTTTGCTTGTTTGTGCTAACCATGATTTTAAAATTTGTGGTTCTGAGGCTGCTCGTGCGAATATCCCACAATAGGTCCTGTGCAGTTATCTTGACTCTTAGTTATCTTTTCTAAAAATGGTATAAGTAGTTATGATAGAAGAATGCGGCTGGTTTGGGACCTTTCTTCAAAATGAATAATCAAACTTAGAAGTATATATTTTGATCTAATTAATGTTTTATACATCCCCAAGCACATTCATCATCCCTTCCACATGTTTTCCTGTGATATATTGGAGAGTGGTGATATTATATGTGTACTGTGATATATCCTAGCAACTAATATGGAATCAATACTGTGGTTTAATTTGCAGGACGGTAATGATGAACTACGTCGATCACCTGGCACTCCTGTTTTCACTGCACCAGAATGTTGTTTAGGTTACACATTTCTTTTCTAGCTTGCAAGATACTTTACTCCATGACCATGAAAGTACATATTCTCACTGCAGCTTTGTTTTCTGATATTATTCAGGCCTTACTTATCATGGCAAAGCTTCAGACACGTGGGCAGTGGGAGTTACTTTGTACTGTATGATATTGGGTGAATACCCCTTTCTCGGAGACACACTTCAAGATACATATGACAAAGTACGACATTATTAACTTCTTACCCTCCAATATTATTACATAGTATTCATGTTTACATGCTTCTAACCTATGGCTGAAATCTGAGCGTGCTGCTTTCTACCTTTTATCCAGATAGTCAATGATCCGTTAGTTCTGCCAGATGACATTAACCCTCAGTTAAAGAACTTAATAGAAGGTTTACTTTGCAAAGGTATTCCATGTCAATTCTTTCCCTACTCACAAATTTCTTTATCATTCTAATTTGATTTTTAAGGTCTGTTTGGTTTCCAATTTGGGTTTCTCAACTAAGGTTAGTTAAAAGCAAAATTTTAATTTGTTAGTTAAATGAAGTTTGAAGTGTTTCGAATGATGTGTCAGAACAATATTGACTATTAGATGATTTAGTTTGCAAAATCCATTTTCGGAACTGGACACAAAACAAGCACTTAATGGTTCCATCTTTTAATTTTATGGTTCTCAATTGAACTGACATCGTGTTATGCAGATCCAGGACTAAGAATGACATTGGGTGATGTTGCTGAGCATAGCTGGGTTATTGGAAATGATGGGCCGATTCTTCAGTACTTGTGTTGGTGCAAATGCAAGAGCCTGGAGAAAGAAGACTTTTATCATGAGAACAATTTGCTTTCTTGACCCACACTGACAAAATTTGTACAATGGACAGGCCCATTAAAAGTTTTTTCCTTCCTTTTGTCTCTATGACGATATGTCAAATGATCACGTAGTAGGGAGTCTTAAGAGAATCAGAATCCTAGCCGACGTATAAGCCATGTTAATTTTCTTTTCTTTTTTGAAGCTTTTGGTTTCTAAATACTTTTTAGAGGTCTTGTATACGGCTCTTCCGGATAGTACAATTTTTAGTCAAGCACGTGCTGAATTGAATTCTATTCAGTTCATGCCTTTTATATGCATTGCGTGGTGTATGTTGTGTTATGCATTTTTAGTTTAAAATTCAAAGAATTTGGTGACTCAACGATCCACGCGAAGCTTGAACATTGGTTTTGATCATGAAATTCCATGCTGTTTCACCAAACTGTTTTGTTTTTCTTTTCTTGATATCGATAATAACAACTAAGCTTATCAAGCAATGAGCACAGGCCATTGTATTCTACTTACTTTTAGAATGAGAATTGAGAATTTCCAACTGAAGGCTACTATTATTATTATAATGGGATAAAGTTGTTATTCGTTGCATAAGTTCGGTTCTGGTTGTGTCGTAAACGCGTAGTACTCTCGAGAAAAGTGTTGTTCATATATGCAAAACGACAAACCTAGAGGCTGTGTTTTGGCTTTATTGTCGTCACCGCCATCGTTTTTTTTATTTGGGTTTTTACCATTTGGGTTATAAAGCTATAATCTCCATATCTTAAATTGTAACTAACAAGTCCAATTCTCCACGCTTCTATCTCTTAAGCATGCCGAAATTTTGTAAAATTTGTTGAGAAATGTCATTTTGACACTAGGAAAGGTTACTCTGCGCCTGTTTAGTTGACCATTCAGTGAATCAAATTGAAGCTGGGTTAATAAAAATAAAAAAAAAATTATTGACTCAACGAAAATTTAATTATTTTAAACAGTATATAAATCAATGTTAATTATAAGATTTTTTTATTCTTATACTTTTGTTTCCACCAAACTGACAGGAATCAACCAATACCAAAAGCTTCCTTCCCTAAATTTTTAAGTTTCACCCCTTCTTTTCTTTCTTTCTTTTGTTTTATGGAAACGTGTAAGGAATAAAAGAAGTGATGAAATGGAATCTGTTTATATATTATGAGATCAGTGGAACCATAGGAAAATTTATAAATATTGAATGCTGGAGAATAGGTTTAACTATTATTATAATTGGCGGATAAATATTTTGACATTTTGACAGCTAGAATTCCAACAAATTAATAATACGTAAATTGAGAGGTGATAAGTGTAAGTATTTGTAGAATACATAAATATGTAGGTGAATTACAATGAGCTGAAATGAAAGTGTAACTTTTACTAGAGCATAACATGATTTATAGGATTCTCTTAATGCGTGATAGAAAATTCTTGTGTTGCATCACTCAAAAAAAGTTAGAATCAAAGAGTATTATAGTTATAAGGATATATTTGACAAGAAGATGAGGAATGATTTAAGTTGGTTTGTATTTTATTTTGTTAAATTTTGTAAGTTAAAATAATCTTGTTTGGTAAAAAGATTTATTTTAGTAGTTTATATGGTTTTCAAAAAGTTATTTAAAGTAATGTTTGAGTTTGTAAGTTTTAACCTTATTTTATTTTTTATATTTTTATCCCAATTGATATTGTTTTTTAAAAATTCATTCCCGAATTAACATGTGAGTAAGTAATCATTTATAATTTATGTATTAATTACTTCAAAAGTTATTTTCGTAATGAATTTTGATTGGTCGATAATGTATAGTAATTAAACTAATTTTAAAAAAATAAGAATGTGTTAAAAGAGCCAGCGCATACATTTTGTGAGGAGAACTTGTAAATTTGTGATGCAAACTTTCAAAATATAGGACTATAGGCATTTGTAATCAACGACCAATTCTAAATTAAATTTGTGGAATTCAATTGACTATTAGTCAAACCTTAATTCTCACCCTGCAGGGGAATTGAATCCCCAAAAAAGTGCTCTTTCTTCCCTTTTTTTTTAGTTTTTTTTAATGTAAAATTAAGTTGAATATTTATATTAGTTTAAACAATGGTGAGGGTGGAAGTAATAGTTAAGTTATGGAATTTATTTGTTTATTAGAAAGAATAAAGTTGTTGGATATATGCTGGAGTGACGTTGACATGAAAACGAAGCTTGAACAATTTCAAACATGTGGCCTGTAATCTTCCAATTACAGATAAGCTTAATTTTATTTTTTAAAAATTTTAGATCATCTCACATTTCATAATCCACCATAGACCCAATTAATTCAAGGAATACGAATGTTTCTCTCGTTAATTATTATGTGTTTTATTTTATATTCTTTTTAGACGAAACCCCTCAATTAATAATTAATATTTTTAAAATTTTAAGATTGTTCTATATTCAATACAAGAATAAGATTAATGTTTAGTTAAAGAGGAATGAGTCTTATAATCACACCCTTAGATTCATTTAATTTTTGTGTAGATTTACTATTAGATTGTGTGTATATGCTATTAGATAAATATTTATTTATTTATTTGGATGGGTTAAATATAAAAGAGATTGATTTTAATATGATTTATTTTGTTCAAATTGTTTAAAACAACCGGCTATATTTGCAAAAATTGTCATAAAGAGTATGAAATTATGTGATAGTTAAATGTGTGTTTGGTTCAATTAATGGTTGAAGATAAAATGAAAAACTCAAAATTAACTAAAAAAATAATCTAATAAATCCTAATCACAAATGTAATATTTTTGCAAAAAAAATTAACATTATAAATAATTTTACGAATGATGCGCAAATAAAATAAAATTACACTATTGTTTATTTACCCAGCATAAGTTCAAATTTCTTTTAGCGTGTCAATTTTGTTTGGTTACATTAACATGTCAAATTTCACAAACAACGTATATATATATAAAAATCATGAATTTCGGTCCTTTTTATAATGTACAAATAAGTAAAACAAACGAAATTCTATGCTAACAATTAATGAAAAAAATATCATACATACACTAGTTTTCCTCTAATAGATCGTTCAAGCAAGAATAATATCCTTATCAATATAGGCACATAAATGAGTTTGTTTTGGATTATTTAAAGAAAAATGTAATTTTTTAAATTTAAAAAATATTCAGTGTAACTTTTAAACATTTATATAAACTTTTAAGAAGCTAAAAAAATTAAAAACAACTTATTTAAAGTAACTATTTGGAGTATTTTTTAAATAAGTTTTTTTGAAAAAAAATAAAATAATATACTAATTCATTTAAATAAAATGTTTTTTTATAGTCGTAATGAAACAAATTATTTTTTAAATAATCATTTTTTATAGAAATAATTTATGAAACCATTATTAAATAATAAATATTATCGACTTTTATATTTTATTTCTAAATTATTTTCGTGTTGTAATGGTATATATAATATTCTGGCATTCCCAATCCCAAAGATATATTTATTCCTTGTTAACAATTATTAACAATATCTATGACTATTTTAAAGTTTCGGTTAATAGATAATTAGAATTTTTAAAATATTTAAATTTTATTATGTAAATAGAATAAGCATTTTTAGGAGGGACTTATTTAAATGAACTCTAAAATTACTTCATTATAAAACATAAATGATGTTACATGTAAATTTTTCTTAAAATCTCAAAACTTTTGTACACAGCAACATCATTGAATCGAACCTAATTATTACGAAAGTGTGTTAACAGTTATCTTCTTCTTTTGGTACAATTAGTTCACTTATTCACCCAACTTAGTGCTAGTACACATTTTGAAATGCTATATTATTTTTTAAAAAAAAATTTAATTTCCAAAAATATATAAATATAAAATAATAAATGGGTTGATGTATCGCTATCTTAGGTGGACTCTGCTGCTATAAATAGATAAATATTTTAAAATTTGTTTAATTGGTTAATTGCATTTTGAGATGCAAAAAAGCAAGAAGGCTTTTGAGGATGGACAAGTGGCATAGGGAATAAGATTCTCTTCCACCTTCTTCTGTTCCTGTTCCTGTTGCTATTATGGATTCCTCCCTTTATGTTTTCCCATTCACACTAATTATTAATTATTACGGAATATCTTTGTTTACTCATCTTTAAATTTGTATCTTTCTGCCGTACTTATGCTTAATTTATTGATTAACATACTAAGCATGCAACTGAGATTACATCTCATGGAATCATTTATTTTTTCTATAAAAGTATGTACATTAGATAAGATTGAAAATTAATTGAGATGCAATTCATTCTCCAATCACAATTAAGTTTCTCTTTAGATATCCCTTGCATGATTTTGGTTATACATGTTTCTAAGTTTTTAAAAATATAAATACACACTCAAAAATTAATTTTTTTATTTACCATTTTTCTCTCCCTGTTTAAATATATACACACATAAACTTCTTCTTCTTCTTCTTTTTATCAGGAACATATTCTGGTTAAATGAACAAAATAATCCAGTCAAATTTCTCCAACTCTACACAATATTTACTTGAGTTTTGATAATTTCAGTTGTAAGAGTTGAGTTTAAGTGACGATAAATAGTAACTGTTATGATTAGTTTAGAGATAAAGGTGCATATAATAAATATATTTATTTTCAAGCTTACCATTTTAAATTGCTCAAACTCTGTGTAGAACTCATGTAACAGAATCATTTCTACTTTATCTAGTACCAGATATAAATAAATAAGTTTTTTTTAGTCTATATAACCTCATACAAGATAAAAATTTAAAAGTAGAATTTTTTTAATTGAAAAAAATGTAGGAATAACTTAGAAATGAGAATTAATAGATATTAATGATGTTTTTAAATAATTTTTTTAACTCTGTATTTTATGGAAAGTTACACATATTAGATAAATGTAAACAAAAATAATTAATTTTAAACATATATTCCCCATCTTTTATGTATGACTTTTTAAGAGGTTAAATTTCTTTCAAGATATTTTTTTATTTTAAAATTTTAAGATAAAATTAAATGTCTATTTCTTTATTATACTTTTATATTTTATTTAAAACAAGACATATTAATTATATTTCTTAAAAGGTGTACAACTTTAAAAGACATATAAAAAAATAGAGAGAGTGTTAAGAATAGTTTTCAAAAGTTATTATTTATATTAATAATATCAAAAATTTGACATATCTCCCTAAATTATATTACTCCCTTTGTTTTTTTATACCAGTATTAGTCTTTTAAGGAGATTGTAGTGTTTCTAGATATACGTGCCTTTAAAATTTCAAAGCAAAATTAAGTGCTAATTCTACCTTATCTTTCTATAAAAAAGAGAAATGACATGTTAATAAATAAAACGGATAAAAAGACATATTTATATTTAAGTGATGAGCAACAACTTTAAAAAACATATAAAAAAATGAAGGGAGAATATTCTTAACGTTACATTTACTTCTAAATATAAATAAAAATAATTAATTTAACATTTATCAAGAATGATGGTTGAAGGTAAGTATTTACATTAGTGTTATCATATATTTATTTAGTTTCTTAAAATATTCTTAGTATAATTTATTACATAAAGAATTAATTATTTTAAAAATATATACAAAAATGACATATTCAATAAATGGACATTTAATGACATTCAAAAATTATAATTTTATTTATATTAAGGGAAAAAAAAATTTACTAAAATTTAATTATATATAAAACTAGGATTAGCATGATTTATTTCAAATAATTGATTAAGTTGAGAATATATACAATAGGGATATATGAGATTGAAAAGGTATAGCATTGGTTAAAAAAATTAAAAAAAAAATTGTTTATATTTAGGACTTGAATGGGATATTTATGAGATGCAGCTCCTTTGCAGCAATAACAATGCAGTGTTTGGTGTGGTCCAATTAGTAGATTGGTTATTTTAATGAATCAGCATAAAAAAAATAAATTTTTAGGTTGGTTTATTGAAATATGCAGCGTAGAAACTTGATATTAAAATAATACTACATTAAACTGGTCTATAATATAATCGTGTAAAATAATCAATGAAGTAACGAGTACCACACCAAACACAATACCATTGTTATCGCTGGTGATCCACACCATATTTTTTATTAATATTAATGATATAGTTTAGAATGTATTTAACCCGTATAAGTTTACACAAAAATTAAAAGTATAGATTTTCATTTAAAGTTATTATTAGTGTAGCTTTCTTTTTTAGTATTAAAGTTATTTATTTTTATTTCTTGTCATTTATAAAATTATACAAGCTAGATGAACTCTTGGTTATTTATAACTCATAAAAAAAAATAATACTAACCCGTATCTCAATAACATTGATTCATAAAGCCAAAATGAAAAAAAATAAAAATATATTAAAATTCATCCATTATCATTTTTGTGCAATCTCATATGATTTTTAATAAAAATTTCAAACAATCGGGTAGGCTGAACATAATTTGTCCACTCGAATCAAAACCTTAAAAACTGAATAAAAAATGAGTTTGGTCAATTTAGACGGATAAACGGATCATCGAGTTAAAAAAATGACCAAGTTTAGTTAAGTTTGGACGGGACCGATTTTATATTTTTACAGACTGAGTTAACTGAATCCTATTATACTTTTTGGGCTTATTAGTTTATTTTAATTATACTTTAACCAAACTTATATATAGTACATACTAGGATAATGCAGGAGACATTAAATTATTTTTCTATGGAATTGATAAGTAAAATATGCAAAAAAAAGTCTAAAAACTAAATTTAGGTCACAAAACAAATTCAATTTATTACAAGTTTAAACCAAAATTACCTATTTAAATTTAATCAAAACCGTTCACCCGAAACTCAATAAAACCATAAACTTATTTGATGAAATTTATATATTAGTTAAATTATTTATTACCCAACTGATAATCACCATGTAATCGGGTCGTTTGACAAAAACAAACAAAGCCTTAACTTTTGTCTGGTCTGAGAAAAATAAGTCAAAAAGATCAGTAAATCCTCGTCATGATGGGCAGATATAGGTTGGGTCAATTTGTATTCGCGTTTTTACCTGCTACAGAAGGTTGGTCCAATGAGGTTTAAATTGTGTGTGTGAAGTTTTATGTTCATCTTTAAATCCTTTCATGTACACTACAAAATATTGGATGTTATTTTCGCAATAAGAAAAGGCTTGTTTAAAATAAGAAGATACAATACAACTATTTACTTAATTTACGTGTATTTTTTAATCATTAAATTTATTTAAAGGTTACAGTATTTTTTAAAATTATGATTAAGGTTATTGAAACTCATCTTTCTTCTTCTTTTATTTATTCTCTCTTCATAAATAAATATAGTATATATTCATTTGTTGTTTTTTTTTATTTTTTAAAAAATTATATATTAATAGAAGTATTTTAATAAAAAATAATTAATGACATCAAAATTTCCAAAGAGGGTTAAAAAGGATAATTTTTTTCAGAAAATAATCTTAAATCAAGAGACAAAAATACGTGTGTTTAGGAAAATTTATTTTAAGGGATTATTTTTGAGTTTGCGTCAAAAGTATTTTTTTGTGTTTGTGTTTTTATGAAAAGTATATTATAATTTATTAGATTATTTTTTAAAAGGAAAATATTATAATCATAATCTATTTTTTTTAGATTTTGATTATAAAAAGAAAAGTTATTTCTATTGTACACTTATTTCCCCTATTTCATCATTTACATTTTCTCAATTTCACAATTTTTATATCTATTTTAGTAATTTTAAAGTTAAAAAATATTTTCTAGTACAACTCAAACAAAATAGATCATCTAAATATTTTCTATAACCACATCTAAACATTAAAATGAATTCTAACATAATTGATTCGATTCATTTTTTATAAATTTATCAAACATACTTGTAGTTGTAAGATGAACAATAGATAATTTATTATTGATTTAAAATAAAATATTTGTTTTATATAACTAATTTTAAATTCATGATAACTCTTATTTTATACACTTGTTTGTTTTATAAGAGTCAAACCCTTTGCTAAAACATCCTAACCATAAAACAATGCCCAAAACCTATAAAAAAAATTTATGATTTAAATCAACTCCGGTGTAGGGTTTTGGGACCACACAACATAATATCAATCATAAATGAACATTAGGTACAAGCATGGTGGGTTTTGAAAGCTTAAAAGTTGTGAAAACGTAGGTCAGAGTACCCAGTAATTGATTACAACCCCATTGTAATTGATTACATGCACAACAGGACATCAGGGTGGATTTTGGTCACTAGTAATCGATTACCAGGATGTGGTAATTGATTACACCCGAGAGGAATCACTCTTTCCTGTAAAATTTGCTCTTTGGACAATCCTGAAACTCATTGGTAATCGATTACCATATGGTAATCGATTACACCCGAGAGCACAACACATTTCCTGTAAAAATAACTCTCAGGTCCTGCTTACTGGGCCTCTGGTAATCGATTACCATTAGGTCAGTATGTAGCAGATTGTAGAAAATAACATGAAACCTCATTTTTAATCACCCTAACTTCCTCATATGATATCCAATCACTATTAAACTTTGACACACCTACTATGCATCATTTATGACGTGTAGCCACCGGCCGCACTCAAAAATTCCCAAAAACAAAGGACTTATGCGTAAAAGTGTATTTTATCCGTTTTAAGGTAAAAGTGTGCAACTCAATGGTTAATTCTCCATGGGTTTGACTCATTCCAATTTTTACGAGTTTTAAATCATGCATAGGCGCTAATGGAACCATCCCATGACATCCAAACCTCATGAAATGCAATGCGATCCTGTCACTTCCATGATTATGGATAAAAACTACATGAAAACATTAATTTCCATACATCCATCATCAAACTAAGTCTCGATACATAATCTAACTCAGTTGCAACACATAAACAAGTCTTGCCCATAACATTCATGCAATGCATCAAGCTTCACAAATACAATTCCTAGACATATCAATGCATCTCATGCATAATGTAGGACCATTCATGGTCACCACAACCAAATATCATCATCATCACATATCTCATCATTACATCATCTCATATATACAATCAACATATAATCTAGGCTTCCAGTGAAGTCGTCAGCTACTTGGAATCCACTAAGCAAGTATATACATCAATCAAAATGATTATATACAAGAGCCGGCCAAGGCTACACCACCAAAATATTATACAATACATATACAGGTATATATACACAATATCTCATGCACACCATGGTGATATCTCACCAATCACCATCACGGATCCAGTCCCACTGAAAAATAGCCATATAAATAGGGGTGAGCACATTACATGTTAAATGATAATTATTGAATCGGATCAATCTATCCAATTCTCTAATACTCACTACAATATCATAATCAATCAATACATCCACTGTCATTTAACTCAATTCATAACTCACTAGATATTCTCAATATCATATACCACATAGGCTATCACAATCATGTTATTCACAATAGCACATAACAATGCATTTGCATACTCATTCACATGGATCCAATTTCATATTCAATAATATAGTGTTGCAACACAATACTTTCAGCCATATAATATTCAGATTTCAGCCATATAATACCCTCTCGCGCAACACAATCACTCTGAGCGACAACGGCAGTGTTGCGGGCTAGCCTTGAGTCCCACCCAAGGTCTTTTATGAAATCCTCGAAACCATAATTAACATAGAAATCTCATTTCATATGCATACATCATCAATAAGCATCTCATGCTATATCATATTATTCATGTAGTCATCCACTTATATTTCATGCAATATTTCAATATGACAACTACTTAATTGCATCTTATGCATCAATGATATCATCAATTCAATGAATTCATCACATCTCAAACAACATGTTAACATCAATTCATTCATTTCGCTGCATCTCATGCAATTTAATAATATTATTATGGACAGAAACCACCACAACGATTAATGTCTCTTAGATATCACATAAAATTGGGGTATTTCATAATCATCTCATAATTAAACATATCAAACCATCATGTTTCATAATTATATAATTTATACCACATCAATATACCTCAAACTCATCCATAAACCATACATTTTAAATATAATAGCTCCCCTTACCTGGAATAATAAATCCCAGAAGCTCTAAAGTGCTATCCGAATGCTATCCAATCACCAATTCAAAGTCCTAAAAATTCCTAAAACATTCATATTTAATTTTTTAATAACTCATACGCTATTACATTCGCGTTCCGAAACCAAAACAACGCATCAATAATTATTTTATCAATCAACAACTTACCAAGTTAAGCCGTCGACCTCGAAATTCGATTCCGAATAAATCCCTAAGCTATTTGCCAACTCAAAACACTCTGAAACCACCTAATTTCATACAACCACTCATTATTAAGCTCCACTCATTATTAAGCTCCAAGCTCATGGGGATGAAAATCTAAAAGTCATGGGTTTCAATTTTAACTTACTTGAACTTGGAGAAATCAAAACCCCAATGGTAACCAAGTTTCCCCAATACAAACGGTGATCCCAAAAGCTTTAAAATTCACAAAATGAGAAGAATTAGTGAGTTGGTTTCATGAATTGTACAAAGCCAAACTATGTTCATGATTCTACCTTAATTTCACAAAACCGAAGCTTCCTCCCTTCCCTCAAAACCAAGGCTGCCACGTGAGGGAAGGAGGAGAAAGCTATATAATGTTGCCTTTGCTTGAAGGGATTTGGAAGAAGAAATGGTGGAAGAAGGTGATCCCGCGGGAGAGGAGGAGAACAATGAAGCTTTTTCCTTTCCTTTGCATGCCACCTGCGGAAGAGGAAGTGAAAATTCCTTTTTCCCTTTTTCCTGTACAGCACGTGTGAAGCCAAAATGGAATGAGGTGAACTTCTAATTTTTAGAAGTAAAGGGCAATAAGGTAATTTTATATGTTTAGTTATCATTTCTATCTTTATTTTTTAATATAAATATAACTTTACCCTTTTTGTAATCAAAATATTATATATTGTTATTTTTTAGTTTGATATACCATATCTAGATTCGAGTCAAATAAGACCATTATACGTGATAAAACCCTTAGTGGTTACATTTCCTTGAATTTAAACTTACAATTAGAAGTTAAGTTAGAACAACCTCTTGTCAGTTGATATATATGCTTTATTATAATATTATATATATATATTTAAATTATTTAATATAATTTAAACTAGTTTTTTTTCAAATATCTATGTTTTAATATAAATTACTTGAAAAATTATAAGTTGTAAAAAAATCATAAATTATATTCACGAAAGGAGATAGTATTTATTACGAGCTTCGTTTTGAAAAACCATATATGTTTTTTAAAAAAAGGCATAAATTATATATGATAATCGGATTCAGTGAAAAATTATGTGTGATAGTTGAATCATGGCATACCCAACACAAGATCTAGCATATCACGCTTGCTCTCACTTAATTGGACAAGCTTGTTACAATTTAAATAAAACTTGTAATTTTATGGCGCAAAAATGGTTCAAGCTTTTCATTAAAAAAATGTTTTAACATTATTGAAGAGTAGATTACGGTATCTTGTTCCTAAATATCTCTCACGTACTTACCAAATATTAGATTTCATTGGAACTCTTGTTTTTGAATAATTTATAAAATGAAAAGTTCTGGTAACACTTTTTTTAATATACTAGTTGTAACATAACTGCAATTAATTGTTTTACGTAGGTTAGGCGCTGCTAATATATTTTTTTCACGAAGATTGTATAACTATAAAGATTAAGGAGCAAGAGGGTAGATTTTTCAAAGAGTCTTCTTTCTCACTGTTTAAGTTTAAACAAGAATACATGTCTGTTGAAAAATGAAAAAAATCTGGTGATATAGGTTAAAGGTTCCATCCCAAAACTAATTGTTAATGGTTGGATCCAACGGGTCTTTAAGCCATGTAAAATATCATAAGGTTGACGTTGTGAGAATTCTAACACGCCCCCTCTAACGAAGAATGACGGACCAGCCAAGGGGTAATTTTTGACCCATAATGAAAGGACAACTCTTGTTTCATAAAAATCGAAAAAAATACATGTAAAATATTATGAGACAGACGATGTGAGACTTCTAAAAGTTAGTATATAAAATCATATTATTATTTGAAAATTATGCAGGTGGCCAATTCCTTCCCATCAAAGTATATTAACTTTAGAAAAACGTGGCAACATGGGGTTCATTTTACATAGACATAAATGTATTTGGTTTTCCATTCTTCGAAAAGGAAGTGAGGTTTGGAGAAAGACTTTTTGGATATAGATTGAGGTTTGGGAGGTGGCAATAGAAATATACTATCAAAAAAGCGATATGGGTGTCGACTAGTCAAAACTTTGGTGCTGAATAGATTAGATTAGATTGAATTTTTCAATTTCCATTCCTAATCTTTTCCCCCACGTTAACAATGATTTGTCCCAATCCCATTTCTCATTATTTATCAAAGAAGTGCTTTTCTAACACACGTGAATTCATAACAATTGAATTTTTTGAAATGTGAGAAACTTAATCACATGATATTATTTACTATTTTTTTAGTGATAGTTAAAAAAAATAAAATGGGTCCACTATATTTGTTGATAGTAGCTCAGGTGAAATAGTAATCACTTAATGTATTAATATTAATCGCTGCAATTTGATATTTGACCTAACAATGGTTGACGTTATTAGTGCGTTTAGTTTACATATACGTTGTGTCGTACATAGTACCAAACATGTAACGTTGGTGAAAGGACAAATGTTAGTGAAACGCAACAATTTTAACTAATTAGACCGCTGACCAGCAGATTTTATGTTTTGAAAATTGGATGACACCCATTAATTGAACAACTTCAACAATTTGACCCAGTCAAGTTTTGTGTTATTATCATTTCACAAAGTGGTCAAATTTTGGCTAAATGCGTGCACCAATTCGCTCATCAAAACCGTCCGTTTCACTTCTGTAATTAACTAAACGCATGAATAAATGCTTCACAACTACCGATTTCCGTTGATAATGCAGATTAAAATTGTTAAAAAATCTTAAGTTCCATATTTAATGAACACAATTATAAGAAAAGATAAAAAAAATCTTAATCGTAACCAAATTCCAAACAAGATTACCTTTGAATAAGGATAAAGATACATGTGATTAACATAAAAACTTATTAAAAAAAACAACTAGAAATATTTTATAAATTACACTAAAAAAAGAAGAAAGATGTAAATCATAACTTCAACCTTAAAATTTTTCGTTTGGAGAGGATGTGCTTTAGTTTTTTAATATAATTTTTTAAACTCATAATATTGTGATCACAATTAACTTGCTATTTTGGGGATTTAAACACTATTTTATGTTTCATAATATTTTTTTTAAAAAATCATTATACATCACTGTAACCTAAATAAATGTGATTGAATTTTAAAATTTGTTTTGTAAATTGGATGACATTGATAGTAAATGCTAATGTTAATTTGAATTGAATTTGCTTGACTTACAAATGTAACTCAATAGTAGAAGCTTAATTTAGTGAGAGAAAAAGAAAAAGAAAACCCTCTGAAAAGTCAAAGTTCAATTATGTAGAATAAAAAAACAGTGCATGTATCTCAAAGTTAATTCCACATCTAAATGAATGTGAAAAACCTTGTGAATTGTAAATTTGTAATGCCCTGACAAAAAAAACGAATACACTTCCATTTTTCTTAAATTCCTTATACACGAAACTTGTAAAGTAATTATCCGTATAAAGAATATTTTAAAAAAGATATTTTAAAACTAATTAATAAACTAATAAATATTCATTAATATATTTTTATAGGTTACCACATCTGTAAGAAATCTTAACATGGAATAAGTTACTAAAATTGAAGTAATGATAAATGGCTAGACAAATTTCATGAAACCATAAGGTCATATAATATTATTGTCATGAAAAAACAAAACAAAAAACGACAGAATATAGGGTAAGAAAAACAATAAAAAAGAAGGAGGATAAAGTTGAATTAGACAAAAAAGTGGGGGTTAGAAGAGCAAAGTTGGAGGAACATTTGGTAGAGTTATATTTATAAGTCGTTGTTCATAACTCACATAGTACCTCTGTCATTCGGTGTCCAAAGTTGCAAGTTATCTATGCACACTTTGTGTTTCATTCCTCTCTCCTCTCTCAGATCAACCCAGGTATCCCCTTCTTCCACATTCCTTTTTCTGCTTCTCAAAATTACTCCTTTTTTATATATATAAAATTATTCTACAAATATTATTTTTTTATTTGGATCCAAATCCGGTTACTGCTCCTTCAATTGGATCAAAGGGAACCCTTTTACTCAAATTTGTTTTTTTTTAATTAGTATGCTTTTACCGTTTCAATCAAAGTTGTTTCATTTCTTATTCCCTTGAATTTTGCAGATGGGTTTGTTTCTCCAATCTCCATAGCTTGAAATCACACAAAGCACCTTCGCTGGAAGAGTTCCAAATCTTGTCGGTGATTCATTTGGTATTGCACTTGTGTTTCTCTATCTTTTCATTGGAGTTTATGGTTTGATTTCTCTCAAAGGGGTGATTTTAAGTATAAGGAAATTTGCATGTTCCTAAGTAATAGAAGGAAAGGATGAATAGATAGAATTGGTGGCGTGGCATGGCATGATGATAGTGTAAATGAATTTAATTTTTGGGTAGAGTTGGCAAATGAAGGAGTTGTTGGGGGTAATGATGGTTTTTGATTCCTTCTGATATGGTTTTTGTTGGGATGAACTGAGGATTCTTTGTGATGAGAAAGAAATTACGTTTGGATTGTTCTTTGCAGGAGGATGAAAAGAAAGTGAATAACTTTCTGAAAATGGGTGGTAGGGTAGGAGTGAATGATGGTTTTTCTGGACCTGGACCAAATGATTCTCTTCTCCCTGGTCTTATTGATGATGTTGCCTTGAATTGTCTTGCTTGGGTTAGTGGATCCGATTATGCTTCAGTGTCATGTATTAACAAAAGGTTCAATGAATTGATTAAAAGTGGGTATTTGTATGGTTTGAGGAAACAATTGGGGGCAGTGGAGCATTTGGTTTATTTGGTATGTGATCCAAGAGGGTGGGTGGTGTTTGACCCCAAGATAAATAGATGGATGGCATTGCCTAAGATTCCTTGTGATGAGTGCTTTAACCATGCAGACAAGGAGTCCTTGGCCGTGGGCTGTGAACTGTTGGTCTTCGGCCGGGAATTGATGGAGTTTACGATTTGGAAGTATAGCATGATTCACCGTGGTTGGGTGAAATGTCCAAACATGAACCAACCTCGGTGTTTGTTTGGATCTAGTAGTCTTGGTTCAATTGCTATTGTTGCTGGTGGAAGTGATAAAAGTGGGCATGTTCTAAAATCAGCTGAGTTGTACGACTCTTCAACGGGTACATGGGAGCTTTTACCGAACATGCAGACGCCGCGCAGATTGTGCTCTGGTTTTTTTATGGATGGCAAATTCTATGTGATTGGTGGGATGTCGAGCACAACTGTTTCATTAACTTGTGGGGAGGAATATGATCTCAAGACAAGAAATTGGCGGAAAATAGAGGGTATGTATCCGTATGTTAACGTGGGTGTTCAGGCGCCTCCGCTTGTGGCTGTTGTGGATAATGAGTTATATGCAGTTGAGCATCTAACTAACATGGTGAAGAAGTATGACAAGGAAAAGAAGACATGGAATGAATTGGGAAGGCTTCCGGTCCGGGCGGATTCTTCTAATGGTTGGGGCCTTGCTTTCAAGGCTTGTGGAGAGAAACTTTTGGTTGTGGGTGGACAAAGGGGCCCAGAAGGTGAAGCAATTGTGCTGAATTCATGGTGTCCTAAGTCAGGGGTCAGTAATGGCACCATAGATTGGCAAGTACTTGGTGTGAAGGAACATGTGGGAGTGTTCGTGTATAATTGTGCTGTGATGGGTTGTTGAGATAATTTTAGATTGACTCAACAGAGGGTGCTGGTATCTGCAATCTGACTTAGCCTTGAAGGGTGCTTCCATGTTCATTCACCTCAGTTACTGAGCTAATTGTTGCTGGGATAGCTTTCCTTTCCCTAGCTCAGAATTTGGTTTCTTTCTTTTAACATGGTTTATTTGGATGTATTTCTCACTTTTCATGGTCCATAATTTTAAATTGCTTTGCAAATTACTGAGTAGGCTTACACAGATATGTTCTGTTTCCTTTTTTAGCCAACTATGTAAACCAATAAAAATGAAGGAGTTTTCATTGTTTTATGCTCATTGCTTGCTGCCTCAATCATGTAATATTTTGTGTCCATTGTTCTTACTTGGAGGAATATTTAGTGTATGTGTTTGGAGAAAAGGGGTTCTCAAATTGTACCTCTGATTAGATTTTCAAGAGTTGAGTTTGTGGTATGATTTCTTTTCATTTTCTATTTATACTTTTTTAATTACAAAATTGTCACATTATGTAATGTTTTTCGAAGTTTGTATAGAAAACTATGAAAATAGATAAAAGTTGTTTTCAGCAGCTTTTCTTAAACAAACTTTTGAAATCAAAAATTAAAGTGACAATTTGATAATGTTAAACAAACTTTTGAAATAAAAAATTTAAGCGACAATTTGATAATCAAAAGTGAAAAAGTTTTCAAATCAAACAGCTTCTAATTTGCTTAGAGAAGTCAAATTATGCAGATTGCTTCTAATATTGTGATCACCAATCTATCATTGCATTTGGCTCGAAGTTTTAATGTTAGATTGTGAGCACAGGTGAAAACAAAGTTACCAACTTTTGTTGAAATAATTTTCTTGGTGGTATCTTTATATGTAATATGAAAAGGAGGTCCCCTCAGGTCTATAATGTGTTTGTGCTCCTTGTCCATCCGTCCAGCTGTACTTGCTGGATCAAGGTCTAGTTTTCGTCTTCCTATTTTTGTGTGGCATACACTTTATCAGCAATTAGATTTCTCTTCTTGATTGAGGGAAGATTAATTGGGACCATGCTTCATTACTCTATTTGTTTCGTTTGTCCTCTATGCTTGTAACCCACTATTTAATGCTTCACAGTCCTTTAGTACATGGTGTACACTTCATCATCAATTTGATGTTGAGATGAATAGGTTGTTTGACCTCTTTCCTTGCCAACCAGCAACGTGATTGTGTGAATCATGAAACAAGCCTCAATGTAATGCCCACTTTATTTATTGATTAATCATAGTTGCACATGCACTATGCTCATTTATTTCAAGTCATGCCACATCTTTTTTTTCTTTGCTCATGACATGTTCACATTCATACTCTTCTAATCTAAGAGCTGTAGCTATCATATATCTTTATTTTCCTTCACAATGCATGGCAACTGTGAGTTAGATAATGGGATTCATTCATTAAATTAATTAATCAAAACTCAAAAGGGATAAATAGGTAACAGTCTATACATTCAACGATGTTTATTTATTACTATTACTATTCTTTTAAAAAAAGTTTATACCAGTGCTGAATCGGTGAATCCTTTATTTGTGGTTGCTTTTGGTACAGCTCAGTGATAGTGAAGCCTATTACTGTGTAGAAAAGTCGTGTTTGCATGTTGGGGCCACTATGCTCTTGCTATTGGGCTTGTTCCAAAAACTCTGGGATTGGGCGGAAAACATAAAGCCCATGCCTTTGGACCAAAAGAGCGACTTGGTATGTTTAATTGGGCCTTTGGTCCGTGTCTTGTTTGTAAATGTGTTTTCAAAACTTAATCTTCCAAAAAAATCCTAAAAGCTCTAAACCCTAAACTAAAAAAATCCGGATTCAAGATGATAGGTTATAATATATTTTATCTCTCAAACACACTGTAGCAATTTTCAATATCATTTGTTACAAAGATCCCCTATGAGAACCCGTTGATTTAGTTGCTTAGGAGTTAACTTTTATGTTTTGTTTCCCTTAATATAGTTTATTTGGAGTTGAAGATTCAGGTGAGTTTAGTTCAACATCAATCTCAAGTATGTCAACATTTTATCTCTCAAACACACTGTAGGTATTATTTGGTTTCTAATTAGGTTTATTTTTTTAAAAAAATCCTAATTAGGATTATTAAAACATGATGTATGGAATAATGTATGAGATTAACCATAACAATTGAATGATGTCTTAATAAAATATTGTTTTCACAACTGACCATATACTTAATTAAAATAACCCATAAAAGTTGATGTGTCAGCTCATTGGTTTGTGTTTTAAGTTTTGGACGGCAAAGATATAAATAAATATAAAAATAAAAAAGTTGCGGGCTATACTTTCTTAAATGATTCTTTGATTCTTTTCGGGTCGGCACAAATTAATATAATTATCATTTTAGGTTAAAATAAGTAATAGATAATAAGATTGATTTTGTTTAATTTTAAAAAAAACTATAATTCAATTCAAAAAATGAGAAATCAAACTCAAAGTATTTAAAGTAAAGCAACTAAAAGTATAATTGAAATTTCTTTTAAATAGAAATTTTATTCATTAATTTCTTAACCATATTCCTCAGAAGCATAATGAACAAAAATGAATGGATAATCATGGAGGATATTACACAGTAAATAAAGTTAAATGAAAGAATTTAAAGCTTGCAACTTTTGGTGATAAATACTAAATAACTTCCGACACTCGCTTTTGTTAAAGTACCTATTTCATGAGAATTTCAAAAGTTGTAAGAGGAATTAAACCAAGAGAATAACAAAAAAGAGAAAGCGAGGTAAGAAAAGTAACTAGAAATAACGTTACTTTATGATATATCTCCCTCGTATTCTTTAGTTGTGTTCCCCAGTGACACTGACACAAAAGTGTTACACAGTAGTACGTACAACACAAGAGTAATATGTAATCTGTAATCTGTTTGTGCCACAAGTTTCCATAGTTAAAGTAGGAGAGAGTGAAAATTAAGAAACATAGAATTCAGTGACAAGAAAAAATGGGGAACATGGGAAGTAGTAGTACGAGGAGGAGGAGAAGGAGGCACAACCTCATTCCTGAAGGGAGAGAGTATTCCTCTGCAGTTGCACCTCATCCACCTCACTACCCCAACACCCTTCTTCCTCCTTATCATAATTACCCTGCACTTACACCATCCAATTGTGTTGTTCAGCATGAAAAAGCTGTTACCATCAGGAATGATGTTAATATCAAGAAGGACACTCTTCGCATGGAGCCTGATCACCACAACCCTGGCCATTTTCTTGTCGCTTTCACCTTTGATGCCACTGCTCCTGGATGGTAATGCTGCCCCACTTCCTCATTTTGTTCATTTCAAAATTAATTCCTCTGTTTTTACTTCCATGGACACAAATACTAAACAATCATGCATTTATTATCATACTTGCATCAGTCTTACCTATATGTATATATGATATTATCAAGTATTTCATCGATAGTTCCTCAGGCCTCATAAAAAAGTTATAAAAAATCTACTAAAGAGACATAAAAACTATTAAGAGAGAAAGAGAAAATGATACAATATATAAATTTCGTGTGTTATGATCACAAAAGAACTTTTGTATTTATAGAGAATTACACATTATTACAAGATATATTTTCCTATTTTACATAAAGATAGAATTATCTAATTAATCCTAATATATACGGTTATTATTTTAACATTCTATCTCAAACTGAAGCATATAAGTCGTATGTACCAAGCTTGTCACAACTTACATATAAAGTCAATTCAATGACTCTTTAGAGATTTAGTAAAAACATCCATTAACTAATCATTAGAACTAACAAAGCTAGTGAATATTTCACTAGACATGATTTTCTCTCTGACAAAATGACAGTCAATTTCAATATGCTTCGTTTTCTCATAGAAAAATGGATTTGAGGCAATATGCATAGTGATCTGATTATCACATATATGTGTCATTTGTGTAACCTCTCTAAACTGAAATTCCCAAATCAATTGAATGAATCATATGAGCTTCTGACTCGCTATAGCCATTGCATTGTATGACCCACACTGGACTTGCTACAACACTCTGCTTCTTTTGAGATACAAGATTACCTCTGACAAAGATATAATATCCGAAAGTGGACCTTTTATCAATGGGGGGAACCTGCCCAATCAACATCAGAGTATCCCACAACTCAAGTATGTCCTCTACATTCATATAACAGGTCCTTTTTTGGATTTTTCTTGATATATCGAACAACGCGGGTCGGTGCATCCTGATGTTCCTTACAAGGAAAGTTCAGGGACTGTTACCACACTAATTGCAAATGAGATATTTGAATGAGTGGGATAGTTCAACTTACCAACTAAGCTTCTGTATCTTTCAAGATCCAAAAGAGGCTTCTCCTTGATTTGATAGAAGCTTAACATTGGGATCCATGGGAGTGTCGATTGACTTGAAATTTAACATAGTTGTTTCTTCTAAAATATCCATTACATACTTCTTATGGGATATGACGATCCTATTTTTAGATTGTACTACCTCTATTCTCAAGAAATATTTGAGTCTGCAAAGGTCTTTTTTTTGAAAGTGCTTGAAGAGATGTTTTACCTATGTAATGCCAAGATGATCACACATGTGATAATAATGTCATCCACATAAACCACCAGGTAAATGCAATCAGCAACTGAATGACAATAAAAGACAGAGTGATCAGCCTCACTCCGGATCATGTCAAACTCTTAAATCACAATATTAATTTTCTAAACCATGCCTTGAACGACTGCTTAAGGCTATATAGAGATTTCTGTAGTCGACAGACAAATCCGAATACCCCCTTGAGCAACAAAGTAAGGAGGTTGCTCCCTCTTCAAACAGGTTACCATGAAGGAAAACATTTTTGATGTCCAACTTGTAAAAGGTTAGTGGCGAATGACGCCAATGGAGAGGAAGAGGTGCATCGAAAACATCTTGACAACAAGAGAGAAAGTGTCTCCATAATCCAACTTGAATATCTGAGTATAACCTTTAGTGACAAGATGGGCCTTAAGGCGGTCAACTGTTTCATGTTAAGGTTTCATTTTAAAACCATGTTATAGGATATACAGTCTCCTACTTTACATAAATTACATAAAGATAGAATCAATCTAGTTAATCCTAATGTATATTGTTATTATTCTAACAAAAACATTATCTCTTAATCAACTAAAAATGAAAATTATCTTTTTTGTAGATGATATTCAAGGAGCAAATGAGATTAATATCATTTTATTAGTAGAAACGGATAGATAATTATAATGACAAGTATCATATATAATGTGTATGATAGCCAATTAATAGCATAGCCCTATGAATTTAATTTGAGGGAAGTATCTTCTAATGAGAAGTGATAATGAATCAGACATCTAATGCGTTGTTATTTGTTAGACGTATTACATGCATGATGCGTTAGCTTGTTAATTAGATGATAGTGTACCATTGCATTGAAGTTAAAATCTTTTTCTTATTATGGTGAAAGAAACTGGCTTTAGTTTAAGAGTCATTTTAAATCAAAGTGAGAAAAAAAATCTTGGAAATTAAGCTATTGAATGCTTTAAACATGATTGGAAAGTTCTCTTATTGTATGCTTTGATTGATCAGTGATGTATTCTATTCTCAGATACCGCATTTAATTTTTCCTGCTTTGATTGATCTTTATGTGTGTTGTGTATCCTGCAACAGCATTGCGGTGATGTTTTACGCCAAGGAAACTTTGGATGGTAAGCTGGTAGCAGTGAAGAAAAGCTTGCTCAAACAAATCTCAATGCCTTTTCAGCAAGGTCTTTGTCAGAAATTTAGACAACCTTCTGGAACTGGGATTGAAATCTCAACGTTGGGGGAAACAGGACTAACAACTAAAGGTGATGCACAAGTTTATCCTCTTGTGCTCAAGGCTGAGACTAGACCATTAAACCCTTATGAAAATGATGGGAACCGATCTTCTCAAATTACTTTAGCAAGTTTTGAGAAGAGAGATCAGAGAGGTGGGTACAAGGTCCAAGTAATGAAACAGGTTCTCTGGGTTAATGGGAACAGATATGAACTACATGAGATATATGGCATTGGGAATGTTAGTGATGGTGATGTTGATGGCCATGAAACCGGTGGAGATTGTGTGATTTGTTTGTCAGAACCACGAGACATTACTCTCCTCCCTTGCCGACACTTGGTACTTTCTTGTTCTGCTTTTAACTTGTTAGTTATTGGCAAAGGAAGTTAGACCGATGACATTCTTCTTCTTTTCTGACTTCTTTACCATCAGACCACTTTATCACTCCAAATTGTATAGACTTTGTTACTTGATTGACGTTATAATTGGCGGAGCAAGAGTGTGTTCTATAGAGGAGCAAAGCTTTAAGAGAATATGTGATTGTGTAGTGTGTGCCTATATCATATAAGCCAGCATGTGGAATAATTATTTTTCTATGGACTCATTTCAAGATAAAAATGCATGCTAAACAGTGTTTTAATTAGCCTTTGAATGTTGTCATTGACTTATGGTTGAATTTGGTTTGATTGAAGATATTTTTACCTTATCAAATTTGGGGTTATGCATTATTTGATGCATGGTGTTTCCACATATGGTTCACTCTAATCCCACAATATTCATGCTAGATTGAGACTATAAAATGGTGAATGATGGATATTTCTGTTTCTTCTGATTTGAATAATTTTCCCTAATGATGTTTGGAGTGCAGTGCATGTGCAGTGGCTGTGCTAATCTTCTGAAAGTTCACACGGCCAACTGCCCTATATGTCGGCATCCAGTTGAGAGGCTTCTGGAAATTGAAGTAAATAAATGATCTGCCTTACACTCGAAAAAATGCTAGTTCTATTTCCTTGTTTTCTCATATTGTGCTCATCTTCACTTGCTGGCTTTGATGTTGCTAATATATAGGTGTTGCAACCTGCAACCAAAACAATATTGCCAATTTGCCATATACTTATTTTTTTATCAGCATATTGCCATATACTTGTATAATTGAAATTCTCTCTTGATTTACTTTTGTATCACTTATGGACTCAGAAAACAGAAAAACCGCTTGGATCTTGGTTGAGGATGAAATTTTTGAGTGAGAATTTATTAACAATTAGAGGGCAGCGCAATTTTTTTTGCCAATTAGTTATGATAGTGTTATACATGCGAAAGGATGAAAAAACTTCATCATGCTTAAGTTTAAAAGTTACCTCGGAATTGTGACGTAGTCTTACATTAAATACATGTGAACAAGTTAAGCGGTTTATAAGTGGAGGGATGAGATGGAGGGTAGAAATAAGTTAGGACGGGTTAAGCTTTACGAGGTCTAACTTACTTCCTGATTCAAGATGTAAGTTTGATATATTTATTGATATAAGTCTAATTATGATAACTTTTTTAAAAGCCTTAAAATCTAAATAAAAGTTTATTTTTAATAATATTTATTAAATAAATTTGTAAACATATATTAACCTGTTAAGTTTAAAAGATTTTTTTTAATAGTTTGACCTGTTTAACTAAATAGGTTTTATAAAAAATTTAAACGTAATTCATCAAAGTAATTAATGTAATCTTATTAAGTAACCTAATATATTTTCATCTCTAATAAGGATTCGTACATTTAAAACCTTAAAATTTTAGATTATATTATAGAGTTGAATACGTGTAAACTCCTATTCATTCCTCTTGTTATTATGACACCCTGGTCTACATATGGAGCTTTAGGAGTTGGAAGTCGATTCCTTGCCATTTATCAACTAACATGTAGAAATCTCGCGAGTAACACATGTTACCTAAGCAGTGAAATATTCGTAGTGTATGATTTTATTTTATTTTTGTTTACAATAGGAAAGTTTTTACGTTTGAACCTATAAAGATGAGTACCGAAAACGCCTATAATTAAACCGATCCTACGGGGTACAGGGATACTAGATTCAACATTAAACATTTGGTGTGGCCTTTTATTTTAGTGCGTGATGACTCTTTATTTGGATGTTGACAATTTTGTTGTTGTTGGGGGTTAACGGATTATATATTCGGGTTGATGAATTATGGTGAAAGGGTCATTGTCTTGAAATTACAGCAAGGGTCACGGGGCATCCAAGTGGCACTTGATGTGGAACTTTTTACCTTTTAGGTTGGCATCATATCTTTGGTGTGTACATACCCAATTCCTCAAAATCATAAATTAGTGGCTCAACATTTAAATTAAAATTCTCTGCATGTGTTTCACACTACGTGTCGTCTTCCATTCAATGACTGGTTTGTATGTAATGGTGTCACACTCAAATAATATTGATGATGTTTTTCTAAGGAGAGATATCTGAAATGACGACTTGATGGAAAGCTTAAGGAGAGGTGTTATGTTTTTCAATTAAATTGCTATTATACATATGTAAAATATGAATTTAGATGAGTCAACATGCAAATTGACTGGATACACTACAATACAAGAATATGTGGGTTTAGTATTGATCTTTTGTCATTTTTATGGCATTGACCTGGCAAACCAACTCTAAGCCAATCCTTGCTAATGTAGCATTGACTTGGCTTACCGACACTAATCCCACAAGAAGTCAAAGACATCATAGGCTGACTAGTGTTCTTGTCGATGAAATCCTTCAAAATCTTGTCGAGCTCTCATTCGTCATGTTGTGAGAGATGTAGCAAATGCATTATGGAACAAAGCAAAGGTTCATGGCCTCACCTTGAATGAAGAGTCGGTGAGTCGACGTAAAGGAGTACACGATAGATGTTAGACTTCTTCTCAAGGTAGGAGCACCATGAGACGTAGCTTATGAGGGGATTCTTGTGGTTGTTGTTCGATAGTGGAGTGAGGTGCATCTGAGTGTTAGTAGGATAGAGGATGAGATGCTCGCAGTGGTTGCAAATGTTGTCCTTTTGGAACCCAAAGAATAGCGCAAGTCACTCCAATACACAATTCAAGCTTTAAGACTATGAAAGAAACTGTTATAAAATAAACTAAAATTATAGAAGAAAACGAATAAGAAAAGAGAAGAGAAGAATCACAGAGAGATTGAAGAAGATTGAAGAATTGAAGTTGCTAAGTGTGTCCTTCTTGTATTGCCATGGAGTCCTTTTATAGGCAATAATCAAGTACAATGGACATCCACCATTGTATTAAATATTCATAATTCTCCCCCTTGGATGTCCATATTTTAGAATGTGTCTCGTTAAAACTTTACTAGAAAAAACTCAGTGGGATAAAAACCTAGTAAAAGAAAAAGAGTACAGCATTCTTTATAAAGTATATTAATGAAAAATAATTAAATTACAAATATTTAATTCCCCCCTCATCAGAACACTTATGTAAGCGTCGAAGACCAATCTTCTGTACTAGTTGCTCGAAGACTTTGGTTGGTAATAATTTTGTAAAGATATCTGCTAGATTCTCACATGATCGGACTTGCTGGACATTTATTTCACCATTCTTTATAAGATCATGAGTAAAGAAAAATTTTGGTGAAATATGTTTTGTCTTATCTCCTTTAATATAACCCTCCTTTAACTGGGAGATACAAGCTGCATTATCTTCACATAAGATTGTTGGTGGTAATTTTCCAGCATGCAAGCCACAAGTTTCTTGAATATGTTGAATCATAGATCTCAACCAAACACATTCTCGACTTGCTTCATGTAATGCTAGAATTTCAGCATGATTAGATGATGTTGCTGTAATCGTTTGCTTTATGGATCTCTATGAAATTGCTGTACCACCACATGTGAACAAATATCCTGTTTGTGATTGACCATTATGAGGATCAGACAAATACCCCGCATCTGCATAACCAATTAGGTTTGCCTTAGATACATATGGGAAAAATAAACTCATGTCCACTGTACCTCTAAGGTATCGGAATATGTGTTTAATCTCATTCCAATGCCTTTTTGTGGGTAAAGAACTATGTCTTGTTAACAAATTGACAGCAAATGATATATCAGGTCATGTATGACTAGCAAGATACATCAGTGCACCAATTGCACTGAGATATGGTACTTCAGGACCAAGTAGTTCTTCGTTTTTCTCTTGAGGTCGAAAAAGATCTTTGTTTACTTCGAGTGACCTTACAACCATTGGACTGCTCAATGGGTGTGATTTGTCCATATAGAATCTCTTTAGCACCTTTTCAGTATAAGTCTTCTGGTGCATTAAGATTCCTTCCTTTAAATATTCTAATTGTAATCCGAGACAAAACTTTGTTTTTCCCAAGTCTTTCATCTCGAATTCCTTTTTTAAGCAATTTACAGCCTTTGAGAGCTCTTCAGGAGTTCCGATGATGTTTAAATCATCTACATAAATTGCAATTATAACAAACTCTTTTCCCAATCTTTTCATAAAAACACATGGACAAATCGGGTCATTTTTATACCCTTCTTTCAACAAATATTCACTGAGACAATTATACCACATACGTCTAGATTGTTTCAGTCTGTAAAGAGATTTATTCAATTTGATTGAATAATTTTCTCGAGGATTTGTTTTATATGCTTCAGGCAAATGAAATCCTTCAGGGAGTTTCATATAGATGTCATTTTCAAGTGAGCCATATAAATTTGCTGCAACAACATTCATGAGACGTAAATCAAGTCTTTCACGAATTGCCAAACTTATTAAGTATCGAAAGGTAGTTGCATCCATCACTGGTGAATATGTTTCTTCGAAATCAATACCAGGTCTTTGGGAGAATCCTTGTGCAACAAGTCTTGCTTTATATCGTACAATTTCACCATTTTCATTTCCTTTTCTTGTAAAGACCCATTTGTATCCAACTGGTTTTACACCTGCAGGTGTTTGGACTACAGGTCCAAAATTTTTTCGTTTTGCAAGCGAGTTTAACTCGTCTTTCATTGCATCTTTCCACTTTGGCCAATCATTTCTTTGTGCACATTCCTTAACAGATTTTGGCTCATGATTCTTATCATCATTTATAATATCAAGAGCTACTTTGAATGCAAAAATTTCATCAACATCAACTTCATGTCGATTCCATTGTATTCCATCCATGACATAATTTATAGAAATCTCTTTATTCTTATCAATTTCAGGTACCTTGGTTTCTTCTGGATTTGAAACCTTGATTATGTCAGGAGACTCTACTGGAGTCTTTATATCCTCGATTCAACCATCCTCTTTATTTACTTTTCTTTTCCGAGGATTTTTATCTTTAGAACCAACAGGTCTGCCACGTTTTATTTTGGCTTCAGACTCATTTGCAAATTTAGATTGTCCTTCAGGGATATCAATCTTTATTGGAGTATTAACAGCTGGTATGTGTGACTTAGTCACTCTTTTTGGATCAGCAAATGCATTAGGTATTTGGTTTGCTAAATTTTGCAAACTAATTATTTTTTGAACTTCTAGTTCAGATTGTTTTGTTCGAGGATCAAGATGTGATAGAGATATCTCATTCCAGCTAATCCTTTTATCCAACTGTTGATTTTCTCCCCCTAATGGTGGGAAAATAGATTCATCAAAATGATAATCAGCAAAATGAGCTGTAAATAAATCACATATTAAAGGTTCAAGATATTTTATTATGGATGGACTTTCATATCCAACATATATTCCCAACCTTCTTTGAGGTCCCATCTTAGTGCGTTGAGGAGGAGAGATAGGAACATATACCGCACTTTCAAAGATTCTTAGATGGGAAATATTTGGTTCTTTACCATGAACCAATTGTAAAGGGAAATATTCATGATAACTTGTAGGCCTGATACGAATTAGTGCTGCTGCATGCAAGATTGCATGTCCCCAAGTTGAAATTGGGAGTTTTGATCTCATTAATAATGGTCTCGCAATCAATTTCAAACATTTAATCAATGATTCAGCAAGTTCATTTTGTGTATGAACATGTGCTACAGGATGTTCAACATCAATTCCAATTGACATACAATAATCATTAAATGATTGAGATGTGAATTCACCAGCGTTATCAAGGCGTATTTTCTTAATTGGTTAATTAAGAAAATGAGCTCTTAAACGAATTAATTGAGCTAGTAATCTCGCAAACGCCTGGTTACGAGTTGACAATAAGCAAACATGTGAACATCTAGTTGATGCATCAATTAAAACCATAAAATATCTAAATGGTCCACGTGAAGGGTGTATTGGCCCACAAATATCACCTTGTATACGCTCTAAAAATGTGAGTGATTTACTTCCAATTTTCATTGGTGATGGTCGAGTAATTAATTTCCCTTGAGAGCAAGCAGCACATGAGAAATTATTAGTTTGGAGAATTTATCTGCTGGACAAGCAATGACCATTTGAATTCTCAACTATTTTTCGCATCATTATTGTTCCAGGATGACCTAATCATTCATTCCAGATAACAAAGTTATTCTTATTTGTAAACTTCTGGTTTACTATGGCATTTGTTTCAATTGTACTAATATATGTATAGTACAAACTGGAAGAAAATGAAGGCAATTTTTCCAATATACATTTCTTATCAGAGATTAACTTTGTTATGTAAAGATATTCATCATTTCCTTCATTTGTGGTCTCAATATGGTATCCATTTATGCGAATATCCTTAAAACTCAATAAATTTCTTTGAGACTTTGTAGAATTTAATGCACTTTCAATGTGCAATTTTGTTCCTCCAGGTAACAAAATACTGGCTCTGCCGGAGCCTTCACTTATATTTATACTACCAGATATAGTATTAACATTTGCTTCCTTTTTTACTATATGGTAAAAATATTTCTCATTCTTGAGAATAGTATGAGTTGTTGTACTGTCTACGAGACATATATCTTCATCATTCACATGAGCATTCATTCTTCAAATAATAAATAAAAATAAGTGAAAATATAATTAACAACAATAAATATTTAACATAAAATTTTATTGATAATGACTAAATTTATAACAAAATACATTACATGAAACATAAAACAATTTATTTAGGGGCACTCCCTTCTCCAATCGAGTGGTCAATTTCTTCTTTAGGAAGAGTAAAAAAATCATCAACACTAAAATCAGAGAAATCATCATCTATACCAGTAAAATTTGTCTCTATTATTTTCCTTTTATTTTTAAGGGATTTTTGGTATAGATCTACGAGATGCTTTGGTGTGCGACAAACTCGAGACCAGTGTCCCTTGCTACCACAACGATAGCAAATATTTTTAGTTTTTTTGCTATTTTGAGCATCTGTCCCTTTTTTCATATGTTCTTTATTTTTCCATGTGAATGATGATCTCTTATCATTTCGACCATGACCACGGCTATAACCATATCCACAACCAATACCATGTCCCCGAGCATTACCTCATCCACGACCGCGGCTACGGCCACGACCATGACCATGAGTATTATGATCGTGTGTTGCTACATTCACTTCTGGCAATAGAGCAGTTCCAGTTGGACGAGATTCATGATTTTGCATAAGCAATTCATTATTTTGCTCAGCCACAAGGAGACAAGTAATTAATTCAGAATATTTTGTAAAGCCCTTTTGACGATATTGTTGTTGCAAGAGCATACTAGATGCATGAAAAGTGGAGAATGTTTTCTCTAACATATCACTTTCAATGATCTTTTTTTCACATAACTCCAACTTTGAAGTAATTCTAAATAGCGCAGAATTATATTCATTTACAGTTTTAAAATCTTGAAAGCGCAAATGCATCCATTCATAACGGGCTTTTGGAAGAATTATATCCTTTTGATGGTCATATCTCTCTTTTAAATTATTCCACAGAATAAGAGGGTCTTTAACTGTTAAGTATTCATTTTTTAACCCTTCATGGATATGGTGGTGTAAAAATATCATGGCTTTAGCTTTATTTTGACTAGATGCATTATTTCCATTTTTAATCGTGTCTCCAAGACCTTTTGCATCTAAATGGATCTCAGCATCTAATGTCCATGATAGATAATTTTTTCCACTGATGTCAAGAGCCGCAAACTCAAGGTTGGTAATATTCGACATAGTTATTTCTATACAAGAAATTACAAATAATATATTAGATAATACTTAATAAATATATTAACTATAATTATTATTATGATGGTAATAACAATAATCATAACAAGTCAATAATGATTATAAATATTTATATTATATCTTATTTTCTTATAAAAGTAATATTGTTTTTTTTAAAAGATAGATAAAGTAATTTATAAATCAACTTAAATAAAATTTCAAATAAATTATCCGGTAATGAAAATTTAAAATTTTCATAAAATATCATTCAAATATTAGTGGTCTAATGGTAGAGTAATAACTTATCATGTTATAAGTTCTGGGTTTGAATCCTTATTAATGTTATATTATTTATTGACTCATTTATTTATATAAAATATATTGTATATATTTATTATGAATTTAATCATTTGATAATGGTAAATTGTAAATCATTGGTAAGCGTAAAGTGCACTAGAGTAATGGATCAGCATGAGCACTAGCATAATAATATAAAATAAGAAATAATAATATAAAATGGTGCAATAACAATAATATAAAATAAGAAATAATAATTTAAAGTGGTAAAATGAAAGCAACATGAAAGTAATGGAAAGGATTGGATAAAGCCCTGGATAAAGCAACGTGAAATGAAAGCATAGCACGTGAAGCAGAAATGTGAATTAGTGCAATCAGGTCCAATTGTTTCAATTATACAATCAAGTAGTAAATAAAATATTAAAATAATTCAACATTTGTGCAATTAGTGCAATGTGCAATCAGGTCTAATAGTGAACGTGAATTGTGCAATGTGCAATCAGGTCCAAAAGTATACTACAGTGCGCATTAAATGTATTATTTTTTCTTATTTTAGTTCTTCAGGAACTATTAGTAAATATTTTCAAGAATTCTTCAGAAATTCTTTTAAATCCCATAGGGATGTTCGAAATATAAGTTCTTTAGGAACTTATTAATATTTTATACATCCTGCTGGGATGTGTGGAATATAAGTTCTTCGGGAACTTATTATAATATATATATATATATATATATATATACATATAATATAAATTGAAATGAAATTATGAAAAGAAATTAAAATTCTATGTTACCTTAGATCTTAGTTGGTCAGAATCTCGTGTTGATAACGTGTTATAAAATAAACTAAAATTATAGAAGAAAATGAATAAGAGAAGAGAAGAATCAGAGAGAGATTGAAGAAGATTGAAGAATTGAAGTTGCTAAGTGTGTCCTTCTTACATTGCCATGGAGTCATTTTATAGGCAATAATCAAGTACAATGGACATCCACCATTGTATTAAATATTCATAATAGAAACTTATTAATTCAATCTCTCATATTTAAACTTTATTGTTAGTGTTGGTTCTAATAGGATAATCTGATAACAAGAAACACAAAGAAAACACAAAAATAAGAAAATACCAGAGAAAGTAATTCTAGAATATAAAACAAAGTAAAACAGAGTACTCTAAAATACCAATGCAGAATTAGAAATAAAACATAAGAGATAAAAGAGATAAAAGGGAAGAAGATGAACACAAAAAGATTAACGAGGTTCAGCCAAAATGAGCTTACATCCATGGGAAGAACAACAATATTGAATTAGAATGAAGAGATTACACACGTTACAAAGTTAACCAGTACTCAAGACTTAGAGATTTTTCAGCTCTTTACACAATCACTCAAGTTATAAGAAACAATATCTAACAACCTCTATGAAACAAAGGTAGTTACATAGAAATAGAAACGCAACTGAATCAAGTTAAGTCTACGTATAGACCCAAGGGTTCAGACCTTGCAAAAGCAACAGACCAGACTTTTAGAGTCACAGACCTTCATAATTCTCCACCTTAACTCTAACAGACCTTGATTAAAAAACACTTGTTTTCATAGCTGCTCTCCACTTATGCATCAATCACCATCTTGTAAAATTAATTAAGTCCAAGCATTCACTATAGGAAGAGATTTAGCGAGCATATCCGCAGGATTTTCTTTAGTAGTAATCTTCTCAACCTGAACCTTCCTAGAATCAAACATTTCTGTAATAAAATAGAATTTTATATCAATATATTTTGTCCTTTCATGATAGGCCTGATGATTAGCCAAGTGAATGGCACTTTGGCTATCGCAGAAAATAGGAACACTTTCTTGGTTAATACCATGTTCTCCTACCAGACCTTTCAGTCACAAACCTTCCTTCACTCCTTCTGCTAGAGTAATGTATTCAGACTTTGTAGTTGACAGAGCCACCACAGACTGCAAATTAGCCTTCCAGGATACTACAGCGCGAAAGAGAGTGAAAACATAACCAGTAAGAGATTTTTTGGTATCAATGTAGCCTGCAAAATCTGCATCTACATAGCCTGTAACAGGATTGCTTCCTTGAGACACCCTTTTAAATTCAAACCAAAATCTGTTAATCCATTCAAATATCTTATGCCCATTTTAAAGCATTCTAGTGATCATGGCCAGGATTTGCCATGAATCTGCTAATCAAACTTACAGCATAAGCAAGATTGGGTCTGTTGCAGACCATACCATACATGAGACTGTCAATCCCACTAGCATACGGAACAGAAGACATCTTCAATTTTTCTTCCTCTGTAACAGGAGACTGAGAGGATGAAAGCTTGGGTAAAGAGCCTAGAAGTGTTTCAACAGATTTAAATTGATGCATTCTAAATCTTTCAACAACTTTCTTCAAGTATCCTTGCTGAGACAAGAAAAGTTCTCCTTGCTTCTTGTTCCTGATAATGTCCATTCCCAATATCTTCCTAGCAGGTCCTAGATCCTTCATCTCGAATTTAGACTTCAAAATTCTTTTAAACAAAATTAACTCATCATTACTAGAGTTTGCCAGCAGAATATCATCCACATAGAGTAGAAGATATAACACACAAATATTGTCCTTTTTTAGAATGTAAACACAGTTGTCATAACTGCATCTGTAAAATCCATATTTAATTAGAAAAATATCAAACTTCTTATACCACATCCTGGGACTTTGTTTCAGACCGTAGAGAGATTTCTTGAGCAAACAAACTTTGCTCTCATCTTCTAAAAAACCTTCTGGTTACCGCATAAAGATGATCTGCTCCAAATCACCGTGAAGAAAATCTGTTTTATTCATTTGTTTTATCTCCAAGTTAAACTGATTTACCAGGCTTAGCAGAACTCTGATAGAACAAGGTTTTACAACAGGTGAAAAAATTTCATTGTAATCCACTCCATAAATCTACGTGAAGCCTTTAGCCACAAGTTTGACTTAAAACCTTGGTGCTTCGACCCCTGGTATCCCTTCTTTTCTTTTGAAGATCCACTTGCTTCCAATAATCTTTTGCCCTTTAGGCAAATCCACAAGTTCCCAGGTTTGGTTTTTGTTTAATGACTCCATTTCTTCATGAATAGCCTTACTCTAATGTTGTGCTTCAGAACACTCCATGGCTTCCTTAAATTACCATGGTTCTGTGCTCAGGACTTCATTAGCCACACTCAAAGCATAACAGATCAAGTCTGCATTGTTAGAGAATCTCTCAGGGTCATGCAACGTAAACACAAAGGATTCCCAAAAAGGATTGCAAAAACAGATGTCTCAAGGCATTATGCAAAATTAAAATTTCAATTTTAGGTTTACCTCTTGTAGATGCAAAGCAAGTTCCTCGATTGAAGCAATTGTAGCTTTGCCCTTAGGAGTCTACACGAGCATTCCCACCAGAAACCAAAATTCTGAATGCTAGTACGAAAATTCAGAGAGTAATCTTATTTCTGAGCAGCAACCTATAAGCATCTTATACTTTATATATAGGCTTAGGTCTTAACCTGATGAACTCTTATTAAACATTGGGCTCCTGACTCATTCGAAATGAGTTAGGCCCAATAGTTTTATTTTTAGTCCAACTAAAATATAACTATCCTCTGGTGGGCTTACTCTATGTGTGTGACCCTATAAGTAAAATATTCGGTTATATTAATAATAAACTATTTTATTATTAATATAAAATAAAAGCGGCATCTAGTAATACATCATTATGTCTGAATATTATTTATCATTGACATGACCTATAAGTGATAATTATTTTATATATATTTATTTCTTTTGTCACGATATCTAATTGGGCCTAAGGCATGGTCGTTGTCATCCTTGTATGGCCCAATTCATTTTACTTTATACCAGAGTAGACTTTACAGAATAAATATCTAATATTTATCCATCATAGCATGACCATGCATTTCGTTAATCTCACTCTATCAAGTGGCTCATAGATATTACTCATGTCACATAGGAGAGACAAATCCCATCTATATCACTCACATCCCTCTACATAATTTGTCCATTGCCTAATCACAATCTTTATGGTCATCTTATTACAGATGACGTTTGATTGTATTAAAACAACAAACTTCTTATGTAGGAATCATAGTGACTTCAGGTCGAAGGACTATATAGCATTATCACATTGAGAACCATTTATGACATTCAAGTAATGATCCATGTAACGTTCTCATGGTGGGTCTGTCTAGTACAACATTACTCTTAATGTGTACCCGTCTAAAGACTTGATATCATATATCCATGATTTGTGAGATCAAATCACACCACTAGAAAAATAACTAATAGCTACACACCAATAGCGACCGCCCAACACCGTCGCTAATCAGTGACCGCATTAGCGACGGCAAGAAGAAAAGGGACTTCGAATACGAAAATAGTGACCATATTAGCGACCAACACTACGCCGTCGCTAAATTTGGCAAATAACCGTCACTAATACCGTCGCTAAATCATATCCCGTCCCTGACACGGTCGCTAAAGTTATTTCCCTCCATTTTTTTGGTTTCCCTCCAAGTTATATATGGCGCCAAGTTATAGCGACGGTGACACTGCAGTCGCTATGTCTTCTGACAAATCAGCGACGCGGATATGTCGTCGCTATGGACAAGGTAGTGACGGTGGCCGATGACCGTCGCTACTTTTGGATACTTATGACTAAGGTTCCTGAAGGGTTTCAAAATTTTGGAGGGAATTTAGCGACGGATGTAGTCGTCGCTAGTGGTGTTATATTAGCGACACCTGTCGTCATCCGTCGCTAGTGGTGGTATATTATTATTTTTTTAATTCAGTGACCTTGATAGCGACGGATGCTTTCCGTCGCTAAGTATTACAACTTACTCGATGCAGACCTTCCCTGTCAATCACTTCTGCTATCCCCAAGCCCTAAACCCTTTTCTCTCTTCTCTGGCTACCGAACCTTCACCTCCACCGCCTCCGTCAGTCCCTCTCACGAAGCGAGCTTCTTCTCCGTCGTCTCTCTCTCACGAGCCACCGTCTCACATCCGTCGTCTTCTCCACCGTCTCCCTCTCCGTCGTCTCTGATACCACCACTTCCCTTTTCTATCTTATTTCTACATCATTTTCAGAATCCCTAAACCCTATTTCACTTTCCCTCTCCCTCTCCCTTGATTGCGTTCTCTGTCTCTTCTCCGTCGAAGCCATTGAAGCCCTTCACTTTCCATCTCTCTCGCAGGTTTGCCCTCCCTCAGCTTTCCATCTCTCTCTCAGGTTCCCCCTCCCTTAGCTTTCTATCTGTCTCTCAGGTTCCCCCTCCCTCAACAAATTTCCAATACACCCAGGTTCATTCTCTTCTGTTTTTGTTGCTCTACTTTATTTTTTGGCCGGTCCATTCTGATGTTTCTAATGCATTGACTGGTTGATTTTAATGCTATTCATATGATTATGTTGATTCAATCTTTGTTTGTTTATGGAAATTTGATTGTGGTTCTAATCCTACTTAAGTTGATTCAATCTTTGCTATTCATTTGATTGTTGTTTCAAAAAGTATTCTATAAAGCAATTTTTGAGACTATTTTTTAGAAGTGTTGGAAGAGAGCAAGAGAGAAGATGAAATTGGACACAAAAGGACATGAATAATAGAAAGTTAAAAGTAAAGAACTAAAAGAACTTGGAGAGTTTTGGTTTTGGGGTTTTAAAAATCTAAAACAGAGATATTGTTTTTTAAAACAGTTGTCTTCGACACGAATAATGGAATATTAGAAGTAGAGAACAAAAACAACTTAGAGATGTTTTGGTTTTTGGGCTTTAAAATCTAAAACAGATATATTTTTGTTACAACAGTTTTAGGAAACTTTTCTTATTAAATAAGTTGGTTTCTGAAAATAGAAAACAAATTTCAAAATACATAAATCAATAAATCACTGTATTTGGTGTTATAGTCTAACCTTTAACTAGGTCTAATTTGAACACAACTATAGTATCCAAACCTTATTGCAGTAAGTAGGCTTGGCTTAATGGATTAACAAATGCCATAGGGGTTAATTGTACTGAGCTACTTGATATTCGAGTCCTCTAGAATAAGTAATGAATACAATGATTGTGAGGACCAAGGTTGCACCATGGCTTTGCCTTTGTTGGCTTCTGTGCTTCATAGCTCTAGGAATTCTGCTCTTGGAACTCTCTGTTCCCTTTGCTGTATTTTTATGTTCTCTTGGTTTCTATGTAGTTTTTTTGGCTTGATTCTATATACTTAGTTAATTGTACTTAGGTAGTAGCTTTCAGAGTGATCCTTTATAACTTAGCACCTTTCTTATGGATTGCTTTTGGTAACTTTGTAATTGAAAATTTGAAACAAGCCTTTATCAATATGTTGCTTGGGGCCCAATACTAAAAAAAAAGGGTTTCTCAATACCGAAAATGTTAATGATGGTTTGTTTTGTTCCAAAATTTATTCTGTTTTCTATTTTAAATTAAGGGTAAAAGATGTTTAATCCTTATAAATGTAACTAATTTTATCTTTAATAATTTAAGGGTAAAAGATGTTTAATCCTTTATAACTTAGTCCTTTGTCTCCCTTCCACCCAACAGAACTGAAATACTGAAATACTATTCAGATTCATTAGAACACATAATACTGAGATCTTTCATAACTGTATTATCATATAATGGCTCAGATATTTCATAACTGTATTATCATATAATAGCTGAGATAATACATCATAACTGTATTATCATATAATGGCTCAGATATTTCTTTTTTAAGGCTTTTTTAAGATAGTTTCAGTTGTCTACTGGCTGTGATGGTGTTTATATGATGTTTCCATTGATTGACATTAAGTTTTTCTGCTTATGATCTGTGCATTCATAGTTGTTAGACAGATACATTCATAGTGGAGTATGACAGCATATAGGACCCTATTTGTTATTATTAATTTACCTTATAATTGTTCTGCCTTGGTATTTGTTGATAAAAATATTGATGGTGATTTAAAGTTTCATGTTTATTTCTATCTATACCATTGGACTTGTATTTCTATTAACAAATACTGAATTAAACCACAAAAATTTGGAAGAAGGCCAAGACAAAAGTGACAGCCAAGAGTAGTTTCAAGAGCACCATTTCATTTTCATAAAGTCTTCACCATTGCATGTGATTTTAAGTATAAATTCAGCTTTTAATTCTTTAGGAACAAGACTATTCTTGGTACCTCACAGCAATAGAAGTTCTAGGGAAATCTATATCAACCTAATGCATGAAAAAATTATTAAGCAAGGGTAAGAACACTCCCCTTTACCTATTTATTGTTCACAACCAAGGAAAGTAAAGAAATTAGTATAGCTCCAGATCTCTTCCTTCTTGGTCTAGCGTGCTACATAAGTGGAAATGATGGTCCGGCAGCTCCGTTCATCTTCTCCGGCGAGTTCCCTTCTTCTCCGGCGAGTTCCCCTTCTTGGGTGAAGGTTTTTCTTTTCGTCTTCTTTCTTTTATTGTTGGGTGGAGGCTCTGTTTTTGCCTCTTGGTCTCCGGCGAGCCTTCAGCAAGCTGCAAGGAGGAAGAATAGCCATTGTTGGCTCCAGTGACAACCGCACACAGCAACTGCACCCTCCTGCAACAGCACCGTCGCTAATCATTTTATTGTAGTGACGTTGTTAGCGACGGGTAATTAGCCGTCGCTAAGTATTTAATCAAACTCGACAGCAACCCCTTTCCCTGTCAGTTGCCCTATCTTTCCCATTCCTCTTGCAGCGCCGTCTCCCTCTCCTCCCTCCCTTCGTCGGACCTGCTACCTCACCCGTCGTCTCCCTCTCCTCCCTCCCTTCACCGTCGGACCTCCTTTCCCTGTTCGTGTGCCTCTCACCCGCCGTCCCCCCTCTCCTCCCTCGGAAGCCCTCTCTGACGTCTACTCCTTTCTTCCTCCGTCGAGCCTCCGTGTGCCATTGCAGGGTAAGGTTTGTCTCTCACTCACTCTCTCGTCCTCTCATCTCTTTTCTCATTTGTCCCTTATAATGGCTCATTCGGTGATTCCTGTTTATGACTAGAGAATGAAATTAAGCATTATGGATGTTCCTCTAGTTTATTGTTGAGTAGCAAAGTTGGTGGTTCTTGCTCTTAAGTTTGTGTTTTGCATCTGGCATTTGCAGCATCTTTTCTTCTGTTGGGATTAGGAGCACTCTATCATTCGGATAGCATTTGATCTGATATCTATATTACCGCATGTTTGAAGTATTTAACATTACCTCTGTTTCAACTTTCAACTCCACTCCCTTGAAATGCATTTTTTTCCTAATGGTGGAGAAATTTTAGCATCTCTATTTCCTGAGTTATACACACAGCTTTAGTTTAGGTTCTGTTTTCTGAATGATTCCTGATCCCCCTTTTTCACGACCACTATTTTACATTGTTTCCTTTCAAATTCACTTTTCAAGTTTGGAAGGGTGAAGGGAGAAGGAAGAGGGGGAGAGGTTGTAAGTTCGAATTCTTCCACTAACACTTCTAATATATTCTAACAAACTAACATTAGCCTAAAATTATTTTTCACTTTCTAAAAACATGTTTCACTGCAATTGTATATGTTTAGAAAGTCTTCCCAAATTGATTTCTAGTCATGAGAACCATGTTCTGGTTGAAGTCACTCCTCCTTACAGTTTCTGCTTTAACAAAATCAGTTTATAAAATCATTTTAATCTAAAATTTAGTGAATTTTAGTGTTTGTTCGGTATCCCTTATAAAAAAAGACACTACCTATTAGAGAAGATTGATGTTACACATTGTTTGAATTGTTAGAACAATAATTTCAATTAACTTTTGTCATTCGTTAACTTTTCAAGTCTCATATTAAAAACTCTATCTCTTAGATCATATTTTTATATATCTTAACCAACTTAATTTGGTATGTTAGTTAAAAGACTAATAAATAAAATCGTCAAGCAGCCCTGGCCCGGTTACACAGTATACACGCTCATTATTTGGCTGAAGTGAATCAGTAGACCATTATAAATAACGTTTAGAATGTTTAATAATGCAAATGTAGTCTCCGTTGCATCTCTCATGGACTCATTCTCACGTGGATCCCAAGTGTCTAGATCATTAAGAAGTCATTGTTATGTAATCTATAATTTGCTTGGCGTGTCTATCTTTGTTTAGTTTCCTTGCTACTTGTAACTGTCTAACGACTTCTTGGTTTGTCATACAGGGTAACACACATCACGCGTGGTCTCTGATCGTCTCTCTTCAGCTTCGTATTCATCACCGACTTTTTTCCCCAGGTAATCCCTTAACGCTGACTTTCTCGATATATGTATGCATGTCAATTGTTGTTTGTTAGTAGAGAGATTAGGAACTGGTTTTGATGTGTTTATAATGAGTTTTATGCATGTGTAATGTTGTTTGTTAGTGGAGAGCAGAGCTCATTAGGCATTGGTTGTGTGCTGATAACATGATTCTTTATGCATGTGTAATGTTGTGTGTTAGTGGAGAGCAGAGCTCATTAGGCATTGGTTTTGTGTGCTGATAACATGATTCTTTATGCATGTGTAATGTTGTTTGTTAGTGGAGAGCAGAGCTCATTAGGCATTGGTTTTATGTACTGATAACCTTGTCTCTCGATCGTATTCATAACTCTTAATATCATATACAATACGTATGGTATGTATATTTATCATTTCTGGAAAGTTTTATGTATGTAACAGGTTGTTCGTAAATTTGGGAAATGTCCAGTTTACAGGGGAGACTCTGCCAAAATTTTGACAGGCTCCCTTTCTTAGGAAACTTAAAAAATGAAACTCATGATTTAATAATGTAGAGTTTAGTCGTGTGTGAACCCATTAGATTCCCGTTCAAGTTTCAAAACAACCGGCTAATGTACCGTGTTGTGTTGGATCTTGAATTGTCCCAGTTGGACAGTTTGGTATGAATTTGTAACCAGTAGGGCGTAACCCATCAATGTTGTATATAGTCTATCTTAAGACGTTGAATGTTCATATAAAATTTCGGTTATGGTGTTTCGTATTGTCCTCAGGGTGCATGTCTGCGTGCGGTGTTTCATACCGTACGTATCTCTGTGTACTCGGGGACTAATGCGAAATGCTGCCGAAATTTTAAATGAACATGAACGACACAAGATAGACCACATACAACAGAGATGGGTTACAGTTGGTTGCATATTCATCCCGAATGGGATAGGGCCCCACCAATTTGCAACATCAAAGAGATAGGGAGTGATTTACAACCGACAGTCAAATAAAATTACAATAATTTAAAGTAACAGAAATCGTGCTTGTTAGATATTGTAAATGGAGGTACCGGCTAATCGGCGATGGATGTACAACCGACTAGATCGCAATCGGCGAGTGACTGAGGAGTTTATGACGGGGCTGTTGGAGTTCATTCCGTTCGCTACAGCAAACACGCCTGGATTTGAAGTGACTCAGAAGATCCGTTGTCCGTGCTCAAGGTGCAAATGCATGAGTTTTGAATACGCGGATGATGTCATGTGCCACCTAACTGAGAAAGGGTTCATGGAAACATACCACTGCTGGTACAACCATGGTGAGCAGTTACTGCGTAGACCGTCAGACGTAACCGTGCAACAGTCTTACTACGAGGTTGGAGGAAACAGGGATACGTACAACAACATAGAACAAATGGTGATGGATCATGTTGGACCCTCCACCGGACGTGTGCTGGAACATAATGACCAAGCAGGTGATGGGGACTCTGACAATGTAGAGGAGGATCCTAATCCGGAGGTGAAGAGATTTTATGATTTGTTGGCGGCGGCTCAGACTCCATTGTGGGACGGGTGCAACAGTCACACTGAGTTATCCGCCTCCCTAGCTGCTTTAAGCCTAAAGGCAGATTATAATCTTTCTGGAGGTTGTTTTGATAGGATGGTCAGTCTGATGGGTTCCACCATGCCTAGTAATCACAGAATGCCAGCAAACCTGTACCGTGCTAAGAAACAAGTGGCAAACTTGGGGTTGGGTTGTGTGAAGATAGAGTGTTGTGTTGGTGGATGTATGCTGTTCAGAAATGAGTTTGCAGACGAGAGTGTCACAAAATGTCTGCATTGTAATGAGGAACGCTACAAGACCGTTAAAAGGAGAGGGAAGGTAACCCGGACGGCCAGGAAGAAAATGTGGTACTTCCCTATAACACCGCGCCTTCAGCGCCTGTATGCCTCATTGTCCACGGCAAAACACATGCGTTGGCATGCTCTGAACCGATCACAAGAGGGGTTTCTTTGCCATCCTTCCGACGGGAAAGCATGGAAGTGTTTGGATGAACTATATCCGGACTTTTCTGGCAAGCCGCGAAATGTAAGACTTGGACTATGTACTGATGGGTTTAACCCGTTCGGTCAATACGGAAGGGCTTACTCTTGTTGGCCAGTCATCCTGACCCCATACAATCTGCCGCCTGATATGTGTATGAAGAGGGAGGTCATGTTTCTATCTATACTGGTTCCAGGACCCAAAAATCCAAAGGCGAACATAGACGTGTTTTTGCAACCGTTGGTTGAAGAGTTATCACAGTTATGGGATGTCGGTGTAATGACATACGATGTGTCTTTGAAGAACAACTTCATGATGCGTGCTGTTTTGATGTGGACTATTAACGACTTCCCGGCCTATGGTATGCTTTCTGGATGGTCCACGTCTGGGAAGCTTGCTTGCCCTGTATGCATGGAACATACCGGGGGGGAATCACTCCCTGTTAGTGGCAAGACAAGTTTCTTTGACTGTCATAGAAAGTTTCTACCGTTGGATCACCCGTTTAGGAGGAACAAAACCGCTTTTAAGAAGAACAAGGTTGTTAACGAACCTCCACCCCGTAGGTTATCTGGTGCACGAGTTTGGCAGAGGGTCGAAGAGTATCCTTACATCTGGGACAAGAGTGTTAAGGAGTTTGCGGGTTACGGTAAGGAACACCACTGGGTGAAGCAGAGTGTGTTGTGGGATTTGCCATATTGGAAAGACTTGTTGTTAAGACACAACGTTGATGTGATGCACACTGAACGTAATGTTTTCATGAATATTTTTGACACTGTTATGGACATCAAAGGGAGAACAAAGGACAACGAGAAGAGTCGTCTAGACCTTCCGATTTGGTGTTCCAGAAAGGAGTTGGAGTTGAGGGATGCGGGACGTGGAAGAATGTTTAAACCCCATGCAAAATATGCTTTAACTAGACCACAACAGATTGCTGTGTGTATTTGGATGAATGGGTTGACCCTGCCTGACGGATTCGCTTCTAACTTGAGTAGATGTGTCGACGTGAAGGAGGGCAGGGTGTTTGGCATGAAAAGTCATGATTGCCATGTGTTTATGCAACAACTACTCCCGTACGCGTTTCATGCCTTACCGAAGCCTATTTGGAAACCGTTAGTGGAGTTGAGTCACTTCTTTAAGGAGTTGACGGCTACTTCGTTGAGTGTGGAGAAACTTGTAAAGATGGAAGAAACTATCCCGGTATTGATTTGTAAGTTGGAGCAGATTTTCCCACCAAGTTTTTTTGACTCCATGGAGCATTTGCCTATCCATCTACCGTACGAGGCCTTGGTTGCTGGCCCAGTGCAGTATCGTTGGATGTATCCATTCGAAAGGTGAATGCTTGGTGAACTCTTTAATTTACTCGCTAATGTCATGCTTATAATAGTATTTTCTAACTTAACACCACCTTGTTAATGATGTTGAAGATTCTTACGCTCTTTAAAAGATAAAGTGTCGAACAAAGCCTGCGTTGAAGCTTCAATTTGTGAGGCATACTTAGTCGAAGAAATGACAACCTTTGCTTCTTTCTATTTTCCAACGGAGATAGAAACTAGAATGAGTAGAATTCCCCGCAATCTTGGTGTAGCCAGCCGCACAAGGTTTGATGAACAAACGTCGATTTTCAACTATCCTGGTCACCCGGGGGGCAGACTCACAAAATGTTACATTGATGAGAAAGATCGAAAGGCGGCTCACTTGTACATTCTTCTCAATTGCCCAGAAGTGGAACCCTTTATTGAGTAAGTCATAGAAGTTATATTATACATTCTTAACGTAGCTTTTATATTAAACTTATTTGTTTCTTTCAATAGCTTATACACAGATATGCTAAAACTTGAGCAAAATGATTTAACTGATGACCAAATTCATAGTGAGGTGTCATCCAAGTTCGTTGGTTGGTTCGCGCAACATGTAAGACCCGTATACCAAGTGTTTTTAAGCCTATTTGCTTCTAACTCCCGTCAATATGGTAACAATGACCTACTTCTTATGTTGTACATAGATACAAGACCCTAATAACCATATTGAAGATTCTTTACTCCAAGCCCTTTCTTGGGGGCCGGTGAAGACTGTTAAAAAATGGCCTATTTACTACGTAAATGGCTACAAGTTTAATATTCTTCAATGGAGTGAAGGGATGCGCACCCATAACTACGGGGTTTGTGTTAAAGGCACCGCCGGTCAGTTGGAAGAAGACTTTTATGGAGTGCTGACGGAGATTGTTGAAGTTTCATTCTCTGGACGACTAAGAAGAGATATTGTTCTATTCAAATGTGATTGGTTCGACAACACAATCGGTGTTGGAACAAAGGTTGACAACAACTACGGCTTAGTTGAGGTCAAGAAGAATGGTAGATATAAAGGGTTTGATCCCTTCATTTTTGCCCAACAAGCTGAGCAGGTTTATTACACCGACTTCCCGGGAGGACATCGGGACTGGTATGCAGTAATCAAGGCCAAGGCCCGAAGTCAGATCACTGACAATGTCTCCGAGGAGGTCGATGACGCTTATCAGCTTGCACCACACGAGCTCAACGATGCCAATTTGTTGTTCAACATTGATCCAGTCATAATGGATGAGACACTCGCCACTACGGGGGGTGAACACATTGACAAAGACCTTGTCTCTCGATCAAAACGGTCTAGGGCTGATTTGGGTACTGATGAACTTGTTCAAACAGATAACCACAGTGACACTGAAACTGAGGGGGAATTTGAAACTGAAACAGACACAGAGTATGTAGTTGTTAAACATATATACATAGGTTTATATATATCCTGAGACTAACCTTTCTTTTCATGATTTTATCCACAGATGACGGGACGTCGACTGCCCTTCAGTAGGGGTGGTGGGTCCAGGACCCCGGCTTCCCGTCTGGGGATGCAAACCCCAGGGCAGCAGACCACTCCATCACCACCACAGCGGACCACTCTATCCCCATTACAGCAGACCACTCCATCACCACCACCACAGCAGACCACTCCATCACCACTCCAGCAGACCACTCCATCACCACCACCACAGCAGACAACCCCATCACCCCCACAGCTGACCACCCCAGAGCAGACTCCTGGAGTTGGTGGCTTGGAGGACCATGGCCATCAGGCGACCCCACCTCCGGCATCCCCTCTGCCCATGTTGGTACCCGTGCCGGCCGGAGACGAGTAAGTGACTAAATTTTATATACTTTTATGTTATTTGTATGATACTTTATATTAGGGTTTAGTTGAAAGACTTGTTGGTTTATTGTTGCTTACTTTAATTAGTACTTGTATAGATTGAATTGTACTGGGCACTCTTCTGTTTGTAACAGGGTAACTATTTAAACTTGGAAATGTTACATTTACAGGGGAGACTCTGCCGAAATTTTGGGTGTCTCCCTAGATTGTGTGTTGTTTTACTCCTAACATAATTGTTGTCATTACAGCTTTGTTGATAGTAGTCGCACTACCAAAGCGATTACTAAGGTTTTGAAGGCCCAGTGGGATGGTCCATATATATCTTGGACAGATGCTGGGAAGGTTGTGCAAGATAGGTGGTTTGACACCTTCTCGGTAAGTTCCTAGCTCATTTATTGTGACTTGATTTGTAAAATGGACCCGTTATTAATTTTGATTTCTCAATTCATTTTACAGCGTGATTACCAGTGGGCGGAGGGTATGATTGATGAGATTAGGAAGGTCTTTGCCACAAAGACCTCCAAAATCATCAAGAGTACCCTTTGGAAGGTGAGGGACAAGGGTGAGCGCCCTCGTTGGATCCCGGAGGACCATTGGGACGGGATGGTCCAGAAGTGGGGCGGGGTCCCATTCCAGCAGGCGAGTGCTCGGAATAGGGCCAACAGAGCCGCCGATGCTGCAGCCTCGGTTTACACTGGGGGTAGCATTTCAACCCTCGAGCACAAGAAAAGATTTGTAAGTATATTTATGTTAAACATTTCAATTATGGTTCGTCTTACATGTTTACAAATAATAATCTCAATGTTTTTTGTCCACCACAGGAGCTGAGGGAGCACCGGGAGCCTTCTTTGTTTGAGGTCATGCAAATGACCAAGAAGAACAAAGCCGGTGCATGGGTAAACCAGAAGACTACGGACCTAGCGGTATTTACTTTTAACTGACACATGCTTTTAATTTACTTACAAATCAGCTTACTAATCCTATCGTTGTTTTTGAATTTACAGGAGGCGTATCAGGCCAGGAGGGCCGAGAAGGAGGCGGACCTGGTGGCTTCCACCCCTGAAGGGGAGGTTCCTCCCACCCTATCTTGTTCTGACGACAACGCCATCTATATGGAGGCTGTTGGCGGTGTGAACAAGAAAGGGAGGGTGTTTGGATTGGGTGGCGTCGGCACGCAGCTGGCGAAAAAGGGGAAGACCCCTTCCTCTTCGTCTTCCTCTGGTCTTCCGACTGAGGTCGTTCAGGTAATTCAAAACCTGAACGATGAGCTACAGGAGGAGCGACGTCAGAGGCAGTTGCTGTTGGAGCGGCACGAGGCGGACCGACAGAAGGCCGAGGCGGACCGACAGCGGGCCGAGGAGCAGTACGCCGAGACTCGTCGGCAACTTGCTCAGCAGCAGGAGCTACTGATGCAGTTGATGGCGAGGCTACCTCCCCCCACTTCCCAGGCGCCCCCACCACCACCCCAGGATCCCCCACCACCTTGATTGTAGTTCTTTTATTTATACACATTTGTATATTTGATTTTTAGTTATGTTATATTTTCATTCAGTATTTATTTTGTCATTCTTTATTTATTATGTCAATATTTATTGGTTATTACATTCAAATCACAAAGCCTTATTCTACCTATCATTAATAATTCAACCTATTTCATAAATTAATTTAATATATTATTTTGTTTTTAATAATAATTCACTACTTCAAAAAAATTATTTTAATTTAATTATAAAATTTTATCAGCCAATACAAAATACAAAATATTAAGATATTTTCAAAGCTAAATTAACAAAACCAGTCAATATTGAATCAATTTTAAAAAAATTTAAAAACTGTCGTTAGCGACGGCTCGTTGTGGTCGCTACCTGGCAACAACTAGCGACGGACTTTGTGGTCGCTACCTGGCAACCACTAGCGACGGACGTTGTGGTCGCTAACTGGAAACCACTAGCGACGGACGTTGTGGTCGCTACCTGGCAACCACTAGCGACGGACATTGTGGTCGCTACCTTACAACCACTAGCGACGGACTTTGGCGTCGCTATACACATTACCACTAGCGACGGAATGTCTTGGTCGCTGTCTCACTACCTATAGCGACGGCATAGCGTGGTCGCTGTTGGCTGTTACTAGCGACGGGGACTCAAGGTCGCTGTATGGCTACACTTAGCGACGGCTGGAGTTATGGGGGCAGAGACGAATTTAGCGACGGCCTAACGCCGACAATAATTTAGCGACGGTGTGTATGTGGTCGCTGCGGTGTTTTCGACGAGGGTTTTAGCGACGTCCCCTTTCCCGTCTGCGATGCCGTCGCTATAGGTTTTAGCGACGGTAATTCCATTGATTAGCGACCAATTACGTCCGTCGCTAACAGTTGTTTTTTTAGTGGTGTCATCAGTACATTCACATACTAATCTTAATGTATTTACATGTTTCCATGTAAATACTTGATTAAGGATGTTTTAGGAATAATTATCATATGATTTATTATTCCAGGATAAATAGTTTTAAAACAATCTTAAAACTAAAAATATTAATTTTATTGATAAATTAAAATTGATACATCAATAGCTCATAGTGCATACACCAATCTGCATACCCATATCTGTTTGGCGGCTTAGGAATTCTCTTCCTCTGTCTCTGGTTAGTTGATAATCAAGGACATTATGTAAATCTGCAGCTCCACCTTAGTTGTTACTCTCTAGAAAAGCAGGTTCTCCTGCAATATTGCCTAGGTCTGGGCTGTTGATTGTAAAAAATGATCCACCACAATCTGAGTGTGTTTTTCTTTTGAAGAGAGCTCCACTTCAATCTGAGTCTTCTTGAGGTATTTTCCTGCAGAGTTTGATCCTCCAACATACCCATTCTCGACTTATCAAAAATCACATATCTGCTGATGATGCACTTGCCTCTACCTGCTCCCAATCTCCAGAGTTTGTAGCCTTTCACACCTTCAGGATATCCCAGAAAAATACATTTGACTACCCTTGGTTCTAACTTTTCCTCCTTGATATGAGCATAAGCCAGAGATCCAAACACGTGCAAATTAGAGTAATATGCGGGCTTTCCAGTCCAAGATTCCATTGGCGTCTTGAAATTTAAAGCTGGGGATGGGCACCTATTAATTAGGTGAACAACAGTGGCAGCAGCTTCTCCCTAGAAGCATTTGGGTAGACCAGCTCCAAGAAGCATGCATCTTACATGTTCCAAGATTGTTCTGTTCATTCTTTCAGCCAAACCATTTTGTTGGGGTGTTCCGGGTACAGTTTTATGCTTTTTAATTCCCTGTTTCTTGTAACACTCATCAAACTGCTCTGAAAGAAATTCCACGACATTGTTAGTTCTTAGAACCTTGAGTCTAGTGCCCAACTGATTCTGAATCAATGTGTGCCATTGCTGAAATCTTGAAAATGTTTTAGACTTATTTTTAAGCATAAACAACCAGACCTTTCTTAAAAAATCATCCACAATTGATAGAATAAGAGCCTCCACCTAGAGTCTTAACTTTAGAAGGCCCCCACAAATCAGAATGAACATATTCAAAAGGTTTGGAAGAAATATGCACGCTTGATCCAAATTTTACTCTATGAGATTTACTAAGCACACAATTTTCACAGAAATCTAATTTATTTATTTATCCCCATCAAGCATATTCTATTTTTCCAATTCAAATAATCCTTCTTCACTAACATGCCAAAGTCTGAGATGACATACTTTGCTAGCAACAGATGCGTGAGCCATTACAATAGAACCATCTAAGATAAACAAACCATTACATTTATCTTTTAAGCCTTTTGTAATTATTAAAGACCCATTTGAAATGTTTAACACACCATGTTGAATTCTTGTTGAAAAACCAAGATTATCAAACATGCTTACTGAAATGAGATTGTGTTTTAAATCAGGAACGTACCTCACTTCTTTGAGAAGAAATTCTCTATTGTCAAACATCCTCAATCTTTGTAGCTCTTTGGATCTGATTGAGGTCATAACCTCTTCAAGACTAATGGTCTGTTCCTTTCCATAAAGGATTGCGTCTTTGAAATGCTTATAACTTTTGGGGAGAGAGTTTAATAGCAAGATGGCTTTGTCTTCATCATCCAATTTCACTTCAATATTTTCAAGATTGTCAAGGATCTTGTTAAACTCAGTTATCTGCTCAGAGACACTTCTTGCCTCATTCATCTTGAAGGAATACAACTGTTGTTTTAGGCAGAGCCTGTTCGCAAGAAATTTCGTCATGTACAAAGATTCCAGCTTCACCCACTTTGATGCAGCTGTCTTCTCTCTCGCTACCTCCCTCAATGCCTTGTCACCAAGACATAAGATGATCGCAGATCTTGCCTTTTCAATCATATTTTCTTTCTCTTTAGGAGTCAAGGATGTATCCATCTTCTCAGCTCCTTTGATTGCTTCTACTCAGCCTTGCTGGATCAATATGGCTTCCATTTTGATCTTCCACAGGTCAAAATTGTTTTCACCAATGAACTTCTCTATATCGAATCTTGTGGAACTCATTCTTTGATTTCTTGATGTTTTAGGCATCCCCATAGACGGCACCACTTATTGGTTCTAATGGGATAATCTGATCACAAGAAACACAAAGAAAACACAAGAACAAGGAAATACCAGAGAAAGTAATTCTGGAATGTAAAACAGAGCAAAACAGAGTACTCTAAAATACCAATGTAGAATTAGCAATAAAACATAAGAGATATAAGAGATAAAAGGGAAGAAGATGAACACAAAAAGATTAACGTGGTTCAGCCAAAATGAGCCTGCATCCACAAGAAAAGCAACAATATTAGGATGAAGAGATTACACGCGGTTACAAAGTTAACCAGTACTTAAGACTTAGAGATTTTTCAACTCTTTACACAATCATCCAAGGATCATATTTATAGGAAACAATGTCTAACAACCTCTATGAAACAAAGGTAGTTACATAGAAGTAGAAACGCAACAGAATCAAGTTAAGTCTGCATACAGACCCAAGGGTTCAGACCTTGCAGAAGCAACAGATTAGACTTTTAGAGACACAGGCCTTCATAGTTAGTTCTCAACTTTTCTCTTCACTTAGTAAATAGATCTTTGATAACAAAGAACGTTAAAAAATCATTAAATTCTATTGACATGTTATGTTAAGTGAAACATAACTACATTTATAACACTTCAATAATAAATTTTTGTCATTTAAAAACTCTCACAAACTAAGTTTCGTTTTTAAAAATAAAATAATGCTACCATGAGAATGTCACGACAAATGGAATGCTCAAAGTGAACTCTTTTCTTTTCCTTTCTATTATGTAACTTAAGATTTAGTATATGCTTTCTCAGTTTATGCGTTTTTTCCCAAGTAAATTATCATATAAGAGTGAATTTTGAAGTTAGAACAATGTTGGGTGGTAATGGTATTTCCTTCTAGTTGTCGATATAGGCATTTATCCCTTTATCTGATTGTATTATTTGTTCCAAAATGTTAGATTCTCCTCTTTTACAAGTTTTTATTTTTAAGTAATTATTATTTTAATTTTAATAAAAAAAATTTATCTTTTCAATTTTATCATTATTTAAAGTCAAATTTTATTCTCTTATATTAATTATACAAATTTAAAAGTATTAATTTCTTAAAAATAAATTAAGAAAGTATACTTTTTAATTTTTTTAAATAGAGACTTATAAAAATTAACATCATTTTTTATTTTAGGGGCTTATAAATATTTAAGTGAAGAAATTTGTATTGCTTACATCAACTCAAATTTATATTTCCACCTAAACAAATAAATCATATAAAATTAGTTGATATGTAGAGAGTCAGTTTTGTAAGTTAATATATGTTGGAAGATGATGTGAAAATATCATTAGTGAATGTGGAATGCTACACAAATAATAGAAGTGAGCTTGAAAGAATTGACAAAGAGGACTTCACAACTTCCTTATTGCAACAGTATGTAGTATGCATAAACTCGATTACTCTGGCATGCAAAATTTGTCTCATGTGGTGTTAGATTCATCCCCAGAACTAGCTGTTAGATTCGATAAGCTCACGCAATTTCTCGATGATTAATTGCATTGCATTACCGTTTAGCAAGATTAGAATGAATTACTTAAGAATGCCTGTTAACTGTTTGACAAAATGCCTAAGATGATTTCTTCCAATTTCACGCAACTCCACTATTGAATGCATGATCTCATTGTCACTTTTTATTATCGGGCTTACTTTGTATAGTCACTTCTGATCCTTCCGTCCCAACAACACTAGCGTCATTTATTTTATCATATTTTCTCACTTATCATTTCTTTTTATCATCATTTGAAATTCACTGATTCTATGTCTCTTAGATATTTAGTTTTAGTATAGCAATCAAGCAACACTTCGCTAGACGTAAGATTCGCATGTATAATATCCGTTTGGTATGCAGTTAAGAAAATGGAATTATGGAAATGAATAAATCTAAAAGTAAATATTGATCATTCATGTCGTTAAAGATAATCAAAATTTTATTTAATCGTAAATTATTTTTTTTTGAAGTTGGTTAGAACGGGGAACCAAACACCTCATAATGTTCTCTTTGGAACGAAAATAACTAAGTCGTGAGTCATGTCTTTTGCTATTTTCATCCTTCCACTACAAAGCCATTCAGTTTTGTTGTGACATTGCCATCTTGCAGGGTGTTTGGTAACGCCACTCAACGGAGAAAACCTCCGTTGGCTTGTAGGAGCTTTTTATCCTACGGGTCAACGGAGTTTTAATTGTCTCGAACGGCGTAAAGAATTAATATCAACCTTTAAATTTTTCACTTCAACTCAACTTTGTTTCCCTAACTGCAAACCAAACACCCATTTGGTTTTATTTTTTAATTCAAATAAATTTAAAAGTTACATGAAATAATTTTTTCAGACCTTTCCGATTTTACCAATTTAAATAATTTTTTTTGTTTTTATTAAAGTTTTACTTCTAAAATATATTCAAGATCACCTCAATTATTACCTTTTCACTTAATTTATGATTATCATTTATTGTACAATAAAATTGACCACAAATTGTTTAAAAATAATTAAAAATATTTTGTAGTCTCTATTGAATACTTTTTCAATTATTAAATAGTTGATTCAAATGGTGAATATTTAATTTCTCTCAATTAGAGTTTGAATTCAAATCTTATAAATAAAATAACTTCTCCAGTCTAATGTATATATGTTTAAGTTAATATCAATATTTTAAAAGCAACTGTTAAAAAGAGAGAGATTTGTATTTTTTTCAAAATAGATTAACCTATAAACATCTGCGAGATATATATATATATATATATATATATATATATATATATATATATAAAATTTATTCACTTTAAAGGGAGTTGGTTTAATCTTTATTTAAATTAACAATTATAAACTAATTATACATTCCACATTCCACAAGCAACCAATTGTGAAATGCATTTTGTAATAATAATAATAATAATAAATAAAGTGGTTTGGGGTTGCAGAGACGAAATGAAGGAAAACAGGGCATCCAAGTCCAACTATATTAGAGATTTGGGAATGAGAGCAATGATAATTTAAAAGCACTTGTTCTACCTAAAAAAAAGACAAAAACATTTATGGTGCCATAACATAAGATCCTAACTATGACCCTTGTCATGTGGCCCATCTTTGTTTCTCCACCCTGAATTTAAAATGATATGGCACATTTTAAGACACAAAAATACAAAGTATGAACCTAAACAAGAAAAATAAATGTCACCATCAGTTTTAATATAGTTGGACTTGTAAACTTATAATCTGACCCTTCGAATGTTGTGTGTCGTCTCTAACACGTAATCGAAGTGGATGGTTGCTATAATAACTTGAGTGGCCTTTTCAGAAGAGGAAATTTAAGGGATACCCTTCCATTCTTTAATTTTCGTTCCACCAAAACCACTAGTATTTATGGGAAAAGCACTTATGCAGAGTGCACTGTTTGCTGTTTTAATTTTAATTCAATACTGTGTTGTGTGGACGCAATTAAAGAACCCCTGCGTCAAGTATATATCCTCATAAAATGCATCAACAATAAATAAATAAACTTGCCTCTTTATGCTGACTTAATACTTATTAGTTGTCACGCTAATCTCATAGATATGCTTCCGTCGCAGCAAGGGCACTCACATTTTTAATTTGTCCTTTTTAGTTAATTACTATTTAAGTGATCAAATTATTAGTTCTTTTTTTTTTAAAGAAAGTGATCAAATTAATATACTATTTTAGAGATGATGATTTGTTGTTTTAATAAAATAATTAGGTAGAATGTAATAAAAAAATGATTATATGTAGAGATTCTACCCTTGATGCGCATTTAACTTTAGATTGATATTTGTTTAAAAAATTATAAAAGACAGATATAAGAAATAACAAAGCTTTTGATTTTGATTAACTTTTGTCCAAACATTGAGCAATTCAAATCCCAGGATGCAATTCTAGCCGAAGTTACATTCCCTTGAACCAAATTCCTAGCTAGAGAAACAATATCAAAAGAATATCATCTATTTTGATACTGATGAGATATAGTAATATATAAAAAGAATAAAAAATCCAAAGTAATTAAATCATACAATATGGTTTTACTCTTAAAAAATATTAATTTTACCCCAAAAGAGCTTTATGTGTCTTCATATATCTCAAAACCCATCAAAATACTATAGAAAATTATCTTATATATTTTGACTCAGTTTTGATGCTATTTATTACAGTTAATGAACATTTAATAGTTGTCATAGAAGCTCACAAGTTTTATCAATTTGTGAAAAAATATTTTGTCACAATAATTGACAATGAATACATATTGGGTTGCACCTAAAAAAAACTTCTAGTCTAAATGTTTGTTTATAGTAACCATCACTACCATTCTAAAGTTTTAAATAATTTTGTGAAATTATTTGTTTTTTTAGGTATCCTATTATGAAAATGGCACATTTAAGCTCTTTAATATTCCTTGTTAACCGGTAGAAATGAGTTGGTTATATCTTTTTTATTTATGCAACACCAATAATTACTTACTATTTTTTCTAAATATTTTCTATCTGTCTTTTGAGAGGCATGGTGGCACCAACAACTCTTTCTTTCATCTTGAAAGGTATATAAAACGGTTTAGGTTAGTTTTAGGTTATTTTTAGATGGTGAGACTAGAAACACTGTGGGGAAGTCTTTGATATTGTGAGGAAATTCAAAGATAAGAGATCTTCCATTTTCCTTTTCTTTTTTTTTTTGTTTTCCATTTATCCCCTTCAATTTTTTTGTAGCTCTCATGAACATGTGTGGTCAAACCTTCTTTTTGTTAGATTTGGGAGTATCTCAATCAATTTCTTGTTAAATATTAAATACCTTTTATATAAGTTTAACCTTTTAATCAATGTTAGTATTCCACACGAGAACGTTTTTATGTGTTTGAGTGTTATTGGGAGACAACTCTCAAACGGGTTGAGAAATGAAATCATATTGTCTATCTAGAAATGAAATTGAATTTAATGATTGTTAAAACCAATGTCTAATGCAAAGATTTTTTGTCAAATAATCGAGATGTTGATATTTTGGGAAAGTACTTGGATTTATTTATCAAGGGATCAGATTTAGTAAAATGTCACATGGACTTGATTGAATTGCGTAAACGTACTAAATAAGATAACATATACTTAAGAGGGAGGATAATGAAACTTAATCTCAATACTTTTGTTTACATATATTACCGTTTTATATTTTTCACATCGCAACATTATCATCCACCAACATCAACCAATTACGCATACGTATGAATATTTTGTATATGTTTTTATAGTAATTTTACAAGTATAAATTACTATTTGTTGTTTATCAACAAATTACGGATATGATACTCTTTTAGCAAATTAAAACTACAACTTACTTAAGTCCCAACATCTCAATGATGTGTTGGAATAGCCCTAAGTCTAAATTGATCTTCTTGTTTTTCTTTTTCTTTTTCTAGTTTATATAAGGTTAATTAATTTGACAAATCCTTCATTGTACATTATCACATGTCCTTTGAGTAACCCTTTACTGGGTTAACCATGAGTATAAGACTTATATATATGGACTAGTAGTTGAGCAGTGATTGATGGACGTAAAAAATACTCAATGGGTGATGCAAGTATTAAAATATTAGCTCGGTGATATCCAATTATTTATTCATATAATATTTTATTTATGTTATGGTATTTTCAGGGTAAGTCATATTCCAATCTATATCGTCATAATAAATTTTTAATAAATTTTGAGTTAGATTCTTAAGTTTTTTCTTTTAAGTCTTTATCTTTTTAAATGTTTTAATTAGGTATCCTTAATTCATTTTTAATTGAACTTATCAATCAATATTTGACGTATCATTAGTGTAACTGTTCTATATATTAAATATTGTTGATTTGACTACTTCATGTATCAAATATTGCCGACGTAACAATTTCACTTGTCAAATGTTGATTAACGACTTTACGTGTCATTTACGCTTCAATCAATGAATATTTGACACGATAACTCGTTATGTAACATCCCAATTTTTATGATTTGTAGAAAAATAATTTATTAAGGAATAAAGGAAGATTTCCGAATGAAATTCCGAGTGAATAATTTCAAGGGAAGTAAATGACCGAGTGGTAAATTCATTCAATTGTGTTCGGTCAGAATTGTTGAATTTGAACTCGGGTTCGTCTTCTAAATGGTTTTCAAACCCGAATGATTCTTTTGAGTAAAAAGACTCCCGAGAGGGGATTGTCTTCAAGCTCCGAGTGATTTCATATGGAAAGCTTCCGAGTGACGCAAGAGAAGGTTTGACTCGGACAGAAATATAACTAAATGAGCTGTCGGAATGAGATATTTCCATGTGGGGTATTTCCAAGAGAGGAAAGCTGAGTGTTTCATGGGATGAAACCTTTCCGAGTGAATTTCCTCTGAATGAAAGAAATTCTGAGTGGAAAGAGGCTCTGATGAATCTTCTCGGAAAGATATGCCCAGAATACTGAAATCGAATCGGAATATGTTGGAACCGAGTCGGAATTAATAATTATTTTAATTATTAAAGCTTTCCACGTCACTCTGTTCTTCTACCTTCCAGCAAACTCTTTTTCTGATATTTTCCTAAGTATGGGACCCTTTTTGATGTGCTGTCCCTTTTCATTAAATGCTTATTCCTTACCTATCATTTGAAGAAACGTACAGCAGGCAATTTCCTATCGTTCACGTCTCTCTTTTGCATGAACGATATAAATACCAGTTTCTACTGTTGAATAAGTTTAGAAACTTTTGAAAGAGAAAGCATAATCTATAGTCTTCCTTTTCCAATCCTCACTGGAAACCATTAACGAAGGAAAAACTAATTTTCCTTTCTTTCCTTCTTACGTGAAAGCTTGAACTCCATAAGAGAAAAAGCTGAGACTAATTCAGTGCTCCAATTCCAATCGGAACTCATGAAGCTAAAATTGATTAAAGCTTGAAAAGCTACTGGAACTCTTTATTTCCAGGTAGGGGGAGCGTTACATTTCAAATTAATAGTTTATGAATGGATTCGGGGTGTCATTATTATATACATATGAGATATGTGTAAATTATTGTGAGGCCCGATTATATGATGTTTTATGTTTTTATATCTCCATTCATATTGATGTGTTGATTATATATATATATATATATATATATATATATATATATATATATATATATGACTGATGATTGGATCGGCTGATGGCATGTGATTGATGATGATAATATGAGTAATATTCATGAATTTTTCATGATGAAAAAAACGCATGGGATGCACTTGATATGTATATGATATTTGTATGATGTGGTTTCCACAAAAGACCTTGGGTGGGACTCAAGGCAAAAGACAAAAGACCTTGGGTGGGACTCAAGGCAACCTCTTGAGCGGGGCTCGGGGTTTAGCCCGTGGCACTCACCGTTGTCACTGAGAGTGATGGTGTCACATAAGGGTGTAAAGGGTTTGGTACCTGTAAAACGGCCGGTTCAGCTGATAGCTTAGTTATGGCTCGGGGAGCCAATGTTGCAACACAATTAAAAGACTTAATAATGGATTTATCCGATTGAACAGGTGTGTGTATTGATACATATATGTTATTGAGAATATCATACTGTTTATACTGAGTTGTTTGATTCGGTTGTGTTTATTTATATATATAGTTATGAATTGGACTTTTAATCCAATTCAATAACTATTATTTGATATGTTTATGCTCACCCCCTACTTATTATTTTTATAGTGGATAAAGGGCACAACGATGGCATATGAAGTCACTCAATCGATTAGAGCATTATGTATTTACTTGTTTAGTACATAGTGCACATAGTTATTTGTAGAAGTCTTGGCCGGCTCCTGGGTATACCGAGTGATTTTATTTATTTGTATATTTTAAAGGGCCGGTCAACCATTGAAAATATGACAGTGTTAATTAATTCAAACTCTGTTCGATTTTTTAATCATTTATTTGTATTTTTAAATGAGCCGGTCGGATTGAGGTAAAACTGATTTTGTTAATTATTGAATCCGACCTCTGTTTGGAAATTTAAAATTATTTACGAAAAATCTATTTGGTTATTGAAATCTTATTTAAAAAATTAAGAACGTTATATTTTGGTATCAGAGCAGACTTGAAAAGTCCAAGGCCAAGGTTAAACTACTAAATGCTATGAATTGAGTGAAATCATATCACTGTTTTTGTTATGTAATATAGTTGAAGAAAATCAACTATGAATAAATTGCTTTCATATCCATGAGAGGTACTAAAGTATGATGATTATTTCAGGATAAGTAATGGACCCTCATGGTATGGATGCTATGGCTGCTGCCTTCCAGCGTGTTGCTGACATTTTAGAAAGGCAGAATCAACCTCAGCCGAGTGACAATCAAAGCATTGATTGTTTCTTGAAAAGAAAACCGACTGAATTCCATGGAGGATTTCAGCCTGATCAAGCTTATGCCTGGATCCAGAATCTTGAACGGATCTTTGGCAGTTTGTAGTGCACTGAGGCACAGAAGGTCGAGTATGCTGTTTTCATGCTTCGGAAAGAAGCTGAAAACATGTGGAGGATGACTAAAGCCTGACTGGTAGTTGTTGGGACCGAGCTGAACTGGGAGAATTTCAAGGAATGTTTCCTTGAAAAATATTTTCCAAACACTGTTAGGAGACAAAAGGAATTGGAATTCATGGAATTCCGACAGGGCAATATGAGCGTTGAAGAATATGCAGCAAAATTTGAGGAGCTTTGTTTATTTTACCCTCATTTCCAGATGCCGGGCACTGAAGGCTCAAAATGCATCAAATTTGAGAGCGGTTTGAACCCAAAAATTAAGAAAGCTTTCCGACACTAAGAGATTAGAAGTTTTCCGATCCTTGTCAATAAATGCCGAATATATGAGGAGGATGATAAAGCTTCAACTGGGTCGAGCAGTAGATCGGACAGTTTTTCAAAGCTACCACCAATCAGTTTTAAGAAACAAGGGAAGTCTGTTAGAGGGGAATCATCCTCTAGATCTCGAGGTCGAGTGAATCTTGGTGGCCGATCGGTGAATCGTCCAAGGGATATTAAATGCTTTAGATGTGGGGGCAATCACTATGCTCAGAATTGTGACAAAGATGAAGAAGTTATTTGCTACCATTGCAACGAGAAAGGACACGTTTGTCCTAACTGTCCTCTTCTCCAACCGACTGAATCGAATGCCAGTGTAAACCGTGGAGGCTTCCGAGGACGAGGCCATGGAAACGGTAACAGAGGAGGTAGAGGAAATGGTGGACGCGGCAACAATTCTGTCATTCTGAGGAATGATCGGGCTGGGAGTTCCAGTTCACCGGCTGCAGGCCGGGTGTATGCTATTACTGCTGAGGAAGCTGCTCAAGCCAACGACTTGGTTCAGAGTAAGTGCCTACTCGGAAATACTATTATTGATATGGTGTTTGACTCGGGTGCAACTCACTCGTTTATTTCCAATGATTGTGTGATACGAATGAGATTACCTGTTGTTTCTATGAATCAGCCCTTAAATGTATCTAATCCGACTGGTGCTCAATTATGGACTTCCATGATGTGTGAAAATGTATCCTTCACCCTCGGTGATAGGAATTTTGTTGCTGATTTGATATGTCTACCTTTGAGAGGTCTTGACATGGTTCTCGGTATGGATTGGCTCTCGGCCAATAAAGTCCTAGTTGACTGTCGGAATCGGCAAGTGATTTTTCCTAATCAGAAAGCTGATGATTACAAAATTCAAGGTATATCTCAACTATTAATGTTATTCTGTATGACTGAGGGAAGGAGTGAGTCTAAAATCCGAGACATACCTGTTGTTTGTGACTTTCTCGAGTTGTTCCTGGAGGACATACCTGGTGTTCCTCCTGATAGAGAAATCGAGTTCTCTATTGATTTAATTCCTGGAGCTGAGTCAGTCTCCAGAGCCCCTTATAGAATGTCTCCGATTGAGCTAGCCGAGTTAAAGAAGCAAGTTGACGAGCTGCTCGAAAAACAATTTATCCGACCAAGCGTATCACCGTGGGGTGCTCCGATGTTACTCGTCAAGAAAAAGGATGGTAGCATGCGGTTATGTGTTGATTACCGACAATTGAATAAGCTGACCATCAAGAATAAATACCCGTTGCCCAGAATTGACGACTTAATTGATCAGCTGCGTGGTGTATCGGTCTTTTCCAAAATTGATTTACGATCGGGATACCACCAAATCCGAGTGAAAGCTACCGATATTCCTAAGATGGCATTCAGGACCCGGTATGGTCATTATAAATACGTGGTGATGTCGTTCGGAGTTACTAATGCTCTGGCTGTGTTCATGAATTATATGAACAACATTTTTCATTCTTACTTAGATCGGTTCGTGGTGGTATTTATTGATGATATATTGATTTATTCTAAGTCTAATGAGGAGCATGAAGAGCATCTCCGATCGGTACTTTAAGTGTTAAAGGAGAAGCAACTATTTGCCAAATTGTCTAAGTGTGAATTTTGGATGAAGAAGATTCAATTCCTGGGTCATGTCATTTCCAGGGAGGGTGTCTCAGTAGATCCTTCAAAGGTCGAAGCTGTGATGAATTGGGAGAAGCCAGAGTCGGTCACTGAGGTCAGAAGTTTTATGGGGTTAGCCGGTTACTATCGAAGATTCATTGAGGGATTCTCCAAAATCGCCTTGCCACTGACCAAGCTAACCCGGAAGAATGCTCCTTTTCTCTGGTCTTCCGAGTGTGAACAGAGTTTTCAAGAATTGAAGACCCGACTGATTTCCACTCCTGTATTGGCATTACCGAATCTGCAAGAGAGCTTTGTGGTCTACTGTGATGCATCCGGACTCGGCTTAGGATGTGTACTGATGCAGAATGGCCGAGTGATTGCATATGCTTCGCGTCAATTACGACCACACGAGCAAAATTACCCTACTCATGATCTGGAGTTGGCAATAGTGGTCTTTGCACTGAAAATTTGGAGGCATTATCTTTATGGCTCTAAGTTCGAAGTGTATAGTGACCATACAAGCCTAAAATATTTGTTCGACCAAAAGGAATTGAATATGAGACAACGAAGGTGGATTGAATTTTTGAAAGACTATGATTTTGACTTGAAATACCACCCGGGAAAGGCAAATGTTGTAGCCAATGCCTTGAGTCGGAAGTCCATTCATGTGGCAATAATGATGGTCAAGGAGATGGAGTTACTAAAGCAATTCCGAGACATGAATCTGCAAGTGGATGCTTCTTCGCCCGGAAAAGTAACTCTCGGGACATTGAAAATAGCTAATGAATTTTTGAAGCTTGTCTATGTACAACAATTGTCGGATTCTTATTTAGCCGAGATGAAAGAAACTCAGGCTAAAGGTAAGGACCTATTTTTAACCGAGGGTCTTGATGGTATTTGTGACACCCTAGTAATTTTTCCCGAATAAATTTTTCGCGTTAAAAGAATCATTTTGAAACTCTTAATTTAAATCTTGAAGTCACGTAAAAGTTGATAAATGCGGAATATTATCATGCATACTAGACGTGAATGATTGAAACATTTATATAGCGGAAACATTATAAAAGATTACAATACATAGTACATAATATTATTACAATCTATTAAATGAAAACAAAATCAAAGTCCAAACAATAATTCATATAAGCTTCATTCATGGCGTCACTCATCATTTTGTGTAGCGTGTACTGTAAAAATTAATGTAAGAGTGAGACAGAATATAGAATAAGTATAAAATAAATAAAATTGCACAAACACAATCAACAAGACATAATGATATGATGAATATTGTCGCAACCTGGATCGCGATGGCGCGGCGAACGAGAGAGAAAAGATGAAACAGGGAGTCGCCACCAACGTTTTTTTTTATAGGGAAAAACATTGGAAAAAACTGAATTCAAGGAGGGCACTAGTTAAAAAATGAGATTCAAGTTCGGGAGTCGGTTACGAGTAGGGAAGGTATTAGCACCCTACATCGCCTGTCAAAGACAGTACCAAGACTGAAAGCACGACATAAATAGCCTTAAATAAAACATGGTTTATTCCCTTTTATTTTGAAAAATGGTAGAATGGAGGAAAGGACTGTACAGACATAGACGGCCAAAGCGAGGTTAATGGGACGTTCTTGTCCGAATTAAGCTCGACTTTGATATGAGACAGAGGGGTGAGAGGATGCCATCAAGACGTCGCGTCTAAATTGGACATCATAGAATAAAAGGATAGGGATAGGAAAGGGATAAGCGGGACGTCTTGTCCTAAGTACCCCTTCCCTATGAAATTATGGCGAGGCTTGGGCACAAAACTATGGGGAAACCAACAAGACGTCACGTCTAAATTGATTTTCACGGAAGTGACTAAAAAAGGGAAGTTTATGAAGGAAATATAAAAAGCAAAGCAGTAAATCAACAACAGAAAAAAAAAGGAAATAAGAAAGATGGGCCCGACAGGAGTTAAAGTCCCGCTCCTACGTATTCTTGAGTTATCAAGAAATCAGGGTTACGTAGTTCTGAATATTGCTATTTTAGAGAGGGATTTGAAAGATGTTGATGGATATCATTAAAGAGGGGAATTCATACAAAGCGAAATTCTTCGCACGTGCACGAATCCTAAGAGGGTTGTGTAGACAGGAGTGCTCCCGTACGACACTGTTTTTTACAAAATTGTTTTTTATTATGTCAACTTATTATGGAAAAGGGTAAAAAATATTAACAGCGTAAACTAAAGGTACGCAGACAACTACAATCAACAAGCAGTAAACTCACAGGAAAGTAAAACAAAAAAAAAGGGAACTAACAACAAAAGAACTAAGGAATGGAGTGGAACCGGTGTGACGAGCTATGAACCGACGTGAGAGGTTGAGCACAGTGACGGTGTCGGACTGATTTCGAACCCGTACGCTGGCAGGGACAATGAACCGGAGTTGGACCCGAACTGGAGATCTGAAGGTCGCGACCGGTGTTGTGGGAGGTTGATCCGGAGTGAACGTTGTTGTGCAGTGACAAGGATTGACAACGTATGGGAGTTGGAGTGGAATCAGCTCTGTGGTGACGAGGTACGTTCGGGATACGGACGGTGTGAGAGCAGTGACTTTGTGTTAGTGAGAAAAGAAAACTTCAAACCCTTTTTCGAACTAAGGAGTCCTTTTGTGATGACTAGGGCAAGTCACTGGTTTCAGGTAGGGAGGTCAGTTAAGGATCTTGAAGAATCAGAGAGAGTTTCAGAAGAGTTTTCTCGCGTAGAGGGAGAATCTGAAGGCCAACCCCTTGAGCTTCCTTGGTTGGGGCATTTATAGGGCCTTTGAGTCATGGGCTGAGGGTTTTGGGACAACCAGAAATCCCACTCGCCCATCTGTGTAGTGGTGTGCTGCTCTGGCCATTACCATTGGTGGGGAGCAGGGTTTTCAGTGGGATTTTTTTAATTGCCCACTTTCGCCTCCCTGTCTGCCATTTTCCAGGGAGTGCGATTCCAGGTCATCGCGCACAATCTTCCGACCTCACCCCTCCGTTGTCAAATTTGTGACACCGGTTAGCAAAGCCATTGGTTGGACGGAGTTTCCACTGATCCGATGTGGGGCCTTAAGAACCATTGCATGTGTCTTCACACCGGCTGAATCTTTCAATGTAATCACAGGGGCCGATGTTCTCCTTCCTGGTCCGGATCTACTACCAGCCGGTGTGCCCATTTTGACCTCGGTCAAACCATGAGATCGTCTTACTTAGGCCGGACTCGCCTCGTCTTTTGTTGTCAGATCCGCGACATCGGCCTTTAAGGTACTCCTGAGGTGAGGACGAACGTTTGGGCGGAGTTGATGTTGGCTAACACCCTGTGGAACGTTGTGTGAAGAGGGCGGAGTGCCACACCGTTTATGGGACGGTGTGTGAAGAGGCGGAGTTCCACACCGTTCATGGGGGCGGAGTGCAAATGAGGGCGGTTGGCGAAGTGTTGAGGACTCATGGGCGGAGTGTTGAGGACTCATGGGCGGAGTATTGAGGACTCATGGGCGGAGTGTTAAGATGAGGACTCATGGACGGAGTTGAGGTGCGGTGTTAACTTAGGCCTTGTCCGGTGTTCCCAATTTCGAGGATGAGTCCGGTGTCATAACAATTTGGGCCGGACCAAAAGAGGTGTTCACAGATGCCCCTCTTTACTCTCTTTCACAAGAGAAATGTAAATTTCCGAGGTGAAAGGGGAGTAAAGATATGAACACCGATGTAGGGGTTAAGCAAGACCAAAATCCGGTGTGGGGCTTAATGATGTGGCATTTAAAACAGCCGACGTGTCTCAAATGTGGTCCACGTCACTGGGTGACTGAGCATCCCACGTGTCATCAGCTAACTGGCTCTTTCAAAATTTAAAATTCGCGCCATTGGGCCGGAATGCCAAAAGTCGGCCCTTTTTAATGGGCCATGGGCCGGAATGCGGAAGGTTCTGGATCTCCGCTCCTCCCTCTATAAAAGCAACTTCGGGGATCCATCATTTTCACTCCTTTCTTGATATTGAAGTGCTGTCTCTCCGACGTTCATCCTCTTCGGTGTTCAAAGTTCTCCTCCGACGTTAAAGCTTTTCCTCCGGTGTACGACCTGGCTCGCACTAAAAGAACTGCACGCATCGCCTCAGCAGGTAGCCATCCCAAACTTCACTTTAATTTCGTAGATAGGTCATGGGGGACACCGGTTCGAGTAATGACTCCATTGAGGTCCTGTCCGGTCCTCCTTCAATTACATCCCGGCGTCAGCCGGGTGGAGTTTCGAGCCGAGGTCCGAGTCACCAAAGTGGGGCAACTTCGGGAGCTTCACATCGGTTCGTCTCATCAGGGCATCGTTTCTCTGAATTGCCTTTGTGGGAAACAGAGGGGTTTGACACATCGTCAGGCTCCTCATTTAACTTTGGCGCTGCTAGTGAAGGGGGAAGCAGTGCCGATTTATATCTTACTGACGATGTGGCCTTTTACAGTTGTATTCCCTTTCTTCGCCATACCGTCCGAATGGCTTCTGAAAATTCCTCCACCGGTGTTGCTGTGATGACTGACCCTATCGAGACCAATGTTCTGGCACACCGGATCAACTGGCTAGCTGAGAAGGCCAGGGATCCCTACTTCTGGGTTCATGAAGACCCAAAGACAATTGCCTCTCGGTATGCTGAAGATGCTGCCGATGTCACCATCGAAGACGTCGTTGTCCATGCCGATGTGGAGCATGAAAACGACTTTACTGTATTCTGCCCCCTAACCTCGGACAGGATCTGCCATCAACCGGGGTCAAGGAACCTCTTTATGTATGAGATGGTCTTCTCCAAGATCGGCGTCCGTTTTCCATTGACGGAGTTTGAGATGGGGGTACTCCGGTTTCTTGACTGCGCCCCTAGCCAACTTCATCCCAATGGCTGGGGCTTGGTAAGGTCTTTGGAAGTGCTTGGGGAGTACTTCCACTTCGTCCCCACAGTGGCCCTCTTTTTTACCTATTGCAGGGTGATGCGCCGGGGTAACTCTGGAGGGGGTCTAGGCTTCATCAACCTTCGCTGCGACTCAAAGGTGGTTAACTTCGAAAGTTACACCGAATCGGCCAAGACGGACGGGGTCAGTTTCAAACACTCCTATGTCAAAGTCGAGGTCAATGCTGGTAGGCCGGTGTTCTGGGAAAATTCTGATTTTTCTAGAAAGTTTTACACCGGCTGGACTCATGAACACTTTCTCCTGACAAGCAATGCCTACATCGTCAGTGAGAGTAACTTGTCCACTGAGTCCAAGAGAGTCCTGGACGCTCTGAAGGGTTATTCGGCCATTGCCAAGTTCTCCTGCAAGAGGCTTTTGGGGACGGAGTCAGGCCGGGATGCTTACCTTGGTAGATATTATTTAACTTTACTCTTTTCCATTATATATTCACACCGGTATTAACATTGTCTCTTTTTTTCTTCCAGGCGAGATGGCTCGGATAGACATCCTCAGGAAACTGAGGGAGGCTGCCGAAGCCCGAAACGCTGCTGCTGCTGCACAGGAGAATAGGGTGACTCCTCGTCGCACGCCGGCCAAAGTGGTGAGCATACCGGCAGAAAACATTGAGGCAATGACTCTGGGACCGGCTGAAAGGGCCCCAGCTAAAAGGAAGTCCAACATCGGCTCAACCTCCAGGCCGAAAAAACGCAAGGCTCCAACGGTTGTGGCCGAGGTGGAGGCACCAAGGGAGGAGGAGGCCGGTCCTGTAAATATTTCTCCGGTCCGGTCTCAACCCGACGACATCGTCGTCAACTCCCGCCTTTCGGACTTTCTAGAGTACGTTGGAGGGACACCGGCTCGGGTCCACATCCCCTTCAAGCTCAAGGCCGATCTCCCTGCTTCTGAAGCTCAGACTGCTGCTGAAGCTGCTATTTTTAATTTGGTTGAGGCAGCCGGGGTCCTCAGCTCTTTAGGCCGCTCTTACTACTCCGGTATCGAGGCTAAGGAATGCCTAGACCGGATGAAAAAAGCTGAGGCCTTGAGAGTCGAGGCTCAAACTGCTTTGACTCAGAAGGAGCAGGAGCTGACTAAGAGCAAGGAGGATCTGTCCGAACTCACTGCTGCCTACACATCGGCTGCCAAGAGGGCAGATGCTGCTGAGGCTAAGGCTAAAGCTTCAGAGGACGCTCTCAAAGCTCTCCGGACCGAACTGGATGAAGCCAAGGCTGCAAAGGCCGAGGTGGACAAGAAAAATAAAGAACTATCTGGGAAGCTTGCCGATGTGCAGGAAGAGCAAGCGAAGGAGCGGATGGAAGCCGAGGAGCAGATGGCTGAATTTTCGGTACTGGCCGATGTTGCCTTCAGTTCTGCCGTTCGCCAGGTTGTACACCGGAATTCCGCTGTTCAACTTAACCTGAACGGTATAGGTGTCTACTATGAATTTCATGGTGGCCACCTATATGCTATGGACCGGGGTCAGGCTTCGGAACCTGAGGATATTCCTTACGAACTGATGCCTCTCCCCGAAGGCCAAAGCATGGAACTGAGGACGGTGTCGGAGGAATCTGAGAGGACAGCCTCTGCTAGACCGGACTCTCCAGCACCCAACTCTTGATTTTTTTTTCTTTTTTTTTTTTAGCCTTGTTCCGGGATGGGCTCCGGAGTTTTAATTCTGTAATGGCCTCAGTGCCCTTTATTAATGCAATGCAATTTTCATCCATCAGCTTGTCTTCTCTTTTCTTTCAAAATATTTCTAAGTATCTTTTTCTTGTGACCGGTATGACTTGAAGTAACACCGTCTAATCATCAACTTGGGACATGGACTTAATTCGGTCTTTTGCGAAGCATAGAACATCGGATCGGTGTATCATGGCCACCCCGTCCACAACTTCGATTAACCTTTGAACCTTCGTTGTAGTTGACCTGACATCGGTCTTGGCAGCAACCCAATTCTATCCGAGGTGGGTTTCATGACACCGTTTGTTACGCCTCGAAGTAGTAAGAGGTGAAACCATTGGGACACCGTCTCTCGCAACTTGACAGGGTCTCCTTCATTCGACCTTGGGGGTCATAACATCGTCCTTTGGGTCATCATGTCTTAGAATAAAGTGGACCTCCTCCACTTAGTATTCACGTCGGATCAACACCGTTCTCTTTTTTTTTTTTTTTTTTTTTCATACAGTGGGTGATAGGAAGGTAAGAGCGGGGAACTGCCCCTTGACTGAAGATAAAATATGGGGTGTGGCCCTTGATTTGTGGAAAAGTAAAGGTGGGGGATTGTCCCTTCACTGACAGGAAAATAAATTGGGGTGTGGCCCTTGGTTTGCAGAAAGGTAAAGGTGGGGGATTGCCCCTTGACTGACAGGAAAATAAATTGGGGTGTGGCCCTTGGTTTTGCAGAAAAGTAAAGGTGGGGGATTGCCCCTTGACTGACAGGAAAATAAATGTGGGGTGTAGCCCTTGGTTTGCAAAAGGTACAGGTGGGGAATTGCCCCTTGACTGACAGGAAAATAAATGTGGGGTGTGGCCCTTGATTTGCAAAAGGTAAAAGTGGGGGATTGCCCCTTGACTGACAGGAAAATAAAGGTGGGGTGTGGCCCTTGGTTTGCAAAAGGTACAGGTGGGGAATTGCCCCTTGACTGACAGGAAAATAAATGTGGGGTGTGGCCCTTGGTTTGCAAAAGGTGAAGGTGGGGAATTGCCCCTTGACTGACAGGAAAATAATGTGGGGTGTGGCCCTTGGTTTGTAAAAGGTAAAGGTGGGGGATTGCCCCTTGACTGACAGGAAAATAAATGTGGGGTGTGGCCCTTGGTTTGCAAAAGGTGAAGGTGGGGAATTGCCCCTTGACTGACAGGAAAATAATGTGGGGTGTGGTCCTTGGTTTGTAAAAGGTAAAGGTGGGGGATTGCCCCTTGACTGCCAGGAAAATAAATGTGGGGTGTGGCCCTTGGTTTGCAAAAGGTAAAGGTGGGGGATTGCCCCTTGACTGCCAGGAAAATAAATGTGGGGTGTGGCCCTTGGTTTGTAAAAGGTAAAGGTGGGGGATTGCCCCTTGACTGACAGGAAAATAAATGTGGGGTGTGGCCCTTGGTTTGCAAAAGGTGAAGGTGGGGAATTGCCCCTTGACTGACAGGAAAATAATGTGGGGTGTGGTCCTTGGTTTGTAAAAGGTAAAGGTGGGGGATTGCCCCTTGACTGCCAGGAAAATAAATGTGGGGTGTGGCCCTTGGTTTGCAAAAGGTAAAGGTGGGGGATTGCCCCTTGACTGCCAGGAAAATAAATGTGGGGTGTGGCCCTTGGTTTGCAAAAGGTAAAGGTGGGGGATTGCCCCTTGACTGACGGGAAAACAAATGTGGGGTGTGGCCCTTGGTTTGCAAAAGGTAAAGGTGGGGGATTGCCCCTCGGTTGTCCTGACTGCGAGTTTTGGGAAGCTGCCTGGGGGATGTTCCTGTTGGAATTGTTTAGGAAGTACAGTTCCACTGGGGAAGGATAACTCTTCTTAGTGACCTTCAAGGTACCACTGGGAAAGTATTAGGTGAGTTGGGATAGAGTAACCTGGGGGTTATCGGGGAACTGTCCTTCTAAGGAAAGAGAATGAGATCTGGGGAGATGCCCCCAGTTTGGTATGACTGCATGCTGTTAGGGAATCAACCTTTGAAAGGGAATCTGGGGAGATCCCCCAGTTTGATATGACTGAAGGTTGTCAGGGGACTGCCCCTTGAATGAAAAATAAACCTGGGAAAATGCTCCAGTTTGACATGATTGGATGAAATCTTGGGGAACTGTCCCTTTGAATGAAAGAACGAACTCAGGGAGATGCCCCAGTTTGGGTTGACCGGGAAGTGTAGTCCCACTGGGGAAGGATTTGGGGAGTGTAGTTTTTTGATGATTATGGTTCTGCTGGGGAGTGAGAACTTGGGAAGTGCTAGCTTTGGCGATTGTGATTTCACTGGGGATGCCAATCTACTAATTTCTCTTAGGGAAAACTTCTGGTCCGGATCCTTGGCGTCAGGTTCTTCATTTCTGTGTGACGTAGTTCCATCACCCTTCAAAACAGATGGTTAGAAGCAAGAGTAATCAAAAGAATCGACATTTCGAGCGACCTCTCTCGAAAGATAGGCTTTCAGGATAACTCATGGATGAGATAGAGACAATTTCTATCTTCCAGGAACATAATTAACAGAATTGGTTATGCTTTCTCACGGGCCAGGTCTGACGCCAGGATACATTTTGCTTCACCACGACTTTTCATTTCATCACTTTTCATTTCAAAAATTTCCTCTTAAGAAAAACTTGTTCGTTTATAAGATTCAGCCGTTGACTCAGGGGAAGGAAAGGGAAAGCTCATTTTATTATTGAATATAAGTATGTACACTGGTAACGAAGGTAAAGGTAACAAAAACATATGTATAAAGGTGGGAGGGAAAGAAGGCCTTTTGAACCCTCCAGCGACTCCCCGCGAGTGATAAGAATCCGGATCTTTCCTCACGACTTCGAGACTGTCCTCTGATTTTACTTCTGGGAAATGACTTTTGACAAAGATACGCCTGCCTGACCAGTTTTCCTTCTCTGAAGAGTTCTCGTCCTTATGCCTGAACTTGTAGCTTTTTATTCTACCTGAGTCGCCCTTCCGGGTTTTCGACTCATCAAGCAGCTCTAATTTTTGCCTAGGCTGCCCCATGGGTTTTCAGCCCAGTGAGCACCCCTCTTTTTTTTTTTTTTTTTTTTTTTTTAGGCAAAATATTTCTTCACCGCGTCGGCGTTCACAGGCATTGGTAGATCCTCTCCATCCATGTTGGTAAGGATTAGAGCTCCTCCAGAGAAAGCCTTCTTCACGACGTATGGTCCTTCGTAATTAGGTGTCCATTTCCCTCGGATGTCCTTTTGGATTGGTAAGATTTTCTTGAGGACTAGGTCTCCTTCTCGGAATTGTCGAGGTCGTACCTTCTTTTCAAACGCTCGTTTCATACGCTTTTGATACAGCTGTCCATGACAAAGGGCCGCCAATCTCTTCTCATCAATCAGATTTAACTGGTCATGCCGAGCCTGGGTCCATTCAGCTTCCTTTAATTCCGCCTCCATTATTACTCGAAGAGAAGGGATCTCTACTTCGAAAGGCAGGACCGCTTCCATACCATAAACTAGGGAGAATGGAGTTGCCCCAGTTGAAGTTCGGACCGAGGTACGATACCCATGTAAAGCAAAGGGGAGCATTTCGCTCCAATCTCTGTAGGTCACAACCATTTTCTGTACAATCTTCTTGATGTTTTTATTGGCTGCCTCGACTGCCCCATTCATTTTAGGGCGATATGGGGAGGAATTATGATGGTGGATTTTGAAGTCTTCACAAAGTTCCTTCATCATTTTGTTATTCAAATTCATGCCATTATCAGTGATGATCTGACTCGGCAGACCGTACCGGCATATCAGTTCACGCTTGACAAATTTAACCACAACACTCCTTGTCACATTGGCGTACGAAGCAGCTTCTACCCATTTCGTGAAATAGTCGATAGCGACTAAAATGAAACGATGACCGTTAGAGGCTTTTGGCTCGATGGGTCCAATGACGTCCATACCCCACATTGAAAAGGGCCAGGGAGCTGACAAGACATTTAGGGAAGACGGTGAAGCGTGAATATGGTCCGCGTATATCTGACATTTATGACACTTACGAACATAGGCAAAACAGTCTGACTCCATGGTCATCCAGTAGTAACCAGCCCTCAAGATCTTTCTCGACATGGCGTGCCCGTTGGTGTGAGTTCCAAAACATCCCTCGTGGACATCTCTCATGATTTTACTTGCCTCGTCGGTGTCGATGCAACGAAGAAGGATAGAGTCGTAGTTTCTCTTATAAAGCACATCACCGTTTAAGAAGAAACCCATGGCGAGCCGTCGCAGGGTTCTCTTATCATTCTCTGTAGCACCTTCGGGATATTCTTGATTTCGGACATACCTCTTGATATCGTAATACCAAGGCTTCCCATCTGACTCCCTTTCAATCATCTGGCAATATGCGGGTTCGTGGTGCCGCACTATTTCAATGAGAGGCATGTCGTAATCATTGCTCACCTTGAACATAGATGCTAGGGTAGCCAAAGCATCAGCCATTTGGTTGTCCTCTCGGGGAACATGGTGAAAAGAAACATCATTAAATTCCTTAATCAACTCCTTGATGCGAGTTTGATAGGGAATTAATTTGCTGTCTCTAGTCTCCCACTCTCCTTTTAGTTGGTGAATGACCAAGGCAGAATCCCCGTATACTTCCAATTTCTTCACTTTGGCATCTAACGCTGCTTGGATTCCCAGAGAACACGCCTCGTACTCAGCGATGTTATTGGTGCAATCAAAACATAATCGAGCGCAAACGGGGATAAGTTCTCTGTCAGGTGAAATGAGGATTGCTCCGATTCCGTGTCCTAATGCGTTAGAAGCACCATCAAACCTTAGGGTCCATTTATCCTTTTGGGTTCCTTCTTCATCAATCAGGGCCATGATATCTTCGTCCGGGAAGTCAAACTGCATGGGCTGATAATCTCTTATGGGTTGATGAGCTAGGTAGTCAGCCAGAACACTTCCTTTTATAGCCTTCTGAGTGACATAGACTATATCGTACTCAGTTAGCAGGACCTGCCATCGAGCAATCCTCCCGGTTAAGGCAGGTTTTTCAAAGATATATTTGACAGGGTCCATTTTGGAAACTAGCCAAGTAGTGTGGTTTATCATGTATTGTCTCAAACGTCGGGCTGCCCATGCTAACGCACAACAGGTCCTTTCCAGAGCAGAATACCTCATCTCGCAGTCAGTGAACTTCTTGCTTAGATAATAAATGGCATGCTCTTTCTTCCCAGTCTCATCATGTTGTCCCAACACACAACCCATGGATTCATCTAACACTGTAAGGTATAAAATGAGTGGTCTTCCCGGGATAGGTGGGATCAAAACTGGCGGGTTCTGTAAGTACTGCTTTATCTTTTCAAAAGCCTTTTGACAATCCTCGTTCCATTGAACTGGTTGGTTCTTACGGAGCAGCTTGAAAATTGGCTCGCATGTTGCCGTCAACTGTGAGATGAAGCGAGCGATGTAATTTAATCTCCCTAGGAAACCTCTAACTTCCTTTTCTGTATGGGGAGGAGGCATGTCAAGAATGGCTTTAACTTTGTCAGGGTCAACCTCTATGCCCCTCTTGCTTACTATGAATCCCAGTAATTTCCCGGATCTTGCGCCGAAGGTGCACTTGGCTGGGTTCAACCTAAGCTTGAATTTCCTCAGCCTTTCGAAGAGTTTTCTTAGGTCTTCCATATGCCCTTCATCTGTTTTAGACTTGGCAATAATATCATCGACGTAAACCTCCACCTCCTTGTGCATCATGTCATGGAAAAGGGTTACCATGGCCCTTTGGTAAGTTGCTCCGGCATTCTTTAGACCAAAAGACATCACCTTATAACAGAAAGTTCCCCACAAGGTGACAAATGTGGTTTTTTCCATATCCTCGGGCGCCATCTTAATTTGATTGTATCCGGAGAAACCGTCCATGAATGAAAAGATCGTATGTTGTGCGGTATTGTCGACCAGAACATCAATCTGAGGCAGGGGAAAATCATCCTTGGGGCTAGCCCTGTTCAAATCGCGATAGTCCACACACATTCGTACTTTGCCATCCTTTTTCGGGACCGGGACGATATTTGCTACCCACTGTGGGTATTTTGCCACGGCTAAGAACCCGGCATCAAATTGCTTCTTGACTTCTTCCTTGATTTTCAAAAGCATCTCAGGTTTCATACGTCGCAGCTTCTGCTTTACTGGCGGACATTCGGGTTTTAATGGTAGCCTATGTTCGACAATGCTATTGTCCAGTCCTGGCATATCTTGGTAAGACCAGGCGAAAACATCGCTGAACTCTCTCAACAACCCAATCAGTTCCTGCCTCTGTTCTTTACTTAACGAGGTACCAATTTTGACTTCCTTTTTAACTCCTCCAATTCCCAAATCGATAACCTCGGCTATCTCTAAGTAGGGCAGAATTTCCTTATCCTCTTGTTCCAATAACCGGGTTAACTCAGGCGAGGGATCGTAGTCTTCATCATATTCCTCATTGGCGCAATCAGTTAGACAGTCAAAATCGTGAAATAAGACCGAATCCTCAATATTCTCAGATGAATCGCTTTCGGATCTGCATTTTCAGTGTATCATAGCAAATGAAAAGGAAAACAAGCAAGAGAAAGGTTTAAATAATAGGTTACTAAACAGATCAAGCTATTTGGAAACTGACGGCATTTATTATTAAACAAACGAACAAGTTTTTATTGTTACAAAAGGAGATCCCGAAGCATAGCTACAGGATCGAACAGAAAACATGATTACTTTGATGAAATGGTACAAATCGTGGGGAATTCTATGACCTCCCAGTTGTTCAGTTCCTGACCAGGTGAGCCAGCATACACAAATCCGGGGCCTTCATCAAGATTACTCTGGATCACGGCCACTTGATCTGGAAACATTACTCCGGCGCTCTTGAAGCTCTGGTAGAGGTCACAGATGGGGATTTTCGCAGTGTTGAGTGCATGCCCGATATGACGAGTAATCCTCTTCCCTCTCCTCTCTTTTTCTTCCCCTTTTTGGTCTTCAGTGGTAGGTTGGTATCCCAGGCCGTACCTATTTTTGTTCTCAGGGAGACAGACAGGTTGAATTCTTCCTTCCAGTTCTCTTCCGAGTCCTTTTCCCGGCTTATATCCTCCTCGTAGCATGGTCTTCGCTACTGCTAGCGGTACCTTTGGGAAAGGCATACTTGTGGCGTTGGCTATCTCCAAAGCCTGGAAAGATGTCTCGAGGGCTTCCTCGGCTGCCTCTACATAGGGGGTAGTAACTGGCTTACTGACCAGAAGATCCTCCTCTCCAGAAACGATTACCAGTCTGTTATCAACGATGAACTTTAGTTTCTGGTGTAAAGTGGAAGGAACTACCCCCGCTGAATGGATCCATGGCCTCCCTAACAAGCAACTATAGGCGGGCATGATATCCATTACTTGGAAGAGAACTTGAAAGATATGGGGTCCAACTTGTATGGGTAGCTCAATTTCGCCTATGACTTCCCGTCGGGTCCCATTAAAAGCTCTTACTATCATGGAGCTCGGTCTCATGCATGCCCCATCTACGGGTAGTTTAGCTAATGTAGACTTGGGCATCACATTCAAGGATGATCCATTATCGACGAGCACTTTTGCCATAATATGGTCTTGACACTTCACAGAGATGTGGAGCGCTTTGTTGTGTCTTTTCCCTTCCACCGGCACCTCGTCATCCGTGAAAGTCAGATAGTTACTGGCCACTATATGCCCAACGATACCTTGGAACTTATCAACAGGCAAGTCATGTTTCACGTGCGCCTCACTTAGCACCTTCATCAGCGCGTTCCGATGTGATTCAGAACTTGTCAGCAGAGATAATAAGGAGATCTTGGCGGGGGTATAGTTCAACTGATCCAATACCTGGTAATCACTGTGGCGGATAAATTTTAAGAACTCCCCAGTCTCTTCTTCTGGCACAACCTTCTTTGCTTCGCCAGCGATCCCAACCTTCCCGGTTTTGCCTTCTACGGCCGTCTTGTCTTGCTTTGGCTCCGAAGGCGCATACACTCTCCCACTTCGGGTCATTCCGCCTACACCGGCGATGTTGGTAACCAACAAAGCAGGCGCCGGATCAACTATTACGGGGTTGGAAACAACTATGTCCGTGTTATACTTCCAAGGCACGGCGTGGGAGTTGTCATACGGGAATGGAGCAGGTGGCCGTGCCGTAATAGTAGTTCTGGCAGGGGTCTGTGTTAGCGACGCGTTTTTACTATAAAATATGACCAGGGGTTTTGGGGCCCGAGGTCCAGTTTGTCCCTGTATCATATTTACCTCATCGCCATGGCGCTTGCAGACTCGTATAGTGTGACTGTCCATAAACCTTTGGAGAGTTTTTCGAAACTCTTGCTGCTTTGTCGATTGGGCATCATCAAAGTCTTCGTCCCATTTGTCCTTCACTAACCCTACCTCAAACATAAGGGAGTGAATTCCTTTTAGAGGCATCTGAATGTCCTCAACATTGGACGTATACTCCACATCTTCCCCGATAGCGTTGACCCCGGGTCCTTCATGATTAGGCAGAGGGTTTGTTGTCACATTTGGACTTCCTTCTCGGAAGCTTATCCAATCTGCCTGAATCAGGTCCCTTACTTTATATTTCAAAGCCAGACAATTTTCAGTAGAATGGCCTGGTGCACCCGCATGATAATCGCACCGGGCATTAGGGTCATACCCCCTAGGATAAGGTGGCTGTAATGGCCTCAAGGGACAGGGTACTACTAGAGTTTTTTCAATGAGGTGAGGCAAGAGTTCGGTATAGGATATTGGGATGGGATCGAATTGGGGTGGAGCACGGTCATTGTTCCTTCTTTGGATATTTGGCGGTGGGTTGGCTTGTGGTGCTTGGTGTGGTATCTGTGGTGGCGCAGGTGGCCGTACAACGGTTGGTCTGAATTGTGGTGGATTATGGTTTGGAATAGCTGCCACATACGGGTGCGACACGCCGGGATATACTGGTGAAAGGCTAACTGGGGTAGGTGGCCCTGCCAGGTTCCTTCTCTGGTTGTGAGAGACAAAGTTGGTCTCCCCTTCTCTTCTCCTGTTTTCGCCGAGTGTAGGTCTCCTTGCAGCTCCCATCCCAGATGGACTTCGGACTATCCTGCCGGTCCTTAGTCCATTTTCTATCCTTTCTCCAATAGTGACAATATCAGAGAAATGGGACGAGACACTTCCAATCATCTTCTCATAGAAAGGAGTTTGAAGTGTATCTATGAACATAGTGATCACCTCCTTTTCAGATAGAGGTGGGTCAACCTGTGCCGCTACTTCGCGCCACCTTTGGGCGTATTCCTTGAACGTCTCGTTATCTTTCTTAGTCATGTTCTGCAATTGTCCCCTATCCGGGGCCATGTCCAGGTTATATTTGTATTGTTGCATGAACGAGTCTGCTAGGTCTTTCCAGCAGCGTATACGAGAGCGCTCTAGATGATTGTACCATGTCAGGGGAGCCCCAACCAGGCTGTCCTGAAAACAATGAATCAGCAGAGGGTCATTTGACGCATGCGAAGCCATCTTACGGCAGTACATGGTTAGATGATTCTTCGGGCATGTCAACCCTCTGTATTTGTCAAAATCAGGCGTCTTGAATTTAGGAGGTATGACGACATCAGGGATTAGACAAAGTTCAGCAGCAGTGCCTGTCCCAAATCTACTTGTTCCTTCCATCTCCCTTAAACGCCTTTCCAAGAATTCCAACCTCTCTTCTTGGGTAGTAGCCACAGCATTTGGACTGGCAGCAGTATGTTGACTAACCTTCCCGTGTTGCTGGTAGGAATGAAACATGTCAGGGTTTGGTATGAAGGTATCTGGTTTGGCAGTGGTTTGGGGTATATGAATGGTATGAGCAGGCTGTGCTTGGGCGGCTTGTGTATGAGTAGGTGGCACCAGGGTGGCTTGTGCTTGGGCAAGCGGGTTGTTTGATTGATTAGTGTTAGGCTGGGCAGTGATGGGAACTGGGTCTTGGTGGCAAGGTTCTTCCTGGAGTGGTGGAAAATATCCGTGTGGCAAACCATACGGAGGAAAGGGAATAACATTTCCTTCCTCATCCACAAAGGTGTGTTGTTGGGTGTTTGCAGGATTTGGCCTTCTTATGCGAACAACGAGAGGAGGTGCGGTGGTCCTGGGGTCAGATCCTGTAGCCGGACCTTGACCGTGATGGGAGGTGGGTGGTTGTTGCCGGGCGTCTTCAACCCCTGCAGAAGATCCCCCTTCTGTGACTCTCCTTTCCAGGAGCTTGGCCATCTCGGCCATCTGTTCCTTGACCTGGGCGAGCTCAGCCTTCAAATTCTCATTTTCTTGTTCTATGTCAGCCATGAGTTTCTTCCTGAGCCTGGTCCCGTAAGAATGTTTACCCGTAATGTCTTTAGAAAGAAACACAAAAGAAAATTTAGAAAAGATAAGCAAATTAGAGAAAAAATTAAGTGGAACGAGGTTACGCGGGAAGCGATGTTGGAACTTGACGGATCCTTCGAGTGTTCCTCAGAACGTCACGTTCAAAAGTACTAAGTAAAGCATTGAATAGAAATTATCATGAGATAGTTGTGAAGACAAAGGAATCCATTATTTCGAAAAGAGTACATTATTGCCATAAAGTGCCAAGTTACAAAGCGGAAAATAAATCAGCCATCCCTAGCTCGGGCAATCATTTCCCTCATTTTACAAATTCGTCCTCTGCAGTAGTCTAAGAACGTGGCAATTTCCCTAGGAGTGTTGACCGGGTTAGCAATTCCTTCCGCTTGTTTGAGCAAAAATGGGAGATCTTCTAGAGCCCCGTTGGCCAGGTACGCCAACTTAGCAAAACGATCCATCCATAAGTGAATGGTTTCGTTTTGTTCAGCTTCTAAGAGGCGTATGGTCTCTTGACAATCTTGCTCAATGTTTACGGTGCGTTGTCGTTCCCCACTTATCTCTTGTTCGCAAGCCTTTTTCATTTCATTGAGCTGTTGTTCCAATTTGTGGACTTGTGTCTGTAGGAGCTCTTTTTGTACCATGATATTCTGCTCATTTTCTTTTGATTGTGCCAGCATATCTTTCAGAAGACGTTTCTCAGCCAGGATGGTATCACTTTGCTTGTTCTTCATTTTTAGTTGAGAATTGGCCGCTTGAAGACATTGGTCTTGTTTTATCATGTAGCTCTCATCAATCTTTCGTTTCTTCCTGATCTCTTCAACAGCTTGCTTGTTCTCCAGGTTCTCCCTTTTCTGGAGGGTGTATTCTTGCTGACATCTCAATAAGTCTTCCTCTAGCTTCTTGTTCCTGGCAGCTAACTCTTCTATTTTGGTCTTCAGCGCCTTGGTTGCTTCATCCTCCGCAACAGGTGAAGGAGCAGGAGGATTTTCCTGGAGACGAGGGGGACTCCTGAAGGGTAATTTAACAATAGAGACCCTATTCAAGATCCACTCATAATATTCTCCTCTGACATCATGGCTTCGGGCCCCCAGCTCTCTTCCCTTTCGGTGGACTTTCTTCCATGCATTCGCTATATCCCGAATAACAAGGACACAGCTTCCTTTCGAGTAATATGAGACGAAAGGAATGAGAGACTCTTCATCAGGTGGTCCAAGCAAAGGATAAGCTAGCTGACGCTTGGCTATGATGGGATTATAGTTGATACATCCTTGCGTACCAATAAGGGGAACATTTGGGTAATTTCCACAGTGATGAACAATTGATTCAACTTCCAACCATTGGGGATACCACCTAACTTTCTCAGCTGTGAGCCCTATGAGGTGATTGGCCCACTCGCGCCCACTTTTCACTGTCAACTGACATAGCTTCAGATCAGAAACCGGACATTCGGCCCTACAAACTTGGTGGAAAACGTGTGATGTGAGCCATACATACAAAACAGGTAGACAACAAACAACCCTTTTTCCACCTTGTGTGTGACAGAAATCCATGGTGCAGTACACATTTGCCAACACAGCCGTGACAGGATTCTCAAGCCTGTGCTTGCGAGCTAGGAATACGGCGATAGCATCATAATCCACATAATTATCAATGTTGGGGAACAACACAACACCATAGATGGTAATGGCTAGAGCATCCATAAAGGCTTCCCAATCTTCCTTTTCTGCCAGGACCTGCATATGTTTCTCGAGAAATTCCCGAGTGAATCCGGGGATCTGATTTCTATTTAGTTGTGCATCCCTTAAGGTGTCAGGACGGATCTTCAGAACACGGGCGATGGAAGCGATAGTCGCATGATGGTCAAGATGACGATAAGGTATCTGTCCTTCCAAAGGCATCCCCAAGATTTATCCAAATTCTTCAATAGATGGGGCCAACTGAAAGTCTCTAAACGTGAAACATCTGAGAGGTGGGTCATAGAACTGTGCTAAGGCAGTGATCGCCTCAGTTTGCACTTCCACTTCTAACAACTTCAGAATCTTTCCATACTTTCTTGTAAAAGCCATTTTCTGTGTCAGGCTTAATTTTCTCCCCATTGTTTGCAGACTACCCATGTCAATCTTCTTGGCCTTAAGGTGCAATACTTTCCTTAATTCGGTCACATTTGTGTCACAACTATCAGATCTCATGTTAATTTCCATATTGCTCAAAGGTACCCGCTAAATTCCAAACAGCTTCCTGCAAGAGCAATGAGAGGGAGAAAGAAATCAGTTACTGCCATGTTTTGTGAACCACTACTTCTTCATCAATTTATTGGAAAACATTTTCAGTTTGAGAAGTAGCGGTCGGCAAAACTCATGTGAAACTAAAGTCGCACGGGTTATGGATCTTCCCAACTTCATCCACATCTGCTTGAATAGAATTTTGTTTTCATTTTGACGATTGGGAAGGTCTATAACCCAGGACTCATAAGTACACAAAAAGTGAGGGAATTGCTTATTTGTTAAAGGATTACTATTTTTTTGAAAAAGGAAAATGATTCACCCTTTGTTTGGAATAAAGTAACCCTCTGAACACGTAAGCAATTCATCAATTTGGATTTAAAGGGAAAGTGAGAATGAGACAAGGTAAAGTCTGCCCTTTTGTGCCTTAAGTCAGGGTTTTCTCTGAAAGTCTTTTCTGGGACCTATAGCTTATCTAACAGTGGATTTCTCACATTGGGGTGGCTTCCGCTAGACATCTAGAAGGTCACCAGAGCCAAGATCCTAATCACGACAGGGACGCAAACAGTGAGGAATTCACTAAGTGCGTATATCATAAGAGGTCGAACTCTGGTTGAGGTTCTCACGAATACCGGATAGGAAGTACATCCCATACGATTCCGTTACCAACCCCTCCTAACTTAAGCTTCATTTGGGGCCCGGGTATAGGGCGCCACTCATAAGTGTGTGCGAATAATTGTGAGTGTAGTGTGTGGAAGGGCAGTCCATACCTTATACCTTACCCATTCTGCACAAAGAACAAACACAGAACAAATATACAAAGTCGTCTACCCTAGGGTTCAATGTTTGCGGAAAAGTAACATGGTCTCCTACCCTAGGGTTCAATAAACATGCAAAACATAGACACCGAAACAAATAACAAGACGATTAAAACAAAAACAAACATTCACGTCGGTCAATAGAAAATAAGACAATGGGAAGAAATCCGAGATAACAAAGGCTATATAAAAAGAACCTGCGCTTTCAATCAAACTGGCCTGACTCTCTTAAGTAAGTCCCCAGTGGAGTCGCCATCTGTCGCAACCTGGATCGCGACGGCGCGGCGAACGAGAGAGAAAAGATGAAACAGGGAGTCGCCACCAACGTTTTTTTTTATAGGGAAAAACATTGGAAAAAACTGAATTCAAGGAGGGCACTGGTTAAAAAAATGAGATTCAAGTTCGGGAGTCGGTTACGAGTAGGGAAGGTATTAGCACCCTACATCGCCTGTCAAAGACAGTACCAAGACTGAAAGCACGACATAAATAGCCTTAAATAAAACATGGTTTATTCCCTTTTATTTTGAAAAATGGTAGAATGGAGGAAAGGACTGTACAGACATAGACGGCCAAAGCGAGGTTAATGGGACGTTCTTGTCCGAATTAAGCTCGACTTCGATATGAGACAGAGGGGTGAGAGGATGCCATCAAGACGTCGCGTCTAAATTGGACATCATAGAATAAAAGGATAGGGATAGGAAAGGGATAAGCGGGACGTCTTGTCCTAAGTACCCCTTCCCTATGAAATTATGGCGAGGCTTGGGCACAAAACTATGGGGAAACCAACAAGACGTCACGTCTAAATTGATTTTCACGGAAGTGACTAAAAAAGGGAAGTTTATGAAGGAAATATAAAAAGCAAAGCAGTAAATCAACAACAGAAAAAAAAAGGAAATAAGAAAGATGGGCCCGACAGGAGTTAAAGTCCCGCTCCTACGTATTCTTGAGTTATCAAGAAATCAGGGTTACGTAGTTCTGAATATTGCTATTTTAGAGAGGGATTTGAAAGATGTTGATGGATATCATTAAAGAGGGGAATTCATACAAAGCGAAATTCTTCGCACGTGCACGAATCCTAAGAGGGTTGTGTAGACAGGAGTGCTCCCGTACGACACTGTTTTTTACAAAATTGTTTTTTATTATGTCAACTTATTATGGAAAAGGGTAAAAAATATTAACAGCGTAAACTAAAGGTACGCAGACAACTACAATCAACAAGCAGTAAACTCACAGGAAAGTAAAACAAAAAAAAAGGGAACTAACAACAAAAGAACTAAGGAATGGAGTGGAACCGGTGTGACGAGCTATGAACCGACGTGAGAGGTTGAGCACAGTGACGGTGTCGGACTGATTTCGAACCCGTACGCTGGCAGGGACAATGAACCGGAGTTGGACCCGAACTGGAGATCTGAAGGTCGCGACCGGTGTTGTGGGAGGTTGATCCGGAGTGAACGTTGTTGTGCAGTGACAAGGATTGACAACGTATGGGAGTTGGAGTGGAATCAGCTCTGTGGTGACGAGGTACGTTCGGGATACGGACGGTGTGAGAGCAGTGACTTTGTGTTAGTGAGAAAAGAAAACTTCAAACCCTTTTTCGAACTAAGGAGTCCTTTTGTGATGACTAGGGCAAGTCACTGGTTTCAGGTAGGGAGGTCAGTTAAGGATCTTGAAGAATCAGAGAGAGTTTCAGAAGAGTTTTCTCGCGTAGAGGGAGAATCTGAAGGCCAACCCCTTGAGCTTCCTTGGTTGGGGCATTTATAGGGCCTTTGAGTCATGGGCTGAGGGTTTTGGGACAACCAGAAATCCCACTCGCCCATCTGTGTAGTGGTGTGCTGCTCTGGCCATTACCATTGGTGGGGAGCAGGGTTTTCAGTGGGATTTTTTTAATTGCCCACTTTCGCCTCCCTGTCTGCCATTTTCCAGGGAGTGCGATTCCAGGTCATCGCGCACAATCTTCCGACCTCACCCCTCCGTTGTCAAATTTGTGACACCGGTTAGCAAAGCCATTGGTTGGACGGAGTTTCCACTGATCCGATGTGGGGCCTTAAGAACCATTGCATGTGTCTTCACACCGGCTGAATCTTTCAATGTAATCACAGGGGCCGATGTTCTCCTTCCTGGTCCGGATCTACTACCAGCCGGTGTGCCCATTTTGACCTCGGTCAAACCATGAGATCGTCTTACTTAGGCCGGACTCGCCTCGTCTTTTGTTGTCAGATCCGCGACATCGGCCTTTAAGGTACTCCTGAGGTGAGGACGAACGTTTGGGCGGAGTTGATGTTGGCTAACACCCTGTGGAACGTTGTGTGAAGAGGGCGGAGTGCCACACCGTTTATGGGACGGTGTGTGAAGAGGCGGAGTTCCACACCGTTCATGGGGGCGGAGTGCAAATGAGGGCGGTTGGCGAAGTGTTGAGGACTCATGGGCGGAGTGTTGAGGACTCATGGGCGGAGTATTGAGGACTCATGGGCGGAGTGTTAAGATGAGGACTCATGGACGGAGTTGAGGTGCGGTGTTAACTTAGGCCTTGTCCGGTGTTCCCAATTTCGAGGATGAGTCCGGTGTCATAACAATTTGGGCCGGACCAAAAGAGGTGTTCACAAATATGACAAACAAGTTCATTTATAATTATTAAGTCTTTAATTAGTCAAATGATGTCATGCTGGATCCATTTCGTTTGGTGGGAATACTGCAGTAAAAAGTCTCATAGAGACATCCGTAGGAATTTGCATAGCCATGAATCCCTACACCCTCATGGCTCTCGCGAAATTAAGTATATAAGTAGGAATTTTGCAGAACCATGGATCCCTACACTCCAATGGTTCTCGTGAAAATAAGTATACCAGTAGGAATTTGCACAACCATGGATCCCTACACCCCCATGGTTCCTGTGTAAATAGGGCTTTAACTCATCGTAGAGTAACCCCCACCAGGGTAGGCAATCATGGAACCCCTAAATTCCATGGTGCGTCCAAATGCTTATGATGCATGAATGCCTTTAATTCTCTTTATCATTTAACATACCATGATATCAATATTTCCAAAACCACTTGGAAAACCACAAGTTCTCAAAGGACACATCACATATAATAATTTTCAGAATCATGGATTTATTGTTTCAACAACATATCTCAATAAACCACAAGGCATTCATGTATACAATAATTTAGTCATTCATAATCATTCATGACAAAGATATACATACTGTATGTCATGTATAGGACACTCAATAACATCCATAATAATCCATAGTTTCTCAATAATTCAATAATAAATCATTACTCATATGGAAAATATCATTTTCATCCATAAAAGCCATCATGAGTAAATTTCAGAATTTTTTTAACAGCAACATATGTTAGTAGAACAGCTATAACATAAGCAAATCAAATCCTTTTTAAGTGATTCCACTTTCTGTAGTTCCATAATAGAATTATCTATAACTTTCATGAAGACCATAATTTCAAATTCCAAACAGAAACACCACTTATCCACAGAATACAAAACTACCTCAAAGAAAGTTTTCAAAACGTACATATGTTAGTATTTTCAATGTTTCTGGAGCTACAAAAATAATTTTGGCATGTGACCAGTTCTAAATTACTCATAACACAAATATCTAAAACTTTCATGAAGACAACAATCACTAATTCTCACCACAAAATTCCCAGTTTTAAAAATAAAATTCGTATTTCATGTTAACAGATTTGCAGCTTGAACATACTTCAATATTTTAGGCATAACTAGATCTACAAATATCCTTTTAACTTGAAACCACTTTCTATGGATCCATAACATAAATATCTACAACTTTTGTGAAGACATCAAAGGCTAATTATGCATGTATAATTCCTAGAATATTAATATATGCACAAAATATAAGATACATATTCCAAACGGACATGCTGTAGTATTTTGGCTATAACTTTTGCTATACATATCCAAATAAGTTGATTCAGGTCTAAAAATTCACATAACAAAAAGATATACAACTTTGATGAAGAAGTCAGAGTCAAATTCATACGTTTTCAGCTTTAAAACTGAGCAACAATATACGAAAATAATACTAGAATCTTAGATCAGCATACAATTCTACCCATTTCATAATTATTCACAACCCTATCCCCTCTTACTTGGATTGAAGATCTTTGGCTGATTGGAAAATGTTCTCCTTACTGTCCTAGCTTCAGTTTGATTGTATCTTGATGGAGAAGAGGAATTGAGAGGTAGAAGATTCACTAACTTCTTTGTTTTAAGAGTTTCGGAAGAGGTGGTGTTTGTTTAATAATGCAAAGGCAAGTGGGGGAGACAAGTTTTCCCGTGATTGCATTTTAGTGGGCTGTTAGGTGTGTTTGATTGTGGAAATAATGGAAGTTCAGATAAGAAATGAGCTGTAATATTGTCCATTTCTGGCCGCCTACATGCTAGGGTGTGTATGATTGGAATAGATATATTAAAATATGCATAAGAGGACAAAATTGGTGTCAAAACTTTAATTCTGTCACTGTATGCCGACTGAAATTCTACTCGGTCAGCATCTAAACCGACTGGAAACTGCCAGTAGTATGACGAAAAGGAAATCCGAGTCCCTCTCGCTTAAGCGAAATCCTCACTCGCTTGAGCGAGTGTCATACACTGCACTGTCAGGGGGAGTTTCGCTCAAGCGAATACCAACTCGCTTGAGCGAGACACACAAGCCTCGCTTGGTAGTTGCCTTCACTCGGAGTTCCAGCGTTGTTCAATCAGTCAGAAAGGAAAAGACTGGGCAGTTGTGATTGAACCTTCATCCCATCACTCGGTTTCCGATCCAAGACCGACCTGTCATCCATTCGGTTTCCACTCAGCAAAATTAATCCAAACCGACTCCTCTTACTCGGTTTTCACGCGGCACAATTTATTCCAAACCGAGTCATTCTTCACTCAGTTTTTCACTCGGCAATATATTCCAAAACCGAGTCAACTCTCAATCAGTCTACTCGGCAACATCACTCAAGTCTGAGTTATCTCAATCAGTTTTTCACTCGGTTAAATCATTCCAGACCGAGTCTTTTCTCACTCGGTAATTTATTTCAAAAATCAACTTCATTTTCATTTTCTCACGAGTGAAGCTAGTCCAGAATACTTATGGGCAAACACTTCATAGATTCCCACTTGGTGCCATCCCACTCGGAGTCACACTTAGAGATCTTTCATTCGGCAGAGTTACACTCAACTCTGAGATAACCCTCTCGGAATTTCATTACTCGGAAATGAATTTTCCTTTGTACTTCTCTCAGAAATGAGGCACTCGGTGAACTTTCATTCGGAAATGAAACGTTTGACAATGATTGACTCGGAAACGAGTCATTGGAAAATACTTGACTCGGAAATGAATTTTTCTAAGGCGTTTGACTCAGAAACGAGTCATTCAGAGATAATTAACTCAGAAATGAGTCATTTGAAGGCATTTGACTCGGCAGTGAGTCACTCCAAGGTGAGTCACTCGGATTCTTTCACCCAGAAGTGGTTCTATCAGTCCCACTTCACTCATAAGTGCCTCTGAGACAAGGACTCCACTCGGAAGAAACCCCCTCGGCCATGTTCCACTCGGAAAACACAACCTTCACTCGGAATCTCTACCTTCATTCGGAATTTTTCTCTTTCACTCGGAACAGAGTCCCTTTTTCACTCGGACAGTTCTTTCTAAGGCATGTTTCACTCGGAAAAAGAATAATATCTCTAAAGGTTTATATAAATTCCATGATTATGTCCAAAAATAGAATTTTTGAAGTATTACAAACCATCTACTGGGTGTTTTATTCATTGATTATCACTTACAGACCTTCCATACTTCATAATTTACAAAATAGGACTATTATTAAAAACAGGATGTTACATTTCTCCCACCCTAATAAAAATTTCGTCCTCGAAATTTAAAGTTGGAAACGTTCTGCATCATCGTCCGGAACACAATCCTATCACAAACATTCATATACATGCTATTAATATACCATCATAAGGCATCATCCCCCAACACTCACTATCAAGTCCTAGACTTGTCTAAATCCAATTTACATGCTTATGTTAGGCTTCGGGAATTCTTCTCCCAAGACCAAGATTCTTTAAATCTTAAAGGGTTAACTATACCTAACGATAATAATACTATGGCCCTTAGCCTTAAGACCTTTAAATCATCACAAGAATCATTCAATCATCACCAAGATTTACTCAAACTCATTATAAGACCATCACCAATTCAATCATTTTAAAGTGGCATACCCACTCATCAACTCAAGTATTTATTCCTTTAATCCACTATCAATGGCTTGCAACTATTTTTAACATCATCATAAACATCAACAATCTAAATTAATTCCTCCAATCACATACATACTCATATACTCTCTTCTCTCATCCTCAATAATCAACACCAATGCTTCAAATATTCATTTCCTCATATATATTCATCCTAGAGTATTCATCAAAATCATCAATTTAGCCTCATATATATTCATCCTAGAGTATTCATCAAAATCATCAATTTAGCCAAAATCCCTAACTCATTACACTTTTCATCAAAACTCAATAACCATTTTTAATAACCACCCATCTCCAACACCCACACACATTATCATGGGTTTTCACTAAAAATCATTTTTCATGATATTATTACTCATTTCCCCCAAATCCTAGAGTTAGGGTTCCACTAAAATCAAATAATCACCATTAACAGCCATTATCTTCCATCTCAAATCTTAAAATTTTCGTATGCCATTTCACACCTATCCAAAAATACATAAGACACATCCCACCTTTTGGGTTTTACTTGAAAATGGTTCCTATTCTTAAACCCATTCATATGGCACTCTCCTAACCCCATAGAAACCAAAACCTAGAGCCAAAAACAACAAAAGAGTATAGAAATTTTACCTTAAGCTCCAAGCTATCCCAAGTCCTAGCATGTACACGAAAATAAAAGGAGAATAGAGAGTTTCCAAGCATTTGAATCATCTCCAAGATGAAGAATAAGAAAGCATGGTTGGTTGGGTATGGAAGGAGACTCACAAAATAGTGAGCTTTGTAGAAAATAGAAAAAAAGAGAGGGTTTGTGTAGATGAGAAAAGAAGTGACGAAAATGAGGGAGAGAAAGAGAAAAATAAGTTATATCTTGGTCCATCATTAAAATGTTTCCTGTTTTATAACAAACAGGATCTCTGTTCGGGCTTAATACTAAATCCAAAAATTATTCCAAATACAGATTCAGATTCCCAATAATATTCTTAATAGCCCTGACCAATGGCATCTCAATTGCTTTAGATTCACTATCTCCTTTGGAAAGAGTAAACAAGATAAACAATTGAATTTCACCTTTTAAGGCAAACATCTTGAGGTTGTCAGAAATAGAATTTCCTTCTGATGGAAATATCACGGTCTGGTTATGACAGTCCACCAAGACTCGATTCACCGATAACCAGTTCATCCCTAGAATTACTTCCAGATCCTTCAAAGGTGAACAAACAAGATTGACAAGAAAGTTTCTGCCTTCTTATGAGCACAGAATATTCGTTACACACCTTAGTAGTCCTAAGTTGTGTACCGGTGGGAGTGGAAACAATCAGGTGATATATCATAGACTTCACAGGTGATTGAAGACGTCTAACACACTCCTTAGAAATAAAAGAATGTGTAGCACCAGAATCAAATAACACAGATAAAATGGTACCATTGATCTCACACTTACTTTGCACAAGGTCGTCTGCTTGGTCTATCTTTGAACCGCTGATGGCAAAGACTCTTCTTGTTGCTGGTTGTAATCTCTTGTCTGTTGACTCCCCATACTGTCTTAGAGGTTGAACAGCACGAGCGTTTCCTCTACGGACTCCTTGATAACTAGAACCTCTTTGATTATTCATGGTATTATTGTTGTTGTTGATTTGACGGTTCTGTGGACAATTTGGGCTGATGTGACCTTTCTGATTACATCGATAACAAGTGACATTTTCTAAGGGTCTATTGTAATCACATATATGGTGATTACCTCCGCAGTTATGACACTTTATATTCACATGATTGTTACGTTTTTCAGAAGAAGATGATGATGATCCTCCCTTGAAACGATTTGGATAAAACGATCCTCTCCTTTTGAAGGCAACTGACTGAGGTCTTAGTTGTCTATTAATCTTCTCTTGTGCCAATCTGGCTTGGTGACTTTCTTCAAAAATTCGGCATTTATTGATCAAGATAGGGAAACTCCGAATTTCTTGATAACCGATAGCCTCTTTGATTTCAAGATTTAACCCGTTCTCGAACTTGACACATTTTGAGGCTTCAGCACCATCCTGTTGGAAAGGAGGATAAAAGAGAGATAATTCTTCAAATTTTGCAGCATACTCACCAACAGACATTGAGCCTTGTTTCAGCTCCATGAATTCCAGCTCTTTTCGGCTTTTCACACTCGCTGGAAAATATTTCTTCAGAAAACAATCTCTGAAGTTGATCCAGTCCAAAGGTCTGTCAGTCTCAATCATACGAGTTCTGGTATGTATCCACCAGTTTTCTGCTTCCTCAACCATCATGTAGGTGGCATACTCCACCTTTTCGAATTCTGTGCAGGGCAAGGCTCGAAAAATGTGTTCCATTTCCTTAACCCATAGGTATGCTACCTCTGGATCATAGCCTCCTTTGAATTGTGATGGCTTCCTTTTTAGGAAGTGATCTAATCCGTGAAGTCCTCCAGCGCTTCTTGGTTGATTTTGCCTCTCTATGGCTTCAGCCAAGCGGTTGAAAGCAACTGTCATATCGTTGTTATTGTTTCTTGCCATCCTACATCCGTAGTTTGGTTTATACTAATTCTAAGGGAAAATATATCGTATTATAACATAACTCTAAGTATTCTACAGTTTATCAGTTAAGCAATAAATTGTATAACACATTTATCATATTATCAAGCAGTAATCAAACAAATCATTTTGTAATTTATTAGTTAGGCACAAGTCATATAGCACACACTTAACATATTTTCAAACAAGTAATCAAACAATTCACATAGTATATCAAGAATCAATGCATGTCATAACAATTGGTCCTGAATTTTTGAAAATGCTTTGATACCACCAATGTGACACCCTACTAATTTTTCCTGAATAAATTTTTTGCGTTTAAAGTGTAACATCCTGCTTTTAATAATAGCTCTATTTTGTAATTTATGAAGCATGGAAGGCTTGTAAGTGTTAATTAATGAATAAAACACTCTATGGATGGCTTTTAATGCTCCAAAAGTTTCATTTTTGGGTATAATTCTATAATTTATATAGATCCTTATTAATGAGGCCCAAATTCTGAGTGAAAATACCTTAGAAAGATTTGTCCGAGTGAGAAATAGAGTCTGTTCCGAACAAAAACTGCAAATTCTGAGTGACCAGGAGGAATTCCGAGTGGAAAATGGAAAGACCGAGTGAAATTGGTGTTTTCCGAGTGGAACATGGTCAGGAGGACTTATTCCGAGTGAAATACTGTCTCAGAGACTCACTGCTGAGTCAAACATGTCAGAAAGACTCATTTCCGAGTCAAGTACTCTCCAAAGCCTCATTTCCGAGTCGAATACTTCTGAAGGACTAATCTCTGAGTCAAGCATAGCCAGACGTTACAGTTCTGAGTGAAAACTCACTGAGTGCATTCATTCCGAGTGAAATACAGAGGAAAATATACTTTCGAGTGGAAGGATTCCGACTGGGGACACACAGTATAATTACCGAACAGAAACCTTAGAGTTGCAAGTCAGTCTTAACTAAATTACCGAGTAGGCATTCAATTGGAATGAGTCAGCATTGAGGAAATTCACCGAGTGAAAGCTGATTAGGAGAAGAGTTAGTTTAGAGATGAATTATCGAGTGATGACTGACCTGATGTTGAGTAAGTTTTGGCAATAAAGAACTGAGTGCTTGGAATCGGCTTCAGAAGAATTTTACCGAGTAAGAACTTGAGTAAAAGACTGACTTAGAGCTGACTCAGTATCAGGAAGTTTTACCGAGTGGACTAAGATATTGAATGATAACCGAGTGAATTCGCTTAAGCGAATGAATACCTCGCTTAAGCGAGGATGAGTGCCTGGCTCAAGCGAGTTGATCTTCGCTTGAGCGAGAAGGACTCGATTTCTCTTCTTCTTCGCACGATAGAATTCCAGTCGGATTAGAACTTGACCGAGTGAAAGGATGAAGGAAGAGGAGTCGGTTAAGTGAGATCGGAAGAAACACTTCTGATCCGTTCTAACCTCCAAGGTTAGGACGACTTCAAGATTTCAAAGGGGAAGAACGGATGTCAATTAATACCTACATCACATCGGACAACCGGTGTAGAGGGGACTGACTTGTGTGTGTTACACACCGGATCAATGCTTTACTGAATAAGCTATAGGTCGGATGACCATGTGATCGGATTATTATTAATGAACACCGGTTGGCTTCAAGGAAGGTTTAACTCAGCCATCCTTAGAACCGATGTTCACACCGGATGACTTTGTACAGGTATTCAAGACCAGATTTAGTCCGTCCAGGGAAAAGAAGACAATACAGAATGGAAAGAGGAGTTACTTACACACTAAGGTGTATCAACACCGCCCCTCACACTCAATACCGCCCTCACACTCAATACCGCCCCTCACACTCAATACCGCCCTCACACTCAATACCGTCCTCACACTCAATACCGTCCTCACGCACAATACCGCCCTCACACTCAATACCGCCCCTCACACTCAACACCGTCCATCACACTCAACACCGCCCCTCACACTTAATACCACCCTCACGCCATACCGACCTCTGCAAATCCTTCAACAGTGAACACCTTTTTATTTCCACTTCAGCTAGTGATCAGCCCACTTAATCACATGAATCCAAAAATGAGTGGCACAACGAACCAATCACAGGGGAAAGTTGCATCCATTATAATACCTTTGTATATTTTGTTCCAACCAATGCAAAACTGACTGTGAAAGGAGTCAAAAGGCTCCATTATCCCACCTAATCTTCCAACTAATGTTCCCCACTTGTCTGGCATTATTAAATCTGCCCCATTTACTAAGGCCCGATTAGAACAAACTTGTGAACTAATTCTCCTCCAATTCGAACAACTTTGGGGACTGTAAGGGAGCCATTTCAATCGACAAACCAAGTAAGAGGGGAGAGGGTTGTGAATAACTATGAAATGGGTAGAGTTGTATGTTGTTCTAGGATTCCAGTTTTAATTTCGTATGTTGTGGCTTAATTTTGAAACTGAAAACGTACGAATTTGTCTTTGACTTCTTTATGAAAGTTGTAGATCTTTTTGTTATCTAAATTATGAGACCTGATTCAATTAATTTGAGTATGCATAGCAAAAGTTATAGCCAAATTACTACTGCATGTTCGAGTGAAAGATTTGTTCCATGTTTTGTGTATATTTTGATATGCTGGGAATTATACATGCATAATCAGCCTTGGATGTCTTCATGAAAGTTGTATATATATATGTTGTGGATCTTTATAAAGTGGTTTCACATTAAAATAATTTTTGTAGCTCAAGTTATGCTCATAATACTTAAGTATGTACAAGCTGTAAATCTGTGAACTTGAAATCCGTATCTTATTTTTAAAACTGGGAATTTTGTGGTGAGAATTAGTGATCAGTGTCTTCATGAAAGTTGTAAATCTTTTTGTTATGTGAATTTTGAGACCTGAACCGATTGATTTGAGTATGCGTAGCAAAAGTTATAGCCAAAATACTACTGTATATCCGAGTGAAGGATTTGTTTCATGTTTAGTGTATATTTTGATATGCTGGGAATTATAAATGCATAATCAGCCTTGGATGTCTTCATGAAAGTTGTAGATATTTAAGTTGTGGATCTTTAGAAAGTGGTTTCACATCAAAATAATTTTTGTAACTCAAGTTATGCTCAAGTTACTGAAGTATGTGCAAGCTGTAATTCTGAAATCTGAAATCCGAATCTTGTTTTTAAAACTGGGAAGTTTGTGGTGAGAATTAGGGGTTAGTGTCTTCATGGAAATTATAGATATGTGTGTTAGGAATAATTTAGAATTGGGTTCATGTCAAAATCATGTTTGTAACTCCAGATACGTTCTAAATACTAATCTGTGTACATTTTGGAAAACTCATCTTGAGGCAGTATGGTATTTTGTGAATAAGTGGTATTTCTGATTGGAATCTGAAATTGTGTTCTTCATGAAAGTTGTAGATAATTGTATTATTAAGTCATAGAAAGTGGAATCATCTAAAAAGGTGTTGATTTACCCATGTTATGACTGTTTTGCTAATGTATGTTGCTATTGGGAATGCTGAAATTCACTTATAAAGACTATTATGAAAGAAAATGATATTTTCTTTATGGATAAAGATTTATGATTGAATTCTTGAGTGATTATGAGTTATTAGAAATGTTGTTGGGGCATTATGCAGTTTGTATGATGTGGTGGTGAATAATTATGAATAACGAAATTACCTTATATGTACATGAATGCCTTGTGATATTAACACATGTGACTGAAACAGTAAATCTATGATTTTGTGAATTATTATGAGTGTTGTGTCCTTTGAGGACTTGTATTCCAAGAGGTTTTGGAAATATGTATATCATGGTATGTTAAAAGAATTAAAGGCATTCATGCATCATAAGCATTCGGACGCACCATGGAATTTAGGGGTTCCATGATTGCCTACCCTGGTGGGGGGTTACTCTATGATGAGTTAAGCCCTATTTTGTTGTGTGCCATGAAGTGTAGGGATTCATGGTTTATGCAAAGTCCTACTTATGATATTTGTGTACTTCGGTACTTAAGCGCCATGGAGTGTAGGGATTCATGGTATATGCTAAAGCCCTATTTGTGTCTCTATGAGACTTTTACTGCAGTATTCCCACCAAACCAAATGGATCCAACATGACATCATTTGACTAATTGAAGAATTATTAAATGGACTTGTTTGGCATATTCATCATATCATTATGAGTTGTTGATTGTGTTTATGCAATTTTATCTATTTTATATTTATTCTATATTCTGTCTCACTCTTACATTAATTTTTTACAGTGAATGACACGCAGAATGCAGAGTGATGCCATGATGGATGTCTATTTGAATTATTACCTGAACTTTGATTTTATGGGTTGTAATAAGTATAACATGTCATGTACCATTATTTTCTAAATCGTTTCCGCTATTTAAGTATTTTCTTGAATTTAATTATTCACGACTAGCATGTATGATAATTTTTCCGCTGTTATCAACTGTTACATAAACTCTGAATTAAACTTATGAATTTTAAAATGATCTTTCAAAAAAGCGAAAAATTTACTCGAAAATTTTAATTAACGTTACGGGGCGTTACATAAAGAATCATTTTGAAACTCTTAATTTAAATCTTGAAGTTACGTAAAAGTTGATAAATGCGGAATATTATCATGCATACTAGACGTGAATGATTAAAACACTTATATAGCGGAAACGTTATAAAAGATTACAGTACATAGTACATAATATTATTACAATCTATTAAATTAAAACAAAATCAAAGTCCAAACAATAATTCATATAAGCTTCATTCATGGCGTCACTCGTCATTTTGTGTAGTGTGCACTGTAAAAATTAATGTAAGAGTGAGACAGAATATAGAATAAGTATAAAATAAATAAAATTACACAAACACTGTAACATCCCTAATATTTTAGAAAAGTTTTAATTGGCGAAAATTTTTTAATAATTGCCCAACCGGATTTATTAAGACTTTGGAAATTATTATTATTAAAGAAGTAATTACAAATAATTAAATGTTGTAGAAATAAATAAATTTATTTGATTGACTCATTACAAAAGGTTAAATGAAGGGTAATTGGAAGGAAGTAAATTTAGAAATTACCAATGAAAGTAAAAAGGTAAAAACTTAATTAAAACTCTAAAGAAATTACAAAAGAAAAGGGAGAATGACTAGTTTGCCCTTGTGTCTTAAATTTTAATTTCCTTTCTTTCTCCTTCCTCACCTTCACGCGAGTATTCCTTCTTCTTCCTCTCCATAGCTGCCGTGACTTGCATGCACCAGTGGAAGGTCGATCTCGCGCCGAAACTTCGAGATAACTACGTTTTTGAGACCGTAGCTTCGAGGTGAGTCCAATGGGCCTTTTAAATTAAGCTTTCGCATCTCTTTCGTTTTCTCCGTTAAACCGAATGGTCGTGCATGGAGGAATGAGCTTTCATTTCTTACTCCTCTAGTGCGTAGAAGCTTGAAAATGGCTTTTAAAGTAATGAGGATGGTTTAACGTTGACGGGTTTTGCATTTCGACCTCCGTAGGTAACGAAACAGTCATCAGAGGATCGAACGGTGAAGTGGGTGTTGATTTCGAACGTAGGACGTTGGACATAGTGTCGAGAGAACGTCAATCTCATCAAGAACGAGTCGTCGGAGCTCGGAATCAAGTAGAATTGAGTCATTGAATTAAGCATAGAAATAATGAGAATAAATACTGAACTATAATTGTATGAGTATGTTTGTATGAATGCAAATGGTGTATGAGTCATGGTGATTATGAGATTAGAATACTTGATATTATAATGAATTAATGTGTATAGTGGCAATGTGGTGGCAGACTTGACAAGTAGGTCGCCCAATTGATGAGTATATGTTTTGTTGCTGGCCACTTGCGATATGATATGAGAAATATGAATATACATGTGTGATTATGTGGTGTAGGATGGCCGACGGTATATATAGCCCCTCGTTTCTGGCTCCCGTGGTGTTTGTGCCCATTTGAGCTACCCAGTGGTCAAGTAGGACCCAGTGGTTGAGGTGGAGAGTCAAGTAGGACTCAGTGGACCAAGCAGGGTTCACGGGGTGTCAAGTAAGACCCCCAGCTGAAGACCGATCCTTTTAGTATCCGGATACTAGGCGTCGAATTGATATGAGAGTCAGTTGTGTTATTCGATGCATTGTTAACATTGTGTGATGATATGAATATGTTTTATGGTAATTGTTGATTGTGATTGGTAAGTTGGGGAAAAAGAATTGGAATTGAATCCATGATTGGTAAGTAGAAGATGAGAACAAGAGGTAAGAATAATGACATAAACCAGAATTAGCAAATATGTAGCTTGTTATTAAATTGTCATTCTATATTAATTATGATACTAAACACTCACCCTTGCTGTTGTTTCTTTAATTTAGTAACCAGTGAAAGGGAAGAGGTGGAAGCCCCAGAGATGCGTCAAGAGGAGAATTGATGCCAAGGAGCTAAGGAAATCATGAAATGAACTATATGTGTAATGTGTGTTGTGATTTATGTATGTTATGCTTGGATGTTGTGTATGCGTGATGAGTTAATTTGGATTGTGTTGAGTCAATTTGGAATACTGTTATCATAGTCATGAATGGAATGGATAGCAAATAGAAACTGAATGTTATTCGATGTATATTGGCATGGAGCCAATGGTAGTGTACTTGATGCATGGACATAAATAAGTTTTGCTTAAGATTGTGAGTTATGAGTGATATACAATATGTGAATTGTCTAATGTTAGATGATTGATGTGCATTTAGTGGAATGGAGTTAGAAGCGAAGTGTATGTTCAATTAAACCCAACTTAATTGTATGTTTGGATGTATGTAACTGAGTCAATTAAGCTAAAGGGGTGCATATGAATGTTTAGGTAAGCTAGTTTGTGTAAGTACCACATATTCCTATGCATAAGCTGCATAATTCGCTTGAGCGAATTGGATTGTCGCTCAAGCGAACGTGTCCTGTACCTTCAGTATAGTCACTGGAACAATTTCGCTCAAGCGATTCTAACTTCGCTTGAGCGATGGATAGGGGAAATGGCTACTGTGTTAATCTCGCTCAAGCGGAGGGAATCCCCGCTCAAGCGAGAGGTGTTTGAGGTATCAGAGGGAGCTACTGGATGTTTTTAGCTTGAGCGGACTGAGTCTCGCTCAAGCGAAGGCCATAGGATTGGATTCTGAAGTGTATTCGCTCAAGCGAGATATACTCGCTCAAGCGAATAAAGATGGAACCAGCTACTGTACATTGTTCGCCCAAGCGTGTGTGTGTGGTTTGAGCGGAAGTGTGAATTCTAATGCTGGGTTGGTCCTCACTCAGGTGAGTGACTGGTATGATTGTGTTTTGACCGAGTGTATGGTGAGTAAGTGGGATTCCGAGCGGAATTTTCACTAAGAGTGGGAAACTTAGAAAGTGTGTATAATTCCGAGTGATGTAGTGAATTTCCGAGTAAAATGCCGAGTGGGCCATGTCCAAGGCTGAACCTCCCGAGTGAGAAAGTGTGTATAATTCTGAGTGATGGGTCTCCCAATATGATACCCCGGGTAGTGGTGTCCCGAGTAGAAATCTCCGAGTTCGAAGGAACTCATTCCGAGGGGAGTCCCTCAGTGTATGTAATTTCGAGTGAGAAAAGACTCGGTCTGGATTATACTTTCCGAGTGGAAACCCGAGTGAGTGTGAAGTCGATTTTTAAGACATTTCGCCGAGTGAAAGACCTATCAGGTGAGGACTCGGATTTGGAATGAAATTACTGAGTGAAAGGTTGATTAAGAGATAACTTGGATTTGGAATAAGATGCCGAGTGGAAGGCCAAGTGAGAGGCGAGTCAGTTTTGGATTAATTTTAACGAGTAGAAAGCCAAGCAGGATGAGTCGGTTGATTGAATGGCCGAGTGCAAAACCGAGGGATGGGAAAGACGACATCTAGTCGGATTCGCTTAAGCGTATGGGTGCACTCGCTCAGGCGTGACCATGGCTTAAACGAGTCATATTAGTAATGCCACTGGAGTTAATTCGCTCAAGCGAGACAATCTCGCTCAAGCGAACTAAGGTCTGATATGCATGTATGTTTTCGCTCAAACGTGAGTATGACTCACCCAAGGATGGAATATGAATCTCGTTCGGGCGAGGGGGCACTTCGCTCAAGCGAAGACTCCTGATCTCGCTTAAGCGAGTTGGGGCCTCGCCCAACCAAGAGGCCCCTGATCCCATTTGTTTTCTCCTTTGGTTCCATTTAAATAAAATTTCTTTTCCCATTTTAATTAATTGATTTAGTTAAGGTTGTTTACTATTCTAAACATGATTAGTGAAACATAAATATTATTTTGAATCGGGACTTAATTAATTATTATTGATTGCGAAAAATTTATTGTAAAATTTACTTGAATGAATAAAAATAAATGTAAATTGACCTAGGATGTCACAAACACAATCAACAAGACATAATGATATGATGAATATGCCAAACAAGTTCATTTATAATTATTAAGTCTTTAATTAGTCAAATGATGTCATGCTGGATCCATTTGGTTTGGTGGGAATACTGTAGTAAAAAGTCTCATAGAGACATCCGTAGGAATTTACATAGCCATGAATCCCTACACCCTCATGGCTCTCGCGAAATTAAGTATATAAGTAGGAATTTTGCATAACCATGGATCCCTACACTCCCATGGTTCTCGCGAAAATAAGTATACCAGTAGGAATTTGCACAACCATGGATCCCTACACCCCCATGGTTCCTGTGTAAATAGGGCTTTAACTTATCGTAGAGTAACCCCCCACCAGGGTAGGCAATCATGGAACCCTTAAATTCCATGGTGCGTCCAAATGCTTATGATGCATGAATGCCTTTAATTCTCTTTATCATTTAACATACCATGATATCAATATTTCCAAAACCACTTGGAAAACCACAAGTTCTCAAAGGACACATCACATATAATAATTTTCAGAATCATGGATTTACTGTTTCAACAACATATCTCAATAAACCACAAGGCATTCATGTATACAATAATTTAGTCATTCATAATCATTCATGACAAAGATATACATACTGTATGTCATGTATAGGACACTCAATAACATCCATAATAATCCATAGTTTCTCAATAATTCAATAATAAATCATTACTCATATGGAAAATATCATTTTCATCCATAAAAGCCATCATGAGTAAATTTCAGAATTTTTTTAACAGCAACATATGTTAGTAGAACAACTATAACATGAGCAAATCAAATCCTTTTTAAGTGATTCCACTTTCTATAGTTCCATAATATAATTATCTATAACTTTTATGAAGACCATAATTTCAAATTCCAAACAGAAACACCACTTATCCACAGAATACAAAACTACCTCAAAGAGAGTTTTTAAAACGTACATATGTTAGTATTTTCAACGTTTCTGGAGCTACAAAAATAATTTTGGCATGCGACCAGTTCTAAATTACTCATAACACAAATATCTAAAACTTTCATGAAGACAACGATCAATAATTCTCACCACAAAATTCCCAGTTTTAAAAATAAAATTCATATTTCATGTTAACAAATTTTTAGCTTGAACATACTTCAGTATTTTAGGCATAACTTGAGCTACAAATATCCTTTTAACTTGAAACCACTTTCTATGGATCCATAACATAAATATCTACAACTTTTGTGAAGACATCAAAGGCTAATTATGCATGTATAATTCCCAGAATATTAATATGTGCACAAAATATAAGATACGTATTCCAAACGGACATGTTGTAGTATTTTGGCTTTAACTTTTGCTATACATATCCAAATAAGTTGATTCAGGTCTAAAAATTCACATACAAAAAAGATATACAACTTTGATGAAGAAGTCAGAGTCAAATTCATACGTTTTCAACTTTAAAACTGAGTAACAATATACGAAAATAATACTGGAATCCTAGATCAGCATACAATTCTACCCATTTCATAATTATTCACAACCCTATCCCCTCTTACTTGGATTGAAGATCTTTGGCTGATTGGAAAATGTTCTCCTTACTGTCCTAGCTTCAGTTTGATTGTATCTTGATGGAGAAGAGGAATTGAGAGGTAGAAGATTCACTAACTTCTTTGTTTTAAGAGTTTCGGAAGAGGTGGTGTTTGTTTAATAATGCAAAGGCAAGTGGGGGAGACAAGTTTTCCCGTGATTGCATTTTAGTGGGCTGTTAGGTGTGTTTGATTGTGGAAATAATGGAAGTTCAGATAAGAAATGAGCTGTAATATTGTCCATTTCTGGCCGCCTACATGCTAGGGTGTGTATGATTGGAATAGATATATTAAAATATGCATAAGAGGACAAAATTGGTGTCAAAACTTTAATTCTGTCACTGTATGCCGGCTGAAATTATACTCAGTCAGCATCTAAACCGACTGGAAACTGCCAGTAGTGTGACGAAAAGGAAATCCGAGTCCCTCTCGCTTAAGCGAAATCCTCACTCGCTTGAGCGAGTGTCATACACTGCACTGTCAGGGGGAGTTTCGCTCAAGCGAATACTGACTCGCTTGAGCGAGACACACAAGCCTCGCTTGGTAGTTGCCTTCACTCGGAGTTCCAGCGTTGTTCAATCAGTCAGAAAGGAAAAGACTGGGCAGTAGTGATTGAACCTTCATCCCATCACTCGGTTTCCGATCCAAGACCGACCCGTCATCCATTCGGTTTCCACTCAGCAAAATTAATCCAAACCGACTCCTCTTACTCGGTTTTCACGCGGCACAATTTATTCCAAACTGAGTCATTCTTCACTCAGTTTTTCACTCGGCAATATATTCCAAAACCGAGTCAACTCTTAATCAGTCTACTCGGAAACATCACTCAAGTCTGAGTCATCTCAATCAGTTTTTCACTCGGTTAAATCATTCCAGACCGAGTCTTTTCTCACTCGGTAATTTATTTCAAAAACCGACTTCCTTTTCATTTTCTCACGAGTGAAGCTAGTCCAGAATACTTATGGGCAAACACTTCATAGATTCCCACTCGGTGCCATCCCACTCGGAGTCACACTCAGAGATCTTTCATTCGGCAGAGTTACACTCAACTCTGAGATAACCCTCTCGGAATTTCTTTACTCGGAAATGAATTTTCCTTTGTACTTCTCTCGGAAATGAGGCACTCAGTGAACTTTCATTCAGAAATGAAACGTTTGACAATGATTGACTCGGAAACGAGTCATTGGAAAATACTTGACTCAGAAATGAATTTTTCTGAGGCGTTTGACTCGGAAACGAGTCATTCAGAGATAATTGACTCGGAAATGAGTCATTTGAAGGCATTTGACTCGGCAGTGAGTCACTCCAAGGTGAGTTACTCAGATTCTTTTACCCAGAAGTGGTTCTATCAGTCCCACTTCACTCATAAGTGCCTCTGAGACAAGGACTCCACTCGGAAGAAACCCTCTCGGCCATGTTCCACTCGGAAAACACAACCTTCACTCGGAATCTCTACCTTCACTCAGAATTTTTCTCTTTCACTCGGAACAGAGTCCCTTTTTCACTCGGACAGTTCTTTCTAAGGCATGTTTCACTCAGAAAAAGAATAATATCTCTAAAGGTTTATATAAATTCCATGATTATGTCCAAAAATGGAATTTTTGAAGTATTACAAACCATCCACTGGGTGTTTTATTCATTGATTATCACTTACAGACCTTCCATACTTCATAATTTACAAAATAGGACTATTATTAAAAACAGGATGTTACAGTATTTACCGAGTGAAAGGTCGGATTTATGTACCTGATTCGAGTAATTTATGACGATCGGTACTCGAGGAAGCACATAGAAGTATGTTGAGTATACATCCGGGTACTACTAAGATGTACCAAGATTTGAAGTTGCATTTTTTATGGCCCGGAATGAAGAAAGATGTAGTTGACTTCATGGCTCACTGCATAATATGTCAGAAAGCGAAGATTGAACATCAAAAACCGTCCGGTGGATTGCAACCTTTGGAGATTCCCGTGTGGAAATGGGATGCTATTGCCATGGATTTTGTAATGGGATTACCCAAGACTCGGAGTGGACACGATGCCATTTAGGTTATTGTGGACCGACTGACAAAGTCTGCACACTTCTTGCCGATCAACATGAGTTATCCTTTGTAAAAACTGGCACAATTGTATATTAACGAGATAGTCCGACTGCATGGTGTTCCATCTTCTATCGTGTTGGATAGGGATCCAAGGTTTACTTCCCGATTTTGGGGGAGTCTGCATCAGGAATTAGGTTCAAAGCTCCGATTGAGTTCGGCCTATCATCCTCAAACAGATGGGCAATCCGAGCGGACTATCCAAAGTTTAGAGGACTTGTTAAGCTCCTGTGTGCTAGAGCATGGTGGAGGTTGGGAGAAATACCTTCCATTGATCGAATTCACCTATAATAATAACTATCACAGTAGCATCGGTATGGCTCCATCGAGGCTTTATATGGCAGAAAATGCCAAACCCCTCTTAGCTGGTCGGAATCGGGAGAGAGCCTAATGTTAGGACCAGAGATTGTGCAGCAGACCTCCGAGCAAATCCAAATGATTAAAGACAAAATGAAAGCATCCCAGGACCGTTAAAAGAGTTATTATGATAAACGGACGAAGCCGATTGAATTTCAAGTCGGTGACAAAGTCTTTCTGAAAGTTTCTCCAAGCAAAGGCATTGGGAGAGCCTTAAAAAGCAAGAAGTTGAGCCCGAGGTATATTGGTCCGTATGAAATATTAAAGAGAGTCAGACTTGTAGCTTATCAGATTACATTACCTTCTCATTTGGCAAATTTGCATAGTGTATTTCATGTTTCTCAATTGAGAAAGTACTTACCAGATCCTACTCAAGAAATGTCGGATGATGATGTTGAAATCCGAGAAAACCTGACCACTATAGCTGAGCCCACTGGTATAGTGGACCGATCGATAAAATGATTAAGAAACAAGAATGTTCAATTGGTCAAGGTTGCATGGCAACAGGATCAGTGTATCATGCATACTTGGGAACGTGAAGACGCTATGAGGGAGCAATATCCCGAATTGTTTCATTAATGTATGATTTTATACTTAAATTTCGAGGACGAAATTTTTGTAGGAGGGGAGAAATGTAACATCCCAATTTTTATGATTTGTAGAAAAATAATTTATTAAGGAATAAAGGAAGATTTCCGAATGAAATTCCGAGTGAATAATTTCAAGGGAAGTAAATAACCGAGTGGTAAATTCATTCAATTGTGTTCGGTCAGAATTGTTGAATTTGAACTCGGGTTCGTCTTCTAAATGGTTTTCAAACCCGAATGATTCTTTCGAGTAAAAAGACTCCCGAGAGGGGATTGTCTTCAAGCTCCGAGTGATTTCAGATGGAAAGCTTCCGAGTGACACAAGAGAAGGTTTGACTCGGACAGAAATATAACTAAATGAGCTGTCGAAATGAGATATTTCCATGTGGGGTATTTCCGAGAGAGGAAAGCTGAGTGAATTTCCTCTGAATGAAAGAAATTCTGAGTGGAAAGAGGCTCTGATGAATCTTCTTGGAAAGATATGCCCAGAATACTGAAACCGAGTCGGAATATGTTGGAACCGAGTCGGAATTAATAATTATTTTAATTATTAAAGCTTTCCACGTCACTCTGTTCTTCTACCTTCCAGCAAACTCTTTTTCTGATATTTTCCTAAGTATGGGACCCTTTATGATGTGTTGTCCCTTTTCATTAAATGCTTATTCCTTACCTATCATTTGAAGAAACGTACAGCAGGCAATTTCCTATCGTTCACGTCTCTCTTTTGCATGAACGATATAAATACCAGTTTCTACTGTTGAATAAGTTTAGAAACTTTTGAAAGAGAAAACATCATCTATAGTCTTCCTTTTCCAATCCTCACTGGAAACCATTAACGAAGGAGAAACTAATTTTCCTTTCTTTCCTTCTTGCGTGAAAGCTTGAACTCCATAAGAGAGAAAGCTGAGACTAATTCAGTGCTCCAATTCCAATCGGAATTCGTGAAGCTAAAATTGATTAAAGCTTGAAAATCTACTGGAACTCTTTATTTCCAGGTAGGGGGAGCATTACATTTCAAATTAATAGTTTATGAATGGATTCAGAGTGTTATTATTATATACATATGAGATATGTGTAAATTATTGTGAGGCTCGATTATATGATGTTTTATGTTTTTATATCTCCATTCATATTGATGTGTTGATTATATATATGTGTGTGTGACTGATGATTGGATCAGCTGATGGCATGTGATTGATGATGATAATATGAGTAATATTCATGAATTTTTCATGATGAAAAAAACGCATGGGATGCACTTGATATGTATATGATATTTGTATGATGTGGTTTCCACAAAAGACCTTGGGTGGGACTCAAGGCAAAAGACAAAAAACCTTGGGTGGGACTCAAGGCAACCTCTTGAGCGGGGCTCGGGGTTTAGCCCGTGGCACTCACCGTTGTCACTGAGAGTGATGGTGTCACATAAGGGTGTAAACGGTTTGGTACCTGTAAAACGGCCGGTTCAGCTGATAGCTTAGTTATGGCTCGGGGAGCCAGTGTTGCAACACAATTAAAAGACTTAATAATGGATTTATCCGATTGAACAGGTGTATGTATTGATACATATATGTTATTGAGAATATCATACTGTTTATACTGAGTTGTTTGATTCGGTTGTGTTTATTTATATATATAGTTATGAATTGGACTTTTAATCCAATTCAATAACTATTATTTGATATATTTATGCTCACCCCCTACTTATTATTTTTACCGTGGATAAAGGGCACAACGATGACATATGAAGTCACTCAATCGATTGGAGCATTATGTATTTACTTGTTTAGTACATAGTACACATAGTTATTTGTAGAAGCCTTGGCCGACTCCTGGGTATACCGAGTGACTTTATTTATTTGTATATTTTAAAAGGCCGGTCGGCCATTGTAAATATGACAGTGTTAATTAATTCAAACTCTGTTTGATTTTTGAATCATTTATTTGTATTTTTAAATGAGCCGGTCGGATTGAGGTAAAACCGATTTTGTTAATTATTGAATCTGACCTCTGTTTGGAAATTTAAAATTATTTACGAAAAATCTATTTGGTTATTGAAATCTTATTTAAAAAATTAAGAACGTTATACGTTATGTTAACAACATCTAACGTGTGTGATGAGGTTGTATAGTAAGCAAATGAGACATGACCATGTGTAATGTTTGTCTGTCACGTCATGATTTTATTAACGAGATTTATTAATGAAAATTGGATGAAAAGAACCTAACTATTTTAAAAACATCTGAAAGTTAACTGACTAAAAAAAAGTTAAGAGTCTAATGTAAAATTTATTAAAAAAAATAAGGGATTTGAATACATATTTTTATTATTTAATTAAGAAGATGAAGAAAATTTATTTCTTATAATTTTCTATATATATATATATATATATTTCAAACAAAACACATAATATAATATTAGTAAAATATGATCTTACATAATATCATATATATAGTATTAATTATTTCTTCATATGATATTTGAATTTAAAAATATATGGAAGATATTAAAGGAAAAAAGGTACTCCTAGTAGCCCATTTACATTCGTGCCCATGTGGTAAAAAGCAAAAGGAGTGGGAGAAGAAACATATATAGAAGATTTACTTTAAATAGAAAAAATGATCTGTCTTTAAATAATGCAAATAATATTCTTTTCCTTTCCTATGAAGCATTATGAAAACTTTGAATGTTAGCACCAGTAGTAACAAAAATGAAACCACTTTACCGCTTTTTCCCTCTTGCAACGTAGAATAGAACAATCAGTGCCCATAGTTTTTTGCACCAATTTCACGAGAATTGCGTGAATGGAGTGCATCGTCCCGAAAACAAGCTCAAAATATGGCAAATAACGTTACTAAGTTACCAGCATTCATCGTCATCCCATCCCACATTGCAAGTGGCACTCAGCTAACTACTAGGCGTTACATGTTGCATCATTTCTCCTTTTTCCTTTTTCCTTTTTCCTTTTTCCCTTTTCCTTTTTCATTTAGGTAGGTAAACCTATAATTAATATCATTATAAATTGTGATTCAGATTTGGTAATTCACTGTGTAGTAAATATCTCACACTAACCCTTGTAACAAGATTATAACAGTGTTATTTTTAAGAAGCATAAAACTTAAGATGGATATAAAAGTGAGTGGACAAAGTTTGGTAATGGTAATGCTCAAAGGCGGGGCATAGTGGAGAAAAGGAAGTGTCTGTGGGAGTTAGAGCATTGTGTTTCATAAATGCTCAACTTTATCTCATTTACCCAATTTAAGCTGTTTCCCTCTCACAACTCGCAAACACATGCACTAAGCAATAACAACAAGCATCATTATTTCAGTTTCTTCCCACTTGTCCTTGTTCTCCTTTCTCACCACAATATGAGTGCCCCCGAAAACCATGACGCTCCTTCTTCTAAACCAACACTTCACAAGGTACATACAATACAACTTACTATGCCTTTGCCTTTCATGACTTATTTAATTATTATATTTATATATAACTTGTTTACTTATATTAATAGGTTGATGATGATAAAATGGATGAAAGTTCACATGTTAATACTTGGAAGCGACAGAATCTTCACCTGGAAATACCTTGGAGAACATCAGAAGAAGAGTCTTGTCATGATTTTGTTGGAATAAGGATGCCCCTCACACCAAGTCCAACTCCTACTCATAAAAGAGTCAATTTTCTTGCCACATCTCGCTCTGTTGATGCTCCAATCAATAATAGTTATCATGCTTCTTCAACATCAAGAGCCAAATCATCATCCATGAGAAACATCTTACCCAAACTTGGATTCAGGAATCGAACATCATCGCTTGATATTGAGAAGGCTGTTGTTACTGTAGCTCCAGAAGGTTCCTCTTTGGGCCCTCAAGAGAAGTCTTCAATCTCAAGATCAGTGTCCCTCACAAAGATGTTTACTACTAAGATTAAGAGAACCTCATCGTTACCTGTAGAAGAAATTGGGCGTGCAAACACAGAATCTGTTCTTGCTGGATGTGTTGCTGCTTCTCCATTTGTAAGATTTCGAATTAAAATGACCTTTTCTTTTTTCATTTGTATAATTAATGTGCATCTATAGTTTTAACATAAGGTTGCTGATGTTCATTTACTGAAATTTAAAGTTTTGTTTCATGGGGTCCTAGAAACGTGATAAAATTTTATTTACATTGAAACAATTACTTTCTAGAGTCAAGAGAGCTTTAGAAGTTCTATATTTAATGATTATTTTTAACTCAATTATAGTGAAAGTATGAGACATATGGTATTCAATTGTTGCCGAGTTAGCATCCTAAAAATGTTGATTATCTGCTTTAATATATTTGGTCCTTTTGCAGAGAAGCGAGACACAGGGGATGATAGCTCGCTCTCGATCAGTGCCTGTTAATAGCAAAGAAAAAAGCATAAGGAGAATGGATGCATTTTTCCGCATAATTCCTTCCACCCCTCGGGTAAAGGAAGTGAACGAAACAACAAAGGATTCTGGTATGTTATCATAAGCACCTGCATCTGAAAACTAACAAGATTCTCTTGATTGGCACATTTGTGACATGTCATTGCCAAATGTTCCAGCTAGGAAAAACATTAACATTATATTTTTAATTGTAAGATTGCTTTCTAATCTCAGTCAATCAGAATGTTGTGTTATTCTCAAAGCTTCCTATTTAACAAAATAATTTTATGCAGTGGTGCCTTTAGTTTTCTTGGCACTTAAAATTAACATTAATTTCTAAGCATAGAACAAATTGTTTTCAAACACAGAGTCGTTAACTTAAATGCATTTCTTGGTTCAGAAAATGGTGATGGTGAAGATATTGCTGAAGAGGAAGCTGTGTGCAGAATTTGTATGGTTGATTTATGTGAAGGAGGTGAGACATTCAAGTTGGAATGCAGCTGCAAAGGTGAACTTGCTCTGGCTCACCAAGAATGTGCTGTTAAATGGTTTAGTATCAAGGGTAACAAGACCTGTGACGTGTGCAAGGAGGAGGTTAGGAACCTCCCTGTCACGCTCTTAAGGATCCGAAGTGTTCACACTCAGAGTAATGGAACAAGGTCCCAGCAGGAACATGAATTCAGGCATGTCTAGCTATTTTCTTTCATAAAGATCATTACTATGCGATGAATGATTCATAACAAACATGTCAATTGGGAGCTAATGGATATCATAGAATGTTATGGCTAACTTGTTCTTAGAATCATACTATAAATATACTAAATCAATCCATCAATATTTTATATTAATTTTCCCTAATTACCACCACTTCATCTTCATATAGGCCATAATGGTTATGATACCATGCCCTGAATGTCATTTTCCAAACTCAGAATTTTCTTAGTTTGGACATCCGGTGATAATATTATTTTACAAATCAATACTTTCCTTGGAGTTCTGCAGCCAATGGCTGTGTTGTTTTTTTGTGTCTTTCTTGCACTATAAATTGTTGTTACACAAAACACTTCTTAATTTGTCTGCTCACTTTGACAGGGTTTGGCAGGAACTCCCTGTGCTTGTCATTGTCAGTATGCTTGCCTATTTCTGTTTTCTTGAGCAGCTGTTGGTAAGAATAAAACTTCTGTAAGATCTATGAAAGTTATGATTTTGCATAGCCTCTTTTATTCAACTCTCTTTCTACAGGTTGGAAAAATGAAAACCAAGGCAATTTTCATAGCTCTTCCATTTTCCTGTGTTCTGGGTCTACTCTCCTCCGTGACATCAGCAACAATGGGTAGGTTTACAAAACATCCTTGAGTATATTGTCAAGACACTTTTCTGGGAGACTCATCATAATTTTCTTGATACTTTTTTATTTTAGCTGATTTTGTCAATGCTTGGTTGGGTTTCACTAACATATGCAAATCCTAACTTCTTTTCAACTTTGCTTTCCAGTGAAGAACAGGTTTACCTGGATTTATGCAGCTATCCAATTTGCTTTGGTGGTCATATTCGCCCACATATTTTACACCTTGGTAAGGGATTTTGATATGAGTTAAATTCTTCTTACCACAAATTTAACATGACACCAAGATTGATAAAATGATTTTGAGAAATAAATAGTCAAAGGAATCAGCCATTGCAGGTTGGTTCATATATAGGCTCCACATCCCAAATTGCTGAAGACATAGGTTTTGATGATGAACTTAAAAAATTGCAGGCCATTTTTTTTTTCTTCCAAACTTTTGGTAGCATGGTTGGTTATTTATGGATGTATGACATTGTATATCAAACTTTTGGTTAACTGCAGGTGGGAAAGCATGCAGTTTTGTCAATCCTTCTTGCAACATTTGCTGGGTTTGGTGTTGTGATGAGTGGAAGCTCAATTCTGATTGAGTTATCTGCAATAAGAAGAAGATGGCAGGTTTTATCAGGGCAGCAACATGGTTCTCAAATGATGTCACATGAAGGACAATACCCTCAAGTCATAAATAGCCTTTCTTCAGGCATTTCCAACCATGGTCCAACTGCGGTGCAAAATCAACAAAACTCAAATCAGAGCTGAATTGATGTCTGTATGCTTTCTTTCACAATGTTAACCAAGTTAAGGGGATTGGCAAAACTGATTTTCAGTTGTCATTGTATAGGCGATTAAACTCTGGTAGGATTTTACTACTGTCTACCGTGTACACATGTACACGAGATTTCATGGTACTTGTACAGCTTATGTTGTTGCAGTAGTGAAAACTAGGTGCAAAACACAGAAACGAAAACTGTAAAACAAACAATTTTAATACCAAAAGAAGAAACATCCGGCAGGAAAAAAAAACTTTGCAAAATGTTGACCTCTGTCCAAAACTTGGACAGTCTTTTTTGTCTAACATACTCTATTCTAGTTCGCGTAGAATAGAATCACTGGGAATAACAAAAAATTTTGAACTGAATTTTAAAATTCACATGTTTAATATAACTATAGACTACAGGGGAGGCTAAAGTTTCTCTTGGTGTGGGATTATTTTTTGTTTAGTTCTTGTTCTAAGCATCTAACTGCAGCAGAAGAAAAATGCTTACTGGTCTTCTTTCCTGAGTGTTTGATGATGAGAGACAGAACCTATTTAACTATTTGTGACGTAAAACAGTTCTACCCGTTTAATAAAATAAGGTATAAAAATTAGAATTATTTTGTTTTTAAATGCAAGGAACATTGACAACTTTTAAGATGTATTAAATGAATAATTTCTTTTGTATGTCAAATTTATTGCAAGTGTTTGAATTCTCAGAAAAAGCATTCTAGTTGAAAATGAATATAGTCATATGCCGCACGTTCTAAGCGTATTCTCTTACATGTGAGAAAAGCCATCAAGTATCACCTATGTAAATAAAATCCGTCTCATTTTAATCGCAAATTGAGTGGATTTATCCAACTTGTCATTTGGTTTTCCTTAGCTTTGAAGAATAGATATCGACATGGACGCCGGGCACTGTACACATATATATTTTAAAGTATTTTTTATTATGTTCAAGGTTTAATTTTTTATAAAAATTAAAAATACATGTATTTTTAACAATTTGGACATATATTAATCTATTTTGAAGTGTCTAATTCAAGTGTTGAGTCATATAAAGATGTCAAACTATTAGCGCTTGAACGTTCAGATCAATAACAAATAAATTTCTACATAAACATTTGTAAAAGAATGTTACGTCAAAATAAAGAGGTGTTCATACTTCATAATTTCTTATTTATGACTTATTAGTTGTTATACTTCTCTTGGAAAATCCGGCTAACTTAAAAGATTGGTTAAAATTTAGGTTTATATTGAAAAATGAATGAGAGTGCAGGAATAATGACAGTTCAAATCACAGTGCAGGCATATGAGGTATTTGAAAGAGCTTCCGCGTACGATCTTGTTTTGTAATCTTTTTTCTCTTATTTTAATATGCTTATCAAAACAAGCTTCTTTATAACTAATTTTAGTAATTCTCCTAACTAAGGTACTTTACTTTGATGTGTTGATCAAGTTCGATGCCGTATGAGATTACGAATTCAAATTTTAAATATTGTTGATGAGTGATTTATAAATGCTTATGATTGACTCTTGAGACATTAGTATCATCTAAACTTGCTTTCCCATTACCAAATCATAAACAAACTTTTACTTTGATTCTGTAACACTAGTATTATGGAGCACTTTAACCTCTAACTCTCATAAGTTACCATTTTAACCATTAAAATTACTTGTGTTATAAATTAGTGAATGATTTTAAGGAAGTGATGAATTTGAAAAAAAAAAAATCATGAATAGGGCTGTTCCAGTAACTTAATTACACAAATAGGGTTGTTTTTCTAAAATTTTTGTGTCTCAGGCTACTTATTGTGTAAGGCAACTTGGGAAACGCATATAGTCTGGACGACACCTTAGGGAGGCGACACGTGATAGTGTCGTATCAATTTTATACGACACAGCCTGTGTTGTAGCAAGTTTATTCGACACACGTTATTATGACGTAAAAAATTAACACAACACCTTTTTGTGTCGTCATAAATTGTAGCGACACATTTATTATGTCAAAATTTTATGCGACGCATTTGCACGACTTTCCCTATATATACCCACTGTTGAAGGTTAAATTTACATCGTGTTAATTTTCTTTCCCTCTACATAAGTGTTTTGTTGTATTTATTTCTGGTCTTAAATATTTTTCAAAATGAGTTTTTTATCCGATGATGATTCAAACTATAGTGTACCTTCTGATGAGATTCTCAATGACTCTTGCGCTGATGATATAATGTTGATGGTTGATTCTAACAATGATGTGATGATGATGGTGGATTAAAAGTAACTTCAAATGCTGGTGCATCCAACCAATCCCGATTCAACCAATTCAACAACAACCTTTACACAATGCTGGTAATTTTTAATAGAAAATTCAAATAATGAGAAGAATACATGTGGTGGTGTATGTCTATAATTATATATATATGTGTGTGTGTGTGTGTGTGTGTAACATCCTAAAATTTAGAATTTTAGAAAATAATTCATTAAGGATCAGTGGAGAATTTCCGAGTGAAATTCTGAGTGAATTATGTTTGAGTCAAGACATTCCGAGTGAAAAATGGATGTGATTCCGAGTGAAGGAAGGTTAATATATTTCTGAGTCCAACTTCGGACGAATGCTTCTATCGGAAAGGAATAATCCCAAGTGGATTGATTCCGAGCGAAAAGGAAGGAGCTTTGACTTCGAATGAACAGCATTCGGGCAAAGACGCTCCCAAGCTAGATATTTCCGAGTGTAGGAAAGTTGAGATACTTCCAAGAAAAGGAGAGGTTAAGATGTTTCCGAGTGAAACATGACGGAGAATCATTTCTGAGTGAAGAAAAACTCTGTCTGAATAAGACGCTTTTGAGTGAGGCAAATCCGAGTGAAATGCCTCTGAGTGACTTGTCTCCGAGTGAAACGTTTTCGAATGGATCGTTTCCGAGAGAAGTACTTCCAAATGAAGTAAAGCTTTGATTTTGAATAAGTACTTCTCGGGCTGAGATAATTCTGAGTTATGAATTCTGAGTGGGGAATTTCCCAGTTGAGTGAAACTTCCCGAGTGGGGTGTCTCTAAGTGTGACACTTCCGAGTGAAAAGGCACTGATTGAGACATACCGAGTGAGTCTTTTCTAGGGAGAGTGCTTCTGGAAAGAAAGAGACTTTAACTTTGAATGAGTATATTCCGAGTGAATAATTTCCGAGGGAAGTAAATAACCGAGCGGTGAATTCATTTAATTCATGCTCGGGTCCATATTCAGAGTTTCCGAGAGCTTGTACTCAGATTCGTCTTCAAGACTGTCTTTGACCCTGAATGATTCTTTCGAGTGGAAAGATTTCCAAGAGAGGATTGTCTTCAAACTCCGAGTGATCTTTTCAGATGGAAGACTTCCGAGTGACGCAAGTGAAGGCTTGACTCGGGTAGAAATATATCTGAATGAGATATTTCCGTGTGGGACATTTCCGAGGAAGGAAAGCTGGGTGTTTCATGGGATGAAACCTTTCCGAGTGAATTTCCTCCGAATGAAGGAATTCTGAATGGACAGAAGCTATGATGAATCTTCTCGGAAAGATATGCCCAGAACACCGAAACCGGGTCAGAATTAATAATTATTTTAATTTTTGAGGCTTTCCACGTCACTTTATTCTTCCACATTCTAGCAAATTCCCTTTTATGATATTTTCTAAGTATGGAACCCTCTCTGATGTTTTGTCCCCTTTTTATTAAATATCTTATTCCTTCCTTATCATTTAAAGATACGTGTAGCAGACATCTTTCTATCGTTCACGTCTCTTTTGCATGAACGATACATATATACCAACTTCTACTGTTGAATCAGTTTAGAAGCTTTGAAAGTGTAAAACATCACTTCTATCCTTTTCTTTCCAATCTTTACTGGAAATTATCAAACAAAGAAGAAAATCAATCTTCATTTCTTCTTTTTACGAAGGAACGTTGGACTGGTTCAGATCTGCAAATTCTAGTCGGAATTCATGAGCAGTGATTTGGATATAGCTTGAAAAAGCTGTTGGAACTCTTATTTCCAGGTAGAGGGAGCGTTTACATTTTAAATACATGGTTTATGAACGGATTCAGGATAATATTATTATCTTTAATATGAAATCCTGAATATATATATATATATATATATATATGTTACATGTGATATATTTGTGATGATTGTGATTTCCGTTCATATGATATTGATATGTGATTAATGATGATGATATGAATATTAATCATGAAGTTTTCATGATATATAAATGCATGGGATGCATAGTGATAAAGCATGGGATGCTTATGTGATGAACAGACATGAAATATTATATGGTTTGTTGATGATTGATCATTATTTGGCATAACATATGCATTCAGACACACACAAGACTACAGGGGGCCTGTGATGCCGGCCCAGATGGGAGGGCGACCTGATGATAAGGCACAGACCCTGTGGTGGTTTCTTTAGATTCCACAGACGCCTTTGAGTTGGACTCAAGGCCGGCCCGTAACACTGGGTTGTTACCACTGTCACTGAGAGTGACTTGTGTTACATTATGGGCGCGCGGTTTGGTACCTGTAAAACGGCCGAATCAGCTGGGAGCTGAGATATTATGTTGTGTAAATCCCATCACTAGAGTCGGATCCGCATGCATATGCATTGATATATGTTATTGAGAATAATGTGATGGTATGATCATTTGATGATATGAGATGAATGATATATATAATAAAATTATGTTTTATGATTTTGATTTATTTGTGGTTATGAATTGGATACTTAAATCCGATTCAATAACTTTTATTTGAAATGTTTATGCTCACCCCTATTGTTATTTTTACAGTGGATATAGGACGCAACAATGAAGTATGAAGTCACTCAGCTGCTTGAAGCATTATGTATTTATATGTATGATACATAGTGCATATAGTTATTTTGTAGTAGCCTTGGCCGGCTCCTGTGCATACTGAGTTATTATATTTATTTGTATACTTTGTGGGCCGGTCGGTTGATGTAAAAATGAGAATGTTATTATTTAATCCAAATCCTGTTTTGAAATTTAAATTATTTGCGAAAAATTTATTTGGATTTTTGAGATTTTATTTTAAAAAAATTAAGGACGTTATAGTGTGTGTGTGTGTGTGTGTGTAATGCTAAATTGCAACCTTTGCAAAATGATAAAACCCAACCCTATGCGGTATGATTTGTTCTAGTATTTGGTCACTCCTAAGGAGTACATGATTGGGTCTTCCGTCCCAAACATGTGTAGAAACATGTTTCTCCTGTAATGTTAAAAATTATGGGTTCAATGGGCCTGAATTAATTGTTCTCTGTTCAGTCATACCGCATTTAAAAATAAATGTCCAAATTATTCGAAAAGATATTTTGAAGAACAACAACTACTACTAGGCTAAATATATCCAAAAACATAACATTAATAATTGTCTAAATATTCCAATATTTAGTAACAAATTATTTGTTAACTAATTGTCTATATTTTTATTAACTAATTATATATTTTTTATATTCTCTAATAAATATTAGCAATTATCTAAACAAAATATTTTTACTTAACTAATAAATATTAGTAATTTTTAATATTCACTAATAAATAGTAGTAACTTTTTATATTCATTAATATATATTTTTTATATTCACTAATAAATATTACCAATTGTGTAAACAATAATATTTTACTTAATTAATAAATAATAGTAATTTTTTATTTTCACAATTAAATATTAATAATTTTTTATGTTCACTATTATATTTTTTTATATTCACTAATAAATATTAGTAAGTTTTAATATTCACTAATATATTTTTATATTCACTAATAAATATTAGCAATTGTCTAAACATTAATTTTTTTACTTAACTAATAAATATTAGTAATTTTTTATGTTCTCTAATAAACATTAGTAATTTTTTATGTTCACTAATAAATATCAATAATTTCTTATTCACTAATATATATTTTTATATTCACTACAAAAATTTACGTAACTTTTTACAAACACTAATTATATTTTTTATATTTCAAATGCTAAAATTTTTTAAATTCAGTAATAAAACATTAGTAATTGTCGCATTAAGGTCCAACGACATAACTGGTCAAGCACGTGGACCCATGCGTGCGTTGGTTCAGCCAATGAGGATGTGTCGTCTGAAGTTTCTCCGACACCTCTTTACGTCTGTCACACAAAGTGGAGACAACACAACCACATGTCAATGCCCGGCTATGTCGCATTTAATGCGTACAACTCCTGTCATCTTCAATGCAGACGACACCTAAACAGCCTCAGACAATCTAAAATTTTAAAAAAGGACCCCATAAACGTAAATAAGTTTTTTGATTGCACCATTACCAATATTTACCCGATGGATTTCGAAAGTCAAGGAGTCAGAGATTAAAATGACCAATACCCCACCAATTTTGGGAATAAAAAAAGGTATTATAAGCAACTTTCATTTATAAAATTAGTTAAATATTCAAAACTCCCTAATCCAATTTATTATTTCATATTATCATATGAACATAAAGTTTTTTTTGAGGTAAGTCTTGTTATACATGAGAGTTATTTTTTTTATTTCAAAATAATTACTTTGTTATAAAGTAGTCATAACTAATTTATTAATTAATATAACTCTTCATTATTATAATAGGAATAATGTTATCATTCATAATAGTCTTGTCTAACTTAAGTCTTAACAAGGTAATTCTCTTGGTTTCAATTTAATATTTCTTTTACTTAACAACTCATGTTGGTCCATATTCCTAAAAACTTTCAAACACCCCAAGCCTTATCTATAGTAAGGTCTACCGTGAAGCTAACCCTAGTAAGCATCTACATGCTTATATAAATGAGTTGATCCTCTTGGGTGAAGATGAGGATGTGATGAGCAGAATATTCCCTAGGACTTTGGCTGTAGAATCCCTTAGCTAGTTCGGGGGTCTACTCACAGGGTCAATTGATTCTTAGACCAACCTCGCTGAGGCGTTTAGGAGGCACTTTGTAATAGCGAGAGACACACCAAAAACATCCCATACCTTGGCTCAAATTAAGCAAGGTGACATAATGTCCTTGAAAGACTTTTTAGTATTCGTTTGATAGTCGGCTATGAAAATGAAAAAATTTAATGATTAATATTGATTCTGCACATCATTTGATAAAGTTAGATTTTCATTGCCCCAACCCCAGTTTGGTTGGTCAAACAACATATCATCATAGAGGATTTACGGCTGAAGTCGACATTTTCCTTTTCCCTGGAAAAAGGTCTACCTTAAACTTTGGAGGAGTTCAGCAAGAAAACTGTTAAGTATGTGAACCAAGAAATACATTTGGCAATCATGGGATCAACACCGACTCCAACACTTGTTCCCAGATAGACGCCTAAATCTGAGAGGATTCTTTAGAAGGAATGGTATAGGGAGCAGCCACCCCGACCTTAAAAACAATTGAAATATCTTGAATGTAAGAGTGCATTATAGTTGATTGATATGACTATGTGTGTACTTTTTTCCTACCTTAAGGTTTTTCTTGCTAGGTTTTCCTTAAAAGAGGTTTTAATAAGGCACACTCTGGTATAGTTCGATAAACAATTAATGAAGAAGATTTTACAATCCCTATGACTAATAATTTAAGTTTTGTGCGAAATGATGTCCACATCAAAACCTATTAATCATGGAAGCCCTAAGGGTGGTTGAAAGCCCCATAAGCGATTGGAAGCCCCGATAGCATCAACAATCAAATGAGAGTTAAATTTTTCCCCAGAGTGGCAATAAGAGCGACAACAGTTATCTACACTACTAAGATTGTCCAATAAGAGTATGGCTAGCAAAAACTTTATGATATATGAAGAATAAATCCAAAGTAAGATGTACAAATGATTAGGCCCTTTTGTTTTAGCTAAGTATTGGGGGACAAAATGGGTACCCATCATAAGATATAATGATTATAGCATGCAGGCGTGACGATTCATATATTGAAGGATAGCTGCATAGGAAATGAAGCATCATACCTAATATAAAACTTCCATTTTGCATTTTCAAAGACTCAACCATAAAACAAGACAATCCTCAAATAATGCTTATGGCATACTAGAATAAAATTTCATATAGTCGTTTAGTACGTGAAGAGTAATTTCGAAGTAAGATATACAAGTGATTAACACTTTTTTTAACTAAGTATTGAGGGGCAAAATGGGTACCCATCTTAAGATGCAATGATTATTAGCATACAAGCGTGACGATTCGTATATCGAATGACAACCGCATAGAAAACAAAGCATCATACCCAATATAAAACTTTCATGTTGCATTTTCAAAGATTCATAAAACATGACAATCCTTAAATAATGCTGAGGACATGCTAGAATAAAATTTCATATGGTCATTTATTACAGTGGAAAATGAATTTCTCAAAGACTTGTGAAACATTAGCCCATTGAAGCAACTCCAAGTCATTCCAACAGGATATAAGGAAAATGATATAGGCTTGATACTAGTGCTTATATTTGCAGGCCCATATAGGTAGCTACACATGACGTTCAATATCAATATGAGCACCACCAGTATCGCTCCCTTACAAAACCCATGATAACTGGTATCACTAATGGGCCAATATCAAATAGAGGTCGAAAGGCACACTAAGGGCATGCCGGTCAATACCTGCAGCTGTATAAAAATGTCTATGTCTATGTTAATTTTCCTCTAACATTATGAAAAAAATACTGACCTAAGAACTAAGACATTTGATTATCACCCCCTTTATAAATCTCTCATTTACTACACTTAGATGTATGTTTAACTAACCCTAACGTTGGAGTTCTGATATTAATATCGTACTGATTAGAGTGTCTTTGTATGTGACACTTTATGTCACTCCATAATACGAGATATCAATATGTTAGAGGGAATCACTCCAAGATCTTGAGATCCATATTGGACACTAGTATATAATTGGATATTCATTAGATCAGTATAAAAAAAATAAAAACCTATATACTTGGTACCTATCATCAGAAGATTGTCCCCTATATTGGAGAGAACAATTATAAAAATATAGTTGAATTGTCTGGTATGTAGGGGGTAATCAGGTTACTCTCTTGACTAGTATAGAATTTCACGTTCACTCTGCTTTTATGTCGGTTCAATGGGAATCTGATATTATATATCATTGGCTCAGTGAAATCTTAGTGCCTTCGACTACAAGATTCGGGGTCCTCAAATCATCTATTCTGGAATAGGTGGTGGTGGTGGTACATGCAAAAACTTTCTGAAGCTTTAGTCAGTCGGATTCAAAGATATTAGGGCATTAAAAGTAATAAATGACTTACTTAATTCTTTGTAAATGATTATATTTATAGCCTTTGCGGAGGTCCAACTTGTGATTTGACATGTAACAGATGACCAAATTGCTTTTCAGTCAAGTTGCATATGCTCAGAAGGTTTAACTCTCTAACAGACTTTTAACCGGTAACTGTTAGTAGGCATATTGGTTGTGTTGTCCGCCGATTCATGTCATTTTACTAGATTGGTACCTTTGTCTTCAATGTGTCATCCCTTGGTTTAGGGGACGATATGGACACCGAATCAATAGTCTTAGCCAAACTCTTAATTCCTCTCATTTAGATTATCGGATTATGATTTTCTAAATTTTATTTCAATTGATTAAGGTAATTTATTTTTGATGTAAAGTGAATTTGGTCATTGTTTACAAACTATTATTTTCTATCTAGATTTTTTAAATTAATGATGAGTTTGAGCTATGACATAAATATAAATACTTGATATTTTAAAAATATATAAATACTAGTAAAACTCTTATGAAGAATTTTATTAGATGTGTTATTAATTTTTGAAGAGGAACATTTTTTAGATTAATTTTGGAAAAGTTGATAAGTTGGTTGATGAATTTTGGGAATTGATTGTGTAGAAAATTAACAATTAAACCAAATAATTTTGCTTAAGTAATAGAAGAAGTTGATTTACTAAAAAAGAGATGTTCAAAATTACACATAACCTATATATGTATAATAAAATAGAAGAATTTTAACGTGTAACTCCCCTCACTCTTTTTCTTTTCAACTCCTTTTGTAACTATGAGGTTAACCTTACAACTCTTTTAATCTTAGTTTACACATATCAAATATAATGATAAAACCCATTTATTTTTCCTTTACAATGTATTTTTTTAAATAATTTACATATGAATTTTTATATTATATATCTATTTATTAAACTTAACATTGGTCAGCAACTTTATTTATTTCAATTTTATTAAGTATTTTTTTATTTGTTGTTTGCCTGAAAATATATAAAATAGAAAAAATTAAATATTGAATTGAAAATGAAATGGAAAAATAATATTTTTTATTCATACTTTTATATTCTATTTAATTAATAAAAAATTTATTATAGTGTTGATCTTATAAAAATATTTAACTATTAATGTTTTTTATGATACATAACACATAAAATAATATATTATATAATATTTTTATTCACATGTACAAAATACGATTAACTAGTTTAAATTAATTAGGAGGTAAACATACAATTAAGAAAAAAATTATTGAGAGAATATAAAACTATTTTAATTGATTAGTACTGACCTTCAATATACACTAGGGGTATTCACGGTCCGAATCAGTTCGGTTTTGAGACAAAATATCATCCAATCTGATTATTTTGTTAAATTTAGATTTAGTTCGATTTATTTGAAATGAATGACATCATCTGATCTAATTCGGTCAAATGCGGTTCAGATTGGACCGGTTTATTCAGTTTTTTTAATTTATATTTTTTGTAAAATCAAATAAAAATTATAATTATATCAATTCAAAAAATATCTTAGGTTCTCAACAATAACACAATCATTAATAAGTCAAGTTTTCAATAATTCATACCCAAACATAAAATAAATAAAGTACTACTTAAATAAGGTTCAATGTAAAATACAACATAAATATTAAAATTAAAAACTAAGTGTTGATGTCAATATTTTAGTCTTCTAGTTCTTATAGTTTGAATAAAATTACAAAATAATATACAAAAATACGGTTTGGTTTGGTTTCCACGGGTGGAACTATAAACCGAAACAAACCGATCATAAAAATTAATTTTCATGGTTGATTATTTTTAATTATTTCATGGTTGAACAATTTTTAATTATTTGAATCGGTTGATAATAAACTTCGTGATGCACGTGCCGACGTCAACATCAAATCCATTAAGGTTGAGCGCGTTTTAATATTTATAGGAGAATGAATATTTAAACTAATTTTAAAATATAGCCTCTTTTAAAAGTATCTAGTAAACTTATTGTGATATTTTGATCCATTTAAAAAAATTCTTAAATACTATTTTCATTTACATTGTAAATTATTTTTATTTCTTTCTAAAAAGAACAAAATAATTTAACAACGGATGAAATAATTTTCCTCAAAAAATGTATATTTGAATTTTATGAATAGAAAAATTTTGGTTAACAATACGAAAACAAATCTATTAAAAGAGGTAACTCAACTTAATGGTCGGCTGAGACTGAAGGAAAAGGAGGGAAGAAATTTGGAGGATTTTTTTTTATTTGGAAGAAAAAATAAAAAAGAATGTGAGTTAAGTGAAAATTAATTTTCTTTCTGTATGGAAGAAAATTAAGTGAATTTTTTTTAATATATATTAATAAAATTATAAATATTAATAAAATTTATAAAATAAATTAATAATTTTTTTATATATTAAGTTATATTATAATATAAAATTAAATTTTCATACATAAAATTTAATTTGTTTTTCAGACAATTATTTGTTTTCATATATTTTCTTTCAATTTATCCAAATGGGAAATTTCTTTTCTTTTGCACCTCGTTTGAACTGTATATTTTTGCTTTTTATTTTATTTTATTTTATTTCCATCTCATTACTCTTGGTAACTAAACAAACCATAGGGAAAAAGACAATTTTATTCTTTATTGCATACTTCGTTAAGTTAGGTGACCACCGCCTCGGTTTGTTTGCTGATGGCGGAATATCCGGAATATGTTATCTTGGTATCCATTAGATTTTCAGCTGTTTAAAATTTATAATAATAATAATAATAATAATAATAATAATAATAAAAAGATTGTAATTAATTATGAATGTACAATCACTATTAACAAATTTAAAATATTTTTAATTTTAATTTAATATTCATTATTAAATGGCACTATAAAAAATTAACCTTTCAATCAAATTCAATGTAATAAAAAAACTCCTTCAGAAATTCAGATATTTTCTTTCGCAGTAAAATGTATAATAATTTTTATATAAATAATAGCTAAATTGTATAATAAATATATCTAAAATAAATTTTAACTAATTATAATATAAAGATTTGATACCAACCATCAATAAGTTGTCATTGTTCTTCTTTTCCGGTCTTACGATTAACAATCTTTATGTTTGTCTTTTTTATGTTGATGATAGATTAGTACATTAGTATTTTTTTTAACTTACCTATATAATTTTAGAGTTGTAATGAAATATTGACCAAAAATTACGTAACGTAGTATTATTTGACTTTTTTATAAATTTAAAATATATTTAAATAAAAATTTATATTTTACTAATTTAAAATTATTCAATTTTAAAATTAAAATTCTCCCATGCTATTAAAGAATATGTCAAAAAAATAGCTATAATAAAACTCACCATTATTTAGTTAGTCCATTTCTTTAATTTTTACATACATTCTTTATTACGTAATAAAAAGTACATTCTTTATAATATATTACTATTACATTCTTTGCTAACAAAGTTGATAGATAATGAAATTATTTAAATATATTTAATGGAGTTTAAATAAAAAATTTATTAAAAAAACAACACTCATTATATTTTTTGATTTTTAATTGGTAAACAATCGGAGTTAGCCCAAAATAAAAAACTACATTAGATTAATTTTATAAGGTAATTCAATTTAAATATAGGGCGATATATATATATATATATATATATATATATATATATATATATATATATATATATATATATATATATACTTGCACCATTGTTGTATACTTATTGCATTTTATTTATTTGTTTGGTTATATCATTTAATTTATTTGGTATTATCATTGTAATTTTTTCCTAAAAAAAGAATAATCACTGAATTAAATGATTTCTTATCTTGGATAAGTGAAAAAGGAAATAAAAAATAAGATTGATAGAAAAGGAAATAATAAAAAGGGGAAGGTTCATAGCACCAACAGTGAAAACTGAAAACATAAGCCACATGTATGGCTGCTAGTGGTGAAGGATAATAGTGTTATTGATGCCAATGAAATGAAACAAACATGTTTTTGTCATTTATCCAGTCTTCTCCTTACTTTCAAATACTAAGTTAAGTTTGGAAATCAGAGACAGAAACAATTAGCAGTGGATTTTGCCCAACCACCACACCCTTCTTCTCTTCTCCATCAGGTATCTTCAATTCACTGTCACTCCTCACAAAGACCATTTTCTTTTTCATTTCCCTGACACAATAAAAAATTTGATTGTTAATATTTTCCCTCAATTTATTAATTGAATAAAATTATTTTGTATGAGTTGAAAAATTTATCACAAGATGCCCAGTTTGTTTGACTCTTTGTTTTGATTAAATTTTGAAACTTTATGATTGTTATGGTGTAGTTGTGCTTCAAAGATGGCTGCCGGGGCTGTACCAACTTCGATTTCTACCATCAAAACTTGGGATTCCAGTTTGGGTTTTGCAAAAAGCATGGATTTTGTCAGAGTTTCCGAGTTGAAGAGAATAAAATCTACAAGGTCAAGGGTGTCAATTATCAGAAATTCAAATCCTGGCCAGGATATTGCTGAACTTCAATCTGCATCCCCGGGAAGTCCTCTTTTAGGTATGCATATTTTCATAGCATCAAATGTATTGCTTTCTGGTTTTTCTTTTAGTGGTTTCAATGCTTTTTTTTTTTTTTAATGACATCCTTAATGACTATTTGGGTGTTTCTGTTAAAGTGGATATTTGTTTTTTTTTTGTTTGGCCTGATCCCTTGTTAATAATTTGAATTCAGTTCCTAGGCAAAAGTATTGTGAATCATTACATAAAACTGTCAGGAGGAAAACAAGGACAGTGATGGTTGGTAATGTGGCTCTTGGTAGTGATCATCCTATACGAATTCAGACCATGACTACAAGTGATACAAAGGATGTTGCTGGAACAGTTGAACAGGTTATGTTATACAATTGTTATTCTGTTTTGCACTAATAGCTGTAGTTTCTGGCCAATCTTACTGTTTTGCCTATCTAATTGACTTTGTATTTTATTTATCTGCTGTATATTGGCAGGTGATGAGAATAGCAGATAAAGGAGCTGATATTGTACGGATAACAGTTCAAGGGAAGAAAGAAGCTGATGCATGCTTTGAGATTAAGAATTCCCTTGTGCAGAAAAAGTAAGCATAAGTTATAGTGAGCTATATAGGACATGGTTGATGCTGTAAGCCTATATTGTTTAGTTATTCATTATTTGTGTCATTGTTTACTCTTGTCCAGCTACAACATACCGTTGGTGGCTGATATTCACTTTGCTCCTGCGGTTGCTTTGCGAGTAGCTGAATGCTTTGATAAGATTCGTGTAAACCCTGGAAACTTTGGTATGCATCTCCCCGAAGTGCTTTTATATTTTATTTTCTTCATTTATTCTCATCCTGAATCTAAGATATTGGTCTTCTGCAGCTGATAGACGGGCTCAATTTGAAATATTAGAGTACACAGAAGAAGATTATCAGAAAGAACTTGAGCATATTGAACAGGTTAAAACATCCATCTTTTATTTTATATCTCAAATTTTGGTGAAGAGCATGAAGTATGCTAGTTTATCAGCACTTTGATTAGGGTTCCTCATCTTTCATAACCCATATGCCCATACTTACATCCGTGGTCCTTACTGAAGATGTGGGAATGTTTTATATAATATATATTATGTAAATGTGCTTCAGAAATATGTAGGAAATGGATGTAGGAGACTGCATCATTCTGTCTACATGATTCTTTCTATATCCTTTTACTTGTTTTAGGGTTTAGGGTTTTTACTGAAGTTGAACAAAAGGTCCAAATGAAACCGTTGAAGAAATATCATATTTGTATTTGCCTCCATATTTATGCATGGAAATTAGAACGTTTATTTTCTTCTTTTCAATTGCTGTTTGTTAGAATTAATAATACCATGATTGAAATATGAACTTATTGACTCATTTTAGCTTTATGAAATGCCAGGTTTTCACCCCATTGGTTGAGAAATGTAAGAAATATGGGAGAGCCATGCGCATTGGAACAAACCATGGCAGTCTTTCTGATCGTATAATGAGCTACTATGGCGATTCTCCTAGGGGAATGGTAAGCAGTCCTTCCCCCTCTTATTCTGAAATACAGTTTTGTGTATTTATGTTTGCCCTCAGAGAATTGTTGTTCTTACTAAGCAATGATTGGCCAGGTAGAATCTGCTTTTGAATTTGCAAGGATATGCCGAAAGTTGGACTATCACAATTTTGTTTTTTCTATGAAAGCAAGCAACCCGGTTGTCATGGTTCAGGCATACCGCTTACTTGTAGCTGAAATGTATGTCCAAGGCTGGGATTATCCATTGCACTTGGGAGTTACTGAAGCTGGAGAAGGTGAGGATGGGAGGATGAAGTCTGCAATTGGCATTGGAACTCTTCTTCAGGTATGCATGTGATTGATTGCATATTGAATGAAAATTATTCAAATTGCCAATAAAAATTCAAATATTATTCCAGACTCTCATAACAGACACATGCTGACAATATGCTGTTCATCAGGATGGATTGGGTGATACAATTAGGGTTTCTCTCACAGAACCACCAGAGGAGGAGATAGATCCTTGCAGAAGGTTGGCAAATCTTGGAATGAGAGCAGCTGAACTCCAGAAAGGGGTGGTATGATTCAAAATAACACTTCAATTTTTGTGGTGTGTAAACTGTATAAAGTCTAATATCCTCAATTGACACTACTTCCATCAGGCACCTTTTGAAGAAAAGCACAGACATTATTTTGACTTTCAACGCCGATCTGGTCAATTGCCAGTGCAAAAAGAGGTTATATAATAATCTTTTTAAAATACTTCACACAAAGTCTGAATTTGATTTTGCATCTTCCTTCTTCTGGCACCGCTAGTATGTTTACTGCTGAAGAACTGTACTCTATCTTGATACAGGGAGAGGAGGTGGATTATAGAGGTGCCCTGCATCGGGATGGTTCTGTTCTCATGTCAGTTTCCTTGGATCAGTTAAAGGTAACATTTGGGCAATTCTTTCCTTGCTCTCTCTTCTGGTTGTGTGATTAGATTTCTCTCAATTTATCTGTTTATATGCGTCACATCTTCATTCTCTTCATTTTTCTCATATTAGTAGCTGGGTAGTGTCATTCTGAAAAATTTCACCCCTGGTTTTTACAGATGCCTGAGCTTCTCTACAAGTCACTTGCTGCTAAACTCAGTGTTGGCATGCCATTTAAGGTTTTTTTTTCTATATTTTGTTTGATGAATGTCTTGTGTACTTAAATAAGAAGTTATTGACATAGTAGGCCTTATATATTCAGGATCTGGCAACAGTAGATTCAATTTTATTGCGGGAACTTCCTCCAGTTAATGACGCTGATGCTGTAAGAACTTCCACTCTGGCAAATAAGTCTAAATAGATGCGTTAGACTTGTGCTGCTTCAATATCCTTCAAAATATCTTGAACAGTCAATTTATTGTTGTGACAATTGGAATGACTTTTGTTTCCTCTATCTGATTTTGGGTACGGCGGTTAGCGACTAGCTCTCAAGAGACTGATAGATATTAGCATGGGGGTTATAACTCCTTTGTCAGAGCAGCTAACTAAGCCATTACCCAATGCCTTGGTTCTAGTAAACCTTAAGGAACTTTCTACTGGAGCTTACAAGCTTTTGCCACAAGGTGCTACTCATTCTGGGTCTTTCCCCCTATTTGTAGAGTTTGAAAAAATTACTTGGACCTCCCTTCAGATTTAATGACGTTAAACAGACCTTGTTTTGAAAATTACATAGAACTCCCTTTGAATTTTAATATTTAGCCAAATGTGGATCTATGTTAAAATTTAAAGGTCCATGGAATTTTATTTTTTAACATGTATTTTACTCTGATAACATTTTCCTTGTGCACTTAAAAGTTTGAATGTGATCTTATATCAATTGGTAATCTATTATTAGGTACACGCTTGGTGGTGTCTGTCCGAGGTGACGAGCCCTATGAAGAACTGGACATTCTTAAAGGTGTAGATGCTACTATGCTTCTCCATGACCTGCCTTATACCGAAGACAAAGTTAATAGAGTGCATGCAGCAAGGCGGTGAGAATATTGTGCATGATTAATCTGGCAACTTGAATCCAATCCATAGAACTTGTTGACCATTCTGGCTAAAATTTCGCTGTTGGTCACTAAATTGTGAAATCATAATAATTAATCTTTACTGGCTGATATAAATCTTCTAATGTCGATATCTTTGTATTGGTCAGGTTATTCGAGTTCCTATCAGAAAATTCTCTACACTTTCCTGTTATTCACCACATTCAGTTTCCAAATGGGATTCACAGGTAATTTTAAGTTATGGTCACATGCTAGAAATTTTATTTATTTAGTCCTTGTGAAATCTAATCAGTTCTTCTTACAGGGATGACTTAGTGATTGGTGCCGGTTCTAATGCTGGAGCCCTATTAGTTGATGGGCTTGGAGATGGCCTTCTTTTGGAAGCCCCAGACAAGGATTTTGACTTCCTTAGAAACACATCTTTCAATTTGTTGCAAGGCTGTAGAATGAGAAATACAAAGACAGTACGCAGTTCAAACACCAACAAGACATAGGTTGATTCAGAACGAGAAATATCTGTGTTATTTATTGATATGCCTAACATGGACTTTGCAGGAGTATGTCTCATGTCCATCCTGTGGCAGAACATTGTTTGATCTTCAAGAAATTAGTGCACAAATTCGAGAGAAGACTTCACACCTCCCTGGTGTTTCGGTAAATCACCTTATCCTTTACTCTCTAGATCATGCTCCTACCTCGTGATTGTAACCTTATAAACCGCATCTGTGAAAAATATGAGAAATTCCTTTGTTTTGTGATATACTTTCATTCCCATGCATCAGATTGCAATCATGGGATGCATTGTAAATGGACCGGGAGAGATGGCTGATGCAGACTTTGGCTATGTGGGAGGTGCGCCTGGGAAGATTGATCTCTATGTTGGGAAGGTGACGTGTTCTTTATACCCAAATTAGTTACTAAAGCTTAACAACCTCAACAATGATAGATAGCTCAAATTGTTTTCAATATTGAGTGTTGAATGAATTTTGAGTTTTAAGTTATTGTTACAATTGCAGACTGTGGTGAAGCGTGGAATTGCAATGGAGCATGCAACCAATGCCTTGATCGACCTAATAAAAGAGAACGGACGTTGGGTGGACCCTCCTGCAGAGGAATAAGAGTCAGGGCAATCTAGGATTGTATATGTAATGTAAGCAACTGAACTTTCAGTATAGTTGGAAAAGGCCAATTCAAGCTCATCAATAATCAAAATAATACAATTATACAGAAACCTTTGGAAATTAAGTCCAAATTCTTAAACATGGTAATCAAACCAAGCATACATGAAGCTCAATTTCTTAACAAGATGTTATCACCGTTTGCAAATTTAAGCAGAAACAGACACAGAAATTCCTTCCCATGTCTATGAACAAATAAGAACTGTGCTACGTATCGTCATTGGCGGTCCTGCATTACAATGATTAATATTTGATGACAGATGTTTGTGTTATGAATAATAATAATAATAATAATAATAATAATAATAATAATAATAATAATAATAATAATGGGAGCTAAGTTTTAAGAATTTCATTTTATATGTTAATATTGGTTATTAACTATATATAGTACAAAAACGTTACCAAGGACTGTGAAAGAAGAATAAGAAATGGAGAGACTGTAGATTCAAAAAAGGAAAACTGTATATATATTTTTTAATAGGAGAACAACTTCGGTAATACTGTTCAATTAATTTATGGCTGTACGTGTCAAGCCAAATGGAAATAAAAAATGGTTTTAATACGCAACAACACAACGTTTTTCAAGACATGCAAAACTTTGCTTTCCATGCCATTCCGGGATAGAGTATAATCCGTTTACTTTTAAAAAATATTTTGTTTTTATTTTTATATTTATTTTAATTATTAAACTGTCATATTAGTTTTAATTGTAAAATTATCATGTTATTTTTCATTTTATAAAATTTATATGGAAAACATTGAAAATAAAAGTTTGTTTGATAACCCTTTTAAAAAATAGTTCTTAGTTTTTTAATTTTTTTAAAATTAAAAATCTTGTTTGTAAATTATTTTATAGATATTGTTTTTAAATATTGTTTTGTATTTTAATTTTTTTTCTAATTTCTTCATCTTCTCTAATTTCTATATTGAGGTTTTTACCTTTTTCCTTTGATTTTTAAAAAAATATTAACGAATAGTAATAAAATGAGTTCTGTCTTATTAAGTTTTTTTAAAAATTATTAAACAAGTTTATCAAACAAGTTTTTTTTTTTCATTTTGTTTTTAAAAATAATTCTTTAAAATTGTATGTAAAATCTGTTTTTAAAAAATAAAAAATAAATGTGAATCAAACAAGCCCTAACACTTTATTTTCTATCTTTTATAAATCCTTAAAATAAAAAATAGAAGCATATTGATTATATTTTTTTAATTTATTTTTAAGAATTTAATGTTTTTAAATTTGTACAATTAAAATAGGATAGATAAATTTAATTTTAAATGAAGATAAATTTAAAAAATGAAATTAGCTTTTATGAAATATAAACAATAACCACTCTTGTAAAATCTGGTGCTCTTATAAATAGAGGTTTATAAGAAGTGACAAAGGAAGAAATTCATTATTTTTATTGTTTGCTATACAAACTTTTAAAAATAAAAAATAATGTGATAACTTTTTAATGAAAACTAAGATGATGTGTTCATAATTTGATCAGGTCTAAACATATATACTTAACGAGAATGTAGCATCACCTCAATGTCACCAGTAAGAATGCGGAAGGGTCTTATGAGCTCGTTTGTTTAAACTTATTTTAAGAGATAAGTGTTTTTTAATTAAAAAAACACTTATTTTAAATTTTGACGTGTTTGTTTAAAGTTTTAAAAATAAGCAGAAGCTAAAAATAAGCTAATTTTAACTTATTTTAAGAAGAAACTCTGATCTGCTTATTAAAAAAGTGATTATAAAAGAAGTGCTTTTTTATAATTACTTTTTTAATAAGCTTAAACAAATGCGTGGTTCAATGTCCAGATACCACAAGAACCTAAGAAACCAAAAAGGGTGTCCCTTGATACTCCTAAAAAAACCTCTCAAATACCTAATTTACTAATTCATCATTCTTCCCTTGAATTTGAGTGTGAGATGATGCCATCAAATTTGAATCTAAGTCTAAGTTCATCGATTAAGATGCGTAGCCTAAAGTATCAAGTATTTGTTTGGTATGCAGTTGGAAAAATACAGTTATGAAAAAAAATCTAAAAGCTAATATTAATTTTTTATGACGTTTGAGACAATCAAAACTCTGTATGGTCTCAAATTTAAATTCTGATACAGCTAAATTTTAATAGGGAAAGCTTTACTACCCATAGTAACCCTATTCAGGGACGAGACCGTTTGGTTCTGTAACATCCTAAATTTGAAAATAATTTATTAAGGATCGGTGAAGTTTCTTTTTAATTAAAACGTTTCCGAATGGGTCGTTTCCGAGAGAACTACTTCCGAGCGAAGAAAAGCTTTGATTTAGAATGAGTACTTCTCGGGCCAAGATGTTTCTGAGTAGTGAATTCCCGAGTGTGGTATCTCCGAGTTGAGTGTAACTTTCCGAGTGGGGTGTCTCCGAGTATGATACTCTTGTGTGGTATGGCACCGATTGAGACATACCGAGTGAGTTTTTCCAGGGGAAGTACTTCTGGATAGAGAAAGACTTTAACTTCGAATGAGTACGTTTCCGAGTGAATAGTTTCCGGGGGAAGTAAATATCCGAGTAGTGAATAGTTCCTGGAGGAAGTAAATATCCGAGTGGTGAACCCCTTCATTCAATTCGTGCTCGGGTGTCTTAAAGATTGCCGAGAGCTTGTGCTTGGATTCATTTTTGAGATTGTCTTTGACTCTGAGTGATATTCCCAAGTGGAAAGATTTCCGAGAGGACTGAACTTCGACTCCAAATGACCCTTTTGGTTGTAAGACTTCCGAATGACGTACTTCCGAGAGAAATATTTTTGAATGAAGAAAGACTTTGACTCGAGTAGAGATATATCCGAGTGAGATATTTTTGAATAAGGTATCTCCGGGTGATACCTTTTCGAGTGGATCACCTCTAAGGAAAGGAAAGCTATCACTGAGTATTTTATGTAAAAACATTTCCGAGCGAATTTCCTCCGAGTGAAACAATTCTGAACGGATAGAGGCTCTGATGAATCTTTCTGGCAAAGAGAGATAAGCCCAAAATACTGAAACAGAGTCCGAAATTGATAATTACTTCAATCATTGAGGCTCTTCCACGTCACTCTATTCTTCTAAATTCTAGCAGATTCTCTTTTCTGATTTTTCTAAGTATGGGACCCCCTCATTGTCCTATCCTCTTTTCTTTTAAATATCTTATTTCTTCCTTATCTCTTAATATACGTGTATCGTACTTCTTCACTTCGTTCACGTCTTTTTTTCATGAACGATTTATATCAAATTCTACTGTTGGATCAGCTTGGAATTTTGAAAGTGTAAAACATCACCTCTAATCCTTTTCTTTTCCAATCTTTACTGGAAATTATCAATTAAAGAGGAGACCAATCTTCACTTCTTCTCTTTCATGTGGAAGCTTGGCTTTTAGGAAGAAGAAGCTTTGGACAGGTTCAGAGTTAGAAATTCCAGTCGGAACTTCTGAACTGTGATTGGATATAGCCTGAGGAGCTGCTAGAATTCTTTATTCTAGGTAGGGGGAGCGTTACATTTTAAATGTATAGTTTATGAACAGAATCGGGATAATATTGTTATCTTCAATGAGAAATCCTGAATATATGTGATATATATGATATATTATGATATATGATGTTTTCCGTTCATATATGAGTGGTATTGATATTGAATTTATATGAGATATAAAGGTATATATGATGTATGTATTTGTGATAAAGCATGAGATGCTTATGTGATGAACAAATATGAAATATGATTGTGGTTTCGAGGATTCCACAAAAGACCTTGGGTGGGACTCAAGGTAAACCTCTTGAGCGGGGCTCGGGGTTTAGCCCGTGACACTACCGTGGTCGCTGGGAGTGATTGTGTCACGTGAGAGGGCAAGCGGTTTGATACCTGTAAAACGGCCGAATCAGCTGAGAGCTGAGATATATTATTAAATTTGTGTAAATCCCATCGTTAGTCGGATCTGCATGCATATGCATTTACATATAATTATTGAGGTTGAGAAGCTATGAGATAGCTCATGATATGTACTGTTGTGGTTGCTGTAATTGAGGTATTATAATTGTTGTTAAATGACAAGGTGTATGGTAATGTTTATAATGAATTACCGATTTGTGTTAGAGCTGGATAATTAAATAGTAAATTACATTGAATCAGTTTAGTACCTGTCATTTAATATGTATATGTTCACCCCCTATTGTGCTTATCTTTTTTAGTGGATATAGGACGCAGTGAAGGCATATGAGATGGCATTCAGTGGAGATTGAAGTATTATGTACATGTATGTGTACATAGTATGTATAGTGGTATATTTAGCCTTGGCCGGCTCTTGATAGTATACGTTGTTATATATATATATAGAATAACTTCTTTTTGAGAATTGATGTAGAATAACTTCTTTTTGAAGTTTAAAATTTAAGAAAATATATAAATATATGTATGTGTTCATATGTATGTTATATCGCATATACAGAAATTAGAAGTCATTTTCTTTAATTTCTTCATTTTCTTTATTTACCTTAATATGATTTTATTACTTTTATTATAAAATCATATTTTCTTATATTTAACAATTTAATATACGCTTTCCGCTGATTCTTGTGATAATCTTCATTTTGATTATCCAAGCTATGTTTTAATTATTTTCATACCTTCTCATATCGCCATATATGGGAAAGTTTTACTTAATTGGTCCAGGGGTATTGTTTAAATAATTATTATAAACCAAGAAAAATTTACCCTTAATTTTATTATTCTAATTAATTATATTGGGATAATTATATTAAGGGTTAGGATGTTTTATTTTGGTATCAGAGCAGACTTGAAAAGGTCCAAGGCCAAGGTTAAGCTACTAAATGCTATGAATTGAGTGAAATCATATTATGGTTGTTAAATATTATAGTTGAGGAAATCAACTATAAATAAATTGCCTTCTTATCCATGAAAGGTACTAAAGTATGGCGATTATTTTTAGGATAAGAATGGCTGATCATCCAGCTATGGATGCAATGGCTGCTGCTGTAACATCCTGATTTTTATGATTTTTAGAAAAATAACTTAAAAAGGAGTAAAGAAGAAATTCTGAATGAATTTCTGAGAGAAAAATATCAATAGCAAGATTTTTCGAGTGAAATGAATCTGACTCTGAGTGAAATAAGACAAAAGAATAATTCTAAGTGAATTTAAGATGTTTCCGAGCGAAACATCATAAGAGAATCATTTCAGAGTCAAGTAACGTTGTGTCCGATTGAGACACATTCGAGTGAAGTAAATCCGAGTGAAACGGAAACATCTCCGAATGGAATGATTCTGAAATGGTTGTTTCTGAGAGAAGTGGAAGTACTTCTCTGACCGATATTTCTGATTAGTAAACTCCCGAGTGGAGTATATTTGGGTGAATGGGTTGCCGAGTGAAGTGTCACTGTGACATTTCCGAGTGATACATTCTGAGTGAGTCCTTCCAGAAAGAGTGCTTTTGGACAGACTTAAACTCCGATTGAATATGTTTAAGAATAAATAAATTCGAAGAGAGAAAATATCCGAGTAACCTTTCAGTGGAGAAGTTTCCGAATGATCAAAGAAGTAAGACTCTGACTTAGAAAGAGGTATAACCGAGTGAGATGTCTGATTGATATATTTCCGAATAAAGGAATTATGAGCAGAAAGAAGCTATGATAAGTCCTCTCGGAAAGATATGCCCAGAATGGGAAATTGAGTCAGAATACGCTGGAATCGAGTCGGAATAGTAGAAACCGAGTTAGAACTTAATAAATATTTTATTATGGATACTTTCCACATCATTCTGTTCTTCCATCTTCTAGCGAAATCCTTTCTTAGATATTTCCTAAGAGTGGGACCTTTCTTGATGAGTTGTCCCTTTTCATTAAATACCTTAAATCTTCCTTATCATTTAAAGGAGACATATGTCAGAATACTTCTATTCATTCACGTCTCTTCTGCATGAATCATAAGTATAAATACTTCCATTGATTGATTAATGGAAGAACTCTTAATCATCAACCTTTCTTTCCAAACTTTACTAGAAACCAATGAACGAGAAGAAAGTTAAGTCTTCATTTCTTTCTCTTTACGAGGAAAGCTTGGGACTGGTGCAGAAGTACAATTCTAGTCGGAATTCTTGAGTAACGACCAGGATAATATTTGAGAGGCTGCTGGAACTCTTTAATTCCAGGTAGGGGGAGCGTACATCTCAAATAGATGGTTTATGAATGGATTTGGGGTACTATTGATATGATATATGTGATATATGTATAAAATGTTATTGAGACCCTAATTAAATAACATACTTTATGTTTATTACTTTCCATTCATATTGAGTTTATATGTGATGTTGTCGTTCATGATATTGAGGGTGTTGATATGTGATTGATTGATGATTGATATTATTTGATATATCAACTTTGTTCAGACGCACATAGGACTGCAGGGGGCCTATGATGCCGGTCCAGTTGTGGACCCTGTGGTGGTTCCTATATACCACCCCATAGCACTGAGTAGAGGACTGTTATCACTCTGGGAGTGGTACTCGGTGTTACATTATGGGCGCAGAGCGGTTGGGTACCTGTAAAACAGCTGGATCAACGAAGAGCTGAATTATGGCTCGGGGAGCCAGTGTTGCAACACAAAATTTAAAAGACTTAATAATGATCCCGTTTTGGTTGATCATTGATTAAGTATGTGTAAAAGACTTAATGGATCCATTTGATTAAGCATGTGCATACACTGATTTATGTGTTATTGAGAGAACATGCTGTTTTATGATGAGTATATATGACTCAGTTTTGTGGTGTTGTTATTGTGAGCAACATGAGTATATTATTATGTGATGATATTTGTGATTGGTTTTGTTTCATAGTTATTAATTGGACTTTTAATTCAATTCAATAACTGTTATTTGATATGTTGATGCTCACCCCCTACAGTTGTTATTTTTACAGTGAATAAAGGGCCCAACCATGATATGTGAAGACACTCATGCTGCTCGGAGTGTGTTTGGGTAGAAGCCTTGGCCGGCTCCTGAGAATACCGAGTGAAATTATGTATTTGTATATTTTAGATGAGTCGGTCGGCTTATGTAAAACAGATATTGAAATTATTTAATTCAAAATCTGTTTGAAATTTAAATAAATTATTTGTATTTTAAATAACCGGTCGGATTGATGTAAAACCGAGCTTGTTATTTATTGAATCCGACTTCTATTTTTGGAAATTTTATTTGATTTACTAAAATTTATTTTAAAAATTAAGGATGTTATAGCTGCCTTCCAGCGTTTTGCTAACATTCTAGAAAGGCAGAACCAACCCCAAACGTCTGACAATCATAGTCTTGATTGTTTCCTAAAACTTAAACCGACTGAATTCCATGGAGGTTTTTATCCCGACCAAGCTTATGCATGGATCCAGAATCTGGAAAGGATCTTTGATAGTCTGCAGTGCACGAAAGCACAAAAAGTCGAGTATGCTGTGTTCATACTTCGAAAAGAAGCTGAAAATTGGTGGAAGATGACAAAAGCCTGACTGATAGCTATGGGAACCGAGTTGATTTGGGAGAATTTCAAGGGATGTTTCCTTGAAAAATACTTCCCAAACACTGTAAGAAGTAGGAAAGAACTAGATTTGATAGAGCTCAGACAGGGCAATCTTAGTGTGGAAGAGTATGCAACAAAGTTTGAGGAACTCTGTTTGTTTTATCCTCCTTTTCAGCTGCCGGGTACTGAAGGCTCAAAGTGTATTAAATTTGAGAGTGGTCTGAGACCTGAAATCAAGAAGGCTTTCAGACACCAAGAAATCAGGAGCTTTCCTGTTCTTGTTAATAAATGCCGAATCTATGAGAAGATGACAAAGCTTCTACTGGATCAAGCAGTAGATCTGATAGTTCTTCGAAGCTACACCCTATTAGCTTCAAAAAGCAAGGAAAGTTTGTTAGAGGAGAATCATCCTCTAAATCCAGAGGCCGAGGAAACTCTGGTGGTCATTCTGTGAGTCGTCCGAGGGACGTCAAATGTTTCAGATGTGGTGGCAACCATTTTACGCGTGACTGTAACCGTAACGAGATTGTTTGCTTCCAATGCAACGAGAAGGGACACATTCGTCCTAACTGTCCTCAGAACCAGCAAGCAAGAGAGGTCGTGGGAACGGTAATCGTGGAGGCCACGGTAATGGTGGTCGTGGTAACTTAATGATTGGAAGAAATGACCAAGATAGGAATGCTAACCCGCAAGTTGCTGGCAGAGTGTTAACCATTCACACGAAGAGGCCAAACAAGCTGGTGACCTGGTACAAAGTAAGTGAACTATCCATGGTTCTGAGCTCTCTGTGATATTTGATTCGAGTGCCACACATCCTTTTATCTCTGAAATATGTGTTAGGCACCTGAAAATACCTATTGCTATGTTAAAACGCGAGTTATATATGTGTACACCTATGGCCTTTTACGTGCAATCCGTGATTAAATGTGTGATCCATTAAATTTCGAGGATGAAATTTTTGTAGGAGGGGAGAAATGTAACTTCCTAAATTTGAAAATAATTCATTAAGGATCGGTGGAGTTTCTTTTTAATTAAAAAGCGCCAGATATCCATTATTAGTGAAGAATTTTCGAGTTTGATTTCGGATGAGTGAAACGTTCCCGAGTGAATCATGTTTGAGATAAGACTTTCCGAGTGAAGAAAAGGATCTGATTTCGAGTAAGATCTTTCTGAGTGAGAGAACTACTTTCGAGTGAAGTAAAGTTAAGATGTTTCCGAGTGAGGCATGACTGAGAGAATCACTTCCGAGTGAAGAAAAACTCTGTGTCTGAATGAGACACTTGAGTAAGGAAAATCCGAGTGAAACGTTTCCAAATATGTCATTTCTGAGGGAAAATCTGAGTGAAACGTTTCTGAATGGGTCATTTCTGAGAGAAGTACTTCCGAGTGAAGAAAAGCTTTGATTTAGAATGAGTACTTCTCGGGCCAAGATGTTTCTGAGTAGTGAATTCCTGAATGTGGTATCTCCGAGTTGAGTGTAACTTTCCGAGTAGGGTGTCTCCGAGTGCGATACTCCCGTGTGGTATGGCACCGATTGAGACATACCAAGTGAGTCTTTCCAGGGGAAGTACTTCTAGATAGAGAAAGACTTTAACTTTGAATGAGTACGTTTCCGAGTGAATAGTTTCCGGGGGAAGTAAATATCTGAGTGGTGAATAGTTCCTGGGGGAAGTAAATATCCAAGTGGTGAACCCCTTCATTCAATTCGTGCTCGGGTGTCTTAAAGATTACCGAGAGCTTGTGCTCAGATTCGTCTTTGAGATCGTCTTCGACTCCGAGTGATATTCCCAAGTGGAAAGATTTCCGAGAGGACTGAACTTCGACTCTGAATGACCCTTTTGGTTGTAAGACTTCCGAGTGACGTACTTCCGAGAGAAATATTTTCGAGTGAAGAAAGTCTTTGACTCGGGTAGAGATATATCCGAGTGAGATATTTCTGAATGAGGTATCTCCGGGTGATACCTTTCTGAGTGGATCACCTCCGAGGAAAGGAAAGCTATGACTGAGTGTTTTATGTAGAAACATTTCCGAGCGAATTTCCTCCGAGTGAAGCAATTCTGAACGGAAAGAGGCTCTGATGAATCTTTCTCGGAAAGAGAGATATGCCCAAAATATTGAAACAGAGTTGGAAATTAATAATTATTTTAATCATTGAGGCTCTTCCACGTCACTCTATTCTTCTAAATTCTAGCAGATTCTTTTTTTTGATTTTTCTAAGTATGAGACCCTCTCTATTGTCCTATCCTCTTTTCTTTTAAATATCTTGTTTCTTCCTTATCTCTTAATATGCGTGTATCGTACTTCTTCACTTCGTTCACGTCTTTTTTTCATGAACGATTTATATCAAATTCTACTGTTGGATCAGCTTGGAATTTTGAAAGTGTAAAACATCACCTCTAATCCTTTTCTTTTCCAATCTTTACTGGAAATTATCAATCAAAGAGGACACCAATCTTCACTTCTTCTCTTTCACGTGGAAGCTTGGCTTTTAGGTAGAAGAAGCTTTGGACGGGTTCAGAGTTAGAAATTCTAATCGGAACTTCTGAACTGTGATTGGATATAGCCTGAGGAGCTGCTGGAATTCTTTATTCCAGGTAGGGGGAGCGTTACATTTTAAATGTATAGTTTATGAACGGAATCGGGATAATATTGTTATCTTCAATGAGAAATCCCGAATATATGTGATATGTATGATATATTATGATATATAATGTTTTCCATTCATATGTGAGTGATATTGATATTGAATTTATATGAGATATGAATGGTATATGTGATGTATGTATTTGTGATAAAGCATGAGATGCTTATGTGATGAGCAAATATGAAATATGATTGTGGTTTCGAGGATTCCACAAAAAGACCTTGGGTGGGACTCAAGGCAAACCTCTTGAGCGGGGCTCGGGATTTAGCCCGTGACTCTACCGTGGTCGTTGGGAGTGATTGTGTCACGTGAGAGGGCAAGCGGTTTGGTACCTATAAAACGACTGAATCAGCTGAGAGCTGAGATATATTATTATATTGTGTAAATCCCATCGTTAGTCGGATCCGTATGCATATGCATTTGTATATAATTATTGAGGTTGAGAAGCTATAAGATAGCTCATGATATGTACTGTTGTGTTGTTGTAATTGAGGTATTATAATTGTTGTTAAATGACAAGGTGTATGGTAATGTTTATGATGAATTACCGGTTTGTGTTAAAGCTGTATAATTAAATAGTAAATTACGTTAAATCCAGTTCAGCACCTATCATTTAATATGTATATGTTCACCCCCTATTGTGGTTATCTTTTTCAGTGGATATAGGACGCAGTGAAGGCATATGAGATGACATTCAGTGGAGATTGAAGTATTATGTACATGTATGTGTACATAGTATGTATAATAGTATATTTAGCCTTGGCTGACTCTTGATAGTATATGTTGTTATATACATATATGTTTGAAGGTTTGAGAATTGATGTAGAATAACTTCTTTTTGAAGTTTAAAATTTGAGAAAATATATAAATATATGTGATCTATCCTGAACCGGGGTCAAAAGTTCCGGTGTCGAGTCAATCATAAATAGTAGGAAGATTACATCTCTGAAGACCGGTTATGTGAGTATCCGGTTTATGTATTCGATGTCTCTGTATGACAAGAGAGCGGATTGGGCGTCCTGGAGGTCCTTCACACCGGCCTAACGCGTTGATGTGGGCGAAAGGTGGTGTCACCTGCAAAGATTCTCCGATGCTCAAGTCAGTGATAATATTCCAAGTGAGGAATGTATTTAGAGAATAATCGTAGGTTGAATCAGTCGAAGATCCCTCCCTTCATTGATGAAGAGAGTTCATATAGCTGATCAGCTCGAAATACGAGGACATGCTAGTGGGGAACCACTAACTTCCAATAACATTATATATTATTATTTTATTGTGCACTTGCCAATATGATTGGGTCAAGTGGCTATTTTATATTGAGCGTAGGGAGCATAGTCTAGAATGAGCGGACAAGTTGATCATTCCCGTGAGCAGATTTTGGCTCGTAGTGTGGGGAATGGAATCTTTATCCTTGTCCCTGTAGCAATGCCCTTTGTTTTCTGTATTGTGACGTGTATGTTATCTGGTGTTCATGGTGTTATCCAGACTAACCGGTATAGGGAGAATGCCTGATACGGAATTAGAGTCCAGATGTATACCGATGACACCGGTTGCACGTTGGCAGACTGTTAAAGAAGTTGAAAACATGTCCTATAGATCAGATACCGGTATCAAGACCGGATCAATATGTATGTGTTCATATGTATGTTATATCGCATATACAGAAATTGGAAGTCATTTTCTTTAATTTCTTCATTTTCTTTATTTACCTTAATATGATTTTATTACTTTTGTTATAAAATCATATTTTCTTATATTTAACAATTTAATATACGCTTTCCGCTGATTCTTGTGATAATCTTCATTTTGATTATCCAAGCTATGTTTTAATTATTTTCATACCTTCTCATATCGCCATATATGGGAAAGGTTTACTTAATTAGTCCAGGGGTATTGTTTAAATAATTATTATAAACCGTGAAAAATTTACCCTTAATTTTATTATTCTAATTAATTATATTGGGATAATTATATTAAGGGTTAGGATGTTTTAGGTTCCTCAACTAGGTTAGCCAAACTGCTAAAAATAGGTAGGTGAGTGGTTAAAAAAGCTAACAACGTTGGGTTAACTAAACTCCATTTTTTCTCCATTAGTTGGACGGTCACACGTTTGGTTGGCATTCTTCTCCGTTTTGTCTCCTTCAACCTCCGTGTAGTTGCATAGGCGTGCGTATAGCTCTGTTTCGTTAGGGGCAGGCTTTGGCGTCCTTCAAGCAACGCGGTTTGGCAAAAAGTCATATATGCCCTTGGGTTTAGGGTTAAAAGAGAAGGCAAAGGGTGACGGTTCACACGTTGAGGCTCTCACATTCCCAGAAAGGGTGAACCTTTGACGGTGAGGGTGTCATTTTAAGGCAGATCATAAGGAGGTTTTGTTGGTGTGGGTGAACGGACTCTTGAACGAAAAGGGATTCACAGGTAACCTTTCTTCCTCTTTAAATTTCTTCGAATCTCTGTAGTGGCTGGGCAAACCATGATCATCTCCTTCTCTATTTCTCTGTGTTGTGTATTTTTCTGTTAGGTTGTTTCTGTGGGTTATCTATCTTTCTGGGTGGGTTGGGTTTTGGACGGGTAAGGGTTGCTATTTTTGAGGGTGTGCGCTTGGTTTATGGCGGTGGTGAGGTCGTTGGTTGTGGGTTTCAGAGTGGGTTATACGTGAGGCGGAGTAGGTGGTGGGTGGGTGAGTGGGTGAGTGGACAGAAGCCATAGGTGGGATGACCGTTTGGAAGTGATGGGGTGGTGGGTGTGGGTGGTTTAAGGTGGTTCAGGGTCGTCGAGCATGGGTTGAGGGGGTTAGGGGATCGGCGTGTAACATCCCTGATGTTTAAATGAAAATTATGAAATGGGAAATGTTAGTGAATGTTTAGAAATTCTATTTAGTATTTATTCTGTTTGAGCCGGTGTCG